>JAKCOX010000065.1:656780-1856780 GCA_022605575.1 Laterallus jamaicensis coturniculus
ATGACATGCAAAAGCATAAGGTTTAAGGTCATGAGCTTAGAAAATAACTGTCATGATAATTAGGGAACAGGGAAGCTTATCCTATTGTTAGAAAAGAACTGGAAAACCCACCTAGGAAAATGGGAATGTTTGTAAATACATCTAGGAGAGGAGTAAACATAGAGGAGGATGAAGAATTACTGAAGCTCAGGCACTACACTGGCACAGTGTCCATCAGACATATCCAGATCTTAATTTCATTTAACCTAGAAATTGTCATTCCTGTCTTTCCAATAGATATCATGTGGGAGAAAATTCTAGAAATTTAAGATGGAACTTTGTCTACTAATGCATTTAATGATGTGATTTTGTGCTTTACAGTTTCAGAGACCTTCAACCAGAGATTTGAACAGCTCCTTCCAGTCTGTCTCTGACAGAATCACACTTGTCCTTGGGTCTTCTTTTGCAAAACCAATCTCCTCTCTTTCTAGATTTGAAAGAATTGCCAGGGCTGGTGTACTGAAACACTTAAAATTTTAAAGAAAGCGAATCCCTCTCATCTTTTCTTGTTTCACCTTATTCTTGAATAATTTACAACCATGAGCCTTGAGACTTTCATACATTCTACTTCTTCTTTCAAGCAGTGTCATTACAATACTGTCATCTATCCCTGCATTGGGCACTCTGTGTCTCTTTTCAAAAGGAATATGAATACTGAATTGTGATGAGTCAAAAGTTATGAGGTGGAGCATTGGTCTGAAGTTTATTTTTCAAAGTATGCTCTATGAATTTCCTTACTTATGAAAGGTCCAAAAACTGAGGGTGTTAATAGCTAAAGACAATGCCAGGATAGTTCATGGTTTACCTAGGGGAAAAATAAAACTGTTATTCAAATTTGTTGAGGCAGTCAAGTCATAACATGAATTGTTGATGTCCACTGGCCAAAATAGGCTTACGGTCACCTAAATCATAATGACTGATCTCTTGTGTCAAAAAACCCCATCCCATAAATATAAATCCCACAAAAAACCAGACCCCTAAACAGAATTTTCAATTGATTTGTCTTTCTGGAATTCAAGTGCTTCTGTTAATGTTTTAATAATACTTTCACTTTCATGTCAAAATAGAATACTAACAATGAAAATAGGAATAATACAGAAATAAAAGTGCTTCTTTTCTTTCTATGATTCTATGATTCTTTACTAAAAAGGTAAAGAGAAAATCCTGCAATAAACTGTGTATGTTATCATGTTATCATACTATTTATGAAGGGAGAAACAGTAAGTCTTCAATCAAGCAACAGGGATTCACTGGAAGGGGGGTGGTCTAAGTTTCAGGCTTCTTTGAAGTAAGTGTTTTTTATTAGATTCAGACTGCCAAATTTAGTTTCAGCAGACATTTGGTGTGGCATCAACAAGATTCTCTTTTAAAATACACCTGGCACTCAGTACCAAAAAGGTTTGCCATCACTCTCTGAGCTCAGAGAGTCATATTCATCAGTTCTTATTTTTCTTTGCATCAAAGGATATTTACTGACATAGATAGAACAGCCTAAAAAAAGAGATAAATATGTAATTTACTTCCTTCCATACCTGTATACTTCACAGTGAGGGGAATGGGAGAGTCTTCTGCCACATGAGAGCTGTGTGGTCAAATCTTGGAAAGATATGGGATGGGCAGCTGTTGTTCCAGTGACCACATTGAGTGGAGTGCTTTAGTTGCTGAGATGTTGAACAGAAGAATGGAGGCAACACCTCATTCCATTGCCACTTTGAAGGAAAGTTTTGAGCATTCATTTTCTTTCTCAAATAAAGGACAAAGGAGCCCAACCTCAGAGGAAGTTCTTGTCAATGTCAATCCTGCAAGAAAAGAGGTATCTTTCTATAGTGCCAGACTAAAATATTTATAACTGGAGGAGGTTGGAACCATGCATATATATATATATTTATATTTGTCCTCGGCGTTATTATTGGTTAACTTAGATTTCTCTGTCATTTTGGCAGCTGTTGTGAATCACATTTTTAGGTCTTATTTCCCTCTGTCTTACATTTTCTGGCATCCTACCAGGCTGTCACAAGCCCTGTTGTGTAGGTACTTCCCAAAAATGCACACAGATATGGCAGCAATCAGTGCTACAAGGCCAAAGTCTCTTCTGTACATGTCTTCTTGAACACCTTTCTTCAATTCTTCCAACCAAGTGATCATGGCAGTAGGTGGATCTTGCAGACATTTGTGTTATCCTATTTGTTGAACAGTCACCACCACTGCTTAGTCCTTTTTTGTGGTGCATTTGGACTGTGATTAATATATTAAGAAAATTGGAATAAAATTCTCACTTTTATTGTAGGAATACCTATATAGGAAATGGTAAAGTCATTATAGAATTCTAAATGGATTTGAGAGGTCTTGGTAGAAATTACTTATGAAGAACTATCAAATGGAATGGATTATGACACATTTTCATAGGTTATTAGAGCCTTCCTATGGTATTCTACAGAGAAAACATTCTGTGCCAGATCCTATAAAGTTCTGAACACATTTAATTTGATAGAGATATAATATGATTTAGTAAGTCAAATGGAAAAGGAACAAAAAGCTCTGATTAAGTTTTACTATATATCACAACAGTGATTTTTCACTATAGCTAAAAAACCTATAGAATAAAGGAAAAATCAGTGTATTTTCGTTTTATTTAAGGATTTTTATTTTTTTTTAACTTTGGAGAAATGCTTTTGACTTTGTGAATTGAAGGCACCTCTCACACATAATATTAACACATTTTCACTGTAGACATGGTATGCTTATTATATTGGTTGAAAAATTATTTCCTAACTTTCTGAAATAAATTTACTGTCTATCAAATGTGATTTTATACTTATATGATGTCTACTATCATGGCCTAAGTTATTTCATAATGAGATTTGGTGAGTTCCATATGCTTGTGAAGATACCAAAGTTGAAGTGTTATGGTCAGATCATTATGATGGGAAAGTATTAATATTTAGTTACATTGGTTCAGGCCCTCTAGAATAGAAGACCCCAAAACTTGTTATTCCTATGATTGCTATATGGTGGGGAGAAAATATATACAATTATTTTATAAATTAGAAAGGTTTTTATCACAGTTGCTAGACTATTAGAAGCATACAAAAGACTTATATGAGGCACTCAGCATTTGAAATTCGCATTTAACTTATTCAACCATTAGATTGCTGAGATAAATGACTAAGAAATCACATGAAAAGATGCAGAAACAATTTCATTTTTAATTGAGAGAAAATCAGAACTCAAAACTGATTGAAACTAACCGTATGAGCAATTTCCATTTAGCAAATGGAAATGAAAAAACAAACAGACAAAAATGTAAATCATATTCTATCTTCTTTAAGAAAAAATACCTCTCTCTGTCTCGACTTTGAGCTTGGTAACTGTCTAAGTGCATTATCTTTACTTGGGATGTGTGATCTGCAATGGACAATATTATAGAAATAAAAAGTTAGCCTAAACCTTTGCAAATGCAGACATTGCTGTGTAATATAAACATTTCAAAATAACTTGGAATAAAGAAATTTTATTTTTAAGGAATTATGCTGCTCAAACTCTGATTAATAAACCAGACATCTCCACGGTCTTCCCAGCACCCTTACACATTGATCCTCTAAAGTGAGAACACAGCTAGCCCCATGCTGGGGAACTCTGGTTTAAAATTCTGATGAAAAATGTTCGGGTGGTGAAGAACAGTTAATCTCTTGTGTTACGATTGCCACATGCTGGTTTCCTATAAATAAAGATGATGGCAGGTACCAGAAGATTTTTCTTCCTTTTTTTCCTGTTTGAGAAACAAATAGTGTGCACTTACTTGCAATAATCTTTGTGCTGTTTATGGCAATGCTGAAGTTGTGAGATTTATTCTATGATTTGTTTAATTGGGAACATTAGTTTAAAATACATGCTTCAGAATCTTGGTGAAAACACTCTCACTGAGCAATGGGTATGATAAATACCTGAATATATGACAAATTCACCCTAATGTAAGATTTATTACATTATCAAAGAACATGTGAAATAATAACTTCTGTAAAAGAAGATATGAAAACCACACATTGTAATACTGTTTCAAATTTCTTAATTTAATTGGTCACTAGAAGAAGAAAATAATCTACCAAAGGGCAGACATTTTAAGACACAGAGAATAGTAACTAGAGGCCTATGTCTAAACAATTGTGTCCTGATGAAATCTTAGCAAACTACTGCAATCCTGAATTAAGCTTACTGCTAACTGCAAAGCTGTGCAGTGGAGATGGTAATGGGGCATGACATAATGGCCAAAAGCATGGAGAATGAGATCCTTGGCAATGAAGCTTTTGCATCCTCAGAAACTTGATCATGTTTGAATTTACTGCCCATAAAGAGAGATTTATTAGGATAGCTGATTCTTTCCATAGCAACCCAAATACGTAGAATCATAAAGCGATATACAAGGTAATGCTGCTTGAAGACTGATGTCGAAGCAATTCTAATGTTTCAGTGTGACAGGACAGCCTTTCATATCTGCTAAATAAGTATGTAGCAGAAGCAGTGCATGTTGGCTATTTGGAAGGCAGCTGGGAACCACAGGAAAATCTTTTTCCACAGGCAAACTTTTAGTGGCAAAGCTGGGAAGACACTCTGCTGTTTGATTTAATTCTTTATATTAATGCCCTGATACTCAGATCCTATACATAATGCTTTTATTATTTTATAGTTATTGCCATTTCATAAGAAATGTGAAGCTTTTCCTAGAAAATTATTTTGAATGCTCCTCCACCCCCCCAAAAAACAACCAAACCAACCAAACCAACCAAAGAACAAAATAAAAGAGGAAAAATAAAAATTACAAATGTGCTGAAAAATCCATGTGTGATTCAGATAATGGGAATAGTCTTGGTCTTTTCTTTAGACTCTGAGAATAAACTTCACCAATCATGCTCAGAAAATAGCTACTGGGAATACAATTATGCTTCCCTGTTGGGACTTGCCTGAAGACACGAACAGTTGGAAGGGCTCTCTCTAGGAGACATAAACAGTTGGTGCGTGGTTTGTTTAAAATTATCTTCATAAAGGTGGTGTCATGAAAGAGTTGGCATCTTGGCTCATAAGAGAGAAAATAAAGATAACAATGATAAAATCTCCTCTCGCTATTAGGAGCCAGTAACAGTACCTTAATGAAGCAAGCAAGTTGTCCAAACAGACAATACTTTTTGTTAAACATGCTTTATGACAGATTTAGATACTGATGAGATCTCAGAGGTGCAGCATAGCCTAAAGACAATCAGATTTGCTATCAGTCTTCATCTATCTAATGAAGGCTTATAGCCCTTTAATACCTGTATAAAAGTAAGTGATTCTTTACATCTCTTCTCACATCAAGTCTGTCTAAATGAATAAAGTTGTGACAAGGATTGCTGAAAGCATAAATGTCTGATATTTTGTATGACTGTCATTATCAAAGTAGATGAACCTTCAACTTTTCTTTAGGGCAGCAGCTGGCTTTCCGCTTTCCTTGACTTTCTCTCATGTGAGATGAGAAGGATTTATTCACATCTGTGGAAATCCAGCATACGAATGAGCGCTATTTCTTGCTGATGGTTAAATCTGCTGGAGAAAACAGTAAAATCAATGGGAAATGCGCATCAGGTTTGCTTAGGGAAGGCTGCTGTGTTGCACCCATGGCATAGAAAATAAATAGCTCTTTAGCCTGGAGATGTTGATCTTGAAAATTTTGAGCAATTTCTCCCTCAGCATGTATTCATTCCCAATCCCACTCAAGGGCTGGCACCTGGAGCTGTTGCTAAGTGGTGTATCTGCCACATGGTGGAAACATAATATTGATTTTTAGGAAAATCAATTCCCAGTTTTACAAGATCAAAACCAGAAGATCGCAAAAGAGAGACTGGACTTTATTTTATAATGATAATCATTATACTATACAGATTCTTGAAAGAGATGCATGGCTAAGAGACATCATATTGATTTACTAGTAATAAACTCTGTCTGTTATGGTTCTAACTGAGCTGCATGAATCTCTAGATATAACACTATTGATCACGAGCAGTGAGTATCTTCTTATCTGTAAATAAAGGATTCCATTCTATTTCTCAAGCCTTTCAAATTGGTGAAAATGTGCAAAAGCACAAAAGGATGGCAGATGGCACTGAACCAGCTTATTGTTAGGAGAAAAATAAAAAGACTTCTGAGTTTTCTCAAAACTAAGATTATCTAGCCTGGAAATGGATCTTTTGGGCAGCATTATTAAAAAAGCTGGCTTGACCCATTTCTGCTGATTCCCAGTCTTTAATTAGAAATATATTATAAATATATTTTCTGTCTTTAGCTGGTAAATCCAGCTCATCTCACTTATTTACTCATGAGATAAAGCATGGAGTATATAAGAAAAGCTGTTTCATTGAAAATAACGTAATGTCAATAAAAACAAGTTCAGCAATTATAATGCATGTGTCAATCTAACTCTTTTCATATATATCCTGGAATAAACTGGTGATAATAGTTTTAGCAAAGTATTTATTAAATTGCTGAAAATAGTGTTTGTCATGTTACTGGTATACACAAGAAAAGTTGCAGTCAGAGTAGCAATACGAACTTCTGTTTATGGTAGTAGTCTAACATCTTATTACCATAGTTTAAGAAACTTTTGTCACTTCTAGAAACAAGCCAAACTGTTTAGGCAAGCAATAGACATGCTTATGTACACCTATCTAAGTTCATTAAACCAAAACAATTTGGTTTAAAATTGTTTTGACTCTGAAAACTATCCTAAGTCAGATTTTCTCTGTTAAGATCCTGATTCAAAGCTCACTGAATTATTTGAAGTATTGTTATGGATTTTCATTGATTATGCATCAGTTCCAGATCAGTGAACATTTGTAGTGAGTTTTGAGCTTCCTGGAGGAAAGGAGCCATCTAATCACAACCTACAATCATTCTATTATAATACAGAATAATCCTTGTTTTTTTCCCTCATCTTACTGTGAAAGCATTATAATGTGCAAACATCTTTTTTTCTTTATTTTTAGTTTTTTCCTCACACAGGTATAGAAAAACAAAAATAAATAAAAAGGAAAAGTAAGAATGCAAAGTAATGCACTTTATCAGCATTCGTGACTTTGGTACAATATGGAGATTGAAAGCAGCAATATTTTTAAGGTGATACTTTTTTTTCTTGAATCTAAGTACTATCGTACCTGACACTAATTTACTGGCAGAGATATCTAAATAGCAGTTTAGAGCATACAAAAACTGAATAAAATTTCTTCTCTTTACTCAAATACTGTATAGCAAATAATGGCAAGATTACTGGTATACTTACTTTTGATACTCAATTTCAATCTGTTTGTCCCCAGGTTGATTTTTTTTTTCCTTTTGAGGAACCTGTAGTTATCCCTGGAAGAATGATAGTATAGGTCAGAGGGTTTTGTATGTTCTGTGAAAAATTTCCCTTAGGTCCATCATGTGTTGCTAAATAACTTTTAACAATATCCAGTCTTTCATTCTATTAATCACAAGTTTGACAACCGTTTTGTGTAGACACAGATGAAATTCACAGAGGCAGATCAGCTAACACATTTCAAATTGGTTTACTAGTTTAGCTTGTGGTAACTAGGCATCACCACAAGGCATAGTGAAAATTTTGTCACGCAAACTGAATTATTTTGTCATGGCTAGTCTTGAAGTGTTCAAAAATTTAGACTTTTTTTCCCCCCTCCGGTTGGTATTTAGGGAATGAAGAGGCATATGTCATCCTGGGTCAGAAACTCCACTGTACAAATAATATGCAATCTTATCTTTAGCAATGACCAGAACAGGTGGTTATGACTGGCTGCATTGAGGCTGGACATAGCTTTTTTTTTTTTTTAGATGTTTTTTGGTTTATTTCCACTAGAAAGAGGTCTCAACCTCTAAGTGCATATGAAGTACTCAAATACATTTAAACCCTGTTGAGACTGAAAGTCTCTACAGAATAAATAAATGAACAAGACTGTGGATCCCCACTTTCTCTTGAATTCTACTTGATAACTAAAAAATTACAATAATGTGCCACACAGAAGTATGAAAGGCATTTGACTGTTAGCAACTTCTATCCTTACCAACAGTCGTGCCCTTGAACAACTTCAGAAACATTTTTTTTCTGTTGTATCTTTGCCAGTATTTGTAGAGTGTTTCTTTTTTATGTCATCAACATTCAGAATAAATTAATTGGCTTATCTGAGACATATTCTTTAATACACGGAATTTAATAATTATTTTTTAAAAGAAAACAAACAAAACAAGGAAGGTTGAAATCTAAATTTGGTAGGGATGCAAAAAATGATATGCAAGATATGTAGCAGACATGTCAACAGCTATTCATAGGCCCATATCACAAAGGGTATTTAGAGCAGCTGTATATGATACAGAAAAAATTGAGCATGTCCCCATTTATTTTGGGGTGAGAATGACAAAAGATCTGATCTAAGACCAAAAGAGTTTTATATCAAATAATGTAAAACACAGTGAGTTGTGTTGGCCTTTGAACTAACTGAGCATATTATTGTTCCTCCAAGCCCTCCTTTCTGTCCAATGCAATACTGTAAAAGCAGGAGTTATTTGACCAAGCATCTGTGATTTCTTTGTGACTGTATTTAAGCATGCTGAAGTGCACCCAAGGGCCATCTATACAGGTGCATGGTAAAAGCAAGACTGGGGCTTACACAGGGGCTCTGAACCAGGGTCATTTTATTAAAGAAATCATGGAGTGGGGAGAGAAGCCGTTGTACTTTTACATTTTATCTCCCATGCATGCTTTTGTGGAGTGGCTATAGATCATGCGTTGGTTCAGAAGTCACAAAGTAGTTCAGAATTTCACAGTGTGAATAGTACTTCTATGAGGATCTGCCTAAAAAGGCAAGAAGCATGTGGAAGGAAACATCCTGATGCTGAAGGTGAACTGACAGCAGCTATGGTTCATGCTCTGTGCAGAGGTACAGGAGTTCAGTATGCAGCTGTCAATAGGAAACTGCATGAGTCTTACTGCAGTGGGTTTCACCCAAAACAAAGAAAAAAAAGTAGATTGCAAATGTCTTTAGTGCTGATTCCTTTCCCATAGTTTTGATTGCCCAGCACCACTGGGACCGTGGCATCTATTTGCAGCATTAGAATACTCACAAATATATTCCTGTTGGTTTGTATGCATTCCTTAGAAATAGTCCCTGACAAACTTGAGCAGCTGAATACACTGCAGAAAACTTTCAATATTTTTGATACTCTGTGAGACAGATCTTCAGAGATATCATCATTGTCCTATGACATTAACAGAAATGCAACAATTAATTTAATTTCCATTCGTCTCTTGCAGAGGTCTCTGTGACAGGTTCCTGCCCTAAGTTCCTGTAGTCATTATTTCCACATCAAAGAGTCAATCGGCTTTCAGCCTCAACAGATCTTAGCTGCTTAGTTTTACCTTTACAGAAAGAAAAACTAAGCAACAACACAAACTTCATGTTTTGGGCTCTCAGAGTAAAAGAAAAATTCTCGGGCATTTACAAGTGCAAATGCCTCTCTAGAACACCATTCCTGGAGGTAAGCAACTAATGATTTCCAGGCAAGAAGGGCTTCACACAGCTCCTAGTGAACCTGAAGGTGCTTTCCTTTGGCTCAGAGGACAGGGTTTTTCTTCACAGACTATTAATCCATTCTCGGCATGGAGAGATACAGTTCCGTCAAGTGGCACTCAATTTATCTGGCAGCAAAGGTACATTTCAGTAAGATAACCTATTACAACTGTATCTGCAGGATCAGGCCTTTTCTTGGTAAGTCATGTAAGTAGCTTATACTTTAGGTTATTAATTAAGAATGGTTTGACTGCCCCAAATCTAATGCAGCAGTAGCATATTTTTAACTGACACGCGATGAATAAGGAACATTTGGTAATTACATCAGCTTGAGGGCTTGATCCAACCACAGATGTAAGCATGTAAAGGTAAGGGACTTGAAAGCGGTGGTTTAGGTGCCTGATGCTTACAAAGTGTATATGTAGTTGTAAACACTGCCTGTGATTTTTCCTGAGGGTAGGATGCTCAGCATCTATATTGCTTGATTATTACAACTCTCCCAAACACAGTTGACGTCTGTGGCAAATATCATCTTCCCAAGCCATTTCTAGGAAAATGTGATGACTTGATGTGGAGGTGAGCCATTCCCTATTCACAGCATAGTCACTATGATACAGAGAAAATGGTATGACTGCAGGTTTTCCCTTGCCATCTGGCCTCATGGTCAGAGAGGGTCTCTTGTACAGGTTTAATGCTGGAGTATAGGTGGAGCTGCAGTGAACTCCAGAAACCCAAGGACTAGGAGAAAACAGGACATAAGCCACACATGTAGAGGTAGCAAAGGAGGAAAGCTGAGGGAGCAGGGGTCTGATATCCCTCCCCATAGTTTTGATGCTGTATGACTCCTAGTGTCTGAACATGTTTTGGTGTCGGAGCCCAAAACCCACTGACAGAATATTTTAACATACTGAACAGAAATTCTTACTTGAACATTTAATTTTCTTTTCTTTCAAGGAACTTGGAAAGGTGTATGCTGTTCTTTTAAAATAACCATTACAGGAGAAATAATAAGAGTATGCTGGAAGGAACTGTGTACTCAACAAAACTTTCCCCTTCCCCGTGTTTCTTCAGTGTGGGGTCTATGCTGGGTTATGGTAGAAGGAGGTACTACTGCACAGTGTTGTTGGACAGCTGAGAAAGTGGAACTGAAAAGAAAGATTACAAAAGCAGCTGTGACTAAATGATAAATGTAAAACTGATCCTGAGAATGTCGATTGTAGTTTCAGCTACCCTTTCTTTCCAAGTTATTACCAGGCAATTAGGTTAAAATGGTCTTCCTTACTTAATAATCCTTAGAAGAAAGAGGGAATAAAAAAAAAAAAGAAGCACAAAAGTATTGGTTAGGTATTGTTGTGCTGACACAAATGTCTTATTCACTAATCTGTAATGTCTCAGCGTTTTCTTAAATTATTCTAACTCATGTTCTGTTGCTTGTTTATACCCTGCTTATATACTCCTTGGGTTTTATCCAGTACCTAGCAGAAAACCATCCTGAAACATAAAAAAGGGCTATTAAATCCTGGATGATGATGATAATGCTAATAATAAAAGTAACATTTGATGAATTATATCATTCTTTATTTGCATGAAACAGGCTTACATTACCTTCTGCATTTTAATAATACAGTAATGGTTATTGTAATGAACTCATTAAATCTGAGAGTCAATATTAATGGACTATGAGAAGGATCTTTATGAACTTCATTGGCAGGCTACAAATAGTGGATTAATATAAACTACAGAATGAGTCAATTGGTTGTATAGTTACGAGTAATCAATTTATATTACTAAAAGTGCCTTAAGTTAGAAGCAAATATTCTAAAATACTGGGTTGAATCCTTGTTAGATGTAAATCAATAAAGGGAGGTCAATCCAAACCAGCTGCATTTTTAGAACAGCATTTTAGCAAAGGAAATGTTGTTTGTATTCATAAAGATATTGTCAATACTGAATCATCAGACAGCCCCCAGAATATAATGATTCCGTGTTGATATAATGTGATTTTAATGGATATCTGTATATTTTAATTGGTGTAACTGTGTATCTATATAATAATTTCATGCATTTTTAATTATTCTAGTTTTTGTCTGTGTATCTACACATACTTTTTTTAAAATTTGTGTCCCATTTTCAAACTTTTCTCCAAGCAGTAAGAGTTAAATGCTTACTTTATTATCTTAAATTACAACTGAGTTAATTCTGTTGTGCAATTGCTTGTGTTTAATAGCTGTTGCAATGAAAATCATAAGAGCTGTATTAAAATTGGAAAAGCTGACAATGTGGCAGTAATTCAATTATGAACATCCAAACAAAAAGAACTGTTAACCATGGAAATGCTATCCTAAAAAGTAAAGGTTTTATTAAAAGGAAGAGTGACACAAGTTACCATAAAGTGTTTTTAACCCCTCTTTGCTATGCCCTTAACTGGAATGTCCAGATATTACACACTGACACTCACTCTATAGCAGAGGTGGCCAACAGGGCCCTACATTTGAACTTTCTTAGTGCTGCCAAAGTTTTCTAGTTCCTGGTTTATATCTTTGTTAGTGTTGACATTTTTGCAAAATTGCTGTGCCCAAAGATGTAATAAAGCACCCAGGAGGTCGGCATGATGATTTGGTCCTAGTATACAAGGCAGTGAGCCATTTAAGTAAGAGACCAGTTTCTCATTTTCTCCTGGGCTTGCTGACACCTACTAACACTTGGTCTCCACCTAAGCTTTGCCAACTGCCGGAGTCTTGTCACAGATCTCGTCCTGTCTGAAAATGTCCACATCTGATAAATACTGCACTTATCTCAGGACCTTTGCGTTACATTCCTCTTTTCACAAGCCGATTTTCATATAAACTGTAGGAACTCAACAGCCACCTCTGAGACTTCAATCCCTCTGTTGAATTTGTCTAATTGTTACCTGGTAAGTTAAAAGGTGGAGAGATGGGCACAAAACCCCGTGCACAAAAAAGAGAAAATAAATCTGTTTTCCTTTGTTAAGTGTGGAAAAAAGACAAAGGCAAATAGTATGCAAAAGGAAGCTAATCCCTTCTACTTTTTCTGGTTTTATTATAATGTGCTGTTATGCAATATATTTTCCTTAAAAGCTCTTTGTTTCACTTCTCTCAATCCAACTTGAATTGGAGTAACTTTCTCCCCCATCCCTTGACCCTAAAGTCAATACAAACTACATGTAAGAGTTTCTGATCATCAGTCTGAGTCTGAGGTTCAATGTGTTTGAATACAGAATTTTGATGTGGGCAAGAAAATACGGAAATGATCTTGGGATGTGCCATAATGAGTGAATTATCTCAGATTTCATTATTGTCTCTTTCCATATCCTTGTCTTACTCAGCAGGTTTCACCTCGTTGAATGTATTTTTTACAGGCGAGTACAGGTTCAAAATACACAAACACTCATTGTAGCAGCCACAGCAAGTCCCTGCTCGGAGGCAAGAAACAAGCAAACAAAGAAAAAAAATGGATACCTCAACCCACTCACACAGATCTGTCTCTGGAGCATTGCATGTTTTTGTAATGTAGCTCAAATAGAGAAAGAGAGAGAAGAAAAGAAAAAATAAAAAAACCCAACCCAATCCCAACCCACAGTATTTTCTGACCTCAGGTACAGACTTTTATCTTGGCAGTGTTCTGACCTTTTACATTTCTACTCGACATTTGACCAAATGACCAAGCCTATGAATCTCATTATTAAGAACCATTCTTGTCTCATGGGCAGAAAAAACTTTGTTAGCTGATCTTTCGTGTGTTTTTTCACAGTTATTCCAACATCTAAAAAAATAAATCTATAAAACATCCATAAAAATAAAAGTAATAACTTATTTCCTCTTCCAAAGTTTGTTTCTTTTGGAGGTTTGTTTTGTTTTGTTTTGGTTGGTTGGTTTGGTTCTTTTTGTGTTTACTTGTGTATATTTAAGAACATAATTTATTGGTTTGGAAAGATGTTTATATAAACCTTAACTGTCTACCAAACACTGTGAAAAACTATGCTGATGCCAGATAGTAAGGTTATTTCTGGGTGCTAGGAGTAAAGGTTTTATTCTTCATATATTAGAGCAGCAGGAGCCTAGTAAGTTGATAAAGTCTCCAAAGAAATACTTGCAGTATGTAAGGGTGAAGGAATCACAATGTCTCAGGACAGTAAGTAGTCATGACCAAGTGTAACACTTGTGAATCCAAACAAAGTCTCTAGTTTCTGATTCAACATAGGCTGCGTTGAGCTTATAAAATTATTTTGAATTATCAATTATAATATGAATATTCTAAGTGAAATGTTGCAGAGCTGATCTCTGTAGTACAAACAGGACTATATTTGTAGAAAGCTTTGGTGGGAGCTGTGTCTTCTGGAGTCATGATATAACACTGGGGTGATTTATGTATGTCCTGGCTCAAGCTTGATAAGAACTCAAAGCACGGATTTCCACTTGCAAATAAACTGTTTAGCACAGCTTATACTGTGGTGCTGCCACATCCTGTGGCCATGAAGTGGCCATTGTCCATTGTACTGATTAGTCCATTGTACTTTGTCTCTAGTTATTCTATCATCACTCAGAGCTGTTTTGTGGACTGGTGTGGACAGGATAGGATACACAAACTCCATGCCATTGGCAACTGTGATTCAGAACATCTGTGAAAAGATAAATAATATCTTAAAGGACTGAATAGCTTAACTGTTGGTGCTTGTGAATACTGCCTTATGGGCACCATCCGAGCCTGTAGCCTGTCTCCCTTCTAGATTAGTTGGAGTTAGAGTCAAGGAGTTTAGCTGGTTGAGTCCAAGGTCAGCTTTATTGCTGATAAGATATATTGCAAAGAAGCTAAAAGCAAGGTCCTGAGCTACCTTTCCTATGGGAACTACTTTTAAACTGTGTCTGTACCACCAACCCCCAGCTCGACTATATTGCTGTGTTGCAGCTACATCTGAACTTGGGCTTGTCCTTCGCCAGTCTGGACCTGGTGCTGGACAATCACCAGATTCTTTCTGACCCTGGATACTGTCACTGGCCCTGATCCTGACCTGGACTTGCCACTTCTTTGGGTCAGGTCACTATTCCTGCTGGCCTCTGATCCCAGTTCCATCACCTGGAGGATCAGCTTCCTGAAAACTAAGCTCTCAAGCTGATTGGAAAGTGAAGGCCAAGAATTTTGTTTAACTGTACAAGAACTTTGCATTCAGCCTAGCTACAAAGGTCCATGGCAGCCTCCAGCTCCAATGGACCATGCTCATCTCCAACAGCCAATGTGAAATCTGAAATGGACACATTACTATGATTTAAATATTTAATGGACAGTTTTTGTCTGACTAATCAAGTCTGATACTTTACCATTGGATTTGTTTTCCTTTTATACTTATAAAGCCAGAGTTATTTTAATGTTATATTCCTTTATTATTCTATAACAGTGTGGGGTTACATTATTCCTTGCTGTAGAAAAAGCTATTAAGATCAAGAAACAACATGAGTTTATCTTATTCTAGATTTCTCGCCTTTTCCCCAAATAAATCTTCCTTTTCTGATTTTACTTTTCTTTTTATCCTATGTTTCAAGCTATCTTGGTACTACAGCTAATCCCTCATTCATATAATACAGTTCCTCCTCTCGATGGTTATGGGGTAGTCGACAATGGAGTTTTGCTATCTTAAATATGCTGAGGATCTACTGTCAGTTGCTGGCATTGTGGGTTGTCTTTAGAATCTTTCCTTTTCCCATCCCAGTCCTCAGAACATGTGTACCCATGTGTGAAAGGTCATTACTGCATTTTTGCTGAAAAGTTATCAAACCTTTTCAGACATAACTATAGGTGGCGACATGACATAGTCTTTTCCAGCATGCTTTAGTTAGGGTGCCCTGAGAAAGGAGTCTGATCTATGATAATTAAAGAAATTAAAAAATCTCTCCCCACCCCCGCCTTCACAATGCTCTCTTTGTGTACCATCTTCATGTTTCTGTTTTCTTCGCTGTGTGTCTTCCCAGAGCTCTGGTAGTGAATGTTAATGATTAAATGTTTGGTTCTACTCTACCCAATCATTCACAGGAAATTAGGCCCCACAGAATGTATGCTTTAAGCATGATGATATATCCCCACAAATGAATAATAATGATATAGAAAAGAGCTCAAATTCTCATCAGTGAACATGTCACCAACTTGTCAAGAAAGAATAAAAATTATTAAGAAAAAGCTTGTGGATAGGATGATATTTCCTTTATTTTTTTTAAAGTCATTTATTAGTTCCAAGAAAAAAGGTTAGAAAAATCTGAGCAGGGAATATGCCAGAAAAAAATAAATTAACACCTGCACGACTGCCATTTTAAAATTATGTTTTCCTAAGAAATTCGGCATGAAAAAATGATAGTAGGTGATATTCCTGTTTAGTCAGAAGTGACAGAGCCATTTGATTTCATGAGCAGTAAACAGGACATACAACCTCAGTAAAAAATAACAGCAACCAACTAGCAGATTCAGCAATAAAACTAGATTAACATAATGGGGAAAGAATGTTGAAACAAAGTGTGGAGATTTTGACTTTGGTTACTCTTGTGCATATCAGAGACTCAGCTGACATAACTAAAAAAATGCACATACTTTGATGCATGTGAGGTGACAATATTGGGTAAAAGTTTTAATTACTGTGATCAAAATTGCAGAAATGATTTAGAGGTTATGTCACAGTCTACAATGATAAAAAAGATATTTTCCTGCCTAGCATTTTACGGTTGTGTCCTCTGGTAAAGATTCTATGTTGTTTTCCACACCAATCTTTATTCACTCCGAGACCTTTTGCCTTGCAGAGTGTATCTCTTTAAGAGTTTTCCAATTTTTATGGTGGTGGTTAATTATACTACTAATGCAAATGTTAGAAGTTATTTGCTGCCCCAGACAAGTGGAATGTACCATGATGTCCTATACTGTTGCTGTTACCAGACTACAAATTTTGCTAGGTTTATTATCTAGTCCCTCTAGGATCACAGAGACTGCTCATGTCTGACACAGATACCCAGCAGTCATAAACATAATGTAGTGCACTAAGTAAATGACATTACTCAAAGATGAAAGCCATGAGGAAAAAAAGAAATTCTAAACAATTTCTCTCTGTTACCTCAGCAAAAAGAGAGGAACATCAAGGCCAATATTTTGCACTATTAAGTCAACCTGAAATTCAGGGTACAAATAATTATGGGAGTTCTGCCTGGCTTCCATTGCTCCACTCTAAGCCAGGCATATTGTCACCAAAGGACAAAGGAAGTATGGCAAACTGCAGAAGGACTGCAAGAAAGGGGTGGAATAGATGGAGCAGGATGACTTTGGTGGTGCATAATAGGGTTGTCACAGATATTTAAAGAGAAATTGAAAGCTAATTCTGATTTTACTCTTTTTTTTTTATAGGTAGGAGCTGGGTCAGTTAAAGAGGGTTGCTTCATAAACTCATTTTTCCTAAGCGACACTAAGTCAATAAGAACATTTGATCCATCTTGAAGATTCATAATCTTTAACAGGAAGCAATTACTAACAGTTATGGATTTTTTTGATGACCCAAGATCTTGATGGATGTTATCAGTATACATTGGAAAATAAAAAAATTAAACAAACTTGAAACTTATCTTTAGATTCCCACTTTTGCTGTTTATTGCAGAAACCAAAATCTAAAAAAAAAAAAAGTTCATAGGCCAGGGGGAGGGGAGGAGAGAAAAAAGGGGAATTGGAGATCACTGTGGTCAACTATATGATAACCAGCATGTATAGAAGTCTCTTGCCTTGGGGTACATCACAACCTCTTTTTAAATGAAAGTGTCTCCCGTTAAACATGAAGAAGAAAAGAAAAACAGTAAGTTCCTCTCCCCATCTTCTTTCAGTTCAAGCCTTAAAGAAAAAGAAATATGTTTGAATCACAGAAGTCTGCTGCACACGTATGAAATGAGGAATTGTTCCACTGTGTGAAGAAAGAACAATCCTTCATTGCACAAGATGAACTGCCTTTTCATCCTGGAGGTTTATGATTCTATCATATGATTTTCTGAGAGCACACTGTAATCTTGGGAACAAAACCAAAACTCTTGACAGACAGAAATCAGTGACTGAAAAGGTTTGTTAGTGATAAAAAAGTACTGAGAGATTTCCTCTGCTCATCTGTATACCAGTGGGTGAATATCCAAACAAGGTCTAATGAACAGATGAACAGTTTAGGGGGGAAGTTCAGATTCTAAAAGCCTTTATGGTTTCCTTTGAAACTAAATTCTTCATATAGTTCTGCCTATGCTTTCATGATGCAGCATTTTTGCTATTCTATTTCACTGTTCATTAAGAAATTAACCCTCATATTCCTAAGAATCTGTATGTGTGTGAGTCAGCCCCACTTCCTTGGCTTAGTGTTTAAAAGGTCCCTGAACTGAAAAGCAACAGCAATATTTTATTGTTGTTAGGGGACTATGCAAAAACAAATCAGCCTTGAGAAAATAGCAATGGATAGAAATTAGAAAATACTGGGCAATGAAGAGAAAACAAGAAGCATAGAGATGATACGGTGACCTAAAGTCTCAGCAGTCTTCAACAAGTGCTTTTTCTCTGAGGAATACGTGATATTAACATCCACCACAAGACATTCCAGCTCACAAAGTGTTCTGGAATCTCTTATAATGAGCTTTCAGGTTAATTTGTTTTTTTTCCCCTGATACGGTCAGAGATCATGATAACTTCTCACAAAGGCCACTACACAGTCAAAACACCAGTAGCCTGAAATGGATCTGAACTAATGAACTGAGTCGTTTTCAAAAGCATGTCAATGATCCGCTTCTAAGCAAGGTTTTTAAATATGTCTGATAACGGTGAGGTGCTAAAATATGCAAATACCTGGCTATACTTTTCCTCCTCAGAAATGTCAGCACACTTAACTTTTATTGATTTTGATGACTTTAATTTCAATGAGAGTGGACTAGCTAGACACTTTCAGAAAATCCTACCAAACATCTCCATGAAACTTAAAGCCCCTAAATACCTTTGTAAATCTGACCCTTTTGTACTTTGAAATACTTAGCATCACAGAGAAGGGCAGTGGGATTTGAACTCTGAATTACCTGTGGTTTAGACAAGTAGGTGCTTTTGAAAATCCTCAAACAAGGGAATGAATTTGTTACTTTATACTCTCCTGTGATATTTTCTTCCTTCAGTCTTTTGACATGAACAAATAAAATATGCAGGCATGTGGTTTATAGTAGGAAAGCAGTGAAGTAGGACACACACACTGCAGTAAAATAGTAAGAAACAAATGAAGGTTGTGATTGATATTCATCCTGGCTAAATCTGAATAGGAAACAGGAGAACGGAAGCGAATGTACTTGAGACAAGATATAAAAATTAAAATAGCAACAATAGCCATTATCTTAGTGCTTAGCCACTTGGACAGCAAAGTAATTTGGTTACTAACATAAGTGAAATAGAGATAGTATGCATAAAATTCTTACTGTTAGTTTCACTGGGATTTCCAAGGACATTTTCTCTTTGCAATATTGAGAATATTCAAATAAAATTTGAATTCACATTCAAATGAAAATTTCTGCAAAAGATTGATATATTTTTAAAAATTATATAAAAAACATCAAAAGGTATTTTGGCAATTGAAAACTGTTGTTGCAAATGTACAGTTACTACTTTTATTAATCTCTCAACAATCAACCCCTTGCCCTCAAAATTAAAGAAAATTACATTTCCTGTTCATCTTAAGATGTTTCCTGCACATAAATCTAAGTTTAATGTGCCATGTTCACAATCTATCTGTATCTTTGAGTTTGCATGACTTCGGTGCAGTTATTTTGATATCCATATTGTCAGCTGAGGTCATCATAGAATCATAGACATCTACACAACATCTACACACCTTTTAAATACCTCCAGGGATGGTGACGCCATCACTTCCCTGAACAGCCTGTTCCAATACTTGACTACCCTTAAAGGAAAGAAATTATTCCTGATATCTAATAATATAAATTTCTATAAATTCCACCTTCTTTACCTTCATCAATGTCTTTCCAAGAAGGACAACATGATGTGCAACAAAATTTCCAGGGTGGATGGTATGGACTCTGGCAGTGGGTCTACAAAAAATCAATCCAAACAGTTGACCTTGTAGTTTATCTAGGTCTATGCCTGAGTCCAGACTATAGTTGTGTCATCTCAAGGTACATTCCGTCAATATGTAAATGCCCTAAAGCTTTCCTTAAATCTGAACTTCACCATGAGTTGGCCTTCACCTAGTTTGGACATAATCCAAATCTTACCTGATCTAATTGACCTTAATTTACATGTCACAAATAAGATAAATGCACCCTTACAAGACCAGAAATTCATTGTTTGTATTGGGTTACATCTTATTCAGTGAGAAATCTATAGGAATTAATGGGGCAACTTTAGGGCATGGTTGCTAAACTTGTCCTCTTCTCTACTACTAATAGGTAGACTGCACTGTTTCTAATGAGCAGGAAATTCTCCTAGGAATTATCAGAAGAAAAATTTATGAAAGGAAATGATTACATGGATAAGTGTCAACTGCACTCAACCAGCAGTGAAATCCAAGTCCAGTTCTTTTAGATTTTCTCTTTCCAGAGTTTCAATGGAGATGATTTTCTCCACAGCAGAACTCCACAAGTTAAACTTCTCAATGATTTGATACATCTGAGTTAAAATTAAACTCTGTTTCAAATAAAATTATAAGCTTGGAACAATGTACAGGGAGTATAGAACAAAAAAGTTAATAGTGTGATGATAAGATCAAGGTTGTGAGTTTTTTTCACATCAGAAGAATAGCCTGAAAACTTCAGCATTGATAAAAATAAAGTATGAGTTGGTTGAAAATCACAAGGTATAGAAACCTTTGTTTAAAAATAAATAAATAAATAAATAAATATATATATATATATATATATATCTTTGGAGTTTTAATTGCTCTGTTGCTGGAAAGCACATAGCTTTACCTTCAGATCTGGTATCTTATACCCTTAGGTTTTGTTTCAGTAAATATGATTGATAAAATTTGCAAATGTATCTGAAAATAATTGAAAAAATTAATAATGTAGGATGGGAATCAACTTATTTCATACATATGCACACACTCTGGGGAGGAATATAAAAAAAATTGCTTAGGAAACCTTATAGGCTATGCATATATGGACAACGATTGCATCTACTTCCTTTTAGTCCTGTACATCTCTGTAAGTGTCTGTAACGATGCTGCTCTCTACAGAGCTAGTGTGCCCTTTTGTGCTTAACTGTAGCAGACCATACAAGTTGAGACAAACCTATCTCCAATCTACGGTCCTTTGACATCCATATTTGGATGAAGAATCACCTACATTTTCCCAAACTTCGCCACAGAATCTAGAAAATTTAAATTTAATTAAGATTACAAATCCTTTCAGCTCCATTGATCCATTACAGGTAATGCATGTTTCTTGCCTAACAGAGTGATGGCTGTGGTACGACATCATGCCCATAGAATATTCATATACTTTTTTTGTAAAAAGAAAAAAAAGTAAAATATTCCCTAGAAAGAGGAATTTGAACCAGTTAACTCTGCTTTCTACAATTCTTCTGCTATTATTGAACTATAATGTTGAATGTAAATCACCGATGGGATGAGTCCTAAGTGGACAATACTAATTACACCCTACCAATTCCCTGTGTTTTCAATGGAGAGGTAAACAGATAATTCATGTAAGCAGAATTTCCCCTCTTCAGGCCCTTAAGAGCACTTGCAGCTCTCCACAGACTGTGTGGTTTTATTTGTCTAAATATTAACAAAAATGGTGGCACAAGTTTGGGAGCAGGGCTCAGGCCTGCCCAGAGACCCCAGGGTATTGACTTGGGGCAAAGCATAAGTCTGTGGTCCCGTGAGTGCTAGAAATATTCCTACTGCTCATCTAATTTAAATCTTATTATACTAGAGCTGTTATGCCAAGTGTATGGAGACAATTTACATTTTGTCTTACACTAGAGAAAATGTTTTTTTTTAATACACTAGATTAAGAAGAAAAATTGCTTTATTTTTATAAGTGAATTCTGGACATGAATGTGGAAAGCAATCTAAACAATCTGTGTTTCTGGTTTTTTGGGTTTTTTCTGTCTGAACAATAATAATTTCTATGTCTCAGACTTTTGATATTACAGTTTTATATGTGGCTTTCTTCAATACCAAGATTCTGTAAATTACTCTAGATAAATAAATACTAGCTAAAATATGTCCACTAGTTTTCTATACTTAACTGTATGTGATGCTTGTTTTTGTTATCTAGCAGGATTTAATGCTCTCTTTTTAAAAGCCAAAATTCTTCCATTTGATTTATTTCTTGATTCATGGATTTGTCTTTTGAAGTTATAGCAGTAATTGTTTTTGGAACTAAATAAAAATAAAATTGGTGTGAGTAATCCAAGGGCTTACCTTATAATGTCAAGGTGCCTTCCTCCAGACAGTAAGAAACTTCCCAATTGTAAATTGCTACATTTCCCACTCTAGCAAATTGTTCGCTGCTATAACGGTGCAAATAATGACATATTCAATCTACTGGATGCCTTTGAGCAAGTACCACTATGACATTTATACTAAACCTCACCCAATTTCCCCAGCCATCTTACTCTCAAATGTCTTTAACGATATGTGGAGCCGCTAGACTCTGTCTTGCTGCATGTTGCACCTTCACCATGGCCCGCCTCTGTCTGAAACTTCCCCTGGCAATGTGAGCTGAAGTTTGTCTCATACAGATAACCCATAATGAAGTTACACCACTGCTATACAACTCCACGGGCGGCAAAAGGGAAGTACTGCGGCTCATTATTTTTCTTTTGCCCGGTTACTGTAGTGACTGGGGAGCAAGGGGATGGTAATTTATTGCTGGCAGACATAAGTAGCAGCTTTTCACCACTTATACCTCATCCCCTGCTACCCAGAGAGTTGGAGCACCACCCACTAGCCAGCACCAGTAAAGAAATAAACAGGCTTTTAAAATTATTATTTATTTACTTGCAAGACATGGAGAAAAATATAGGATACGCTTAGTCCCTGAAGTCCAAGACACTTTATGCCTAAGAAAAAGCCATGACACATAACAAAATAAGAAATAGAAGAATATGTGCTTTTCTCTTGCTTACAGTGTTGCTACTTCATTGGAGCTCTGATCCATTATTTTAAGTATAATTCTTCAGCTGAACCAGTAACTGTGACATCCAAAATGATAAAAGGAGGTTAGGACAAAAAAAGTAGAGGACAGCAACAGATATATAGAACAGAATGTGTAAACATAGTCTGTTGACCACAAAATTTTCCTGCATGTTATTCATATTTATTGAAATGTTCCCCTTTAGTTTCACAGACACAGTGAAGGGAGAGTCATTAATACATATCTCTATAGAGTTATAAGGACGCTATAAGAGTTGTTATATTGTTATGCAGATGGCCCTTGGTCTAGGAGGCTTGAATAAAGCACCACTGTGCTTCTAATTAACTCTAAAATGACTATGCCAATTGCTTTGTTATATTTGAAACCTTCTGTTCTCATATGTTTTGATGAGTTGTTTATTCACAAAAAATACTTGGATGTTTTGTTGGCCTCAAAGCAGCACTCAGAACTGTACTGAAGTTGGCAGAATTAACTTACACCCACTTGTCAGGCTAGCAGAATGCATTAACAAACTTCAGGAAGTGTTCTCCTAGACCATCATTGATTGAAGGGTAAAGTCTATGACTGTAGCCTGTAAATATTTCCTGGCAGTAATTCAATATAGCTGGAGCTCACTGTTCTGTAATGAACTGCAACTCTAACTTCCTGCTAAACTAAGCTAGCACCCAAGTTCGTTACAGAACCCTTTACGAAATGAGGCTACCATGATCCTTACTCAACTCTTTAAAAGATTAGTAGTAAATTAAATGCTGGCACACAAAGTAAATTAGAACATCAAACGATACTGGAATAATAAACTTTAAACAGTGTACCAAATTACGTTCAGCTTGCAAAAGACAAGATATGTAAATTAAGCCCAACGCGCCAGGCAACCACTGTGCATATAACTGCGTGAAATGTAGTGGGAGGTGCATGTATTTATAGCCGTTTTGAAGTTATTTGACTGATTCCTGCGTAGGTAGCCTCCAGGAGTACATTAAGGCAAACGTTGACATATGGTTTAGTCCTGTATTTGCAAACGTATACTGCACAACCACATTAAAACAACAACAGCTCACATATGTTTATTTACTGATCAGGTGCTTGGGAGAAAACAGTTTGTTTCTTGGATGTTACTTCACCTAATTTAAAGGACGCTCAGATGCATGCATGGATACCTTTGCTTTCTCCAGGGCTTCCCACAGATTCTTGTGCTCCCTGCACGTGGAAAACCTGTGGGTTTTGGAAAGGAGGAGATGTTATGCATAAATTATATCCACGTAGAGAAAGGGAAGTGGGGAGGAATGGGAAGCTTCCCTTATTTACATGACAGAAGTATGAAATCCCATTTCCTTTCCAGGTAACTGCACAGCTGTGGCAGGAGGTGTATATGAAGTATGTGGTTGAGTTTTAACCTAAATAGACTGCATAGGCACAGTGGGGGTTGAAGATAAGAGTTATATTTTACAGAAAGAGGAAAAAGAAACACAGTTCTTCAGAAATATGTAAGGCAATATCCAGAACTCTACGTTCTGGCAGGCATCCTGGCACAGTGATGCCTAAGAACAGTCACTGGATTGCTAGCAGAGCAGTCCAAGCTGTCACAAGGCATGTCTGCAAATGAGGTTTGACCTGAGGTCTTCTTGTCCAGTTGGATTAGCAAGTCTTGCATGCGAGTCTATCTGCATTGCTCCTTAAATGTTCTGGCTGAATGTCCCGCACTGTATATCTGAAACAGAGTTTATATTCCTTTTTAAATGGGCATATGAAAAAGAGGAGAAAAGCACACACACAGTTCTTTTCTACCCCCCTCCAGGTGAATGCTTTCACCTTTGAGCAGCAGAGCAGTGCTGTCTCTTGAGTACTTTTTTCTCTGGTGTCATGATGTGCACTCCTGCCAAAACAGCATCCTGTTTTTAAAAGGAAAGGATTTCAGTTCAGTGAACCTGATGAGGTGTAGCTCAAATCCTGTGAGGATAAGGCTGATTTTTTTTTACTACTAAGCTGACAGAAGTGTGCTATTCTTTTCTCTGTACATGTTTTTGAATAATTTCATCAATTCTGATGGGCCTTTAGACAAAGCCTTAAGGGCACCTGTATGACTGGTTGCTCACAATTAGACAGCACACTCCTAAAACCGTTCAAAACTGAAGTGCTAGAGGATATGTTAAAGAGTATGCTTAAGCTCCTAAAGAATATTCGTTTGAAAACTGAGATGTCCATAGAGGGTTTATGTGCTGAGGTTTATGATCCCAAAAGCCCACCGTATGCACCTACGTCCTTGTTCAATCTGATTTTACTTATCTCCGTTTATGTTTTAGTTCTGAACACTATGCTGAGCATAGTATGGAATTAACAGAAGAGAGCCTCACTAGTTAGGGTTCTTTTTTTGTTTTGTCTGATGGAAAAAAAAATTGGAAAATGTGTCACACTGAATAGCAAAAACATAACAAAAAAGCCACCCTCAGTTTAGAAATGTTCAAGGAAATATACACATACAAAGAAACAAAACATGAAGTATGAAATGTAAAGCTTCCTACTTGAGAAGGTTTAACTGCTTCTGAATTTCTATTTAAGTTTATTTACTATGAGCAATATCATTAGACTTTTTACTCAAACTTCTTGCAAAGAGTAAGGTAGTCACTCCTATTTAAAAAAAAGAAAGTAAAAAAGGAAATAAAAGAAAAGCACCTTAAATCCGTATTTCTCAGTAATGTTTTATTCCTTTGCATACAATGTTTATGTAAAGGATTAAAAAAAAAAAATTAAAACAGAAATAATAGCTATTGCTTTGTGAGCTCTGCCCTGCATTAGTAAAATTGATTTTCACATTATATTGATGCTTCTGCAGCATTTCTACTCTATTTTAAATGCACGGATTTGCTGTAAAGATAGGATATTTTCACAATCTGTAAGACAGCAGGTAGATTTATGGGAACCCTGAAATCAGTTTAAAAACTCCTCAAGTCTCTTCCCAGAGTGATCATTTTCCTCCTGCGTCCAAGATCTCTTTAACTGTTCTGGGGCTCTGTCTTGAGTCTAGAAGAGAAGTTCACCATGATGTTGCCAAGCAGTAACTCATCCATCACTCATGGTACGTTCTGTGAGTACCGATTGCACAATATCATTTTCTCCATGTAGTGAGGATGCTTCACTTGTCAGAGGCCTTTGAAAGTAGTCAGCTTTCATCAGTGGATCTTGACAACATGGAAAGGATGAGTCACCTGAAGGAAGCGTAGGGCATAGCATTTCAAAAGTGATATCTGAAGACTGATTATTCTTTGTCCTTGACACCCTGCCAAGGGCTAGATACACTGAACATTTGGGAAGTAATGGAGCCTACAAATCACTGGTTGCCTACAATCCCACTCAGGCCACAAGAGGATAGCATGCCTGACTTCAATTCAGTTTTTATTACATGTTGTAAACTTTTGACTGTTCTGATCTGTGTTGTCATTGATGTGCCAAGACTGGGCTCTGACAGTGTGTCCGACCTGATTGAGATCAACAATGCTCTGTTAAATCATAGAATCATAGAATCACAGCATTGTTTGGGTTGGAAGGGACCTTAAAAAATCACCTAATACCAACCCCTCTGCCATGGGCAGGGACACCATCCACTAGATCAGGTTGTCCAAAGCCCCATCCAACCTGGCTTTGAACACTTTCAGAAAAGGGGCAGCAACCGCTTCTCTGGGAAACCTGTGCCAGTGCCTCATCACTTTCACAGGGAAGAATATTGTTCTAATGTCTAATCTAAATCTACCCTCTTTTAGTCTAAAGCATTGCCCCTTGTCGTGTCATTACGTGCCCCTTTAAACAGTCTCTCTCCAGATTTCTGGTAGACCCCCTTTAGTCCTTAAAGCTGACAAAAAAACCCCAACAAAACACTATAGTAGGACTTCCTTTAATCAACAAAAGTCAACAGCTGTGCCATCCAGAAACAAAACACAGGGGGTATGTTAACATGTGTCCCTAGATAAAACAAGTGGGTTCCTCACAAGTAGGAATGTACTGCCAAAATGTCCTGTGATGTATGAGCCATACACTGTGACATTCTCTTTCTTGTTTGAGAAGCCTTTGTCCTGATGTACTTAGTGCTACTCATTGATTCAATATTTTCCATCCAAAGGAAAATCACCAAAAGGCTTGTCTGACTATTGAGGATGTTTTGTTGGTACTGTTCCAATATATTCTATAGGATGATCGGTATAGTATAATTTAGGACTAATCTTCTCTAACATTATCAATGCTAGTGATCAACTTGTCCTGTTAAGTGAGAATCTACCATCAAATGACTGGGGTTTTTTTCCTTCACATTAAAAACCAAATAACAATAATAATTATAAAAGCTCTGTAAAAGCTGAAGGAGATAACAATTACTGTGTTCTCAAAGCCATTTGTAATTCTAAGTGAAGAAAAAAAGGACCAATCAGGCCCTATTTCCCCAAAGCACACTTCAGATTTAAATTACATAATTTAGGTACAGGATTCCCACTCATAAAAGGAAAGATGACACCATGTCCTTGAAAGAAATGACACCATATCCTTGAAAAACATCAGCAAACAATACTGTTCCTTAGTTGTCTATCAAAGTTCTGCCAAGTCAAATGATACTTTATAGCGCAGCTAAAATCTGAACCAAATGAGCACATCTAGAAGATGCCTGTACATGGAGAGTAACAGAACCATTTTAATGTACACAGCTGAATCTGCAGGATGTAAACTAGCACGAATTTAAGAATTCATTTTCCTCTGAATATTTAAAGTCAAAGTGTATATTTTCTGGAACCACCAAAGTGTTTTGGGTTTTTTTCATAATATAGCATTGATATAAAATAATTTTACAAGGTTCTATATTCTCTGTACTATCACTACCATTAACCTGTAGTACCATTTAGGAAGAAACCTTCAGATATTATTTATCTTACTGGGATCTATAAATCTTTCCAACTACTTAACAATTGAACCAGTATTTATAGTTCTCTTGTTGAATACAGACAGATAGCTCATTCTAATATATAGGAAGGAAAGCAATAATTCACAGATTAAATAAAACCCTTTAAAGTTGCAGATGCTTTTGATCCTAACAAAGCATAATGCTCTCTGAAACAATAGAAGTGTCATGCAAACTGGTTATTTATATTTCTATAGACTGGAAAATTTATAATGTGTTGAGATGGATATTATTTCCTAACACTGTCTCTATCTTTTGATAAATAAAGTATGCCAAACTGAAGTATATTTTAGCACTGTGGCATTATAGGAATAGTTTTTCAGTGATAAAAATTTCAAGTAATGGCCATTTAATAAATTGACAAAACTTTCCTGACCTTGTCTAAACACCTAACAAAACTTTATTTTTTTTATAGATGTGGCACCCAGCAGAGTCTGAAGGCACTCAAGTGAATGACTTTAGGTCAGCACAAACTAAAAATTCTAACATCTGAGAAATTTTCTGTAATACTTAGCACAATTTTTCTTTAGTTTAATGTCCCTAATTCTATATTTTTGTCCTTTACAATAACATGACTCCATCTATTTTGGTAATTACACTCCACTAAATCTACATAGGCAATGTAACATATCTTTGACATAGATAACTAAATACAATACATCAAATTAAAATAAAAATTGCAAAACAAAATAATCATTGATAAGGAAAGGATCTTGCTATAAATTTGCAATTGATTTGTCATGGCCAAATTTCTTTAAAAAAGTTAGAAAGTCAGAGTCATAAAATCATGGAATGTATTGGGTTGGAAGGGACCTTTAAAGGTCATTTAGTCCAACTCCCCTGCAGTAAGCAGGGACATCTTTACTAGATCAGGTTGGTCAGAGCCCCATCAAGCCTGACCTTGAATATCTCCAGAGATGGGGCCTCCACTATGTGTCTGGGCAACCTGTTCAAGTGATTCACCACCCTCATATAGAAGTTCTCCTAACATCCAGCCTAAATCTCCCCTTTTCAAGTTTAAAACCATTGCCCCTTGTCCTATTGCTACATGCCCTTGTGAACAGTTAGTTCTTCCCCTATTTGCTTGTAGGCACCTTTCAGGTACTGGAAAGCTGCTATAACCCCCACCTCCCCACCCCCAACCCCTCGCCCCTCGCCTTCTCTCCTCCAAGCTGAACAAGCCCAAAGAAGGCATTGTGTAACTGAGTTTTCCCATGTTTTTTGTCACCAGGTCTTCTGTCCACTTCAACAGCCCACGCATTCCCCAGTCTTTTTTTTTTTTTGGCTGCTGATTTACCTATCTTGTTGCCATTCAAAGCATTCGTCAGATTCAGCACAAACAGGGCTTTGGCCTTCCTAATCACATTCCTGCAATCTCAGACAATACACACACACAGAGACACACAGACACATGACTTTTCTTTGGAACATTTTGTTCACCTGTGGAGTTGCCCTACTACCTTTACTTAATTCACCGAAGTCCCTGTTCCTCACCTGCTGTCTTCAGCATGTAATTAAATGTAATTCCCAACTCCAGAAAAAGTGTTATGTTGTCCATCCTGTGTTAACATTGACTTTGTATTTGCCCCAATTCAGCTTTTACCACTGTTTCTCCCATTTGTCAAGACAATTCTGAATCCCTGAAGCCCGCCCTTCAACATCATTCCAGATTGCCCCAGCTTTGGGCTACCATCCATCAAATAAGTCATTGATTAAATATTTGAGTAGAAATGGGCACAGGATGAAATATCATCCTCCTTCCATTTTGACAAGGAACCACTGATAACTAAAAGAGGACTGTGGTTTTCAATATTTTTACATATTTTAGGGGAATGTGTTTGCAAGAATACATTAATGTGGAACAGTGTAAAAGCTAAGCCAAAGTCTCGCATTTAAATGCAAGTATCTAGTAACAACAAAGGGAGGAATTTCTGTGACAGCAATAGATTTACCAAGTAGTGGCTTTTTTACTTATTAATATTATTACAATTGTGATTTAAAATGTTTCATACTATTAACCACATTGTATTTATATTTGAGATATTACATTTAAATTAAATGATAGAACTGTGTTTTATTAACATAATTAAATAATCTAGTAAAAAAACCCACAACAAACACCAAACAGTATTTGCTGCTACAAAATCTTAATGTCTAAATCTGTATAACGTTTTGTATAAGTCTAGAAAAGAGAATTCTGTTTTGCTTTTTCTGATGGTCTTAAGGTAAAATGCCAATGAAAGGGAAAGGTAAGAGAGTTTCAGGTCAGTTTGTCTCTGTATCCTTCTCATTGTAAAAAGAAGATAATGACAAAGCAGAATTTAATGGAAAATGAGAGTTTTCCTCTGAGAGGATATTACTGAAAAGTCAACTCATTTGATGCGATGTAGCTTTTTCTTTTTGCAGAGTGTTCTAATACGCTTTAGTCCTTAGCTTGCAACTTGGCAAGAGATTCAGTTGAAACAACAGATGCAGGAGGTTTAAAGTTAGGATTCATCTCATCTGACTTTAGACACCCAGAAGTCCGTTGTCTAATCAGAGTGAATTATTTACGCACTCTCTCTTGTTAATGGAAAGAGAGAAGCATCTTTACTCCTTCCTAAAATAAGTAGGATTAATCTAACATTATTAGAGTTGCTTATCTCTCTCAATTGACTAGTGAGAGAAACTCTGTACTCTGTTTGAGAGAGTGCAGTGGTCTAAAACTTGGCTTACACAAGGGGCGAGTATATTTTAAGAATTAGAATGAGCCATCCTCACTTTATAAAACAAGAAGCCACCATGAGGAGTAAAGGAGAAGTCAAAGCCTGAGTATGAATTTGTAGGATAGTCTATGAATGTGATACACTTACCAGTGTGAAAATAGGCTTTTCTTTTAACAGCACTGGCCTTTTTTCCTCCCTCTTTATTCTTTAATGATATTCTTCATTCTTTAATAAATAAAGCAACTTCAAGCTGTGTATTTGACACTGTAGATTTCCCTGAGATACCACAAAGGACACATTTATCCTAAGGAAGTTACCATCTCCCCTATAATAAAACAATAATCTATTTCTGCCTTTAGCCCTAAATCAGTAACATATAGATAAAATCCTAGAAAGGTAGAGAACTATGTTGCCTCAATGGGCACATATTCTGTTACATTTGTTCTTCAGGGCTTTTCATTCTGAATCAATTATATTGTTTAAAAATAAGAATAATCATCTCATTTACAGAAATACTTGTATTGCAAAACAGCCCTCATGTAGACCAGGCTTAAGCCAACAAGAAGGAGGAAAATGTGAGAAGAAAACATATAAGAATAGTTATGCCTAAATACATGCCTCCTTCCTGAAGTCAGTCATTAGGTAGTATGGCATATGAGATATAATTAGCTAGCAGTCCTTGTAACGTCCTTGACATCTACCCAGGTCCTTTCTTGAAAGTCAGAAGGCAGCTTGACATTTACTTCAAGTATTTACTTGTGGTACCTTAGAAAGTGTTGAGGAAAAATTATACTTAATAGGTGGCTTATGGTAAAAGTGACAGAATTGCAGTACACTGCTATTGATAATATGGATCTATTTACCCAGTACTTGGTTAGAAGGAGAAAAAAGGACTGGTGGGGGGGAGGATTGTCTTCTTAAAATGAAACTGCTGAGATGGAGAGAATTGAAAAGGTCAGCAAGGCATCAAAGAAGTATTTGTAAGAGACAAAACCAAAACAAACAAACAAACAAACAAAAAAGCTATTGAAAGTGAGCCCAGAACTGTCAGACATTTACTTAAAAACAAGCAAAAAGAAAATATGTTCAAAAGAAATATTTCTAGCTAGGGAAAAAATGAGGAGAATTCTTGGCTGGCTAACATTAGGACTGCAACACACACCGCACGCACCTAAATGACATGGGCTTGGGACTCCCAGCTTGTTTCTTCAATAAAACTGGAAGATTATGAAGAACGTTTTGCATATGACTAGTAATGACCAGTAACCGTGCCAGGTCGGTTCATTGCATGTGGATCAACTAAGAGGACAGAATAAGATATGGATATTGAAAAAGCATTGAATTATACAGCTGCTTTCCAGATAGCTCTGTTGAGACCAGAAATAAGGGATATAATTCCAAACTGAAGTGTGGAATTCATCCTAGTGATTTTAGACTCTCCAGATCTAATTCCCTTAGTCTCCTTTCTAGCCCCTCTCTGCTCAGATTCCTACTTTACACTGCTATAAAATGAAACCTTTCTCTCTTCCCCAGCTTTTAATCCAGCTTCAGCCCTTTTTCTTGCCCTCGTCCCTTATTTCTGCCACAGCCTTCCCCCCCAGAAACATTATTTTTCTCTCCCTGTTGCCAGCACCTGCCAGCATTAGTTTGCTTTAGCTCAATGTCTCACTCTCTTCTTTCAGTGTGCTCTATTCCTGGACCCTGCTCCTCTGTTTTTGGGTCCTGCCCAGCCTCTCCTCACACCTTCTCCCCTTCATCCGCCTCAATCTGATTTCTTCTCCCCTGTCACATTTCTTCCTTGATAGGCTCAAAAAGAGGGAGCAGTGAGACCAGAGAGACAGTTTCCCTGCTCACAGCTGCTGCATGCACCGTGGGGTTGCAGGGGGAGGCCAAGCCAGTGTCCAGAGGGATCACACTCTGGTGCTGCGGGGATGCAACATGTGCAGCTCGGTCAGGAGCAGCAGCTGAACACGAGCACAGCTCTTGTGGAGCAGGCAGAAAGCTGCCAGTCTGACCCCTGCTGTGCATAGCCAAACTGCAGAAGCATTCAAAGCTTACAGCTTGGCCAAATTAAGGGGAAACTGTGCTTGCAGCTTAGCACTGTGTTCCTCAAACCAGCACCATTCTCTTGCCCATCCTGGGTGGCCGACACTTCCTCTAAAACACAGAGGTAAATGAAAGTACGTGGAGTGAAAGAGCATCTTGGTTGCTTGTTTAAGGATATTGAATTGAATAATAAAAAGTTGAAATATTTATTTAAGTACATTACTTTTTTACTCAGCATTGGTGAGGCCGCACCTCGAGTGCTGTGTTCAGTTCTGGGCTCCTCACTATAAGAAGGACATCGAGATGCTTGAGCGAGTCCAGAGAAGGGCAACCAGACTGGTGAGGGGGCTGGAGGGCAAATCCTATGTATCACTGGCTACAACTACCTGAAGGGAGGTTCTAGAGAGATGGGTGATGGTCTCTTCAGCCAGGTGACAGGAGATAGGACGAGGGGAAATGGCACAAAGCTGCACCAGGGCAGGTTCAGATTAGATGTTAAGAAAAAAGTTATTCACTGAAAGAGTTGTCAGGGCCTGGAAAAGGCTGCCCAGGGAGGGGGTTGAGTCACCATCCCTGATGTGTTTAAAAAAAAGGGTAGATGTGGTACTTAGGGTTTAGCATAGGATGGGAATGATTGGACTAGATAATCTTAAAGGTCTTTTCCAACCTTGTAATTCTGTGATGCCGTGATTCTGTGACACAGGTTAATAGAAATAACATGTATCTAGAAAAGTAACAATGCAGATGACAACAAAGGCCAGAGTACTTCAACCTCTGGTTCATTCAAGGCACTGCTCTCAGACAACCTTGAAGAGGGTTAACCTGAACTTGTAACTGCTAAGAAGGGAGAAACAAGACTAACATCCACATTATAAGATATTGAAATGGGCTTGTAGTATTTTGTAAAAAAATTTATAGGGTGTCCAGAGAAAAGGCCAAAGGTGGGGAAAGGGAAGGATCAGGGTGGACTGGGAGGAAGAAAACAAAGTAGGGAGAAGAAGGATAAATGGACAGCTGCTTATCTTCTTATTACTCCCTTTTACTGACCATTTTTTTCTGCCTAAACTCACTCCCTAGAACTTGCCTGTGAATGCTTAAAGGTTTGCATGACAGTGGCTGGAAAAAAGCTGAACTGAAAGGACTTACAGACCTATCTGTCAGGGCCAGAAGAGGCAAGGAGGAAAGCTTGTGTGAGATGTCTAAATGCCAGCAGCTGGAAAGACCTGGGCTGCTAATTTTTTTCCCCATAAATACAATCCTGCATGCATGTGTGTGTATGTGTCATTTGTTAGCAAACTTTAAGCTGAACTAGCTGGTGGACAGGAAGAGACCTGCATCAAGATGCTCTAAGGGTCTGAACCTGTGACTGGGAAAGGGCCCAGAGTCGAGGCATGGACATCAGGCAGAGTTAGACACCATCCTAATACTTAAGTCTGTGACTTTGGGTATACATACAAGAATGCAGCTAACAGACTTAGTCAATGGACACAGCAGTTGTGTAGAATTCTCTGGGTTCTGCTTTGGGAACTTCTGGACCTTCTGAGAAAAAGCTCCAAGATCCCTGCAAAATGCCTGAGAAACTTTTGAGAAAGGTGAGGGTGCCTGCTGCTATCAGTCAAGGATGACCTAAGGGGAGCTACAAGGGTGTGTGTCCAAGGAAGCTCTAATAGCTTCTATCAGACATTGTCAGCTACCCTCAATCCAGGGTGACTGGAACCTCTGTTCCTGCAGTTCACCCCTCATTAGGGAAGGGTAAGCACCCTTCAGCTCGTGCTCAGAAGAATCTTCTGTAAGAGTTGGGCCCAGAACACAGCTCTCAGAGGCATCAGTTTGTGCAGAAGGGAGTCAGTTGAAATTGTGCTGCTGTAATAGTCTCAGACATGATGGTAATGTGCTACAGATCAGTTTCTCCATCAGATATTGGAGTGGCTGTGTTGTCTAGAGCAGAGTCTTTGATGTAGACTAAGCCTCTCATGTGGTGAATGCAGCCCTCCAAGTCCCATGCTGGAGGGAGTTTTAAGGACCTCTGAAGCCAGCAGAAAACCAACCCTGTCCTCCAGGAGGTGAGCTGTCTTGGAGGAGCTGTGGAGCTGAGTGGAAGAGTTGTGGGAGGCAGTGAGTGGGCTGCACAGTATGGGGAGATCAAGGGGGAGACAGAATCTCCTCTGAGATGCCACAGCTTGAAGAGCCTAAGTTGCAGTCTGCAACAGAGAAGCAGGCAGTGTTTACCCCTCCATCAAAGTAAATGAAACCTCAAGTGAAGGGGTAGGATGGGCTCTAGTGACTTCTGGCACCAAGTATAAGGGTCCTTTCCCACCTGAGGGCTTACCTCTCTAAAATGGTTCACCACCCTTGAAGCTGAAGGTGACTCAGATGTACCTGGAAGCAAAGAACCTGATTCACATAACTCTAAACAATGCAGGACTATCAGGAAGAAATGGTGAGCCATTGCAGTGGGTGGCACCCTGCTGCAATGGGCAGAGATACCCATCTGCCAACTTGACCAGTCATCTAGAGTAGGTGCTGCTAGATGGGGACTAGGATCTGGGAAACAGTAGAGGACCATTTATGGGAGTGTTCATATGCTTGTACATGGATTCTGCTAAGGGCTGTGCTCGCCTGTGGCAGTCTGTGTACCTGGCCGTAGTACCCTCTGCATGTGTGCACGTGTCTGGGGCCCATGCTCAGCTTTTCTGAGCCTGCAAACAGGAACAGCAGTGGCTGCCTGCATGAGAGTGGGGTGGAGAGACCCTCCAGGGTTCCAGAGTGCACCCGCAGAGCTTTAGCATTCAGGAAGTAGTAACTCAGAAGTGTGTTGCATCTGTCTGGACCAGTAACATTCTTAATAAAAGTTTAAAAAAAAAACAAACCAAAAACCAAAACAACAAAGCACCTCCATCTGCTTGACTTTTATTTCTTCATAGTAAGAAAAGAAAAATAAAATCTCTGATAATATTTAGTCTTTGGCAAAAGCCAAATTAAAAGAATACTATAAGGGGTGAAAAGGAGACAAGTGTGACAGCCTTATTTTTCCTGCTTATAATGTCATTCATTGTCCTAGGATGAAAAATACATTAATTGTCCTGCTGATTCAACAGACTTTGTACGCTGTTACACCCACTGTGGTAACACAGAATTAAGACACAAAGTACATGACGATTCTAAGATTTCAGACACTCGCACAGGTTCACAGTTAAAAGACACCTCAGATAACTTTGCCATCAATAAGCAATTCCCAGTACTTGATAAGCAACTGAACCATCTCATGAAGTTATGAGGCTTCTTTATGAAGCCTGTAACTGCAGATCTCTAGAACATGAAAGTAATGCTTTTCTGCTAAAGTTTAGGGCGGTCTAATTACTGTTTGCTATGTTGACAAGGCAAATTATTTCTGAGAGGAAAAAAAAAAGACGCTAAATTATTTCTATTCCCAGAGGCAATAATGAATTGATATGTAGTGACTTCTGTCTGCTGTCCAGTGTGGGTTTTTGTTATCAAGTAGATGGCAGGTAGATTGATAATTTGGTCCCAGTAAGAAACAGAAAAACAAGCAACATCACCCAATCCAGCAAATGAAACAAATAGACAGGGAGAAGAAACAGGTGAGAGAGGAAGCAAGGACAGGCTCCTTGTGGGAGTAAGGATTTAAAAACATTTTTTGCACAGAAAAGCCTAAGACTGACTTTCAAGTCGTGGAGCAGCACCATACGTACTGTGCTATGGAGCACATAACCTCTCCACAGCTTGTATTGCTGGCACTAGTTTTATGTTTAGCGAATACCTCCCTCTCACCGTAAACTTTTGAGGATACATTGCACTTATCAGGTTTGATTCATTTCTTCCAAATGAGAGGTGTTATCTTCTAATCTTCTCTGCTAGCAGAGAAATACCAAGAAATCTGACCCTCTTTTGGATTCCTAACTTTGCCTGCCTGCTGGGCCCTACTGTTGACAGGCTTGCTTAAATTACATTTTCTTTGGTTGGGAAGGTAACGTGTTGCTTCTATCAGGGCTCTGACTGAAGCCCTGCACATCAGAGAAGCACAGCAGCGCTGTGAAGCAATCATAGATAAAAACAGGACATATTTGTAAACAGGTTGTGTGAGCCTCTTGGTTTTCATTCACCTGTGGAGAGAGAATGAATGCCTTATAAATAAAGCCAAAGGGGAAGATGCTAAACATCCTGTACTTGCTTCACAAAAATATGCATCCAAAAATGCACTTACTTTTTTGTGTTTAGCTCTATATTATTACATCAAAATCACTTTCTTCTGTAGCCTGCTAGGCAAAGGGATATCACCAAAAATGAGGGCAGCTTCTAAAGCAAAATATATTTTTCAGCAGTGAGGTACATGGTGATTTTTCAGCATATATATATATATATACACACACACATATATAAAAGTATAGATGTACCAGAGAAATTTTGTTGGTTGTTTTTTCAAGTGAAATAGAAAGTCATTATGTCCCCCTAGCCATGTCTCCCATTCTTAGCTTGCACATCTTAAACCTTCAGGAAAACAAGGCTCTCAGCTGGGAAAAATATCCCTAAATTCCTTTCTGCCCCTTAATGCATAATGTATAAGGACTCTGCTCCAAAATACCCAGCAGAAAACCTAAAACTCAGTCCTGAGTATGTTCCTTGCACAGTTCATGACCCAATGTGGTAAATACAGACCATCTAACTCTGTCCCACGGTGCAGCTCCCAACCAGATGATGCAACTGAAATGTCTGGAAAGTTCCTTTATTTGCTTGGGATTTGTCACATTTAGCTTGGACATGTTTTGTTCTGAGATCATAGAGGTTTCAAGGGCCATTTGTGCCTCTCTCTGCCCTGGTGCCCCATTAATCTCCTCCTTGGCAATATGGGTGGGATCATTCTCCTCTCCCATTTCCATCTCACAGACAGATGTCCTATTTAGTCAGTTAGGCTCTCACTAACAGGGACCTATAAAAAGTAACTAATCTGAGTTATTTTAGTCAGCTATTTCAGAGGGAGATAAACTTCCATTCAAGAAAGTGACTAACTCAAAACACTGAGCTGTAAGATGGCTGCAGTTAAGGGAGATCACTCCCACTCCTGGTGATGGGATTCTGCAAAGTCCTACCTTGCCTCAGGAGCTATCTAATAAAAAGAAGCCTCTGGAAAAGGGGAATAAGAAATAAACGAACAAAAAGTTTTTTCAGTAGGTTGTTATAAGTCCAAACTTTAACGCGATGAATGCTTTCTTCATTACTTTGCTATTGCTGCTCTGTTACATTCTTCCTCTGTCCTGTCCCTCCCCACTTCCCACACACCTCTTGCATCTTTCCTGGGGCACGTGGAAGAGTATTCACAGCTGCATAATCCATCTTGCAAGGCTGTTGTTCCTTCTAGTCAGGAGAGGAAAAGGGGATCTCACCTTAGTGTTCATTTGCACTGAATTTTGTACTGGTTTTCTTAGGGGTTAATGACACTGGCTGAAGCATCCCCATTTTCCATTATCTTCTTCTTGATCGATTTGAGAGGGTTTCTGCCTAGTCAGATCAAAAAGTCTTGGACTTCCCTTATGAACATGTACCTCACATGGTTTTCTGATATGTGACGTTCTTGCCGCTGTCATCTATTGATAAGGAAGGAACACAAAGGTTACCCTAAAATATTCTTAAAAGTACCTCTGTAGTAAAATTCATATAATCATTTTGAGTCCTAAAGGAAGATTGTTTTTTACTATTCCTTTTGGTGATATATAAAAAATGTGATTTTAGTAGAGGGTTCATCATCTCTTCACAAAATAAATGATCATAATGGCCTCTTAATAAATGCATATTGCATTGTATTACCTCTTCTGAGATAACATGTTATGTGGATATGAAAAAAAAGGTGATTTCAGTTTTAGAGATTTAAATGTCAGCTTTTATGAAAAATGTTTTTTTAAATCTGAAAAAAAGCAACAGACCCTTAAATGAAGTGACCTCAAATGGAGTTCTTTCTAGAAAAGAAATTATGTTTTAAATGTTAAAATAAAATAAAGGGAATTTATTCAGTTTTAAAAATTGAGGATTTTTAAGTTATCAAATAAATTTATATAGTCTTTTCCTCTATGCAGGTTCATAGCTTTTTTGTAATTTTCAATTACATCTGCATACTGATGGAGTGCAAAGCAAATATTTCTCTCCTAAAATTATTACTTTGATGCAAACAGCTTTTCAGTAAAGTGAAAAAGGTTACTGATGATTATAAGACATTGGCTGTACTCAGATATTCCACATTAGACCAAACGTAAACATTTACAGTGCCCTCTGATCCAGAGGTAAAAATTAACTATATTAAAAATACTGTGCTCCTGGGTTAATGCTTATCTCATGGTCCTTGGAGGGTAGTAAATGGGCCTATTTTCAAGCTGAAAAATAGAGCTGGAACTGAGATTAGGTTTGCCTCTCAGGAGGCATGCTTCCTTTCCGTAGTGAACAGACAGACAACAGCTACTTGGTCACTGGTTATTTAAATCTGTGAGGCCAGCTTTGCCAGGCTTGTCCCTTCTTATTTGTGTGTGACATAGGAGGAAGGGTATATTAGTAAATAAATAGGCAAGTCCACCTGCACGCAACACTGCACTTCATATAACTTGTCAGTATTAAACATCTCTCAGAACTACATGTTTGAAAATGAGCTAGAAGCTTCGCAAATGGAAATCTCTCAACACTTAAACGCACATTTGCTACGATAACTGGTGATGGTCGACAGGAGGCTGAGACATCTTTTCAGTGTCCCTATCTACCTGACAGCCAGTCTGTTACAGCATATGAACCATTGAAAGCAGAAAGCTGAGGGGATGCTATGTGTGTTCCTTGTTCACCAGAAATTAGTTAGGAGCTTCAGGACAGGAGTCTGGGTAAACTTGGAGCAAGTGGAAGAGACATTGGGATAGTTAAGGCACTAATTCACGAAAGGGAAAGCTGATATTCAAGATCCCTGTCCAGAACAACTGTTTTCCAGTGGTTGCAGCCATTTGTGGTTTGCAATTTGCTTTCACAGGGCAGCTTCTCTCTCCTTTTCTCTAACGTAAGTGTTTGAAATCTCAGTAATTTCCAAAGCAGAGCAGTTCCTAGTTCAGTCCTGTGCAGGATGTTTTGCTGTGAAATGCAACATGTGCATTTACTCATGCGTTGGAATTATTGTCTCTTCATTGCAGATCTTAAGACAGGCTGTTGCTTACCAGTGTGTATCTGTATACAAAGCAAAGTATAATTGTTGTCTTCATGCCACAGGGAATAGTCCTTCTTGAATATGCATCTCCACTCTCTAAGAACTGGAGAGTGTCAGCATGATGTTTCAGATCTGCTTTTGTTCTATATTGTTGGTTAGTTTCATTGATGTAATGATTGAAGATGGAAAATTAGCAAGATCAATGAAGATATTAGTAGATGTTGTTTCTTTCCACAGATGCGGGATAAACAGCAAAGCTGACACCTCAGGCCCTCTCAGAATAATCTCTGATTCTCAAGTATTGCTAACAGTAGACAGAAGTCCTGAGAACTAATAACTGCCAGGTTTGTATGCAGACTATGAAGGTAAGTGGCTTTGTCAAGACTTCCTCAGCAGTCAAGAGAGACCAAAAACCACCCCAACAGAGTATTCAGCTGACCTATTGTATACAACCATTTCAGGGTGTGATGAATCCCCATAAGCCTGTGCTCAACTCTACACTGACATCTGTGGGAGCTTAGATAACATACTTACACTAGAAGTTTAACTTTTCAATGGTTGCAGTTAAGTGACTTGAATTCCATCCAAAATGAACACTGTATTCCTGCTGAATTCAAGGAGAATGCTCACATCAGCATTTGCCTGCTAATTCTTCTACCAGATGCAGAATCAGACCTTGCTTTACGATACAGCATGCCGAAGCATGCTTGAGAGTACTTACAATTAGATGCCCCATATGAAGCCGACAAAGCCTTTGCTTTGACAATATGTCTCTATCTGCATTTTATGGCAGTTTGTCATAATTTTGCCTGCCTATAGCAGTTTATGATCGTAATAAGATATTGACACATTTAACAGCAGCTGTTTAAAATTTCATAAATATCATAAATGCCAACCATTCCATTAAAGTAAAAACAGAAACAAAAGGCATAAAAATTTAGTGAGAGGCAGATTCCTAATGTTTGAATAAAAAAATAAATTAGTATTTTAACCATTGTATTGCATTTGGCAGGGCCAGTAGCATACTGCTGTAGCAACACACTGCAAATACAGTGTCTAAAAAAGGATATGTAGGAAAAAATTACAAGTGAAGGAAATAACATCCACAAATTGTAAAATTACAAAAAATTATGTGAAGACCTCAGGTAAAAGGTTGACAAGATTAAAAAGAAACTTTCAGGTTTTTATTTCCTATAGAACTTTTGAGTCCTGTTCAGTACTGAATAAACCCCAGATATGTCAAAATACTTTCCCATTGAAAATTAATCAATTATATGACAAAATCCACCAGTTGTGTGCGGTGACCACTGTATAGTAAGAATAAACTAGGATGTTATGATTATATGAAGAAATAGCTTGTTAATATCATCTCTGTATGTACCTAATCAGAGCTATTAAAGCAGTGGACTACAAAACTGCAGGGAGTTTTTTCTTTGTTTTTCTTTTTTTTCCCTTTAGAAATCTAGATGGATGATGGCTTCCTCTGTGAAATCATTTTATCCTGCACTCCAGGATAAGTTCTGTCTTTCTCTATCACATAACCTAGAAGATGAAGTGATCTGCAACAGAATTTGTAACTATACTATTGATGTATCCATGCAGAGGCCGATCTTAATGACAGCAGGGTTCCTTCAAGAACATGTATGGATCATTTACTTTTACAGTTCTTTCACTTATTAGAAGCTTACAGTCATCATTACAGATGTGCTTGTGAGCAGATGCTTTCCCAGTTAACACATTAGCTCCCACGGAAGTACTGACTGTTTAGTGCAAATGTATTTGAAGAGTCCCACTGACTTAAATAGGATCAAACCCGTGCTAACTTTCTTTATCCTTTTTTTGTAGAGAACAGATTTCCAAGAAGAGTGATTACAGAAACAGTTAATTACTTTGAAAGTAATAACATTTAGAAGCCCATTTCTAAGAGTTTGGAATGTGGGGCTTTTAATCTTTTTTTAAAAAATGTATAGAGAAGATCATTACTGATACTCTGATAGACAAAATTAGACAATACATTCTTGAGCCTTTTGTCTTTCATGCAGTAGCTCCCATATAGTTTAGCATTTATTGAGGAAATGTTTTCAGTCTATTTAGCCATAGCAGACTGAAGCCCTCTACTATTATAGTTTATGTAAACATCTCAAGGACCAGGTTATTCATTAAGCCAACAGTGTTGCTCTGTCTACCCATTTCTATGTTACTGTGCATATAGGGATGCAGGATATGGGGACCAGGTGGAGAGAGAGAAAAGGCACAGCTTTTAACTTGAGAACAGAAAATATGACTTTTTAAAGAAATTTAGACATTTGATTTTATCTTCTAGATTCTGTTTGAGTAGCAGGAACTTTTACTGGAGACATGTAAATGACAAATTGGATGTAGTCCTGTGATGTGTTGCAGAGCCAGGGGCAACAAGTTACAATGGGAAATTCTCAGTGCGCTAATCTGCAAACAAAATGAACTTATCAAAATAAAGAAATAAATGAAATGGAGGCTTCAACTCTTTTAATCTTTTAATCAAAGGCTTAGTGGCAGAATGTTGTAATGAAGACCCCACACTATCAAGTCTTCATTACTTGAACGCTAAATTCATTAGTGTTACTATGAAGTTTCATAAATTATTTAAACTAGCCTTGTCAAAATAAATGAACAAAGTACGTTCTGTGATACTCTAACACTTTTTTTCTTTCTTTTCTTCTTTTATTATTTTATTGCTGCCTTCACATTGTGCTTGCTTGCGTGCTTGATAGTTCACAGAACTGGCTGATTCACAGTGGAGACCAGCTTCAATGCCTATTAATGATAGTAGGAGTCTTACAACTAAGCTTGGTGGGAGTCTGAGTGGGCCCTGAGTCTCCCAGTATCAATGAAAATCAGTCATGTTTTACTGTTATCACTAATAAGCCTGCAAGCATTACGGAGCAGGACCTGTCTTTGACTCTGTGATTGTACAGCACTTAACACAATGGGGCCTCCATTCCGATTGCAATATCTCCATTAATGTAATAGTTCTATAGGAATGCAACTACTTTAAATCTCTGCCATGTGGTAAGGATATTTTTTATTAATTGCCTACTTTTCAAAAGTTCGAATCTGTGCAAGACAGTGGATAAATAAATTATGTACTATAAAATCTGCCATGTGGTTGTTACCAAGAATTATGGCAACATTTTAAGAGCATTCTTAATAATAGTAAAATGGTGAGAACAGGAAAAAATAGTCTTTGAGAGGGAATTTAATATATTTGTTTCATACATACACACATACATAAATAAATTTACAGATACGTATGTATTTCTGTTCATGCATACTTACATAAACACTTTGGACCAGAATGTAATCTGCTACTTCAACAGATGACCACCTGGCTGTGAGCTCTGTCAGAAGTGTTATTATTATGAAACCAGCACAGCAGACACCCCAAAAGGAGATGGGAAAATTTTTCATGGCTGGAGTGGTGTAGCAATGAACATCTGATATTAATTTTTAAAAAAAAGGATTCCTATGACAACATTTCCTTTAATGTAGTCACGTTCTACTCTCCTCAATATGGGTTTCTGGCCAATAGTCCTACTACGTGGAAAGAGTACGAAAATTTTATTACATGTGGCATAAATGGAAAATCTCAGCTCCTATAATTCCTGTAGAACTTGGTATTTCAGACCCTTCGATTCCTATGGCATTCTCATATATGGTATAGACACTTAATATTTGAACTTGTCCTGCAAGAAGGCAAAATTAGACTTTATTCCTAAATTCTAAAGAGAAGAAGAAAGGTAATACATCATTCTAAATAAAAACCGTCCCAGAAAAATATTTTATTGAAGAAAACTAAATGTTCCATGTCTGTGTGCATCATCTGCATTTCAGTGATGTACAGTACTCTTTTACTGAATTTATTCAGCTTTGGAATTCCACTGGATAATCATGCACTGAGTGTGAGTACTGGGGAAAGGGCGTTATCCTTAAATTATAATGGCTCTGCTTTGTTTGGTTGGATAAATTCCTATTAGTGTGTGCGTGCGTGCGTAGGAAAGAAGCTGCTGACACTTTTCTCAGTTCTTCAGTAATCCCAGTTTCAGAGTCTGAGAAAAAACAGAGTTTTTTGTGTTGGAGTTTTTTTTGTGTTTGTTTGGGGTGTTTTGTTTGATTTTTTTTATTGGTGATACAGCAAATAGTGCTGGCCAAAAATATCACTGTTCTTCATAGTCAATATCCTACTGATGTGAAAGGCAAACATTACCTCCTCTAGAGTTGAATGCTGAGCAATCTCACCTTTGCTCCTACAGCCTCATAGTGCATACGCATAACCTCCAACCTGACGATGCACTTTACCAGCAGATTAAATCAAAGTCCTGTTTCATGGGGACAGGAAGACTCTGCAGTCACAGAGTGGTAGATCCAAAAGCAATTTTCTCTGTACCACAAAATGAATTTGTGGGGAGTTCCTTCACGTGTCCAAGCCCTTGGAAAATAGAATTGCAGCAATACGTTTTATGCTTTTTATTTGTATGGCACAGTGAAGGGACAGTTGCTTCCCAAAAGCACTGTTTCAATCTGTTTATTTGGACACTCAGCTCTGCATTGCTACCTGCCCAGAATACCCTCATCCCAAACAGTAAGAACGCAAGTTTTATTTCTCATAAAAGTTTGCATTCTGCAGAAATTTTTAAGTACGCCAGAGAAGACTGGCATGGTGTAATGCCACATTCTGACTCAGTTTGAACCCTTATAGCAGATAAATATGAAATGTCATACCAGATGTCTGCTTAAAATGCAAGGGCTCTGCTTGTGAATCTTATGTAAGGTTCAGCATCGCTTGTTCTCACAGTTGACTGTGAAGTGGGTCTGGCTCCCAGCCCAGGTCTCTCACACAATGATTAACCTGAGACTACATGGCACCATCTGGTACTGTCTCAGGTAGGAAACATATATAAATGACTGAACAGTTACGCTTTTTCCTCTCTAAGCAGTGTAATATTTGAGGAATGGCACATTTTTCTTTTCCCAAGCAGAACTGCCTTGAAATATTTCATATACAGATTAAACTTACATTCATTACTAAACCCTCTCCCCAAAAAATGTCTTGAAGTATTTGCTTCCTACCCTTTTGTCTCTCTCTTCCCTCCCACCCTCCCTCCTTCTCACACTCCTCCCTCCCTTCCTTCCTTCCTTCCTTCCTTCCTTCCTTCCTTCCTTCCTTCCTTCCTTCCTTCCTTCCTTCCTTCCTTCCTTCCTTCCTTCCTTCCTTCCTTCCTTCCTTCCTTCCTTCCTTCCTTCCTTCCTTCCTTCCTTCCTTCCTTCCTTCCTTCCTTCCTTCCTTCCTTCCTTCCTTCCTTCCTTCCTTCCTTCCTTCCTTCCTTCCTTCCTTCCTTCCTTCCTTCCTTCCTTCCTTCCTTCCTTCCTTCCTATCTTTCTTTCCTATCTTTCTTTCCTATCTTTCTTTCCTATCTTTCTTTCCTTCCTATCTTTCTTTCCTTCCTTCCTGCCTTCCTCCCTCCCTGCCTTCCTCCCACCCTCCCTTCCTCTCACTTTGGAAATGCCTCATGGAAAATTTGCACAAACGGTCATTCAAGGAAGCAATGTTAAAGAGCAAAAATGGAAACAAAAAGGAACACGGGGTTCCAGCTTTTTTCTTATCTTTCTCTCTTGGGTGATCATGTTTAAGTGGTTTAAGAACAGCAGGGCATTATTCTTTCCTGCCCTTCTGCATTTTAAACCAGAAAAGCTGAGCCTATCACCCTTCTCTGTTTCCCATTAGTCTTTTCGAAGATGCCCCTTGAAAATCATAATGTAAGAAATATTAAGGTCGTAAAATGTGAAATAGCTGAGGATTTGAGATTTATAGAATCACAGAATCATAGAATGGTTTGGGTTGGAAGGGACCTCAAAGATCATCAAGTTCCAACTCCCTGCCATGGGCAGGGACACCCCTCACTAGATCAGGATGTTCAAGGCCCCATCCAACCTGGCCTTGAACACATCCAGGAAGGGGCATCCACCACCTCCCTGGACAACCTGTTCTAGTGCCTCACCACCCTTGTAGTAAAGAAATACTTACTAATGTTGTTGCAGGCTTGTGTAGCTGTGCTGCTGAAATGGATTTTATAAGCAGCGGTTACAGCTTTCTGCTAGCCCCGGACTGTTAACATCGGTCAATTCAAGGCCAAAGTTGTGGCTAACCAGGGCCAAGCCAATTGGAGCTGGTCATAGCGTCTCTGTGAGTCACATATAGGAGAAAAAAAACTGCTGGCAGACGCACTTTGCCACAAGAGAAGGGAGTGAGAATACGTAACAGGCTGTGCAGACACCAAGGCCAGTCTGGAAGGAGTGGGGGGGGGGAGGAAGAATGCAGAAAGAGAGTTTCCCCCGCAGCTTATAGTGAAAACCATGGTGAAATGGGTGTCCCCTCATAGTCCATGGATGAGGACGAGGAGCAGAGACATCTATACCCTGTGAAGATTGATCCATGCCTCAGCAGGTTTGCCGGGGGACTTGTGACTTTGTGGAGGACCAGGCCGTGGGGGTCTGGGCCCAAACGTCAGCACCCTATGGAGGGGAGTCCTGCTGAGAAGCCTGTGGTGAGGAGATGACTCCGTGATAGAGAGGACTCATGCTATAGAAGTTTGTGGATACCACTGTCACATGAGAGAGGGGCCACTATCTGCCCCTCCCTGTGCTGCGATGGGGGTGGGTGAAGGGAGTGAATGTATGATTAAAGTCCAGTGTGTGAAGAGGCAAGGGGTGGGGAGGGGAAGTAGAAGTATTAAGACCTGAGGAAGGAAAGCAGCTTGTGAGGAATCACTGGAACCCCACTGCCCATTCCCTGCCCCTCCCTGTATCATGTTGGGGGGGGAACAAGGGAGTAAAATCGTGATGAATTTTAAGTCTGCTAAGAAGGAGAGGGGTGTGGGGGAAGGTGCTTTAAGACCTGGCCGCTTCTCATTATCTCATTACGGTTCACTGAGTGTATTAGTTATATTAGTAATAAATCACCTTTCTTTCCTTTATTCTGTGCTGAGTCTGTTTTGCCCATTGCACTAATTGGAGAGCGATCTCTCTGTCCTTCTCTCAAGTCCTAAGCCTCCCAATATATATTTTCTTCCCTTTTCGGCTGAAAGGGGGAGTGAGCAAGCGGCTTGGTGGGCATTTGGCCTCTAGCCAGGGCCAAACCACCACAAATGTCCAAGCTAAATCTAACCCCTTCCAATTCAAAACCATTCCCCCTCCTCCCATCACTACATGCCCTTCCAAAAATTTCCTGGATTCAGAACCTTGTAGGCCCAGGTTTCTCTAATGGCTGCTCTGGGACCAGAAACATCGAAGCTGTTAGAGTAGGGACTGCGGTGGTAGTGTGGCAGCCACTCCTCCAGCCAGCAGCAGCTTGAAGGGATCTCCCTACAGAGGTGGAGCTGAGTCAGCCTCTAAAATTACTTTTCTCCCCCAGTACCTGTGTATTTCATAAGCAGGGAATCTGAAATAAGAGCAAACTTATCGGGTTCATAGACCTTGTGGCTACAGTTCCAACCCTTCATGAGAACCAAAACCCATCGAAGTGAAAATAAATTAGTGAGGACACAAGATTCTATAATAGAGCAGTAGCAGCAGAAAGTAATATCCCCAGAACATGTTTAAGGTCACAGAACTGACTCAGAATAGTCTGGACACTTGATGCTATTAAATATTTGGGAACGATTGATTCTTTCTTTCTTTCTCTGCAAATTTTACCAAAAACATTGCATTTTTCATAAGTATTAAAGGCATTTCTTTTTCTTTTTTAATGAAATGAAGTATTTTAAAAGAACATGCATTATTAGAAAGTATTTAAACAGCTCTGTGTAGTGTTATTCTGGGCATTGGAAATTATTAACTTTTGAGCAGGTATGCTTAGAACTCTGCTTTTCATTATGTTCTGCTCAAGGAGTCAAACTCAACTGGTAAGGTACTTTGTACTTTCACTTCTGCTCCCACAGATTCTTTAACACAGGAGGTAACTTTCAGCATTCTTGAACCATTAACGTAGCTATAGGTAGCTAAACCAGCAAGGAAACACATCAAGGTAGTTTGTGATGTGACATCTTAAAAAGGTGCCCCCAACAGACAGGGAGGAGTCTCATAATTCAGCAGGATAGATGGAAAAATTCCCAACTTCTTAACCAAAAGTGTGCGTGTCTTTTCATATCTAGGAATCTCATCTCTTTTTTCCCTATTATTTTATTACATATTTAAATTCATCAGAAAGAGAGGTTAACATTGCAGACCACAAATCAAGTGTTGTATCTACCCATGGATGTTCATGAAAAAGAGGAAATATTTACAGAGCTGTAAGAGGCTATGATTACCATTCAATGGAAATGGAGACAGATGTAGGCTAAAAACCATCAAAAACTGCTTCACACTGGTGTGTGTGATAATGCAGAAGACACTTCAAAAGGAAATGGTAAAAGAACCATCAATGCTAAAAAAATGGACTATAGCGGTCAACTCTTCATTGGCAACCACATGAACTAGGCAGCCCAACAGGGCTTTTTTTATCCTTGGCTTCCATTATTCTATGGTAAAATTAGAAGGCAAAGAAGCAGAACTGTTCATGACAGCCTTATCTTTTACTGCCAGTAGGAGAATGCTCACTGTTACCCAAGCTAATCATGCTGCAATAGAACTTCAACATTTTATATTGGATATTATTATAGGTACATATCAGTATAACATAGTGCTTTCATTTTGAGCCCATCATGGTGCTGTAACATTTTCTAGCAAAACACGTTAAATTTAAAGGGGAAAAATGAGTGGGAACTATAGTACTCAATTATATCTACTGTGGCTGCTGTTTTAGGGGTTTTATCTTTAGACTTGGTTTTCATTACTAGTTCACATTAGCAGCTGGGATTTACTTTCCATGTATGTCATTTTAGTTTGAGGGTCTCCAGGGCTTTTAAATGCATTCAGCCTTTCCTATACTTTGGTATTTATTTTACTTGCTTGCATTTCTGTGGTTTTTAATTTCATTAAAATTAATTGTTGTTTAGATCAATGATTTGTAAATGTCAGTATACTGATGGGATGCTGGGGCAGAAACAAGTTTTTGCTCAGCTTTCATGAATTATGGGACACCTACTACCTACAGTTACTAAAACTCAAGCAACTCCTTCATTTGAGGTGGTAAAAAGAAATTTTTAAATGTAAAAATTAGGCCTATATTACACAGAAGTAATAATACCCCTTCAAATGTTTGTCATATGTCTAGGAGCAAATGGATGCCTTTATTGGAGCCAAAGCTACCTTCTTTTCTTGACTGCTGCTTTTCTGGGGAAGAAATTTCTTTGAAATGCCAGAAGAGATTTAACATAAAATGAAAAGTCTTGTTCTTCAAGGAATTAGTCCACCACTCTGAGTACAGATACAACTAGCAACCAGACATGTTTCTCTGTAGGGATTTAAAATAATTTAGAGCCTAGATACCCCCTTAAAATAAAGACATATTGATAGATATATAAGGTTGGCCAAAATCCAGGGTTGGCAGATTGAGGGGCAGTGCACTGAGGTGCTTGAAAATATGAGCTCTGAACTACAGTTATAACTCTTCTTCCAGATGCACACACATACACGCCCACTTCAGATTTGTCAAGAAGTAAGGACTTTGCAAGAGGAAAGCCTGTGTATTTCTTTTGGTCTCAGGGGATATGATTTCCATCTGAGAAGAGCTGTTTAGTCTTGCAGTGTTTGATTAAGAAAGTTTACCACAGAAGAACAGTAGAATCACTTTTCCTTATCTAAAGGAAGCAGTAGATAATGCTTAGATAAAATTTGGTAAAATCAGATTTTGATTTTTTTTTTCTTCTGGCACTATACAGATACATAATTACTTGTTGTAGTGGACTGACCCTGGCTGGAGGCTAGGTGCTCACCAAAGCTGGTCTATCACTCTCCCTTCTGAACTGGACAGGTGAGACAAAAAATAACGAAAGGCTTCAAATATTATCATGGGCGAAACAGACTTAGTAGGGAAAAAAAAGTCTGATTTACTACTGAGAAAATAAAAAAAAGAATAATGAGAAATACATCTTAAAATATGTCCCTCTACCCTTCTCTTCTTGCAGTCTTAACTACTCCCAACTCCTCTACCTGCTCTACCCCTCAATGGCAGAGAGGGTAGGAAATGCAGTCAGATAGTGTCTTTGATGCTCCTTCCTCCTCAGGGAAGGACTCCTTACATTCTTCTGTTCCAGCATAGGGTCCCTCCCAGGGGAGACTGTCTTCCATGAACTTCTCCAACATGAATGCTTCCCATGGGCTGCGGCTCTTCACCAACTGCCCCAGCGTGGACCCCTTCCATGGAGAGAGGATCTTCAGGAATAGGTGTTTCTACTGTGGGTCCACAAAAGTTCGCAAGTCCTGCCAAAAAACATGCTCTGGTGTGGACACCTCTTTCCACGGGCTGCAGGTCTTTCCAGTAGCTTGCTCCAGCATAGGTTTACCATGGGGTCACAGCCTCTTTTAGGCATCCACCTGCTCTGGCATGGGGTCCTTCACGGGCTGCAGGTGGAGTCTTTACTCCTCCTCATCTTTTGTGGGCTGCGGGGGACAGCCTGTTTCACCATGGTCCTTTATATGGGCTGCAGGGGAATTGCTTCTCCAGGGCCTAGAGCAGCTCCCCCTCCTCCTTCTTCACTGATCTGGGTGTCTGCAAACAGTCTCACATCTCACTCCTCTCTCTGGCTGCAAAAACTGCTGTTCTTCTTATTTATTTTTTTTTCCTTCTTAACTGTGTTATTCCAGAGACACTACTACCATCACTGAGTGGGCTCAACCTTGGCCAGCAGTGGGTCCATCTCAGAGTCAGCTGGCATTGACTCTGCCATACCTAGGGGAAGCTTCTAGCAGCTATTTAGTAGCTCCTATGCTACCTAACAATGCCATGCAAACCCACTTGTAGTAGTACAAAATGAGATTTTTTTTTACAATAACAGTTTGCATTAAATAAAAAACATGCACAATTTCTATCATTGTTGCTAGTATCTGGTACTTTTAACCAAAAATTTAAACTGAAAAGTTCATAATGATGTGAAAGTTCTATTTTGTCCAACACTGAAGAAGAGGCTGCAAAGTTGTATTAGGGGTCTGAATTAGGTGAGAAAGACAAAACTGAGGGTTAATTTAGTTTTCATTTATTTCTACTGACATGTATTATGTGTAGCTTATTGTATATTACTAATAGCCAATTCTATCTTTCTTTATTGTCATCAGGGAAAAAACTGTGCTATCGGAAACTGAGGTACATAATTATAACTGATAATTTGTTGGGACGATAATCAGGAATAAGTAGCATTTGAGAGTTTGGATCACCACTGTGCCATGTTCTCTTCTCACAGTCCTGCTCCTTGCAAGCACCTGGAACAGGCTTCCCAGGGAGGTGGTTGAGTCACCATCCCTGGATGTGTTTAAAAAAAGGTTAGATCAGGTACTTAGGGATATGGTTTAACATAGGACGGGAATGGTTGGACTTGATGACCTTAAAGGTCTTTTACAACCTTGTGATTCTGTTTCTGAACCCTTAGAAGATAAATGGAGAAGTATGGCAGGGAGAGGCATCAAACCCTGGCTTCATCTTCTTGCCCAAATGTCTACCTAGGACTTGGGAATATGAAGGAGAGGCATAAAGGAGCTGGCTACTAGTGCTAGGCACGAAACTAGTCTAGGCAGAACTGCAGTTCTGTGTTTTTGATATAAAAGCAAGCGTAATAGCATTAACAGTATTTAGCCCTGAATATAGTTAGAAGTGTAATACTACAAAAGTTAAAAATTTGTATGTTTGAATATATATACACACATATAGCTATTTATTTATACACATCTTTGTGTTTATAGTTCAATACGTGTAGATATACTCATGTATACACATACAAACCTGTATTCCTCTAAGTGCAGAAAATAGCCGTGACATCTACATAAAACAGGAGTATTTCTCAATATGCACAACCTTAGCTAGTTTTTTTGATACGATGTGAAGTCCAATGGGATGGGAACAGAAGAGAAGGGCTATATAGCTGTGATCCATTGCCCTGTAATGTTTCTGTAGTGACAGAATAGCAGCATATCACAGCTTGTAAAAAAACTTACAATGTGCTGAGAGTATTTGAAGAAAACATCAGCTAAGTCTTTCTTTTCAAATGTTATTACTTATAGAAAGTCATCAGTATGATAAGAATTTAAAATCCTATTAGGCAATTGAGATTTTTTTTTCCTGTAATTTGACATGAAAGTCTTTTTGTTAGTGACTTTCATATTGTATTAGCTATAAAGAGGGAATGAAGAAGTAGGCTCTGGCTGCTAGCCAAGTCTGAGATGCAGTCCTACCACAATAAATTCCAGGGTGAATGGCAGAAGCATGCAAATGAGCTAAGAACTCCAAAGAGCAGACGTGGCTCAGACAAGCTGGTAGGAAAGTGCAACGTTAACCTCCCTATGAGAAAATTGCCTGAAATTTGGGGGGCAGAGCATTGGCTCAGAGATGGATTTTATTCTTTAGGCTCATATGTGGACACAAATGCTTTTTTAGCAGGTTGGACAATGTGTGTTCCACCTTATTAGGGATCATTCTTACATAAATCCTCTTCCCAATTCATGGGTATAATTTCACCTTTCCATTGTAATTTCCTTTAGGCAGCTTACTGTCTATCGTTTCTGTTTTCTTAGAAACCTCAAATATTTAGCAGAATAGTGTATCTCAAAACCTCACAATCCCTCTTTGTGTGCGTGGGAAGAGAATGAAATTTGTGCATTGTCTAAATTAGGCTTCAGCATGAGGTATCTTCTTTCCAGTGAATAAATGGAAGGAGAGAATCAAAAGATTATGATTCTAGTTAGGTCACCTATCAAGAGAAAGACCTAACTAGAAAAGAAAATCCATATCTAACTAAACAGAAAATTGCAGGGCAACTTATATATGTAGAAAAAAAAATAGAATTTTGTATTCACACATCCAATGCTTAACAAAATCATCTGGTCATGGTGGGTGTGGGTGTGTCTGTTTTCATGGGTTGTTTTGGGGTTTTTTTTTGGTGTGTACATTGCAGCATTTATAAAGGCTCTTTTCCCTACAGCCTAACACAGAAATTCAAAGTTTAAATGGCATAATGAACAGATTTATGCAATTCAATTGTGGTGTCACTAAACCTTAACATAAAATTATACTGCTGAAAGTGAAAAGAGCTTGGAGGAGAAAGCAGCCAGCATTTATCTGGTAATCAAGGTACTGTGCAGATAGTGCTACGAATGTGTGATATAGGCCAAGTATTGCAAAAATGCTTCCTCTTCTTTGTCTGCTTTCAAAAATAACAGATTTAAAGTAGCACTGTATAGGGAAAAAAGTTAAAGAAGTATGCACATATATAATTAGATTTTCTTACTTTTATGACGTGCCTGGTCACAAACTTGTGCAGCCTGCTCTAGGTGATACTGTTTTAGCAGGGTGATCTCCAGACATCCTGTCCAACCCCTACCATTCTGGGAATCCGTAAATCTGGGTTTTTTAAAATAAATGTTAAGTTATTTTCCAATTTACTATAAAATGGACTTCAGATATAAAGTTAGCATCCTATCTACATCAAACTTTAACACTGTATTTCAGTATTGGTTGCCAATGACTGAAAGTACTGACTCAGAGAACGCTGACTGTTGTCCTGTTCATGACGTTCCCAGTAACTGACCTGGTGAACTGCAAATTATTTTCAAGTGCCCCAGTGTACACATTTCTAAAATTAGGCTAATGGTTCTCATGAAGGTATATGACTAAAAAACACAACTGGAAACCTAGATATATGCACTTGGGGTGAAAGAGACTACTAGAAATTAGAAAGAAGAAAAGAACTTTGCAATTATATTATGAGAAGAAATCACTAATAGATTTGGGTTAAATTATGTTTAGTCATTGGGATTTCTGATTTAGCATCTGCAAGACCAGAACATTTATCTTAAACAATATTAATTGGCAGCTACTTGATCAAAACTGCTGGTTATGGTATTTTAAATATATATATATATATTCATAAATATGTACATGCTAGGGGATAGAAAAAATTAGCCATAAAAGATAACACTAAATAGAAGTATAGGGAAGGGGGGAAAATACATGCAAGAGAGAGCTTATGCCTCAAAGTAAAACTGAACTTTTTTCAAAGCACTTCAATATATATATTATTTTCTGAGACACAGAACTTCAAAGCCTTTGGTAAAAATGTAGATAAATAGATTATTTTTATGCTGCTGAAGTGACTCATCATTTCAACAGCACTTGCAATGTTTTTATGGGTTTCCACCTAAAATTACTTGAGTTCTGTCTTTTAAAAAATATGTTCCTTTTATCTGCATTATTTTTATCTTCTCACTGAACAGAAAAAAACCTCCAACAACCTACTTTATAATCACCTACAGTACATTGTTTGATGTCATCACTAGACCACTCAACAAATGTAGAAAGGTATGATTACTATAGTATATGAAAGACTGATGATAGTCACTACAATGAGTTTTACTTATCTGAAAGAAAATAAAACATAAAAAGTAGAATAATTTCTTTTAAAAAAGAATTTATTACAATCTTGGAACAAAATTGGAGGCTCCAGACTTTTTTAGTGGATTCGTTATTGCTACATGGCAGCTATACCAGTTGATTTTACAGCCTTTTTTTCTATTTAAAAGCCACCTAGCAGCCACACTTTTTCTCTGTCCTAGAGCTCACTGCTTGGTGCTGTGAGTAGTGCACCACACTCACTGCATCTTCAGATACACTTTGTGTTAGCAAGAAAAGTTAACTGGCCATTAGTGTAAATGGTAATAGTGATCTGAAGCTTGAACCAAACTGACCCACAGATTCAAGTTGAATTTAGGCACCTAGCTCCTTTTGGCAGCAGTGGGATGTAAGTACCTCTAAAGACCTCACTTTGGAATTTTAAGGGGCCACTTTCTTGTTTAGGACATGTGATTCCAAGTGCCATTAGGTTTTAGGAAGCAATAAACTGGGAGAACACCCACAGCTTTAGTTTTTCTTATTGTTTTGGATATTTTCTTATGTCTGTTTAGATGGTGTTGCCATTTACTGCATAGTATGATTTCCTCCGTAAACATTATTTGAATAACCCAGAATGCTTTTGATAAAAGTATTTAAAATATATCTCCAGATAGATCATATCTTTCCAATACGTTATAATCCTTCCAGGAGATAGCAAGCATGAGTGCTAGCAGAAGCTTTCAAATGTGCTATAAAAGATCCAAGTAATGACAGTTCTTTCAAAACATATTTTTTCATTAAAATCCTCCGTATAGCTTGTGGGAGAATATTACATTCAGAACCACTCTCCCCACCTCAAAAAACAGGCATCATCATGCCACAGGAGAGTACAACAAAAATGGTATTTCCATAAAAATCAAAACAAACAAATAATCCCCCCCCCCCAAACACACCAATAAAAAAATCCTCCTTTACTTCCGAAGCCTTTATCAAGGGGAGATACTCACATGGTTATTGTCATTTCTTTCTAGAAATATGGATAAAATCTTTTTTTTTTTTTAAATTTTCACTTTGTTATTCTTCCAAACACAATAGGGGAAAAAAACCCCTTCAATTACTTACTATTCACAACATTAGCAAAATTGATATTTCTAGCAAATGCATGGGCACAATCTAGATCTGAATATGACACCCTGTCACAGTATACCACTGGCATCAAAAACGGTTTTATTGACAGTTTCTCTTACTTTCTGTATTCAACTTTCTTCTTTATAATCTTGGAAAAATCCCCACTGAAAAAAGAACAGTATAAAACCATCTGAAAAATTAGTAAAATGCTCTGAAATGATCCACCTGCATTAAAGCTGAAGATATACTAACGTTTATATAATCAGCTTTCTGAGGGAAAACTTCAAAGCTTCTGAGCTACCTGCAAAACAGCACTGCCTGTAGCAGTGGGGTGAGGAGAAAGGGAGAGAATTGACAGGAAGAAGGACAGGTAGGCAAGAAAAGGAATTACAGGCTTTCGCTGCCTCATGGTTAAACTTAGAGGTATTTACTATTTAAAAGGAAAAAAAATGGATGCTGCTGTTGTTGTTTTTATCACGAGTCATATGTATTTAATAAGGATTATGTGCTTTGAGCTGTTTGTGGATCGATTTGCAGTCCTTAGTTCAGCAGAGCTGCGGTCCCCCTGCTCTATGTAAAAGAAAACTTAGATCCCAGAGAGCACTCCCTCCTATTCCCCCAGAGGAAAAGTCACAATTTACCTCTCTTCTGTATAGCACCTGATGCATTTTGGTTTAATGACTGTATTGTCCTTGTGGGTGGAGAAATGAAAGGAAGCGTTGGCAAATGGCGGGGAGAAGCACTTACTGCCCCAGAGCTCCCTGGGAGGAAAGACGCTCTGTTTTACATCTGTCTGGGGCCTCTGCCTTAGACATACATTTTCCTTTTGCGAGTGAGCCGAGTTGGTGATGAGGCAGACTTTGTTTCAGAGATTTACCACTAAAAACACAGTCATCAAATAAGAGCACAGCTTTGAACAACATGTGCACAAAAGCATCTTTTTATTGCATGTTTTTGCAGCTGGTGCTTACAGAAAGAAACATGCAGAGAATAATAGGAATGCTCCTTGGTGACTTGTGTGCTGGGGTATGTATTCCTGGGCTGGGCTTCATAGAGCACTGATCATTAACACAGCCCAAGCTGTTTTTTAAAAAAAAAAAATACTAGACACATTTTTTTCATTTATACTTATTTTAAACCTAGACATTGTTTGCTTCCTCTCACAACACAAGGCCTGTGTTTTGGGTGAGCTGCAGCTTTCTGAGCCAGCTCCTCAGCTGGCCTAGTTAAGGCCTATTTACATGAAGTCAATGGTGCTAAGCCAATTTGCACCAGCTGTGAAGCCAGGCCTCCATGTATTTGTATTCATAGGAATGAATGCCTGATTCAGTTTTGATTGGTGATTGAATACTGCCAGGTTCTAAAACACTGAGTTCTCATTAATCACAGCAGTAATGATTATTACTCTAGGCTTGATTCAGGATCTCTTAAATCATTTCTAAATTGTAATTTGGTTGTATCTAGGCATTTAAAGGTGTGTCTGTATAGATAAGTGCAGACAAACATGCATATTTTGCCCAGCGTGCTGAACTGGCTGGAAGTGCCCAGCTATCGCTGTGTGTACTGTGCCCTGTATCATGCTAGGGCAGCACAGTGCCCTACCTTCAGTAACAGTGCACAAATTTACAGCATTGTTTCTGAACCACAGCTACTTTGTGCAGGTCAAGCATGCAGTGAGGACAGAATAAAGAGAAATTCAGTTGCATTTGTCCCTAAGTATTTCAGACAAGGTTTCAAGAAACTCATATACAGAAATTTCCTAGTCCATGGATGCACCTAAAACTTATGCTGTTGTCAATAAATCACAGGTACCTGCCTTATCCTTCAGATCTCTTCTGATTTGGGGCATGTAACTCGTCCTCAGAGAGCATCCAAGAGGATGCTCATACACAACAGTCCTTCAGGAAATACCAAGCTCCCCTTAGAAGATGCAAAGCATACTCAGGAGCTTGCTGGTGTGAGGATTCATGTAAAACATTGGTGACCCCTGACTTTTGTTTAGTGCCTCTGTCTGTCTGTTGGGCCTTGCAGCTGCTCTGTTAATAAGGTTACAAACAAGATTTAAACTCCACCAGAAGTGCAAGAGATGAAGTAGTAGACAGGATGTTTGATTTGATACTGTTAATGCAGATATTATTACAAGCATGAGATCAGCATTGAAGAACTGATCAAATGTGCAACAATTGCTCAGTGAAATTGAAAGCAACATCCTTGGGTCTGAGAGAAGACTGCTTCTTGCCTCAGCAGCCTCCTTCTTTACCTTTCTTAATGACACAGAACTTTTATCAAATTTGGTCTGAGATGAAGCACGTGTATTTTATTTCCACATTCCATAGGTTATCCCATGTTAGTGGTGCTGCATTCTATCTGGGAATTTAATACAATTATTGAGGTACTGGTTGCTAGAACCTTTGTGCTTCAACAACAACCATCATTTGTCACTACTAACATGTGGTGACATTGTCTATTAGTTACATGTTAAACATAGGAGTGATGGGGGGAGATGTGTAAGCACTGATTAAAGAGCTCTGAGGTGTATTTGATACTTCCAAGAAAGGAGATACATATTTCTCTGTAAGAATATTTTGTTTCATTCAGTGCGTTTAAATCACAAAGAAGGAGAAAGAGGGATGTAAGCTTTAAAAATTCTACAGAGTTTTGTTTGACTTGTAAGAAGAATACAGAAAAGAAATATAAGGATTAAGGGGGAAATATAAATGAGAATGAATATATAAAGCCAGCTTTGAGGCTGCAAGGCTCTACCAGAATTATCAGGTATGCTTGCAAAGGAAGTATTAGCATATGCATTGCAAAGCAGTGGAAGTGTAATTGCAATGACAGTTATGAGCCCATAAGAAATATACAGAGAAAGATAGGACTTTGGGGGGAAATTCAGTTTTAGCACAGAACAGCCTTGTTCCACCTCTAATACTGAGTTGTTTTTTTTTTTAGCTAGTGCATTTGGATTATAGCTTTCTTGATTCTCCAGTCTGCTTCCAGCCTCTGCAAAAATTATAATGGCTGTGGGGCTGATACAGCTTGTACCAGCTGGCAATGGGCTGCTGAAGAATCTGTCAGACTAAGCACAGCCAGGGTGCACTCTGTCCTGACCGCTCCTGCCCTATCTCCAACGTGCTTCTGAGATGCCTTCCAGGCAGGTGGAAGGGAAAAGGGTTGCTAGGGAAGTGATGTGATGTGCTTGTTGCACTGTGCCTCGCGCAGAGGGAGATCACCTAAGAAGGAATCTGTACATTCTTGCTTACACCTGTTAAAGGCAGTAGGACTGGAGTGCTGAAGGGATTTGGTCACTGGCATTGTGAAACATGAAGGCAATCATGAATACATTTTGTGTGGAAAGGCAGGCTCTTGTGTGACAACAGTCAGAAAGCTAAACCCGAGACATACTGCTGAAGAAGAAAAAGTCAGAGAAAAAACTCAGGCTGTTATTCACTGTAATCTCTCCTGAGATACCTAAGTTTAGCCCCAAGAGGCTGAATAATGTATTTCACTTCCCTACCCAAGCTGTTTCAACACTAGGCTCCTGTGTAAAATGTGTGTACAACAGGAACTTTTTCCTGCTTGGACATCCCAGGTATACCCCAAGAGTGGAAGCCCCAGGCAGAAAGACAAAATATAGTGCCAGCTAAGTGCTCTGAGGAGTAGGTAGGTAGCTAGATGCTCAAATTTTCCACAGTGGAAAAAGAAGAGCAGAATTTGAGGTGCCTCTTGTGGCTAAACCAGCTCAGCAGCGTGTTTTGTGGATCGTTTGGTCAGCTAGGTACTATCAATCCATGGTAAGACTTCAAAGCCTAATTGTGTATCTAGACTAGGCACTAATATTGAATATGGATTGTGAAAAACTGGCAGCAAGGTTTAAGGATGAAATGGGAGATTGTAATCACTCTTTCTACCTTTATCTCTTTGTATTTCTTCTTTATTTGCATTTTTACCTAGTGGTTGCTCTTATTCCCTCCAGGTCCTCCCCCTCCACTAGCTGCACTTTTCCTTACCTCAGTTGCTCTGCTCCGTATGTACAACTTGGCTGGAAGCAAAACTAATAAGATTTTCAATCTACAAAGCACAGATGGCACTTTCTGTGCTTCAGAGACTGTCAATCTTGTTCGTCTCACTTCCTGGTCATTAGCAGAGGGAAGTGAGGAGCAGGAGGTGCAGCAAGTCTCCTGCTAGGCTAGGAGAGGAAAATGCCCCCTATCAGCATTACTGGGGAGTGAAGGTAGATGAGGAACAGGGAGTAGAATAGAGAAGTAAGACTCAGTGAGCAGTGCAGGAGTCTGGCCTAGTAATGATGTAGAAAAGACAAAACAGCATTAAAAGGAAATAAAATGCATTTTAAGGAAATAAAAAAGGTAAATATGGAGAATATGAAGAATATTTGGAGAAGCAAGAGCCGTGTGTTAGGAGATGGAAGAGATGCAGAGCCTTATGGCAAGAATAAGAACTCTACAGTAATATCAGCTAGTGGTGGATGTGGGGGTGGCATTTGTGGGGCTGGAGTCCCAGGGCTGGAGCTGTGAATGGAAAGACAGAAAGCTGGTGTGAGAGGAATGAAGATGTGGCAAAAAAGAGCTATGTCTGTATTAAAAATTGACTATATTATTGATCTGAATTGAAAAAACTGTCATTCTTTGCCTCAGTAAAGTGTGTATACAACTATCAGATATTTCCTAATTTTCTCAATTGCAAAAAACCATAAAAGGACAAGTAAAAGCATCAATATTTTTCTAGAGATTTGAAAACAAACAAACAAATAAACAAAAAAATAGGAGTAACTTATGTGCTGGGCTCAAGTGAACCCTAGCATAGGGCTGCAATGCAGATGAGACTAAGCTACCCCTATCCCTTCTTCTAATCAACAGACAACCTGTTGAGAAGGTGCTCAGAGCTCATGTTGGGGAAGGAAAAGCCTGAAGACACAGTGGCATTTCTAAAAAACATTGCTGAAAAAGTCATTGAAGTCTTCTCTGTCTCTCTTTGTGCAGGTCTTATAATGCAAAAGACGTGCAGAAAACCTTCCTAAAAACACATCCCAGGTGCGTCTTGCTTTGTTTTTTGCAATTTGTGCTTGGTCATTTGCATCAAACAAATGTAAATGCTACCCTTCTGAAATGGAAAAAGGGAGGCATTCACACGTTGTTGTTTTTAAGTCATATCTATAGGAAATTAAACTGTGGTGGGTTGACCTTGGCTAGACACCAGGTGCCCACTAAGCCATCTTCTCACTTCTCCTCCACTGCTGGACAGGGGTAGAAAATAAGATGAAAAACATGCGGGTTGAAGTAAAGGCTGCTTAATGATATAAAGCAAAGGGAAGTAAAGCACAGCACCTTTCCCCCCCAAAAAAAAAAATATGAAAAAAACCCTACCTCCCTCCCCAAACCATGAAAAAACCAACAAGCCAACAAAAATCCCCAAATCAAAACCCAGAATATTTATTCTCTACATCCCATCATCAGGCAATGTACAGATGGTTCCTAGGAAGCAATACATGTAGGGGTTAATAATGAATGATGCCACATCCCTGTCCTTTCTCTTAGCTTTCATTGCTGAGCAATAGGTCATGTGTATGGAATATCTCTTTGGTCTGATAGAGTAAACTGTCCTGGCTATGACCCCTCCTCAAACCCCTTCCCACCCTCAGCCTACTGTTCTTAGATTTTGCAGTTGGAGAGAGAGCCTTAATGATGTACAGGCATGGCTCAGTGATAGCCAACACACTGATGTGTTAGCAACAGTTTTCTAGCTACAGATAGAGTTTTCTAGCTACAGATACAGCCCTGTATGGGTTGCTGTGAGGAAAGATAGCTCTGCTCCAACCAGACTCAAACATGATCTTAAAGCCCTAGAAATGTTAGTTAGAAGGGTCTCTAGGGTTACCTCTTCAAGGCTCCCACACAAAGCAAAACTAGATGAGGTGAGCTGTGACTTTGTCTAACCATGTCTTGAAACCTTCCAAGGCAGGATCTTCCACAATGCCTCTGGACAGTGTAGTCCAGTGCTGTGCTATTATTCTGGTGATTTCTTTTTTTTTTTTACTAGTGTCTGTAAGGGACTAGAGAGATGCCTTAACTACTGCCAACAGAACCATACTCCCCTTTTTTCTCTCTCAACCACTGTAACCATACCTCCCTCTTCCCTCGCTCTCAATCACCATAAAACCCCATCCCCATGACACCCATGCTACAAAGTGAATTCCACCTGTCAGGAATAGATCTACATCCTGCTTATCTCAAAGTGGCTTATATCAAAGTATGTAGCCCAAGTCCTCTGCGTATGTGCCCAGACCCAGGGCCAACTGAAGGACAAAGTGTGAGGTGGCTTGGACCCTCTTGAGGAGACTTGGACTCTCTTGAACTTTTGGGGACTCTCTGGAGATGGTGATGAGCATGAGTCCCACCACCAGGTGGAAGGTGTGGCTGTGCCAAGGACTATGCAATGGGATAACACTCTAAAAAGGCAAGGCCAACAAAGATGGGAAAGAATGTTCCCTCACAGAGCCTGAAGATATCAGTCTGACAGGATGCCACAGATCTGTGGTGGTACCTATTGCATTCTTCCCCGCTCTCTCACTCTTTCACTCTCTTTTCCACTGTTTTTCTTCCCCTCTTCTCTTGCACACTTGTTGTGGACCAAATAAAGTGACTTGACTCTGTTTTAAGTCTTAGGTCATGATAAAACATGCAATTGAACCTCACTCAGGAGTTAAGCCCAGCCACCCAGGGCAATCTGAAGTCAGTTGGAACACAAGGGGGTTTAACCTCTACCAAATTAGTCTATCTGGTTGTGGATCTTGACGGTATCTGATCCTCCTATGCCATAGTTTGCGGTCATTTCCCTTCATTTTACCATCTGTCATCACTAAGAAGCACCCTCTTCTCAAAATGTTTATTGCCTTAATAAATGAATACACTGATTCTGAGTCTGAGGTAGGTTGGTCCTGGCTAGAGGTCAAATACCCACCAAAGCCACTCTATCATTCCCCTTTCTGCCAAAAAGGGGAGAAAATATATATTGGGAGGCTTAGGAGTTGATATAAGGACAGAAAGGGATCACTCTGCAATCAGTGTTGTGGGCAAAACAGACTCAACATAGAATAAAGAAAACAAAATTATTACACTACAACTACACACCCAGTGAAGTCAGAGTCGGGTAATGAGAAGTGTAGCCACGTCTTAATGCACCTTCCCCCCCCTCTTCCCTTCTTAGCAGACTTCACTTCATTCACAATTTTTCTCCCTTCTTCCACCCCCATCGTGGTGTGAGGAGAGGCAGGGAATGGGGGAATGGGGTTTTGGTCAGTTCAGTAAAAACTACTTTCCTTCTGTAATGGCTTATTACATCTTCTCACTCCCTTCTCTGGTGGCAAAATCCCCCTGCCTGTGTTTTTTTTTTCCTCTCCTAAATATGATTCCCAGAGGTTCTATGACCATCGCCGATTGGCTCAGCTTTGGTCAGCGACAACTCAGGCATTGAATCAGCTAATGTTTACTCTCTGGTGCCTGCAGAGAGCTTCTAGCTGCTTCCTGCAGATGTGATCTCTGCAGCCCTCCCCTTTTCTACCAGCACCCAGTTACACAAAACTGTGACAGATTTCCACAGTGCTCAACTTTCACTGCATAGTGCTATAGCTGCTAACAGAGGATGGCTTCATAATGAGCTGGAGAAGAAGCCATATGTATTTTCATCTGCTTCTTATTTAGGACAAGAGACTCCTTACCCAACTTTAGCCTTCTACAAGCTAGTTGATAGACCTAAAATCTAGTTTTCCTTTGTAATTGCTGAAGAGAAAAGCCCTCCCAAAAGATGAATAACTAACCTTATCTTTGCATCTGAAATTAGGTGGTGTGTCACTTATTGACACTTATTATTATTATATATTATTATTTATGGTATGAATCTGTGACAGGGGAGGCTTAGGTTGGATATTAGGAAGGAGTTCTTTACTGAGAACGTGGTTGGGCACTGGAAGAGGCTCCCCAGGGAAGTGGCCATAGCACTGAGTTTGACTGAGGTCAAGAAACATCTGAATGATGCGCTCAGTCCCATACTCTGACTTGACTGGCCCTGTGTGGAGCCAGGGGTTGGACTTGATGACCCTTATGAATCCCTTCCAACTCGGGAGATTCTGTGATTCTATGATTCTGTTCTATTATTCTATTGTTAGGGTTAGCTGCATACATAGTATGTACTACTTCAACCGAATTTTAAAAAAAGTCTTTGTTGTAAATTCTTTCAGAAATAATTAGGACTAATCTGGCAGACAGAAAGGGAGACATACAAAATGACTACCTCATTGCTTTAGAAAACTGAACTAAAGGAAAATGCACAATCTGTTCTTTCTGCTCGGTAATGAATATCTTACACGACTTGGCTTAGAGAAACTCTGAAGTCAATGAGAATAAAATAAAATCTTTCTGCAAACTACAAACACAAAATATTACTTTCTTGCTTGGTAACTTTCACTGTCACTGATGTCCTGTATATAAATAGGAAACATATTATGGTTTGTGTGCATGACTCTCTTCTATCTGGTGAAATCTACAGCACAACACTGAAAAGCATTATATTCCTCCCCTTCTGTGGATGACTGATACTAAATCTGTAGATTTGAAAGCTTTCAAAGAAATATCAGTTATTACTTAATTCAGCGGACATTTTAAAAGTACAACTAAACCTTCACTTGTTTCCTTCTCCATTAAATTAGCCTGTCATCATTTCTAGCTTCTCATTGAAATTCAGTGTGTGACCACTGAGAATATCTTAATCTCTTCCTGGAAAAAATGTCTATTTAAAATAGACAACATCCTTTAGTCTACAGATTTTGTTGTTATTATTTTGCTCATTTTCAGTACAGATTTTGTTGTTATTATTTTGCTCATTTTCAGTGTTATACATAAATATTGATTTTTGCTGTACTAAAATCTTCGAAGTTGTATTTGATATTTTCCCCTAAATATATAACAGAATACTAAAGAAATTTCAGAACTGAGATTTGAGAAGAAATGTCTGTAAAATGAACTTTACCTTTATGCAATTGTATTTGCATGAGATTAAATAGATTTGAGAAATTTAAGAACTTTGTTGGAACCACTAGATTGCAAAACATTTTCAAGGATAAGAATATGTGGTTGAACAAATTTTTAGGAGCCTGTGTTAGAATAGCTTAGATGTGAGAGCTTTCCTATTTTAGAACAGTTAATAACTCATTGTTCAGACTGAATATTGGATATAATTCGAGGAGCAACCATGAATTATTCTATCCCAAATTTCTCAGCTACCTATGTGTCTCTTCTGGACTAATAATTATTTAATTACAAAATGTTGATTAGCTCCCAAAGGAAAGACAGGAATTGTCAGATTCATCTCACATAATGTTGAGTGATGTAATGTAAATTATTATATTCAAGCTCTGTTTCAATCTCTAGTCAGTGAATAAAAATAGGTGCTAAGAGGTCATGGCCATATACATTTGATCTAGCATTGAAAGGGATGGAGATCTTTATTTTATTCTAACACACAATGATGGAAATATTGAAAATACAAAAAGGTTTTGTGAAATATCTTTTTTTCCAAAGTGAATCCAAACCTTAAATGAACTTTATTCGCCAAAGAAATAAAGTCAAACAGGTTGAATGGGTACCTAAAATCAAATACATGTAAGACTATGAAAGGTGTTTGTCTTGAACACAAATTTTCCATTTAACAACTTTCTATTACATTCAGTTTTGTACTTTTTCATTTGGCTACATGGCATTTTACTTGATGCTTGTAGATGAGGTTTTGGCACTTAGTGATCTACAATGTTCTGTCTGCTAGACTTAATACTCAAATGAGTTTGGGTGTGGTTTGGTTTGGTTTTTTTTCTGTTTTCCCTATCTGTTTCATGTTGTGTCATGTTCCTGTTGGCCTAGGATAGTGACCCAGTTGCAGCAACTTTAGAAGTTATCATCCTCAGTAATGAAAGTATCGCAGTGCAGACAGATCCAGCAGATGGAAATTGTTGTTGATGTTGCCTAGTATATGTATCTATTCCCTTGGACTATGTCCCTGTTCATTACATCACTGGAAATCTCTTCCTTTTCTTTCTCCTGCCAACAAACAAGTATCAACAAGAGTCTGATAGAGACATTCCTTTCCCCTTTGTAAATGTGAGATTTTCCTTTTCCAAACTGGATAGCAGTGATGAGAGAGATTGTGGGCAAAAGAGAGTAATATAATTAATAAAACTGGCTAGGAATTTTTCAGTTAACTATTTACATTTGAAAAAAAATACTCTACTGACGTGAAACATACTGCTTGGTTCACAAATCTCCTTTGTATTTTGTTTTAATTTATTTTTGAGTAAAATAGAAAAAAACTGACAACAGTCAAAATAAAAGTGAATTATTTTGAAATGAAGAAGGAAATATACACACATACACATTTTCAAAAGTAAGTAGAATGAAAATTTCAGGGTTTGATCCAAAATTTATCTCTGATATTTTTTATAATCAGAAAAAAAATGCAGACACTCAAGCCTTAAAACCATTTGTTATTTCTTTTCTTCATATATATATTTTTTTAAAAAAAAATTTTTTTTTGAACATGTAGTTAAAGAAAATTCACATAGTCGGTTAAGGACAATCCTTAGTTTATAATACTGGAATCTTCAAATAACCTGCTTTTGAGGAAGGGGAAAATACTTGTTTAAAATTGTTCTGTATTATTGAACAGATTGGCACTGCAGTGTAGTTATTTTCTTCAAGGACAGATTGAATTTTAAGCCTCTGTGATTATTTATAGAGCTCGATTGTTTGCTGGTTTTTGCCTTGATTGTCATTTACATTGATGCACAGTCATTGCTACATGGGTGTAAAATACTGTCATTCTGAAATGGTTGAAATTTATCCTACTTTGCACATATATACATCACTAGATGTAGAGCAAAACACTGCAGAATTAGGCCAGCAGCTTTACATATATTGTTAGATGAACACTTAGGTTAGTCTTCACTGCATTTTCATACTGCATAAAATGCATGTTATCATTTCTGAAAGAGCCAACATCTTTTCTTACTGTGTGAAAAAGACCCCAGCAACAGAAACCCAAACAGCATTAGGTTGCTGTCTTAAACTTTTGCAGAGACAGTTTGCAGACATCACACTAAATATTTTTTCATATCCCTCCGTAGCATCTCAATTCTGGAAGTGTTAGGCATTCCCTTACTTCATCAGTGTGCTGTGGGAGGGAATAAATCTAAACAGAGGAAAAAGTTTGATCATAGCCTTTTTCACATTTTTTCTAGTTTCAGCCTTTAAAGGTTCCACTCAGTTATGTAAAGACAAGAGTGTATTAGTGTTTGAAAGGCCATAGGCCATATGACATATGGGCAAAAGACTGTAAGATAAAATAGAAAACTGTACCTTACTGGAAAGTCAGCTGAAGGACAGGCAGGACAGCTTAGGTCATCTCAAATACACCTATGTACTGATGTTTACACAGCTCAAAACCACCCTGAGAATTTCAGAAATACACACAAAAAGTAATATTATATATTGTCATTTAAAGGGAAATGTTGTCTTCGAATAATCCTGGCTCTCTGAAGCGAGATCAAAGACATCTTTTGCCAGAGATCTGATCTCAGTCTGTCAGGAGAGGTAAAAACATTAACTTAAAGCACCTTTGTATGTTTTATTTCATAACTGAAGGAGACTTTATGGATTCACACAGTCAGTTAATACAAATGTGCTGACAACCAGTTTTGATAACTCCATGAGGTGATCAAATCCTTCTGGTAAAATTCTAGTGCTCCATTATGAAGCATGTAGAACAGCAAGCACATTGAGATTTCAGTATCTGTGCTGAGTAACAGCTCATATAAAATTTCCATAGATTAGTTTTTCCACTAGGGAATGGAGCAGGATTAATGGAAAAGTCTCAGGACAAGACATGACCAGATCTATGGCCATTTTTTCTGTTTTTATTTATCTAGTACTATACTTTTCCTTGGTATTTCTGTATTTCATCAGATTATCAGTCATTTCTAAATAGAGCTGAGGCCGACTCTGAATCTGTACTGTAGACACAAGCTGTAGTTCCTCAAGCTTAAAACTGTATTATTTGGGAGAGGTGCAGCTGGAGAGCAGCCCTGCAGAAAGTGACCTGGGGGTACTGGTTAACAATGGGGTCAGCATGAGCCAGCAGCATGCCCTAGCAGCCAAGACGGCAAGCCACACCCTGGGGTACATCAAACACAGTGTAACCAGCAGGTCAACAGAGGTGTATTTAGTGCTGGTGTTGTCTCACCTTGAATACTGTCTGCAGTTCTGAGCTCCACAATTTTAGAAAGATTTGAAAGTTCTTGAATGCATCCAGAGGAGAAAAAAAAAGCTGGTGAAAGGGCTGGAAGGAATGTTTTGTGAGGAGTGGCTAAGGGCTTTGGCCTTGTTTAGTTTGGAGAAAAAATGAAGCTGAGTGGTCACCTCATTGCTCTCTGCAGCATTGGTTCAAAGCTGTGCCGGTGGTGGTTTTGACTGGACATTAGGAAGCTTTTCTTTACCAAGAGAGTGGTCAAACATTGGAACAGGCTTCCTGAAAGGTGGTTGATGCCCCAAGCTTGTCGGTTTTTAAGAGGCATTTGGACAATACTCTTAGCAGCATGCTTTAGCTTTTGGTCAGTGTTGAATTGGTCAGGAAATTGGACTAGATGATTGTTGTAGGTTCATTACAAGTGAAATAATCAGGTCTGTTGCATCCTGTTCTGTCCTGTCCTGTCAGTAAGACTGAAACTAACTGATCATGGTAATCTCCTGTATCCATCTTCTTAAAGTCTGCAGTCAGCTGGTATCTTCTTTTTTGCGTGCTCCGTGGAAAATTTGCAATCCAGAGGGCAATTTTAGGATCCAAGGCAAATATAATTAATGTTATGAATTCTAGTAAGATTTGAAGATCGTGAGATCTGAATTCTTGTAAGGCTTTACAGACCAGAAAAAAGTTTGTCTAAGCATCTAAATCTGCCAAGATTCTCTAACTATTGATATAAATGCACTTACCTTGAAAAGATAGAGCTATGTTTTACAGAGGGAATTCTGTCTTCAAACAAAATTATACTACTTGCCTAAGGCTTTGAGTACTGTTTTACCTTTAAAAGAATCAGCAGGCCAGGAAAATACCTTTGATGATGGTGTCACTCCAAACACTATTGACAACATTTTCAGTCATCTTAAGGTTTTCTTATCTAACACTATAATATTTCTGTCATGGTTTATGGGTTCATTTCTCTCTTTTTTCTTTTATCTTTTATCTCTTTTCTCTTCCCCCTTTTCCTTCCCCTACTCTGCTCTCCTCCCTCTTCCTCTTCCTTTTCTATTTTCTGTTTTCTTCTTCTCCCTCCCCCCTTCCTCCCTTTCCCCTTTCTCATCCCTCACTGTTTATCCCTAGGGTATTTGTTGACACTGCTTATAGGATTTGACAAGAAGATGTGACATTTCATATGGATCCCAAATAGTGCCAGATGACTGAATGACATAATTATAAATTTAGGAGCTGATGTTTTTTTCAGCTCGGAGTGTCTAAAAGAACATGAAGGCTGTGCTGCAGTTCCAAGGCTAGAAATTCTACAACATGACACTGAGGACACGTGTTGTGTGCCCAGAAGGGGCTCATGGAAGTAGGTGTGTGCATTCAAAGGCATACTCCTATGTCCTTCATGGACAGCTAGCTATACAGAGCATAAAGACAAAGATAGCAAGGGGTTGTTCATATTGCCTTTAGGGGGTAAAACACTACCAGAAGCACATCTGGGTTTCATCTGAGCTATTCACTAGAAACTCACATCTGAGTTTCATGTGAGCTATTTGCTAGAGGTTAGAGGTTTGTGGTTATGAAAAGGGAGTTTGAGATAAGCAATGGGACTCACCCAAACTGTGACTAGCCTGTCTGGCAGGTGTTTAAGCAAAACTGTTTCTGTCCTGACGTTTCCACAGAGTGGCTACATCTCACTTTCCCTACCAGTAAGTAATCTACCTTTTCTCCAATAGTAGGGCTTTATGTAGATCTGATTAATCTGAGAAATAACACACTTGCTAGGGTAAATAAATGAAGTCCAAGGACACAACCCTTTCCCACTGGCTTCTGTGTCCTCCTCTGCTTTACTCCATTTTTTCATGTGAAAATATTGATTTTGCTAAAATTACTTGTGGGTTTTTTCATTGGAAAAATTGAATATAAATATTTTGTGTCAACTTGCCATTCATTTGCACTGGCTGAGCTCCTTTGGAACCCCACTGGAGGTGTAGCCCTTTATGCCCCTTTCCTCCCTGTGGGCTAGGTTTCCCACCTGACTATTCTGCTGTAAGGAGAAACCCAATGCCATTCCTTCCGATCACTGTGTGCCTTCACTTCTCCCTGTCTTCTTCTGTTTCTCTCTAGAGATATCCCATTTCTCCTTTTCCCCAGAATTTTCTTTTTTTTTCATTAGGAAAACAGATATTTTTCTGCTTCTGCCTAATGTCTCTCAGCTTGGCTTCTGTCAAGACCGTTAAGAGCTTTACCTTCCACCCAATATATTCTTCTGTAGGATACTTTGTTCTGAGCTGGTGAGGACAGTCTTTGTTCAATAGATCCCTTTATATGTCAACTATATCTTTTGCATTGCCACAAAAGGGTTTGGTGTATCAAAGAAAGTTTGAGAGGAGATTGGATCACTCTTTCTGTTGTACTTACCGGACCTCTGCAGGTGGTGGGGGTGGGGAGCACAAATAATTCTCACTTTTGGACAATTTGGAGTTTTGTTGTTTTGTCAACACGAGATTTTTTGGGTTTTTGCTGTTTAAAAATTTTTGGTGAAGCCCCATCTGGTGGCAGTACTTCCACACACAAGCAAGAATAAACCAGTTGCTAGATGGGGTGTCAAGAGAATATGTTTCCCATATTACATTCAAAGGGATTGCTTTTGTCCTCTTGCTATGCATGGCATGGTCTGCTTTCTGTCATCATCTGTACAGTTTTCCTTATGAATAAATGGTATTCATATCCTGTTACAAGGTCCAAAAAATCATTAATACCCTTGTCCTCCTCTGATTTTTCTGGTTGTTTTTCTTTTTTTTTTTTTTTGGGTTGGGTTTAACCCCAGAGAGTAACTGAGAACCATGCTGCTGCTTGCTTGCTCCTCCCTCACACCCCTCCAGAATAGAGAGAATGAAAAAAACCACAACCTCATGGGTTGAGATAAAGACAGTTTAATAGGATAATGTAATCTTCCTCATCTAAAACAGCAACAATATGCATGACGCACAAATGCATCACCACAGATCTCACCTCATTCAAAAGGAAAATAAAATGATCCAATGCCTAGTCTGCTTCTGAAGGTGTGAATCTGCCTCCTGGCTATCTTTCCCAGTTATGTATGGAACATGACATTATATGGTAGGGAATATCCCTTTAGCCAATTTGGGTCAGCTGGCCTGGCTGTGCTCTCCTAGCTTCAGGTGCACCTGGCAGGGCATGGGAAGCTGAAAAGTGTAGACACTACAACTACCTAGCGACAACTGAAAACATGAGTGTGTTAGCAGCATTATTTTCATCCTAAATCCCAAACACAGCACTACATAAGCTACTAAAAAAATAATTACTTCTATCCCAGCCAAATCAAGAACACTTTGTTTAGGTTTTGCTTTTTGATATGGTCCTTTTTTGCTTGCTTGATTTTTGGTTGGGTTTTTTTTTGTTTGGTTGGTTTGGTTTGGTTTGGTTTGGTTTGGTTTGGTTTTTTGTGGGTTTTTTTCTTTTATGAAATCAAACTGAATTGGGTCTGGTGTTAATAAATGTTAACCATTGCTTGGGAAAATTTCCTAGCAGGAAGTCTAGTCTCTGATCTCAGTGACACAAGAGTAGCAGTGACGTGGTTCCCTGAGCCTTGGTTCATAGCTAACAATAATGAAATCTGTTTGTTGTGAGCACTATTTACCTGAGCACATCTTCAGTGAAACCACCAGCATTTGGCCCTGAATAACACAGCATGGCTGTGGAGAATGTGTTGCCCTGAAAAAAAGAGCAGGGATTTTTCATTAAGGCTACAAACCTAAAGTTTACAAAATATTTTTGTGGCAGTTTAAAGAAAAATTGTATCTTTTGGTATTTTCTTTATTATTAATTTTATTCTCTGGCATCTTGACAATTTTGTTTATCCTCTGGCTAAACAGAGGTGTATTGGCAACAGAAAACAAAACTCATATTGCAGGATTAGATATAGTACTTTTCTTAACATGGATCTTTCTGTGTTGAGTTGAAATGGTTGATATGAACAATTTTAAAGCCTACCTCAGAAATTTAATATTTTTTATATATTTTTTTAAATATATTGTTTCTTTAGTGAGGGAACAAATTTTAGTTTTTTTCAATACACTTTCATATTGAGGATAATATTTATGACTAGCCTTTACGTATGTGGCATATGTACCTGGATATTTTTGGAAGCTGAAGAGAATTAAACTACAATGAGTTCTTATCTGGATGTCTGCTCCAAATGTTGAGAAGATCCAATTTGATCCCACAAATCACAGATTTGACACAAGGTCATCAGCTGTAACCCAATGACATTTAATGTTAAATAAATACATAAATTATGTGTGGTAGTTGTGTGTGTGTGTCTTTAGTGAAGGTAGCACACATTTTACATTTTGTGCACTCATTTTTCTTCTGTGTAGGAGGGTTAAAAACAGGAAACAAGGGAGGGAGGGAGGAAAAAACCCCACATGACTCCAAATCCTTTAGTAATGGCAAAACCATCAATCTATGATGATAATAATAACAAAAACAACAACAAAAAAAGCATGACTTTTTTCAGTTCTATCCTTTATCTTGCAATAGTGTAGTACATGGCATTGTTTGATACTTAAAAGTTGTGTTTATTCAGAGAGATATTTCATCCTGTAAATCAACAATATTTTAAAAGAAATATCCCAGAAATAAAATTTCAGGTAGAACTTTGGTATTTTATGTACTGCTTCCAACTTAGGAAGTACACGAACAAGATGTCCTTCAGGTATTGTTCTCAGGGTCATTAAATCTTGTCAAGGAGGAAGAAAAAGAGGTAGCAGTGCAGGAAACAGATAAATACACATACTTTGTATTTCAATAAATATGCTTGCTGATAAAAAGCCTTCTTTTTCTCTGATGTCTGTATGTTTATGCATACGTGAATGACACAACTGTGCTCTGAAGTTAAAAATTTACCCAAGTTCTCTGGGATAATCACATGGGTAGGTTTCCTTTATCAGTGGAATAGGGTATGTGAGCTAGGCAGCCTGCATGGGGCTACTGTTTTCATCCCTGCACAAGGGGACATTGAGAGAACAGAAAAAGGCAAGAGACTGAAACAACAAAGCTCAGAGGATGTCAGTGTACAGGAGGAATTAATATACACTGGAGAATACTGAGAACAGTTGGTTGAAAAGATATTTTTATCAGCAATAGGCAAAGAAAACCAATCCCTAATTCAAGGCTGAAAGAGTACAAACAAAAAAAATGTAGCTTTAGGAGAGATAAATCAGTACACGCTAGTGATTCATATACCAATAAAATGACATTTATTCAGACGAAATAATAAAGGAAATAACAACAACAAAAAATTAAAGAAGATTATGACATCATGGGAAAGAGGGATATCTGGAAAAGTGAAAAGAATGTGTTAATTCCATGCTCTGAAAGTGCAAAGAACAATATTTAGGCAATGTCAGAAAATATGCATGTTGTCTGACTGAAGCTTATGAAGAATTCTCAGCTGAGTTTACCAAAGAAAAATGTCAGATGTAGTTTGGAAAGGAGTGTTGGATAAATGCAGGTTAAAAGTCACTATATGGATGTTATTCGTCTCAGCGAATGCACTTTAGTGGAAGTTCTACTCCCAAGATATTTCTGAGATTAATTGGGTAGATCTAGAAGAGCTAGAAAGTTTTCAGAGTTTATAATGGATGATGTTTTAATTTGGCTTAGAGAGTTTAAATTATGCAATGAGAGATTTTGGCAAGGTTTTCAGAGAGTAAGAAGAAAGAAGTACACTGAAGACTTAGATTAATCTAACAAATGTTCTATGCATTAGACAGAGAGGGACTAATCCTTCACTGTTTTGTGCCCTCAGTGTAACTTTGTCTAACTGCAAGGAGAACTCTGCTTTAATAGCATTCAAGTTACACAGTTTCTGAAAACGTATATCAAATATGAGACAGTAGAAAACTCAGCTGGATGTGAATCAAGGTGAAATTAAAGTTTGAGTTTTTCTCTCATTATAGTCTTTTTGCAATGCCCTGATAGTGCAAAGGCCATTACAGGCACTTTAAGCATAATGTAGGCTTTAGAGTAATAAAATAAAGTTCTTTAAAGTTCACCTTAAAAAAAAAACAGAAAAAAAAAGAAAAGAAAAATCTATGTTTTTCTGTTTGAAATACATTTTATTTGTACGTTAAACTGTAATAGAAAAGTCTGGAAGCCATCATTAAAAATAATTTAAAACTGCATGAATACTAGACAAAAAACTAACAAAATGGTCTTTCCACAATGGGTTATGGAGAAATTATTTAAATAACTGCATGAGATGAGACAGCTCCATCTATAAAAAAAAAACAATTTAAGTAAAGTATCAGAACAAATCTGATATTGCCATTTCAGCATCAAACTGCCTCTCTCCAGTTATTTACAATGTAATTGCCATCCCAATTTCAGTGAAGTTCTGAAATATTTTTCTTTCATGCTGTTTCAAAGAGTTGTAAGGGGTTGATGAAACTTCAAACACAGCTGTATTTGGGGGAGCAGGGGGTGGGAGGAAAGTAACCAGAACCATTGCCCAAGGCCTTAGGCCATAGGAGGCTATGTTGGATAGAAGTACAATTACTCCACCCTTGGATGCAAGGAGAAAGAGTTCCTATCATGCCTTTCCAGGTCTCACTGAGTCATGCCTGCCCCCAAGTCTCCCTTGGCTCTGGAAATCTGGGCAGAAGTGTATAATAAAAAGCTTGGCATCTGAAAAGTGCTTAAAAATGCAGGTGCCAGATTTTCTTACATTACAAATTGCAATTTAAATAAGAAATAAGTTAAATAATTGGTACGTATGGAAAACAAACGGTTATCCACAATTCTGTACCATAAATATTTAAAATTAACATTTTAGCATGAAGCATATGGTTAAGAACTTAGGTTCAGTTCAAGCAGAACACCATTTGGGATTTAACTGATAGGTATTCACTAAAACTCTACAGCATGTTTAGCAAACAGCAGCAAAAAATGTGTGACCAATTTAATCAGCATGTGCATTGGGAGTGGCTATAAATATGTTTCTAATGAATACCCAACTACCCTTGTGAAATCAATATTTATGTGCTGCTCTAGTCTGCACGGGTTTTTTCTTCCCACCACTCCCCCACACACTCCCCCTCCTCCACCTGCCTTCTGAACCTTGCAGTCTGTGGCTATTCACTGGTGAAAACAAACCCAAAGAAACAAAAGCAAAACCTACACGCAAGGGCAAGAGAGGAACTCTTGCAGCTGAGCAGTCTGACAGAAAGGAAGGCAGGTTACCTCTTCGCTGCGTTTGGCCGGATTAGTGTACACGCAGACATGCATGCTAGCATTCACATTTGTAAAGAGATGTGTGCCGAGTAATGCCAGAGCTTCTCTCACCTTTACAGTTTTGCAAAGCTTTGTTCTAACCTCTGCCTTAGACTCATGACAGAATTTGGGCATCAGGGAAGTGGTTGGTCCACAGGCTCTGTTACTCTGAGACAAACAAGGTCAGAACACAGCCATGATCCTATGGAGAGTAGGAAGGGATTTATGTCACTACTCTCCACTGGGCATTTCCAGAAGAGGACAGCTGTCTGTAGACTGATCTCTGACACTTACTATTGTGAAAGATTTGTCCTGTATCTATTGCCAAAGCCTTTTCATGTGCTGTGGTGTGTTTCTACAGTCCCATTCAGGGAGCAACATTCCATTTACTTTGAATAGCTGAGTACCGTTTTGAAGATTGGCTGTCGTAGGGATGCCACAGCAAAAGCTAACGGTGCTGTTGTAGCTGCTGGAAAACACAGCGTAACAGTCGCTGCATCACTGTGTGCTGGAGTAGGGAAAGGAGAGGACTAAGTAGCTGTTGAGGAATGAAACCGTGCTTTTCATATTCACTCACATTAAGCAAAATGTTCTTGCTTGGGAGAAGAACTTAATCAATCAAGAAATGATTTTAAGTACCTTTAAAATTGCTTGTTGTCTCAATTCTATATGCTAATGCAATGATTCATGTGGCTTCAGTACTGCAGGTTGCAATCAGTCTTTCCAGTAACTAAACACAATCCTTTTAACTAGCATCCTGTAAAATCCACATTAAGAGGCTGCAAGCCTACTTCATTAATCTACCATTCACCCATCAGACAAGAGGGGAACTAGGCATCTGTGGGCCATTTGACACAGATTTTACCCCCTAAATTTCTGGAACACATCGTAGATATAGATTGAGGTTGGTGAAAATTGTTGCAAACACGTCTGACAGAATTTTCAGCTTCATCTGATCAAAAAAAGTATGTAAGACCAACAAAACTTGTATTCTGGGGATTGGTTCACATCTAAAAATTTTCTGAAATATTTAAACCATTTTCTTTTAGGAAAAAACATGAGATATGGGTTGACAGCTTGTATGACAAGTTTTAACCCAATGGGATTTTAAAAAGCTGATAAATTAATCCTGAAAATCCAGGTTTATAACAGAAAGCCTTACAGGCTCTTACCTCTATTGCTAGTGAGAGCTGTGAGAATACTAATGCTTTTTAAAAATGCCTTTCAAAATGTTTTATTTTCAAAATTCAAACTTTAAAATAGTTTAGTCGTAACCAAGAACCAAAATCTATAGCTTTGGGAAGGTGAAATATCCCTCTATTTGTTGGTTGGGGTGGGATTTTTGGTGGTTTGGTTTTTTTTAATGTTGTTTTTGTTTTGCCAAATTAAATTTAACAGAAACATTTTCAAACAAATTTTAAAATAAATTTCTGCATTAAAACCAAAAGAATAGAGGTTTTCACTTCAGTGAAGCATTCCAACTCAAGGTCTTGGGATTCTTTTGAAACATTAATGAATTTAGGCTCTCAGTCATTATGTGGAAGATAGAATTGGTCTCATTTTACAAATGAATAAACTGAGTCACACAGTACAGGTATGTAATTCTCCTTCCCCATTCAACTTTCACTGTGGATTTCAGTACTTACTCATTGTCCCAGATTTAACATTAACATGATTTGTATTCCCATTCATCTAGGAGATTAATTAGTCTACATGTAGCTTGAATATTTGGTCTTCATTCCATGCCTCAGGAGACTCAGGAATGTACCACCCATAATAGAGACTAGGAACCATTAAGTGTCCCAGATAAATAGAGATTCCACCCAACTTTCATAAACCAATGATCATTCCACCTTGCTTGAGAGATGTCCAAACTAGGAACTTAACTGCCCTGCACTTCTACAGGTAGCAGAGGAAGGTGGTGATTCAAGTCACAAGTGAGGAAGGCCTTCAACCACAAAGTGAATGTTTAAAAGAAAAAAGGTTTCTATTTTTTCCCCTCTGTTATTTTAGGCAGAACTTCAGTGTACCAAAGTGCAGTGGCTGTCAGTTTAGGATATTATTTTTCTGGATAGAATGCAAGGATGCTTTTTCTCCCTATAAACTCATGCAGAAAAAAACCCCAAGCATCTCACTGAGGGCTGTAGTGTCTTTTCCTAGCCCTGGTATTTCTCAGTGATATGGTACATTTTGTTCTGAGCTCAAGAGAAATCTTACACAAAGAAGTGGCAACATGAAGAATAGGATAGGGTATAGGATAGGATAGGACATAGGATAGGATAGGATAGGATAGGATAGGATAGGATAGGATAGGATAGGAAAGGAAGGATAACTCATACTATTTGTTCCTAGTTTTGCCTTACTTCTAAAGGACATGAAATCCCTTTGACTGTGTCAGCTGTCATTTTGACTGTCACATTTACTTCCTACTCTTACTAGTGATATAGTGTAAGTCTACTGTCTACTCTCTGTATCAACCCTTTCTGCCCATTACATCACCTCTGAACAGGCCCAAAGACTCTATCTTTACTACTAAATCAAAGTGAAATGACTTACTCAAGCTTTGTTCTCTTATTCAAAAGACTTGAACCTTCTTAAGTAGCTCAAATGACCCGAACTTTCTTAAGTAACTGGAATCAGGCAGAAATAAAGAGAAATCTGATCTCCCTACAAAACTCTATGTGTACAAATGTAGTTAACAGTATAAACTTGGAGCATTTTCACTATCCAGAAAGGCAGCACTGCTAGATTAATTCCGTCTATACACTGTAGAGCTGTGCCCATGTTAAGTGGGTATTTGATTGTATTCAGCAATTGCTGCCTGATCATTAATGTCTATGAATCCATTTGTGGCACCACATAAAATTCTCCTTCACTACCAGCATTTCCAACTATTGTAATTTCCCCAAAGAGATAGGAGATTTATTTTACTCAGCTACAGTACTTGAGAGATTTATCAGTGCTGGACATGGTACAACTGCTAAATGACCCTCCAGGAATACAGGACAAACCAAATCTTTTTTCTCCTTTTCTTCTCTTTTCTTTTCTTTTCTTTTCTTTTCTTTTCTTTTCTTTTCTTTTCTTTTCTTTTCTTTTCTTTTCTTTTCTTTTCTTTTCTTTTCTTTTCTTTTCTTTTCTTTTTTCTTCTCTTCTCTTCTCTTCTCTCTCTCTTCTCTTCTCTTCTCTTCTCTTCTCTTCTCTTCTCTTCTCTTCTCTTCTCTTCTCTTCTCTTCTCTTCTCTTCTCTTCTCTTCTCTTCTCTTCTCTTCTCTTCTCTTCTCTTCTCTTCTCTTCTCTTCTCTTCTCTTCTCTTCTCTTCTCTTCTCTTCTCTTCTCTTTTCTTTTTTTCTCTTTTCCCTTCCCTTCCCTTCCCTTCCCTTCCCTTCCCTTCCCTTCCCTTCCCTTCCCTTCCCTTCCCTTCCCTTCCCTTCCCTTCCCTTCCCTTCCCTTCCCTTCCCTTCCCTTCCCTTCCCTTCCCTTCCCTGCCCTGCCCTGCCCTGCCCTGCCCTGCCCTGCCCTGCACTTCCCTGCCCTGCCCTGCCCTGCCCTGCCCTGCCCTGCCCTGCCCTGCCCTCCCCTGCCCTCCCCTTCCCTCCCCTCCCCTCCCCTTCCCTTCCCTTCCCTTCCCTTCCCTTCCCTTCCCTTCCCTTCCCTTCCCTTCCCTTCCCTTCCCTTCCCTTCCCTTCCCTTCCCTTCCCTTCCCTTCCCTTCCCTTCCCTTCCCTTCCCTTCCCTTCCCTTCCCTTCCCTTCCCTTCCCTTCCCTTCCCTTCCCTGCCCTGCCCTGCCCTGCCCTGCCCTGCCCTGCCCTGCCCTGCCCTGCCCTCCCCTCCCCTCCCCTCCCCTCCCCTCCCCTCCCCAGAAACATGAAACAGGGTTTCACCTGTTTAAGTCTCCCCACTGTGATGTTGCTGAAGTAACCGATGGGGAATTAGCAGATGATTCCGGTTAGTGCAAGGATCAAAATTCCAAGTTACAATTTCTGATGTGCTTAAAAATCTTCCTGTGAAACTGTGTAATGAAACCTTTTGTGAAAGAAACTTAGGGGCATTGATGTAAATGGTTCTGAAATACCTTTACTTCTGTTCTGAATGAAAAGCGCTGTTTCAGAATCTGGTACATTGTACCATGGTTGTGATCTGATTGAAGAAGCTTTGGTTCTGGTCATTTCATATATCATAATGTTGCCATTATTTCAGAGCAATGGGGACCATCTGGTGGCATTTCAACTATGGAGGTGCAGTCTTTTCTAAACCAAAACAAGCCATCTTCTTTTTGATTACTTATGAGACCGATGTTAGCTCTTCCTACCTTTATTCTTTCTCACTTTCTGTCTTTCCATCATTCTTTTTTTCTTTCCTGAGTGCAGCAACTGATATAATAAATAATAAAATCACTTGTGGATTGGAAGATAGCCCTGTGCATCTATGATTCCTGATGAAACATTTGTGGCATTTCTTGTTTCTTCTTAACATACGAACTCATCCTGATCTGTGATGAGATTCTACTTAGCGTAAAAACATCCATCTTGGATAAGGTTTTCATGGAAACACCTTGTATCTCCTATCTAGTTGTTGTTAGATTTTATCAGTTATGACTGAGCTCCCTGAGGATGTAAACATATGACTTGAACTAATTTAATGCACTAAAACTGAATATTCCTTACTTATACACTATCTGAATAAACCTGCTATAACTGGTAGAGGTTACATGTATTGAGATTACCTCTTTCGCAACATTAAGCAAAACCTTCTCTATAACATTTAAATGCTTTTGTCACAGCCTTATTCTGTGCTGGATTTATCTTTTTTTTTATTTAAATTTTATTTTCAGACAAGTTAAAATGGCAAAATATTAGGAAACAGCAAGAACAATACTATTCTTAAGCCTGGCAGGGGTGAATCAGCCAAATCTGAGGCTGAAATGACAAGCACATCAGTCACTGACACAAACCAGATGCCAGGCCTCTTTATATGCAAGTCATTCAGTGAGATATCAAAACGTGGAAAATATAATACTCCTACCAACATTTCTTGTTGAATTAATGCCCAGGTGATTTCTTCTGAAATGCTGCAGTTGTGTCTTAGAAAAAACAAGAAGCAGTAAAGCATCATACTTATTAGGACCCAATTTGCCACAGCAGCAGTCAAGTGCTTCAGCCTCTCCCAGTGGCAATGGGGAGGGAGGACTGGGGATAGGGAAACTTAGATTAAATTCATAGTGCAGTGCACATTTAGAATTCAGTATTGACAGCTCTAATTACACACACCTTTCCATCACAAGTTCATTAACTAAAAGGAAAATGCTAGAAACAGCAGTATCAACTTCTCGCAGAAATAAATAAATAAGTGCAGAGTGAAACACTCCAGAGTTTCTGACCTTTCCCCTTTCTTTCTGGCAAAGCCCCGTGTGTTATTCCCTACACTTTTGTTTATTTTTCATATTGGAAGAAAAGAAAAAGCTGACTAGATATTAATCCTTTGTTCAAAATATAACCTTAAAAAGTTACAGTCAGTGTAGAGTAAGATGTACTCTTAGGATATTTCTCTTCCAGCAACTTTTTAAAAACAAGGAAGCTCCGCTGGTCTTCAGGCTTCCTCTAAAATAGATGAAGAGAAATAAACATCACAAGAAAGCAAATATTTTAGAACAGGCTGAGCTCTTCCATGGAAATAATTATCTCCGGTGGCAAAAGAGGTAACTTGGATGACCAAATGCTGTTTGAGGTGAATCCTGCTACTTCAGAAGATACCATTAAGAACACAAGAAGCCCCACTCAGCGCAAGACCAATTGAAAACCTACCTGTAGGATATTAAAGATAACTATGGTGCCTGTGCATTTTCACGTGTCAGCCATAGTCCAAATGCAGCATTTTACAGCACTGGAACAGGATGCTACAGTCAGTTAAACTTAATTAAGATTTCCACAAGGATAGAACCTGTTAGAAGTCCATCCCAAGTCAAATTAGTGAGGCAACACACTCAGTCTGGTTACAATTCACAAGTTAAAGATAAGGAGGGGTGGGGTTTCATTCTATAAGGTAAGGTTCCTTCACATGCATCATATATTCGTGGTAAGACCAGTTTATGTGTTGTACCATCAAACTCAGCTTTTGTAAATGATTACATGTACATAGTTCCACACTTCAACAGCATAGGCACACCACCTTTAAGTCTAGATCTGTGTACTTTGTTTGGTAAAAAACTGTTGGATTTGGACCCCCTTACAAAGTATGGATATCTCTTTTCTTGGAGTATCATACGTCTGGAGACGTTAAAGCAGTGTTTTGAGTTGGGCTTTGAATTAAATACCACTAAATCTGTTTTGGTTCTAGCATCAATGCAAGGATCTATAATTCACATGAGCTATAGGTTCATAGCCGGTCCTTGTAATAAATTATCTGTCATACAGAACTGTGCCAGGAAGTTGGAAGAAAGGGTCGCTGGTGCATCCTTCTCATGATCCTGTGAGACCACTGATGAGGAGCACAAATAGGACTGATGGATGCCTAGTTTAGGACAAGTAAGGACAAGGTTACCACAGTCAGTAAATAATCCCTTGTTAAATTTTCCATTTATTAGCCATGTATTCAGAATTTCATAAAATACTGAGATATTCCAAAACTGCCATGGGTGAACTCTCCAGTCATTCAAATTTTAAATAATTTCACCACACAAATAGTAGTGGAACACAAACCCCTTACATTGAAAGCCATGATACATTATGATGCAATACAAGAAAGATATAGAACTGTTGGCGAGGGTTCAGAGGAGGCCACGAAGATGATTAGAGGACTGGGGCACCTCCCCTACAAAGAAAGGCTGGGGGAGCTGGGCTTGTTCAGCCTAGAGAAGAGAAGGCTGTGGAGGGACCTCATTGCAGCCTTCCAGTACCTGAAGGGAGCATACAGTCAGGAGGGGAATCAACTTTTTAAAAGGGTAGACAATGGCAGAACAAGGGAGAATGGATTAAAGCTAAAGGAAGGAAGGTTTAAATTAGATATTAGGGGGAAGTTTTTTACAGGGAGAGTGGTGAGGTGCTGGAACAGGCTGCTCAGAGAGGTGGTGGATGCCCCATCCCTGGAGGTGTTCAAGGGCAAGTTGGACGGGTCCCTGGGCAACCCTGTGTAGATCCAGGCCTGGAGGTTGGTGGCCCTGCCTGTGGCAGGGGGGCTGGAGCTTTATGATCCTTGGGGTCCCTTCCAACCCAGACCATTCTATGATTCTATGATTCTATGATTCTACTATCCTTGTTCATTTTACAATATCACTTCTCTAATGCATGAGTCAGTTTGAAAGATTTGTTTAGTAACACTAGTAACATGAATAATGTCTTAAAAAGAGAAATATGAATCAATCCTTATTGAGATGCAAATCAGTATTTTATCTACGGATATGGCATGAAATGTATATGACATTTTTCTCTTTATACAAACAGCACACTGCAGAACTTCACAAGCTAGCAGAAGTTTCTACCTTCAAAAATGTCCAAGACTTTTCTATATCTTAAGAAAAAATAATCCTTTTATAGGCATTATGAATATTTTAATATGCATATGATTCAGCTCCTCGCTGCTAGTTGCAGGATTCAGCTGTTACCATGCAGACTGCTGCAAAGATTACTAGAGTCTTTGCTGTGTCTCTTACTGAAAATTTCTTTTTGTCCTCATTCCAGATATTATTCATTACAATGCACAATTTCTCAATAGGTGCATTAATGTTCTGACATGCCAAAGACTATTCTGTTAATACAGTCTGATACTTGGAGAAAAGATGCTATTTTTTATTAAAAAGATTGAGTATCACCCATATACCAGGGTTCCATATTTTGTTTCTCTGCCAGTCTATCTGTTATCTAACAGGCACAAAGTACTTGACAAGGAGCATTCAAACAATTTTCATCGATTCTTTTTCAAGTTATATTGTCTGGAGTTGCGTTTCAACTTTTTTTTTTTTTTTTTTTAAATAGCAATATCCATGAATGAATTTATGACAGATAAGTTTTCATATGTTCTGGCCATTTACAAATACTGGAGAAATGCTGGACACTTTCTAGGAACAGGTAGCTATCAGAATTCTGTCCACAATTTTCTTAAGTGTTTCTTGTTTCCAGAAGAAAAAGATATTCTCTGATTAATAAATTTCCCGTAGAATTAAAATACCAGTTAGTATGATTCAGATAAAAGCACTTAGACATAAATTTCCTCTTCAAAGTGAGCCAGTACAGCAAATCTAAAAAGCATCTGATTTCTTTCGCTGGTATGTAATAAGTACCTAAATGTTACACAGACAGCCATAGTGGGTTCCTCATTCCATGTCCATCCCTGGCTATGAGAAACATGAGTATTTGTCAGTTGTGCTTCAAGTGAACATGTTGAGTGAATGGTATGGAGTTGTTCTCTGTCTGGATGTTTCTGCATCCAAAGTAAATAACATGATCATAATTCAGAATTCCTTTTAAGGTAGTATTGTTTGAAATGTCTTCTTTTAAGTGAATTCTTAGTAATTTTTGAAAGTGTTTGTTTACTAGAATAGAAAATACAAAACAGAACTGCATGTTTGTGCAGTGCATTCAAATAAAGCTTTTTTTCTAATACTTACAGTTTTGTTTATTTTTATGTAATTTGACTTTTAAAGAAGTTGGCTAAAGTGTGGGCAAGTCCCATATTCAAAGCTGCAGCAGCTTTATATTTATCTCCAGGTTGGATTTTGTTTCAGCAAATCTTCATATGGTTTGTATGGGCTCTTACAATTATATCAGCAGTGCCTCTAAACACCATTTCTCCTTTTAAATATGCAAAATTTATCAGCGATTAGTAAACATCTGTTACCAGATCTGTTGTATTGTCTCTTCATCAGGCTAGGAGGGTTGCATTTCATCTGTTTCAATAGCTCAGAAGATTAGACGTATAAGAACTTTAAGATTTTTAGTTTTCTTGTTTACAAGTATTTTCACCATGCAAAATAGTTCCTCAATAGATCAAATCTTCTAATATTTCAACTGATATATTATGTTGACAAATGCTAGCTGACAATCCCTCTAATCTTTCAGTAACAGTGGAGTGATAACTTTTATTCTTTATACAATAAATTAATTGAGGTGAGAAAGAGTGCTATTGATCCTGTGTTAACAGTGCCTGATGGAGTGTGTTTTCCATCTCATAGGATGCCCCTACCACCATGACACCACTACCCACATTGTCAGCATTTTATTATAACACTGTGTCTGGGAAAAATGTGCAGACAGGTATAAAAATATATATTTTCAAAATCTCCCTGTGAAGGAGTAGAAGAACTCAAGAAGCACGCAAGATGGGACAAATCAATTCACATCAGTTGCTCTAGTGATACGGCCCAGCAGTAAATGCTGTTCAAACAAATGACTGAAATAGGTTTGTAGGTGTTTAGCTGTGAACCTGCTCCCCCAAATCACAGTATTTCAAGTTTTGAAGTGAAACATATGTTGATAAATGTTCAGATACTTAGACTCTTTGCAGCGTAACAAACACACCAGCTGTAACTAGTTTCCTTTACTCCAGTGAGGAACTTACAAGTCCCAATTTAGCTAAGCATTTAAGCATGGTCTTACATCTTCCTTAACCATTTGGTTGAATTTAAGTAATTAATTCTAAACCTAAATTCCCATCTGCCACATGTGCTCCCCTGGAGGCCCTAATGAAGTTAAAGGATTATTGTTGGGCTGCAGATCTCACAGAAGGAGTGGACTGTAACACCTCTGCCTCAATCTTTCTGAAGGGACTGTTGTTAGCGCAGTGGGATGTCCTGCTGCTAGGTGACAGATCTATCTCGCATGCCCAGAACATCTTTGATCCCTGTGTGAAAGCCAGCACCACTCTATTTGGATGAAGGTCCTGAAAAACCCGGTGAAATATGAGAGTTCTGAGTTCAATTTCTGTAATTGACTAAATGTATAGGCATTTATCTTTCATTCTTTCAAATACCGTGAGTTTATATCCTTCAACTTCACATATAATTCCCATACAGTTTAAAAGTGTGTGCATCGGTCCACAAGTACACCTCAGTTATCTATGGTTTCCTTATCCTTCATTTTAAAGTGAAATTTCTTCCAGTTACTCCAGTAATGTCATCTTCTATGTGTGTGTGTACCCCCATTTTCCTTGAGGCTAAATACATATAATTATATATATTTTGATGGAATATACTTACCCTCCCTAATCTCTTTAGTGCTATGTGAAGTAGAAAAGTAGAAACTTTTTTTCCCCTAGGTGATGAGCAGAGGTTGATTCACTTTGACTTCACCCATAATGTCTTTCTGATGCATGCGAGACAGCTAGCTTGATCTCTGTGCTGAGGAATATTGACTGAATCATGTTTTAACATTTTGCTGGTTACAGGCCTTTGGAGACCTTCCAATTTTACTTTCCAAGGGAATTAGCTGATTCACTTGTACTTGAAAATCCAGAAAATAATATCTAATGCGGAGGACAAATGAACTAGGACTCTGGATACTTGTCAGTGAAGTTGTGCATTCAAGTACTTCAGAAGTCAGAGTTCAACGTTTATGTGTTGTTCTGTATCTAAGTAGCTTAGGATGCAGGCTGACTGTGTTTAAATTGCATGTCTGTGTACCCTCTTGGGAGTGTCAAAACACCTAAATACTCCCAGAGCATATCCACTATAAAAGATTTTGCATTAAAGACAGCTGGAGTATAACAAAGTACATGTATTCATTTATGAGCTAAGTAATGGATACAGAAATCATCTGGCACTTGGAGAACCCAAATCAAGCCTCAGTTCCATTTGATAGCTAATTATATAAGCAAAACAGAGTAAGTTTAGCAAAAAAGAGATAGTGAGCCACTAATCTGAGATTGTCGAATAAACTGGGATCAGATGAGGCTTAAATTTTAGTCTTTAGTCCACATTAATATTTTATAGATACGTTTTTTAGGTCTTCTAGATTCAAAGTTTTATATCATTTGTCTAATCAGTAAAGTGGGATGTACAAGAGGATATCCATATCTGCCTTGCCTTTAAGGAGAAAGTGGTTTTGTGTCTTGGATACCTAATTCAAGCATACAGTTTACATGTGAGATAAACAGAGATAAGCAGTTCTCTCCAGCATCAAGATAAGAGACCATGTATTTTCAAAGACCAGAACTTAAGACCTGTACCCTGAGCATTCTGGAATGTATAACTTGATGCCTACCTGTTTCATCTTCAAAAATTTTATACACTTTTGTATTCGGATTCCAGATTTGGTACCTGAAATTTGGATGTAACATGTTTTATTTAGTTGAGCAAGCATATTCACAAAGATTGTTATAACATCTATAACTAAACAGAAATCTTTTCTTTGAGGACACTGTATTAACCATTTTATAGATTTTTCTGGCTCTATGTTTCCGTCTCTGTAATAGAGCAAGCAAATTTATCTATGCTAGCTACAATTTCAAGAGTTTGTTTCTATTCTGGTATTTTTATTGTAAGTGTTCTTCAGACAAAATAATAGATTGTTGACCTTCTTATGTTTGTACATGCACAAAGCACATGAACAGTAACAAAACCTCTGTGGTCTATTTGGAAAATAAAAGTGAAGATTATTTCTCTCTTTTGTTAAAAAGAAGTAGTCATACCTGAACATTTTTGACAGGGGTCTTATGCTTGCTAAATAAATTTCACTTTGAAAACATCAAATAAAGGTAACAGTCACAGCAAAGAATTGCATCCTTTTTAAATTTTAGGGTTTTTTGAAGTTTTGAAATACACTTGTCTATTCTGTTCAACTTTATTTAATTTCTAAATTTAGAGATCTGCACAGCTAAAAAATTAGAGTATTTCTTTTCTGTCCACATGTAAATATAGCAATTTATAACACATATATCTACACTCATGCAAACACGGGTTTATCTGACTTAGTTTCAGCCTAATTTGCTTTCTCCTTCATTCTGAAAATGTCGTAACCTTCTCTTATTAGCACACCATGAGCCCTTTTTTTCTGGTATATGTTCTTTTCTTGAGGTCATGACAGGTCATACATATCCCTCGAAGATAGGGCTATCAAAGCACCAGTCATCTTACAGAGATATGTTGTAACCATGGAGCAATTCAAGTGTGTCACTGTCATAATCCATTGATGAAGGTCACCAGCATGATGATTTTGCCTTGTATCAAGATCAGATTTCCTAAATACTCCATTAGCAGTCGTGTGGTTTGGCTTTCATGATTCCCAACAGTGCACCTAATAGCAATAATTAACTACACTGTCAGAAAGTCCCTTTGCATGCTTTTACTTTGACTGTTCAGATTGAGTACTGCCAATATTTTTTCTGTTGATCTTTAACAATAAAGGTACTTTGTCTGTAAAAAGAAGTATAAGATTCTTCAGCTTCTTGCTAAAGGTCATTTTGACCAATTTCATTACAAAAAGGGTGGTGATGGGAGAAGAAAATCACACTTATTTTAAATCCTAACTGTGATTCATCTTAAAGTAGGTTGTGTGTGTGAATGTCATTTTGCTTACTATCTTTACTTATGAGAATCATTTTAGATGTTGAGTTGAGCTATTTCTCTACAACATAGCCAGGTGCAAATGGAAATAAAGCCATCTAATTAGGTATGAGTGTATTTTCATTGAGGCAATTAGCTACCAGTAAGGTAGCTTCTTTCCTTCTTTTAACAATTACAGGTCTCAGGTTGCATTCTTCCTGAGCTTTATCCCACTAAAAAGGATTTTAGCATGAATTCTAGCAAAACCTGAAATGTTAATAGAAAATAGCTTCCAACAAACTCTGTCTTTCTTGAAAATAAGTTCTTTACAATGTCCATGCAATTGATCTGTATTGGTCTGATTATGCATGAGAAAGGTCGAAGAAAAACAGGTCGAACAATAAATTTTATGCACACCTAATTGGGTGCTTTAGAGTAGAAAAAAAAATTGGTAGAAACAAATTATGCTAAATCAGATCTAAAATAATATCTAGTCAATTTTTTATGCCGTAAGACGTTGATGACAGTTTTCCAAATAGTTTAAAAGCAATTCTTGTGACCTCTACATATTACAATAACAGTGCATTCTACATACTAGACTCTGTCTGCTTTACTCTTTGGAATATTTTTTTTTCTTTTTTTTTTTTTTTATTCTCTGTTTAGCAATTATATTCCTCTTCAGGAAGGGAAAGATAGAACACTGTAACCAGAATAGTAGTCCTGTTGGTGCATTGGTGTTGACCAGCTGCCATAGTCCACACCAGAGGTTATTTGCATTTCAAGCTGAGTAGAACGAAGAAAATAATAGATACAGGCACTTTAATTTGTGCACTTGAGTGTCTGTGTGTGGTTAGTGAAAACAGGTGAGGGTTGATTACAATGCCTAGGGAATTTTTCTGTTTGTTTGTTTTTTAAAAAAGGAGAACATATTTGAAAGCTAATGAAATTCAGCAGAATGCTATGAATAATAGAGGGGGAGGTGCAATTGATTTTTAGGTAGAACACTGATGTGCAGCCCACCAGTGGTGAAGATGAAGAGTCTAACCACCCCAGACACTTTTAGAATTGAAACTCTTTCTGGGTTTTTTGTTACACAGAGCTTTATGTTCCAGGTAGATATGTTAATGGCACATAAAAGGGAAATGTGCCTGAGAAAAGCTTTCAGAGATCGTGTGTTCTAGTTAACAAATATGTCAGCCATTTTCAGACTGCAAATGGGTCTTGCTTATATTTTGCCTTTCTTACTTCTTTTTACTGAGTTCTGAGTTCTAATTCCCTATGGATAATGCGTTGTCTTTGAGATGGGACTATATGCATGTGCTCCACAGTGAGCATAGCCCCTTTCTCTGTCTACTTCTATAACATACAGGATCTGTGATTCAATCTGTAGTCTTTTATAGTATATTCTCATATGGCAACATGGACATGTTAGTGCCAATTTATTGTACTGTATTTGCACAGAAACATTGAGAAATTTTTACTCCAATCTAAGGAAATTAAAACATTTAGGATGGCTTTTTACTGATTTGAGTTGGTAATACCTGTCTTTAAGCTGTCCCACAATATTGAAGGCTGCGGATTTTCTTTATGAGATATTAAAATTTAGCATCTGCTATAATCAGTTGATTCCAAGCACATAGTAAGAAAAAAGCAAAGAAAAAAAAAATCCCCAAAAACCAAAAAGGCACACTCATAGACACATACCCCTTCCTTAAACAACTTTCCAGCAGTCCTTAAAACACTACACTAGAAAACCATTCTCACAGACTTAAAGGAACTTAAGGATTGCCTGTTGCTTATATCCTTATCTCTAAAATGAAGAGTGAGGAGGAAAACCTGTTTCTGACAAAAAGTAGGCTTGATGCCTTGTATCATTTCTAGGTCCCTTCATATATTAAAATTACTGACTTAGTGAAAAATAAAATGCTAGCATAAAATAAATAATTTTCCTGTACAGGAAAAAAAGAACTGAAAAACATTTGGAATGAAAATAGAGAACAAGGTAATTCTGCATCTTTTTCTTTCATGAGGAAACACTGGATTGGCCTAATTTTAAAGAAAAGATTTATGAAGATTACCCTAATTTTCAGGATGGTTAGATTAACAAGCATTGTTTCCCTTTTTCATGCTGGACAAATAAATCAATACTCACTTTTCATTTTAAAATAACTTATTTCAGTAAAGTGATGTCTATACAGCAGAACCTAAGGGCACATCCCAGTACCCAGGTCTCTGAGTCTGTGCTGGACATGTCTCGAATTCACACCAGGCTGGTGCATGCATATGAATCACTCCTCTTTACCATGGTTTCAACATAATGAAAAGGTATGCACAAGGATTAGGCTGGAACTGTGACGTACAGTGGCCATGTCTGTATTGCTGATTAAAAAGGATTATAAACCACACTATGTGGCTGAGGACTATTTGGTATCTGAGTTACTTAAACCTAACCCCTCTTTGTCTTGGAGAGACATTCAAAAGAATGAACAATCCCACAATTCAGTGGCATGGATGAATAAGATCTATGGCTCAGGTCCACCCCCTAGAATGTTTTTACTTAATGATGCAAGCATATCCCTCTGCCTGTTCTAGGGGGTCAGTGAACCCAAGATGGGCCACAACAGGCATCAACAAATATAGCCAAAGCTGGAGATGTGGCCGTATAGAAGAAGGAACAGCAGTCTGGTTCAAAGCTCTGAGTATAAACAACAGAAATATAATTGTTTTGGACCTCAGCATGTGTAGAGAGAGAACACAGTTATTCTATTTTGTATTACATTCACATCTGAAAGTCCTGGCTTAGAGTTAGCCTGAGTGAGAAGCCACTGGCCTACATCCCTGAATGCTGTGGGTAGGGGCAGTGTGATGGGCATATGGGGAGGAGATGCAAGATGAGAGTTTGAACTCTTAAGGTATTCTTATTCTCACTTATCTTTAGGCACGCTTGGGACCTTAGCTGTCAAGAAACTGAAATCATGGTCTCTGAAGAAATCAGGCTGAAGTCGAACCACTTCTGCATCTGTTTAAAATACATTAAATTTCAATAGCTCCACAAAATTCAACTGAAAATATTCTCCTCCTGTGGGTAGCTACATGGCTTGTTGAATTCATTTTTTGAATAGTTTCGAAGAGTCTGAATATTGAGTTTACAAGCCTGATCTATGAAATCTTTCTGTCTGACCTGGTTCTATGTAAAATCGGGGGTGTGCTAGGTGGATATTTTGGGAAATTGCAGCTTTGCTGAGCTTGCACGCAAATCCCTTGTCAGAATTTTTCTAACATGCCTTAGAGTTTCACCTAGCTCTTGTCCCACTTGCCTCTGTGCTTGTTACACTGCTTAGGAAATAAAAAAGGTAAGGCAATCCCTCTGGAAAAGGGACCCAAGGCATCCATTCCTGGGGAAGTGATGATGTACGACATAAAGAGGGTATCAGAGTACTCCCTGCCATCCCTCCTTCGCCCTGAGCAAAATGAGAGCATCTTGCAACTGTAGGGAAAAGCTGCTTCAAATTATGTGTTAAATTATGCTCTAAATTACACACATTTATTAGATGTTGCTGAAGGCCTGTTCTCTCTCTTCTTCCAAGGTATGATCTGAGCACAGGTCAGTCAGACCTAAAGTCTGTTTCTGTAAACTAAGCTCATCTCAGTATAATCCCCTGAGTACTGAAGCAGCTAAATAGTTATTTTTTTTACAATGTCAGTGTTCATCTGGTTTGGTTTAATTTTGTTATAGGGTGTTTGTTGTTTTGGGGTTTTTTTTAATGGTTTCAGTTTTGTTTTTAAAGATCACCAGTAAGAGGTATACTTCTTTTGTGGGTGGGGCATTTCTTTTCCTTGCTTGATCAATGAAATTTTATTTTGAGCAACAGAGTAGTACTATGAAATCTGAACTCAGTATAAAACAATATAGTTAATTCTATGAGGCACTTAAAGGAAGTAGCTACATTGCATGCAATCTCTACGTGTATGTGGCAGCTGTGATTTTCAGTGCTTCTGTGTAAAACATTTCTGGGCTTACATTTAAACATTACGTCCCATAACAAAGAATTCTGAATTCAGAGATGAGAGAAAGTCTGAATTTTTTAGGTTGTTCAATAGTAATGACTTACTTAAGACTCTGTCCCTTTGCAATCCGTGGGATTTCTCTAGGCTAGAATGTCTGTTATCAACTGGATTCATCACTGCACTGGGTCATTGCAGCCATTCAGTGAGTAGCTCTAGACTCTCTAATGAAGCCGATGTTATCTTGTGCTTGCTACCTGCAAAATAAGGGTTAGTTGCTCATGAGCAGCTAGAAAATTAAAAGGCATAGAAACATTTTACATGTCAGTATCATAATGAAGAAAAGTTTTCTTACACTACAGTTCTGAAAGCCAATGTTCTATCTTCAACTATCTACAAAGATCACTAGACATGGTTTGAACATTTTTTTCCCTTAGCTTTCAAATTAAAATGTTTTCTTTGCAAGATAAATATAATCTCTTTCGTAATTTAAAGTCCTGGATGACATCATTAAGCCTAATAACAGCTGTGATTTCTTCAGGGAGAGTTTAATCAGTTTGTTGTGACATGGTACCAGGAACTCAATTGTGATTGATCACTACTGCTCAAGAACTGGCCAGAAGGGAGTCTGAACAAATCATTTCAACAGTGCCTTGGAGCTGCAGAACCTCAGACAATGAGAGGCCTCTTGAAGCTGGCAGAAATATTAACAGGCTGCAGGAATGGAAGGGCTTCAAGTGACTCTGTAAATATTGCCTTCAGCATCACCAGGGGAAATTCTGTTATCTCATTACTCAGTGCATTGGTTCTCAAGACTGGATGAAGAGTAAAATAGATCACTCTCTGAGGCCACCTTACTACCAGTAGTAAAGTGTCAGTGAATTTTCAGGAAATTTTAAAAACATTCTTTGTATGAAAAATAATTTTTCTGTGGTTCCACTGGTCTGTATCAGGTTCTCTTTTACCTTTTCATAGACTTAGAGGCCCTTATGTTCATCTATGTGCAACATGTATGCCGGCCACAAAATTTAATTGATGATGCCTGTATTAAATCAGTATGTCATGGCTGATCTAGAGAACATCCTGTAAAACAACATTGAAACCAAGGCATTAAGTCAATGAGCAAATCAATAGAACACCAAATCCCATTGTAAATTATTTTAGTGGCTATTTACATAGCGGCTCCCACTTTTAGTCACTAAATCTTGTTGCACTTTTTACCTTCCACATCACGTCTTCGTTTTAAGAAATCCTCTTTAATGTAACTACTACTAACAACTAAGACCCCTGAAGAGTTTTTCTTGGCTTATCAGCACATACTAGTATTGTTACCAGTGCTGTAAAACAGTTTAGTGCAGACTCCTTCTTTTGAGATGACCCAAAATCATTATACTGTAAAATATCCTAAAGTAGGGAGACTTGTGACATCAACATTTGTCTTATGCCCCTCAGAACCTCCTTGTGTCCCAACTGGTTGTCATCACATACTGCAGTCATGTCACCGTTTTGCTTGGAGTGATCAAATCTGCCTTTTTCAGGTAATTTAACTGAATTGAGATCCTTTAACAACTGATTGAAAACATGTTTTCCCAATCTCACTTATTATTTATTTACAAGTCCTAATTTTCACATTCCACTTTTATCTTTTCCTTTTTTTCTTCTTTTATTTTTTCTCAATCAGAACAACAGAACCACATATAATATTCTGGTAATAGCTTTTCTAGTGCTGTAGAACAGTTTCTATTTCTATTCAGTATTCCTTTGCTTATGCATCCAAGGATCACAGCTGCTTATCCAGATGTCATATTAAAGTAAGAGCTCATCACCATGAGCTATTTAGTTTTCTGAATTACCTGTTTCCCAAGTTATTTATTCCCAAAATATTGGTTTTATGCTGTATATGCTTTATCTTGAAATAGGAGAAATGAAAAGACAGGAACAGAAAAAGGGTGAGAAAAAAAAAAGATCACTGAAAAGAATAAATGTTAAAAAATATTAATGGTCAGTAGAAAAAAAAAGTGTGTGGGTTAAAAAAAGGCACTTTCATATGTTGGAGATAAAATGCTTAGGTAGTGACCTTAGACATAGGCAAGAAGCTATATGCTTGCACTTCTTCCCAAAATAATTTGGTAAAACTGTTTGAAAGGCTAAAATGCTCTAGGAGTAGGATGCCTACATCCATTTTCTGTGGAACATATATTTAACTCCGTATATCAATTTCATGTCTCCCTAGGTTGTTAATTTTACATAATAAAATTTGGGGTTTATATATTTAAACTATATAATTTTGTATATCTTATTAAAAAATGTTGGAAAACATCATGGCTGGTCTGAAATTAAATGCTTTCAATATATTTCATCCAGGACTAGCTGGAAAAGAGCAGTTTTCTAGCTCCTCACTGGAAGCAGTTACAGAAACAGATGACAGGACAAGAGGAAACAGCAAGTTAGAACTACTGGCAGCAGATCACAGAATCACAGACAGGGGTTGGAAAGGGCCTCTGGAGATCATCTAGTCCAACCTCCCTGCCAGGGCAGTATTACCTACAGCAGGTTGCACAGGACAGCATCCAGTCTAGTTCTGAATATCTTCAGAGATGGAGACTCCACAGCCTCTCTGGGCAGCCTGTCCCCTCACAGTAAAGAAGTTGCTCCTCATGTTTAGGCAGACCTTCCTATATTCAAGTTTGCACCCACTGACTCTTGTCCTGTCATTGGGAACCACTGCAAAAAAAGACTGACCACATTCCTCCTGACACCAACCCCAAAAGTATTTATAAGCATTGATAAGATTTCCCCCCCTTAGTCTTCTGTTGGCTAAAAAGTCCCAAGTCATAGAATCACAGAATCATAGAAAGGTTTAGGTTGGAAGGGACCTTTAGAAGTCATCTAATTCAACCCCCCTGCAGTAAGCAGGGACATCTTCACTAGATCAAGTCACTCAGAGCCCCATCAAGCCTGACCTTGTATGTCTCTAGGGGTGGGATCTCCACCATGTCTCTGGACAACCTGTTCTAGTGATCTACCACCCTCATATAGAAGATTTTTTTTCCTAATATCCAACCTAAATTTCCCCTTTTCTAGTTTAAAACCACTACCTCTCATCCAATTGCTCCACGCCCTTATGAACAATTCTCCCTGTTTTCTTATAGGCACCTTTCAGGCATTGGAAAGCCAATATAAGGCCCCTCAGAAGCATTATTTTCTCCAAGCTGAACAAGCCCAAATCTCTCAGCTGAGCCCCTAAGCCTCTCTTCATAAGAGAGATGTTCTAGTCCCATAATATTCTTTGTAGCCCTTTTTTGTACCCTCTCCAGTATCTCCCTGTCCATCTTGGATTGGAGAGCCTGAAGCAGAACCTCCCTCATCCTGCTGGCCAGTTTTCTTGTTACACTCCAGGATGTGATTGGCTTTCTTGGCCACAAGGGCACATGTAGAACTGAAAATAAGATCAGGATGAAAGAGGATTCTGGTAGCTCATCAGTACTTTTGTTGATGTGCACTTAGCTTTGAGATCATCACTCATAATCATGTAAAAATAAAACCCTAAGAGTCTTCAAGGAGAGCATGCTAGGTACATGGTTGAAACAGTATTACTTTGAGTAACAGCAATGCACACTGAATTGTGAGGTGAACAAATTTTCCAGACAACCTTACAGAGATACAGCAAAAAGGAGGGAAAAGCAGGAAAGAAAAAGGTATTAGCCAAACTTTTCAAAATAATTAAGTTGAGATGAGGGGAAAAATGCAGAAATATTTGACTGGGCTAGGAGAAGGGTTGAATATCAATACTGCAGACATCTGTTTTTTATTAGATGAATCCAATCCTTTTATTTCTCCTGTTAAAATTGGATGCTACTCTATTCACAGATTACTTTGGTAGCTTTCTGCCCATTTATTTCCATGATATTCAAAATTACATTTCTTGGAAGCTATTGATTAGATGACTCTTTATGTTTCCTGGCTGAATGAAGTAATACTTTTGGTGTGGGTTTGCTTAATGATGAAATGTAGAATTTGCTCTTTTATAATTTGACAGGAAAAATCTCTCTTTTGAGAATGCTTGTTTGTTAAGTACCCTACAGCTCCTAAAAAGTGAGCTCAGCATTTGATATAACGTTTCCTAGGTTGTGAAATGGTGATTGTGAAGGCAGAGAAAAGGACCAGAGATGGACATGTGGGTGAGTTTATCAGACAATGCACATGTGTATGGCAGCTATCAAAAATACTAGCAAAAATGGACTGTCTGTATCACAGCCTACATCAGAGTTCAAATAAGTACCTAGGAAAATGTTTTCCATAATGGAAAAGATCCAAAGCCCACTGCAGCCTATTAGTGGTTTCTTGTGACTTCACTGAGCTAAGGAAGCACCTTATATGCTCAGTTTATTAAAAAATAAAGTTAATCAATTTCTTGTGCAGCTAGATGTGATATGAAACACAGGATTTCAGAACACTTTTGATCTCCTTCAAATGAAGGGAGATAAGTAAAATATCTTCATTGCTGTCATCGCTGTTAAGTTACCTGAACTGAGATTGGCAGCTTTTCAATAGTTTGATTCTTAAAATAAGCATTTCCTGTAAAAAATACAATAGAATAGCAAGTGGTTGGTATGGAAAAGGCATATGGTAGAATATGTCATAAACAAGGTCTTATAAAGAACTTGATAAAATGTAATTGTCTTTACTCCTACTGGAAATTATTTGAACTACATGGACCAAAAGGACAAAAGGTCCCAAGAAACAGATAAAAAAGGAAATGCTAATGCTAACAGAATGTTCAGATTAGAAAGTGACGACCTTCAGATAGATAGAATGAGGGGGGGTGGGAAACTTGCCCTGTTTGAGAAGGTATTTGTATGTGTTTGGTAACCAGCAAAAAAATTGCAATTGTAAGGAGAACTAGCTAAGGCTAACAAAGAAGAAACAAAAAGGATTAGCTCTTGGCAAAGAGGAGAAAAGGAAACTGAGCCTGTCCTCTGAGAATGGATTGGCAGAGGAAGACAAATATTATGTCAATGAGCAGGCTTGATGGCTGAAGGAACAGGTAGAGGTTTGAAAGGATGTAAGACAGATAGTTGTACCTGATTAGAAGGATGTGACGCCTACAGTAATGTATGGAGATTAGAGTATAATAATAAAGTTTGTCATTTTAAAGTAGCTATTTAGTAATTTGCTTGATTAGGAGGAAAAAGAGACTAATACTGGAACTGCTTAGAGAGAAGGGTACTAAGTCTTGTGAAAAGCATCTAGTGAAATCATGAAAGAAGACTAAAGCCTGAACAAACAGGGGAGGAGAGACCTGTAAACAAGAAGCCAGAAAAATTAATTAAAGCTAAAAGAAAGCCTGAAAAGCTGAAGAACACTCAAATGTTGTTACCTGGTTCTAGGCAACAAAATAATCGGAATGCTCAAAAATAAAAATAAATTCCAGGTAAAGAATCTGTAAGATACAAACTCTTTAACAGTTTGGTTAAAGCCGTCATGCCAGCCTGGGGGAGGGAGGGAATCAGCAGTATATAGTCATTGCTGGAAAAGAAGAAGAATAGGAAATATCACAGTGAAAAGCTCGATAAATCTTCACCAAATTGTTCCATAATCTACCATAGAAACCGCAAAATGCCAGTCACATCGTTTCAGAAAGACACCATGTCTTATATGCTTTTGAACTTAACCAAGTCTGTTATGCACCATCTAGTCCCTGTAAGAAAGAAACCCATAACTACCCAAAGGTTACCTTTCTGAAGTCTTCTATGTGTTATTATTATTTTAATATATGAGCCAGAGTAAGTTATTTATATCTCCCATGTGCACTGGAAAAAAATGGTCTTATGTATACATATTGTGACTTGAAATACATCCAAAATTAGCTGGACTGCAGGCAGGAAAGTACTAGCATGAATAATCATTCTCATAGCTTTCGTGTATGTTATTTTTGCACTGAGCATTACAGCATTTTCCCACTGTATAATGAAATGTACCTTTGCAGTCAGGATGAGGTGATTTCTAAGGAGCCTGGCTCTTAAGTGCTGCCTTTTCAGAACTGAGAAGATACTTGGAATTTTGAAGTGACTTAAACAAATATTTCTTGAAGAAATTAGTTTAATGATGATTGCTGTCTCTCTCCTGCTGTGTAATCATTCAGACACTTTCATCCATTTCAGGAGGGATGCAATATACGTAACATATACATCTAACCAAGTATCAGGATCCATTAGAGACCCATGTTCTCCTAAAGAAGATGTTCTAGGTTGCACATTTAAAATAGTATATGGACAAATGAACTGAGGCTCCTTTTAATAGCCAGTGATGTTTGGAGAGCTGAAGATCTTGCTAAACCTGAGTGGTAGAAGTTCCATCTCACTACAAACCTTTTCACTCTGAGGGTGACAGAGCACTAAAGTCTTAGCTTGGATCAGTAATGCCCCTATGGAACATGTCTCCTGGTTGTCCCTCTCATTATGTTTGTATTTGTACTATGAATCTACCCTAGAGTACATCAACTTGTTATCTTTTTCATTAACTGTAGGAGGAATATGCCTTCAGTACATGTATTTAACACTTGTAGCCACAAATGTGAATTCTGTCACAAGACCAGATTATAATACTCTGAAATGAGTGCTCACCACCCACTCTTTGATTCTACAGGCCTGCCCTTGTAAAATGGGGTTTTATCCTGGTCTGCATTAAAAGAAGCATGACCAGCAGGTCAAGGGAGGTGACTCTACCCCTCTACTGTGCTCTGGTGAGACCCCACCTGGAGTATTATGTCCAGCTCTGGGGTGTCCAGCATAAGGAAGACATGGGCCTATTTGAGTGGGTCCAGAGGAGGGCCATGAAACATCCTAATATGTTGACACAGGGATGGCAGATACGATGGTGATCAAGGATAGCTGCACCTTTCTGAAGGAGCAAGTAGAAGCTGTAAGAATTACTCTAGGATATGTGAAGTGGCACTTTTTAGGTGAGAGATTAGGCTGCCCCTAACATTGCTTAACACTTCTTTTGTAGTCTATATATGCTACTCTGACAACTATGGCCATGGCAGCACCTCTCTATGTAACTGTGAAAAATTCCACTGAATGCAACCTATATCTGGGTAATGGTTAACAAAAAGGATCAGGCCTTAACTTATCAGGTCTCTTGTTTTTAGTTTCCCTTCTTTAGTTCCTCTGAGTCACTTGGCAATGACTTAATTATCCATTTCTTCTCCTCAGTTCACTGTACTGTGCTGACGGAGATATCCAAACAATAATTCATATTTCTGTGTATTTGCTTCTACTGCTTCTCGTTATTCTTCCAACCATCTGTAACTGCAGCTCCAAAGATTACAAAATAAATATATCATTTACAGTGTAAAGAGACCTCCAGCAATGACCCATAATTTTCCTTTTAAAAAAATTGCCTATGTTTCTGTAATTAAAACTTAACTGCAATTTTCCCTCACTTCTCATGCACACATTGTCTTTGCTGGAGGTAATTTCTTTTTCCTCTACTTACTATCAGTATCATGATTTATGGAGCAGTGGGAACCCACTACTAGAGAAAAGCAAAAGGAGTTTTCATTCTGTAGCTTTTTTTTCCCTGCAAGTTTCCTGCTTTTGAAGAAATAGTCTGCTGATATCCTTGCTGAGAAGTGTATTAGCAATTAAAAGCCAAACATATGTTAATGCTCATATAACACACCTAGCTTACACTACCTGAGGGTTTATGCACTTCATAGACTCACTGTGACTTCAGGCATTTAGTTCCTGATTCAGCAAAATAATGGTTCAAACTCAGAGTATGGCACATAGTTAAGTGTATTAGCTTTATCAAAACTAATGTATATAAAGGAAGTATAAACTGGTCAGGACTCCTGATTCAACAGGCTACTTGTATGTGTTGCCATAAACTTGCATGACCTGAAAAAATTAAAGACTGCTTCTAAAGCAAATGTGAAGGTTTTAATGATTTAGCAGCTTATCAGTTGTTTTGAGGGTTTTTTGTTGTTGTTGTTTTTGTTTGTTTTAATACTCCTATTCCTCATTGAGTGTTTAGGATGAGACTCATCACAGAATAGTTTAGCTTTTCTGCTAGTATCACTTGTTGATATCACTAGGCAAAGGCAAAGAATGATCTCAATCTTTAAAAAATCTTAACTATATATCTAACAACGCTTTATTGGTTAAAGGGCTGTAGGTATATGTTTTGGACTGTATGTCTAAGGTGGGAGAAAAACTACTTCAAGAAGAAATAGCAATAATTGGGTTTGCAAACTGTACTGATGTATAATCACTAGAGAAGTATACTGATCACCCTGAACCTTGGTTCTGTCCTCAGCTAGGGCTTTTGGCTGACCTTGAGCAGTTTTTCCCTCTGCAAAGCAAATGAAATGTCCCCTACATTTCCATGCAAAGCACTTTTCAATGTACTGGAAAAAAAATATGTAAAAACAAGGCACTATCAAGTACATGCATCTTTGAGGTTTTCTAGTATACTCAGTCTCCCTTACCCTTATCCATATGAAGGTCATGGATTTAGGAAACTTTTCAAAGAAGAGCTATGTAGTCAGAATAGTTCTTTGCTTATTAACATGCATGCCTCTGCCAAACTAGTTCTCTCATTTGCATTACATAAACTGTTTCTCATAGCTTATTTCCCCTTATTCAAACAAACAATGACCTTTGCAACAATGAAATATATTAGCAGGCAGAAAGTTATTTTATGACGAAAGGACCAATTTTTTAACAAGTGTACGACCAATGTTTTTTCTCCTTGAACTTCTCACAGATAAGTTATGCTTTTTTTGTTCTATCAGCGATATTTTCTGCTCATTCAACAGATGACTGAATTAGGTCTTTTTATCTCTGATTTTTCCAGATGTATAACACCATATGAACCACTGGACTTTACATAGATGGGTTTAGAAATCTTTCTGTACTGATTTGGACTTGAGAATGAAGTGCATTCATTTGTGTCTGTCTCAAAATATTTTTTTTGGTGAATAGAAGTTAATGGTTAATTTACAGAAGCAGTATTGCTCTGTTGGTAACTATATATACCAATGCAAAGTGAGTGTAAAATAATCTTTTATCATTTGCTTTCATAGACAGCAAATTCTGGCCCAGGTCTACTAAAATATTTTTTTAATAATTTGTCATTTTCATCTTTGCTGTTTTGTATTTTTACAGGGATGATCTGATGTTCAGGTGATGAAATCGGTGGATTTCTCAGAATTCCATTCCAGTAAAGCTTTGCCCATTCACTACTAGAAATGAATTCAAGTTCTCTATTAAACAAAATAAACAAACACTTTCCCAGTAAAGAAGTAGGTGAACACTCATCCATTGATAAAACATGCTATTATTGGTATATTCTGTAAGTACAGCTTCTGATTTCTAGGTTCTTTCATGAGGAAAAACTATCACTGATAAAGAAGCCCAAACCAAACAAGTTAAATTTAAGTATGGCATTTTAGTGTGAAGAACTGAAGAGCATGCAGCTTTCCAGGAAGCTCAGAACTAAATTATCCCCTCTGAGGTTAATATTTTGATTATAGTAACGGCATTTATATATACACATTTACTCAATTACAAGACTGACTTTATGGAATCTTAGACTGTGTGACTGACATTATCGGTTGATGTTTATCATAATACTGTTATGCATCGTATAGATCCACACCCACAAATCACCTGTAACTGGTGATCTGAATTCTTTCTAAAGGATGCTGTAAGGTGAAACCTGTTTGTCATAAGCTGTGAATTTTGCTCTAGCTAAGCTTCCCTGAGAGTAAATGCAGGAGTAAGCTATTTGGTATATGTCCGTGGATAATTTGTTAGGCAGCAATTTTAAAGCATTCATAGCTTTAATGTAAATTTAAAATGAATTTTGGTAAATACATTGAGGTTATGCGAAAATTAGTGCATTTTTAGCAGAATCTACCTTCCTGAATAGAGCATCCCTTATTGGAAGGAGAAGAAATTTGTTTTTCCTTGAGTAAAATTTACTGTAAAAAAACAACCAACCAAAACAAGAAACAGAAATTCCCAAACAAACAAAACCCCAACCCAAACCAATCAAACCCCCCCCCCCTTAAAACAAATCCACAACCCAAAAAGCATAGTTTTAAATAAAATTACAGGGGATGTTAAGAGTAAAACACTCATATGGAGGAAAATAAAATTGGAAAACATGCTCCCAAGCATCTCAGTACTTTGTTGTAGTTTTGCGTGGCTGGGTTCTGGTTGTATAGTGTAATAAATTAGTTTTCTTTATTCTGTGTTGAGTCTGTTTTGCTCATAACACTAATTGCAGAATGATCTCTCCCTGCCTCTATCTCGACTCCAGAGCCTCTCAATATATATTTTCTCCCTTGTCCAGCCAAAAAGGGCAGTGATAGAGTGACATTGGTGGGCATCTGGCCTTCAGCCAGGGTCAAACAACTACATTCTTCTATTGAAAGTCTGCTATTTGCAAATTTATAATTTTCTTCCAGCGTAAGCACCAGTGAAAATCAGCATAAATGCATGCTCATTAAGTGGTCAAATGACATTAGACAGCTCCAAATCATCAAGTAGTGTCACCGTGTATTAGCATCTAAATCTAAATTTGATCTAAATTGGAGATTGGTCTTGTTTTGAGCTGGGGCTTGGACCATTACCCTTCTAACCTGAGTTATTTTACTGAACACCCTTGTCAAAGAAAAAACCCAAAGCCAAACAAAGCCTTCTAAATTATAGCTTTTATATTTATATTATTTATTTATTTATTTATTTTAAAGTATGCCACCAAGAGTTACTTAGCTACAGTACCTAAATAAAGCTTGGAAAGAGTAAGATAGTTGTTCCCTTTGTAGAAGCAGAAGGCACAATGAATTTCTTCAAAGCTATGTCCATTAAATAAAACAGGTTTTCTTTAATCTGTGTTCTGTTTTCACTAGTGACAGATTTGGGTTTTTTGCACAAGAATACTTACTCCTGTGTGAAATCCTGTAGAAAAAAAAGGGAAAATATTTTGTAAGTTTGATGCAGCTAGTATTCTTTTACTCAATTATCTAGGGCTATTCTACAAAGGTAAGGCCTATATGTTCCAGCACAATATTTGCAGGCAGATCTATTGCAAACTGTGGAAGATTAGCATGTTTTCTAATTGGACTGAATTAACTGATGTGCTGCCATTAAAAGGACCCAGAAAGGGGTTACATCTAATTAGATAAAAATGTTTCTAAACCACTTCAAGCTTCCTATGATTCATACACTTTAAAAAAAAAAAAAAAAAAAAGTGGGAAAAACACTGTGGTCTCTCCATAGATTATAAAGGAGTATAAAGTGAAAAAAAAAATTCCTGGTGATTACCCCTAATAGAGCAGGACTGTGCAAAGCCTGTGCTAAAAATATGATGTAAAGAACGGCAGCTATACTTTTTTTTCAGTGTTCTGAAGATATAATAGTATTAAAATAACCCTAAAACACCACATTCATCTGAGAACATGTGAACACTGTACATATGTGAGCTTTTGTACCTTAGAAAAGAATTACTAGATTCAGAGAATTCAGAGTCATGGCATGGCTTCCAAAAGAAAAGCAATTACTACAGAGACATAGATGCTCTGTCCTTTTCCTCATTTGCTTAATAAAGGAAATATTGTTCTGAAGAATGGGAGATGCTGTGACATCCTGTGGGTTGAGGAAGATAAACCCAAGGTCAAATGTCCATCCTATGCAAGAGCTACAATCAAGGATCTAGCATTAAAAGTGTCCTTCCTCTGTTCTTACAAATGAAAGCTGACTACAGCATCCAGGTGTAGCACAGACCCTAGTATAGGCTCCTTGGATGTTCTAAACACAAGGTTCTCATTATTTGAGCCTTTAATGAAGTTAGGACAAACTTGTCAGGTAAGTGGCCCTTTCAGACAAGAGAGCAGCATAACTTTACTGGAAAGTTTGTTGCAGTAAAAATCTTCAGAACCAAAGCCATCTAATAAGGTTTGGGGCAAAACAAAACCTATGTGACTAACTTCATTAAGAATAATCCGCTGAAACAGTGTCCCAGCAAGACAGTAACCTTCCAGACTTAAAATCTTGTACGGTATGTGCAGCCTCAAGATTAGTTTTCTCAGAACACTACTCTCCTCCTTACCTTGCCCCTACTTACTCAGTGTCTTTGAGGAACAAAGTATTGCTTATCTCCTGCCTGACATGATCCACAGCTAAATCAAAAGTCACAATTTGTAAATGAAAGCTTCCAGTCCTCTATGCTAACTACAGATTCACATTGATGAGTTTTAATTTTTCAAAATTTTTATTTCTTTCATTACCAGTTTCCCATTTATCTAGGGGTGATCAGTCTCCTCAGGACTATTTACTGGATTAGCGTTGTTCCTCTAACATCTATGAAGTTTCAAACACCTTACAAGGGCATGCGATTATTAAATCATGGGGAGGAGGTAGGGGTTTTTTTGGTTCTTCCTTTTTTTTTAAACAAAGTTGATGAAAGCAGTGAAATGTTCAACTGATTCCACTTAATTTTCATTAGTATTTCTGCTGCATTTTAGTATAAAGCAATCATCCCATTTCATATGGACAATCCGCATTTTGAATGAGCCTAAAGATTTGATACTTTTGATCAGTTTAACACACATACGTCTTATCTGAAAATGCTGTTAAAAACATTATTTGGATTATAAGCAAAGCTTTCATTTGTACAGCCCATGGCTGTCTGTGTCATAAATATGCACATATCTCTGCCTCAGCAAGACTTTTCTAAGCACATTTCATGGTACTTTTCATATGCACTGGATTTGATTTGTTTTAGGGCATAATATAAATCCTTGCTGTGATACAGTATAAAACAAAAAAAAAATCCTTTAAAGAAACTGGTTTAGTTACAAGACTATATCCTACAGAACCCCAAGTTTTATTAACTGTCCAAATAACCTGTTGTCGTTGTTTATGCACAAAGCCCTCATTTGGTTCTGAGTATTGTATCTATCGTTTCTTGAAATATCTTCAAGTCTATGCATTTGCCCTCAGTTACTAGTGTGAATTCCTTCGGCACATAATGATAGCATTTCACATTCCAAACCATGAGCTCATGCTACATGCCACAGAATACAAATGTGTGCAAGGTGGTAGTTTCATTATCTTAGGGTCAGTAGAATTTCAAGAGCTCTGAAATTACCTCTATCAGTGATGCAAGTGTCAACTTAGTTTTAATAAATCTTTGGAAACAGCCACGAGTTACTTCTAGGACATCTTCCCATTTCCGGAAATACATCATTCAGCTGCCAAACCCACTATCAGTTTGTAGCAAATAGAATTTCATCCATTAAATGCAGAGCCTCACTTCAGCTTCTGCATGCCATCACTCTATGATAGCTAAAAGTGTGATTAACCTGAAGTTTAGCTGATATCAAGCCAAATGTATGCTATTCCACTTAAACTGGAACAAGGTCTTGAAAAATTGTATTTTCTTCAGCATATGCATAGGGAATGTTATATTTACCATACTTCTGATTATTCCACAGTGGCAGCTCTGGATGCCATTAACACTGTGTAAAGAGATTTTTGACAGTTTCTCAGTTTTCATTTATCTCTTTTTTTTTTTTTTTCTGGCTGTTTAGAAACCACGTGAAAACATCAAATTGATCCAAAAAGAAAAACCAGCCTTCTATTAACAAGAAAATGAAAATATTGCATAACAACTTGTTTGATGATAATAAACTAATATTGCATTATTTATCCAGGCATAAATCCAACTGAGGTTAATAGAAGAGCTGTTCTTTAGTCGGTGCTGATTTAGAAATAGCAAAGACTTTTTAGACCTAGTTGCTACACTAATTAATCCTGACAACAGCTGTTCTGAAAAAAATACTACTGTTCATCTTTTATAAATATGAAAATTGCTATATATGATTTTTTTTAAATGGTACAGAAGATTTGAAAAATAGAAATCAGAATGGAGAATAACAAAATAAACAAACAAAAAAAGATCCTAACCCTTAGTGTGACATGCCAAGCAAGAATGATGTATCAAGTTGATGTAAATCAGGATTTTTTTTTCATTAACTTTAATGAAACCTATTAATTTGAGGTTTCCTTATTTTGAAAAAGACTGTATTTTTGGCCTGTTTATAAAATCCTGAAAAGCATGAAAAGTCTTAAGTAATATTATTTCCTAAATAGATCAGCTCTAAAATCTGCTTATAAATGAAAAAAAATAGTTTCTAAAGTTCCTTATGGTAAATTAAATACTGTCTATGTTTCGTTTTCTGTTTTGCAAAGATTTCAGTCAATATTACATGTGCCATTTATTTCTGAAACATTTTTCTTAATTTGCTTGAGTAATTAGTGACAATAAATACGTAGATATGTGGAAGTCAAGCAGTTCCACCTCCATTTAAGTAGGACTATTGCTGGCAGTAGAGCACATCAGTTGTGGCTTTGTTCAGCCAAGTCTTGTAAAGTCTTAAGGATGAAAATTCCAGTCTCCTCAGGTAATATCTCACATTAAACCATTTTAAATTGAGATTATAAATTTCTTTATTGAAAAAAACAAAACAAAACAAAAATGCTTCTCAAAATACATTGTTTTCAAAGATTTATGGGAAAGTGTTTTGTAGTTAGAGAAAGAGAGAGAAAAAATTGAAACCTGCTATCTTTTTTATCTGTAGAATGTTGTATGTAAGTGGACAGGTTTTAACCTTGATTTTTGACATTAAATACTGTTACAACTATCAGGGATCTACATAACCATTAATATTTGAATTAATAAGGTCTCATTTAATTCACTGTGCACTTATTAATTAGTGTTTCAAAGTTTTTGCAACATACGTTAGCTGCACATATGTCTTACCATAAATACTATGTGTGATGATTTTTTCAGGGAAAAATCTCAGTTTAGGATGAACAGAAGGGAAAATATCCAAATTATCAGGAAGGTATTCCTCATTACCTTGTAATGCTCTAAATATCTTTGTCTGACTTTCTTCATTCTTATTATGGCCTCGCTAATCACGACCTAGGTCACTACTAAGTCATATTGTACAGGGGTTATGTTTCCAGTTTTGTTTTCTTTCCCCCTCTTTCTCTCCAAAGATTTCAATCTATTAGACACCTTTATACATTTATTACCATCTGAGTTCAAAATAATACCTAAGCCAATGTCTCACTAAAAGGATTATGCTAAACTGGTCTCCAGTATTTCAGTGTTTTCTTAGATCAAAGTGCCCTTTGCTTCATAAAAAACAGACTTACAAACTATTTACTGTATTTTTCTAGCATAATTTAATTACTTAGCAGTAATACCACTATTTTTACTGCTACAAGACTGTCACAAAGGGCAGACTGCAGACTGCATGTGGCCTATGAAAAATTTTAAGTAGCTTAAAAAAGGACTTCTCAGTTGTGGTCCCTTCTGGCCAGAACCAGTTGACTGTTAATGTTGTGATAATTAAAGGACCCTTTTCAGCCCAGCTGCAATAGGCAGCTGTTCATGTCCAAAAGCGGCAGGAGCTGCCATTCACTCTGAGCCTGGGTCTGGATCTTCTCAGGGGATTTGTCAGTTGGTGAAAGACCCCACTTCAGACTCCACAACACGCTCTTCTGCCCTTCCAGTTCAACCTGTACAGTGGCCAAAAGCTTTTGAAATTACTGTTTCAGCAGCGCCAAATTGTTAGAGTCATAGATTAATACATTTTGAACTCTAGGGACATCCAACAAATGCACTCACAGTATAAAATATATGGAGAATTGCGATTCTGAGGAATTCAAAGTCAAAATGCTGTACTGAGAAAAAGAAAACAAAGAAAACCCAAACAGATTACTGAGACTCACACACATTGAACTCTTCAGATATTGTGAGGTCAGCTGTGTATGTATGTTTTTGTGGTATTTGATATTAGTTTGTGCCAATTAGTTAAAAAACAAAAAAGAAATAAAAAGTTCTGTATGTTTGAAATAATTAGTTTGGGTTTATAACTTGGGTTATTAAAGTATTTTTAAGGTGACTTGTCAGTTGTCTCAGGGCATAACAAAATAATATAAAATATCAGACCGTGAAAGGTAAAAATATTGCCAAATTCTGTTCATTTCTTCTTCCCTCTTTGTTTTAACTGAGAAACCTTATGCATGGTGTAATAAATTAACTGTGATTTTAATTAGAGCTTGAATGTGTGTGATTCCCTGACATGAACTACTATAACATACACAGTTTTATATTTTTGACCTTTACATTAAATTACTGACTATCAAGAACTGCAATAACAAAATATCAGTATCTTTCTGTTTCACTAACTGGAAAAATATAGGAGACCTATATCTATAAATTCTAAAAAATGGCAAGGAAAGACTAGAAGTACTTATGTATGAATGTCAATATCATAGCTGAAAGACAGTGGATTGTTCAAATCCTGTTAAGGTTGTAGTTATTAAAATTTGAGTGTCTCCATCAAGGCAATTACAGATTAATCCTTTCTATTTCTGTAGAGAAAAGAAATATCAGATTAGAACATTTCATATGGAAAGAAGCTAAGCAAGAATATGATTTCTGAGACCATTTAAATAGCTTAAATCTGTACTATGTTCAAAAAGAATGGACTGGCTGTTTAACCAATATAGCCTGTCAGAAATTTCAGCCCTTTATAACCTCTCCAAGAAGTTTAAGAATCTGATTTTTCTGGAATCTATATGGAACCGAATGCAGCATTGCCCTGTTACATTATCCAGACTGAATCCATAGTCACATGGCAGATCATGCATCACAGTGTCTGAGGCAGTTATAGATATATAGTTATATATAGTGTGCAATAATTCTAGAAGACTGCAAATCAACTATATCTTTACTTTTGTGGTGGCATTGACCTTGTTTATCTGCCAGGTGCCCACCGAGCTGCTCTACCAGTCCTCCCTCTCTGGGCAGAGAAAATATAACAGAAAGCTCATGGGAGGAGATAAGGACAGGGAGCGATCACTCACCAGTTACCATCACAGGCAAAACAGTCTCAACTTGGCAAAAATTAATTTAATTTATTACCAATCAAATCAGAGCAGGATAATGAGAAATAAAAACTACATCTTGAGGTACTTTCCATCCCACGTCTCCATTCTTCCCAGGCTCAACTTTACTCCCAATTTCTCTGCCTCCTGCAGCAGCACAAGGGCACAGGGACTTGCTCTCAGTTCATCACAGGTTGCATTTGCTGCTCCTTCCTCCTCAGTGTGAGGACTCCTCACACTCTTCCCCTGCTCCACTGTGGGATGCCTCTTATTGAAGACAGTCCTCCATGAATTTCTCCAATGTAAGTCCTTCTCACAGGGCTGCAGTTCTTCATGAACTGCTCCAGTGTGGGTTCCTTGTAGGGATGCAGACCTTCACAGACTGCCCAAGCATGTGGGGTTGTAGGTCTTACTAGAAAACATCCTCCAGCGTGGGGCTGGGATCCTCTCCATGGGGCCATGAATCCTGCCAGGAGCCTGCTCCAGTGCATACTTCCCACACGGTCATTTATTTCAGGTTATTTCAGGGAACATTCACCTGTTACAGTGCGGGGTCCTCCACAGGCTGCAGGATAGATATCTACTCTACTACAGACCTCCATGGGCTGGAGGGGGACAACATACATCTCTATGGTCTTATCCATGGACAACAGGGGAATCTCTGCTCTCGTGCCTTGAGAACCTCCTCCCCTTCCTTCCTCAATGATCTTGGTGTCTGAAGAGTTATTTTTCACATATTTTCATTCCTATCACCCAGTTGTTGTTGCACAACATGCCACAGAATACAAATCCCAGAGGCACTATCACTGTAACTGATCAGCTCAGACTGGACTCCAGCAGCAGGTCAATGAGATGGGGACCCAGTTACACAGGACATGGAAAAGGCTGAGGTACTGAATTCCTTCTTCACCTCAGTCTTTTATAGCAAAACTAGCCTTCAGTAGGAAGACATAGCCTTTGTGGAAGCAAACTAGATGTACATAATTCACAGAATCACAGTATCACAGAATCACAAAGTTGGAAAAGACCTTTAAGATCATCAAGTCCAACCATTCCCGTCCTATGCTAAACCATATCCCTAAGTACCTCATATACCCTCTTTTTTAAACACATCCAGGGATGGTGACTCAACCCCCTCCCTGGGCAGCCTGTTCAAGGCCCTGACAACTCTTTCAGTAATTTTTTTTTTACCTAACATCTAATCTGAAACTGAATTCCATGTGCCCTGATGGAATGCACTCATTCCCGATAATTTTTCATTGATCAAGTCAACTGGGAGAAGTGTCTGAGGAGAGCAAATGCTGAAGCTCTTTTGAAAAAGAACAGGCAAGTCAACTGTACTTCGATCCCTGGGAAGATCACGGAGCAGCTAACACTGGAAATCACTTCCAGGCACATTAAGGACAATAAAATCATCAGTTGTAGATAGCATTGGCATCACCAAGGGAAAACCATACTTGATCAACTTGACATATTGCTATGTGAAGATTACAGACTTGATAGCTGAAGGAATAGCAATGGCTACTGTCTACACAGACTTCAGTATGGTTTTCAACAATGTCTCCCATGAAATCCTCATAGAGAAGCCAACGAAGCATTACCTGGTTGAGAAAACAGTGAGATGGATTGAAAACTGGCTGAATTAGTGGCCCCAGAAATGGTGATCTGGGGAACAAATTCAATTGGTGTCCAGTGACTAGTGGTTTACCATAGGTGTCAATAGTGGCTCCACTCCTGTTTAACTTCTTCATTAGTAAGTTGGATGATGGGGCAGAGTGTACCCTCAGCAGTTTGTGCATGATTTCCCTAGCTCTGCTGTAGCACACAAAAGTGGGAGAAGTACTTGACACACTACAGGGTCATGCTGCCACCCAGAGGGATGTTGACAGGATGAAGAAACTGGTTGACAGGAGCCTCATGAAGTACAAGGGGAAGTGCAAGGTCCTGCACCTGGGTGAGGGGAATAACCCCAGTGTATAAATACATGATTTGGGCTACCTAGCTGGAAAGTAGATCTGAAAAAAGGACCCTGGTTGTCTTGTAGGACATCAAATTAAACATTACCCTGCAAGGCGCCCTTGATGCAAAGGAGGCTAGTGGTATATCCTGCTGTGCTTTAGAAGGAATGCTGCCTACAGGTGGACTGAAGGTTGTCCTGCCCCTGTACTCAGCACTGGTGAGTCCAGACAATGCTCAGTTCTGGGATTCCAGGTACAAGAGAAATATGGACATACTGGAGAGACTCCAACAAAAGGCCATGAAAATGGTGTAGGGACTGGAGTTTGTCTCCTATGCAGAAAGGCTAAGATGCTCTTCAGCCTAGAGCAGAGAAGGCTCAGAGGGATTTTTTCATTGTATATACATACCTGAAGACAGGGTCAAAATAAGAGAGCTAGGCTCTTTTCAATGGTACCCAGTGAAAAGACCAGAGTTAATGGGCACAGAGTGAAACACAGGAGGTTCTCCCTAAACATCAGAAAAAACATTCCTCCAGAAGTGACTTCCAATCTCAACCATTCTTTAATTCTGTGATTCTGTGATTTATCCTTTGTGCCTAAATAAATAAGCCTAAGTATACAGAATAGGTTAGGAGGCTGTGTGACCGGGGTATATAGTCTGCTTCATCTGATATACCTCACTTTCTAATTAGTCAATTTTGTATTATTTATGGTCAAGTGAAGTGATACCCAGATGTGATTTCCTTATATGAATAGTATTGAGATAATTAGCTCTGATTCTCTGTCCTTTTTTGTGTGTGTTGTTGGGTTTTTTAAATTTAATTTAACTTGCACAGCATACACACTTTCTATGTGAGAGAAGGAAATATGATAACATAACTGAATTTATTATCTCTTATTAATATGTTGTCTGCCCAATAGTTCAGGGTTTTATATCATAATAAATTAAATATGATATTCTTATACTTCCATTGCAATTGAAGGAGAAATTTCAGATGCAGTAGGGGATAATGGAGTTATCTTTGCCTTTGGGACAGGTACCAAACAGACATTGCAGCATAGACTTCAATGCACAGTATACTTTGAAGACAGTGGCAAGACAATTTCAATACTGAGGGTCCCTGAACTAGTGAAAGGAAAGGAAAACAAGGCATGTTTGACCCTGTTTCATATTCATGTCTCTTTCTGCTATGTAGACGCCCCCATAGAGAATTGCAGACCTAGACTCTATCATTTTTACCCTCTACAGTCACTTTCAAACACAGCTAAGCAAATGACTTTCTCTATTTACAAACATTTATTCTTTTCTGCTTGTTGTCTCTATCTCTGTTCCTTGATATGCTGGAAACCCAACTCAGAATTTTACATTCCAGTTCCATGCAAAGTACATGAAAAATATATGGCTCTTGTATTGACTAGCAATAGGAAAAAAATCAAAAGATTAAAAGCTGCATGGTCATCTGCTTATTTTACATAAATCCTAATAAATGTAATGGAATTATATTTATTCCAATGAAGGATTTTGATTTTTTTTTCTCTGCAATTTAGTAGACAAACAAGCAAACTAACAAGGCAGCTAAGAAGCAACACCTATTGCAGATAGTCAGTCAGTTTTTAAACATGAAGAATTTGATCCTGAAAGAAGCATTTATTACATTTATTACCTGCTTTAGCATTGTTTAAATCCCATATAATGTGTTGGGCAAATAAATCCGAAATGAAGTACAGACCAAGAGAGTTACTGCAGTAGCAACAACATTCTTTAGAGTTTTTAATGTCTGCAAATTCTAAACAGATCCTATCTGCCAGACAAATGCAACAAATACATTTGTTATATGTGACAAACATAAATCTTCAAGTAAAGGCACACCTTTAATTTGCTACTGATAAACAACAGAGTGTTGCAGCAGGATTGCTTGGATTTCAAATTGATATTAAGGTTGGAAAGATTTTAGGGTCTTAAAGATATTACTTTAGGGGTGAATTTATGTTCTGGAATGCAGACAATTTACTGTATGAATTAACGTTGATTGTCTCACCTTGTGATGTGACTGACAGAGTGGGGCCGGAGTGCTGTAATTCTCATGCACTACAGAAGGCATGGTGTTATCCAAATCCCAACGGTACTCCACTGAATTGATGAAATGACCGGGAAGGCCTAATTAAAGCTGTTCAGCTCAAATGTATTGATGTATTACATCTATTACGGTTTGGTTCAATAGGTCTACCCTATGAATGCTGCCATGCCTGTAAAGCAAACTAAACAGACTGCATAAATAATGACAGAAGGAAAAGAGACACCCATGGAATCAAAGCTGAATCATGCAAAATGAATCACACAAAATGCAACAGGCTGCCCTGTGATTTTCTTTGCACATAATCTTATATAAATAAGAATATGGCTTATATTTTACCAAGTGAGAACGCACATACTGAGACTGAAAACCTCTGGTTTTGGCAAGCATGAAAATTTTTTTCTTATTAAAAACATAATTCCTTAAAATTAAAATATTCTTCAGAGATAACTTCTCTTTCTATGATTAAAATACCTCTGAATAGTAAATCCATTCTATGAACAGGAATCCTAGTTATACTGTTTTTCATTTGTGTCTGATTGATTGCTTTGGGTAACAAGTTGTTAAAATTTTATATTGTTTTAACCATTTCCACAAGAATGTAAAACTTCAAAGTAATTTATAATTTGGCTGCACAGTTTTAGCAGAAAAATTGACATACTCAGATGCTGAGTAGCAAATTCACCGACATATATAGAATGAAAGGGACAGCTACTATTCACAAAATGAGACTGTACTCATCTGTCTGTTTACCAGAAGTTGGTTAAAAAAATATTTTTGATATTTAGACTTCCAGAAATGTTAAAATATTTCTATTTCCTGTTTAAATATTAGAATCTTTTATTGCTTATAATTTGATATATATCTAGGGAAAAAAAATAGTATAAAGGTTGTTAGTCTGAATATCAAAAAAATGAGGGAGGCAATTAATTTTGAATAGACCAAACAGTTAGTGAGACTTCCAGTCTAAATTTTTGTATTTGTATGAAAGTTTTGCTTTAAACTCAGTCAAGTATTTCTTGCCTTTTTCAGCCTGTCAAACTGAAAAATTAATGATTTTCCTAGCTCTACTGGACAGTGTGTTATAAAATTGTATGTATATCTATATAAAATTTGGGTGAATTTATAAGTCTATTTCAAGGACAGAATAAATGTATCTGAGAGGAAATTAAAATAATTTTAAAAATTAATATCTCTCTTGAGGTACAGCTTTTTTAAATAACCAAAAGAGATGTCTCAGATATCTAACTTCTTGAATCTTTTGGGCTTTATACTTGGAGTCAAAAAGAAGTTATAGCAAAACAATCACTCTATCATATACTGGCACTACCAGTTTCTATAGAGAAGATCTATGCCTATATACTGGCAGTTTAGGATCAGATTATAAATAATAGAACATCACAATTTAGAGTCTATAAAAAATCAGAGACCTTGCAATATGGCTAGATTCTATCATTTTTAAGAGACCGAAGTACTATATGATGTCGTCTTTTTTATTTCAAATATAAAATATGATCCGTTGCGAGCACAGTAGCATTGTCCCCTCTGCTTCCTGAGAATTTCAGCTTTCTGACGAGCCCTGTCCCTTCTCCTTTACCAATTATCTCTTGGTATTTAGCTTGAATAATCCAGTGACTGATGGAAGGTGGGTTTTCAAAGAGAAACATACTGAATCCAAGAATCACAGGATTTCTGAGACTGGAAGGTACCTCAAAGTAATTATCTAGTCCAACCCCTCTGCTCAAAGCAGGGTCAGCTACAGCAGGTTTCTCAGGGCCATGTCAGGAAGTTTCAATTTATGACATTCTTCTGGAACTTGTAAAGCTTGTCTAAGATTGAAGAAAGCTTCTGTGAATGCAGTCTAACCGTCTTGTGTTTTCTGTAAATAAAATGGCTACTTGGAAAGCTATATGGAATTCAATTGCATTACCTGGAATAGGTCAATTACGTTAGTTATTGCTTTGTAGAGAGGAAGAACAGGAAGTTATTTGTAAGCAAAACAATCAAATTAAATGGTGCCCAAAGAATAAATTCATTATATTCTAGATTTAAAAAAACCAAACCCCAAACCACAAAAGCCCCTTCAAACACATGTGGAGTAAGAAATAGCAGGACTTTTTAAAATTCTAAATAATTCCAGATAAACCTGATTGCTTTATGTTAGGAACGGTTAATTATTTTTTACTATGATGCAAATGAAAAAAGAATTAGTATATTTAACACACATGTCTCTTTTGAATCATTCTCATAGCCTTACCTGAAATTGTATCAGCCTGCTTTGGATAGGTGCACTTGTTTAGACTTAGCATACATCTTTTGTTTTCTTCACGAAATGTATTAATAGTCTAGAAGAAGCAGTATAAAGGAGGTTTATGAGATGATGAAGCACAGAAATAACACTAAAATGGGTAAGAGTGATGTTAATAGGGATCAGATGGGAGAGAGACCAAGTTTATTGTTGGACAAAAAATAACAGGCTTAAGAGAAAGTTATCGAAAACATGTCTGTAGACTGCACAGGAAAGAGAAACTAAATTTCCTAACAGCTATGCTAAAAGAGACCTTGGAAGGACAGTGAATAGTGGTGCTAGTTTACAGATACTGCAATGTACACATAGTGTGTGAGCTGTATATATATCACTAAGAAGATAGGATACCTCTTTAATATGTCTTCAGTTTGAAGCAGAAGACCTGACTCAAGCCTACATGCAGAAACATCCTGTCACTCAACTGGGAGATTATTCTTTCTTTGTGGAATGCCAGATCCAATTTTTTAAAAAACAGTGGGAGTACATTTTTATTTTTTTTTAAACTTTAGTAGTTGGCCCAACATTAAATTTACTGTGAATAAAAATGTCATATTGAATGTTAGTCGGCTCTAGTAATTGACAAGGATTTCAGCATCTAAGTATGTCTTTATAGTCAGGACAAAGACTTTTAAAAAGAGCTAGCAATTCTGAGGGCTTAGCATATGAGTACCCAAGCAAACATAAATGTACTGATTTTTGTATGCAATTGCTTGGAATCTTTCTGGATAAAAGGCTTCTTAAAAGCACTTCACAGTGGAAACAAGCTCATACACTACCTGCCTTACTAAGAATTCACATTTTCAGCCGTATCCCTCCTTTCTCCCCTCTCTCCTCACCTTCCTCTCCGCCTTTTCCCACAGCAGTGGTGGTGACAAACACAATTCTGCTATTGCAGCATCTAGTGGGAGTTTCCATCTGAAAGTCCTGTCTATGTTATGAATGGAAATAATACCTTACTTTATTTCAACATTCTTCTAAAAAATATTCACTCTTTGACATAACTTGATGGATCCGTTATTCATTCAGCTGTTCATGTGGAAATGTGCTTATAGCACATTTTGTTTTGAAAAGTTTCCTAAATGGCTCAGTAGGGGTCAGGACTCTAAGAACTGCACACATAATTATTAATAAAACTGATTGCTAATTTTTCAGTTCTGTTAGCTGGATGTTATAATTGTATTTGTATCAATATTCAAGCTGTGCCTGTTCTGAACAATCCTACCTCCAGCTGAGATCACAGAAAATGATGCACAACCTCAAGCTAACATATTCTTCATCTCCATATCAAGCACAATGACACTACAGTACATGCTAACATAAAATTATTCAATAATATTTTGAAAGGTACCATCTGCCTTTTCTTTAAGCTTTTCAAGATATACTGGTACAGAAATGTATCAGGGTAGGAAAAAGAGAGAAGACAGAACTAGAATTTAATTTTATTCAAAAGGGGTTTTTTAAAATTTCAGTCAAGAGGGCTTTCATGCTTCTAGCCTTGTCTAAAAAGCCACTCACCACATGACCCAAATTTAATTCAGGCTATTCATTTAAGCTCTAATCAATATGTCACTTGGAGGTGTTATGCTGTGATGTTGTTTATAAATTTAGTTCAAACTGTTTTGCACTTCTATGTACTAATGCTTGGAAAATAGGGCTGTTTACGAACATCATAGCTGTCACCTGTCATGGACAAATAGCTTCCAAAGTGTGGCCAATTAGTTTAATATTTATGTTTATTCACCCTTATTAGGGTCTCATAAAACTAACCAGAAAGTTGTTTCCTTGAGTGTTTCTCCTTCACAAAACATGAGTCAGGAAGTCACTCTCACTGTCCAGCTGCCCGGCTCTTTCCCTACGGATCCTCTTCAAAAAGGGGAAATGAAACACGACTCTATTATGTGGAATAAACCACCAATGCACCATACAATAGTCTGATAAGAACGTCTTTCAAATAACCACAGCTGCACAGAGAGCATCCATTTTATATTGACAGTGGTTTGGTAATGATCACAGAACAAGAATTAACCTTGCTTTGACAATGGATTTTTCTTATTTGCATTACAGGTCAGCAGCTGAATGATATCTGCCAAACTGTATACAATCACATCTGAGTAAATAATGATTTCTGCATGTCAGGCTTTGCTTAACAGTATTTTTGTCTGAGAAATGCCAACAGCAAAATGCCCATTAACTGCTTCCACCCACTGTTCTTAGATAATTATCTGTATCTTTGCTTTCTGGGGTGATGGGGAGCAGCAGGGACACAAACCATTTGTTCTGTTTTTGTTGCAGGCTTCATATTGCTGTAGGTTAGAGACTGCTCGATCACATCACATGGCACAATGCGACCTAAGTTGTTAGAACATGCCATGGATTCATCTTGCTTCAGAAATATAAGGTGGTGTCACAGCAATTTTTATTTATTGCAATAGGCAGCCACTTCTGCACAATGCACAACTGGGCCACAAAAGTAAATTAGAAAATGAAATCATCGCCTCTGAGTTTCCAACAGCTGTTCTATGGATTTTTCTTATATTATAAAGATGCTTAGTGCTAGCATAATGATGAGAAATTTCTGGCTGCCCAGTCATGGGTGCTTCTGTAAGTCTCACTTTCATTAACAGGCAATGTGTGCCTCTGGCTTACAGTAAATCCATATGGGGAACAATTATATCCCTGTCACATTGGTACCCAAAAGAACTTAGAGAATACATGTGAATTGCCAACAATCTCTCAAGAGATTCAGGTAACTTACTGAAATACTTAACACTAGCTCTTACAATGCATATTTATTTCTTATTTTAAAATATCACTCATCACAGTAAATACATTTAGGCATATTACTAAGTGGCCAAAAACCAGAACGGTTTATTCTAACAGCTAATCCTATGGATTTCACTGCTGTGGAATTCAGCCCTGTATCATCCACGATTAACATTTGGCTCTGCAAAATAAAGTCCCTGGTTGCCAAAGGTAATCAGAGTATAATATGTTGAAGTTTTTTCTTCAGTCCCAAGTCATCGAAATAAACATTAAAATATATAAAATTATTGCAGCTACCTTAGAGTAGGTGGACCTGTGTTGCATGCAATTTTATATAAACAAAGTTGAGGTCTGTGTATCATCAAAAATCTTCTCATGACACTGAACAATGCCTGAATCCAAAGTTAATGCCACTGAAACCAATAGTGCTGATTGTTGTTTGAACTTTTATCTTTTTCAGGTACAGACTCCTTGATACTTATTTATAAATGTGTGTGAAACAGGACTTTCTGATTTACATACTTTCTGCTCACTGAAGAACATGATTGAGAATGGCATTATAGGCTCTGGAGATTCCTTTGGTTGTAGAAATACAAAGATACCTACTGCCCCTTTGAAAGGTCCTTAGATATCCCACTTGGCCTCTAACTGCTGCTCCAGGAATTTAGGAATCTCCATGCCAGCCTTGTATAGGTGTCTCATCCATATATATAAGTATTCTGAACATCCTGTTTCATTATCACCAACTCTGTGAATGTCTCAGATATCCCTGGGCATCTCAAATAGCTCATGATGACTGTGTTTTAAGAGATGACTCAAGTCACAAATCTCCTTTGCTTATATTGGGAATTTACATACATGGCCTACATATTGATACATGCATGGATGTCTGAATTCGACACTAAACCACCATATTCCTCAGTATAGTAAAAAGTCCTTGTAAAGGTTATTGTAAAGATGTGTAAAGCTGACTATGGAATTAAATATTGCCTTAACTCCCCAGCAGGAATGGTGGTATTGCGGTAGTGTAAGGTAGTCTTAAGACAAATAAGAACAACCATTTGAGAATACTGGTAACTTTTAAATCCCAGTTTTCAATGGCACATTCTTGCAAGGATCAAAGCATTGAAGAAAAAGATAATATAGCCTTCAGCTCCCACCCCCACCCCTGAATTTTTAATTCAGCCCAAAAATCAAGATTCCGTAGTTTGATTTGGATGTGTTACACAGAACTAATAATTGCTTCCTTCCAAAATGATTTGGAACTTGTTTAGCAGACCATATAATCTCTTTCTTAATATTTTACAGATGATTCAGTTCATTGCTTAATGTAGTACTTTTAAATCAGATTAATAGCACCGTAGTGGCTGTGGTGTACAGGGCTATATAACAGTCTAAACTCCCTTTACAGAATCATAGAATCATTTAGGTTGAAATAGATTTTAAGATCATTGAGTCCAACTGTAAACTTAGCATTGCCAAGTCCACCAAAAAAACATCTCCCTAAGTGCCACACCAGCACATAAGTAGATGTGGCTACTTACAGACATGGATAACCTAAAATTTGATTTAATTACCTAAACATTGACATTTAAAACCATTTGAGATTTCCTAAGTTACCCTTATGGGCTATCAACTGCCTTCTGAGAAGATAAGAAGTCTTCTGTATGTTCTGTGTCTCATAAGCTGGTAATTACTGACTATATTATCAATAGTTGAGTATTTCAAATGACACTAACTACTTATGTGTGGGCAACTAAATAAGAAATCAATGGAAAGGAAAAAAGATCTGCAGAGAGTATCTAAGCCCTCCTGTTTTACAATGGGGTTAATCATCCTTTGGAAACATCTTTCTTCTCTGGATATATGAGGAATATGGATAGCTAACATAGCTCTAGATGGTAAAGCTTAGATGATCTGAATCCCCCTTTTACATAGGAAAACATAACAAATCAGTTTTATTTGTGCCAGAATTACTGTATTTATTTATTTTCCTCAGTGGAAAGGACTTTTTTTTAAGAGCTAAAATTGCTATAGCAATTCATGAATAAGCATTAGTGCCATCTGGCAAATTTTCAAGATGACTTGTTTTACTATACAATATTTGCACTGGTTTTGATATAGTGACCTGCATTGTGTTATTTTTGACCCAGCTTAAGCAAGCAGAAACCGTACCAAAAAATTACATTACTCATTTACTTGAGAAAGCATTTTTATAAGACAAGATAATAAAATTATATCATTATCTGAGGTTCAATGCATTATAAATAATATTTTTTTAAAACATTCTCTGATTCTAAACTCTTATGTGGTATGAATTCCTTCATTTAACTTCATAGGTGAATTAAAACATAAAATTTCAAAAGTGTAGTTGTCCAGATATTGGATTTTCTGTAAATATCAGTAAACTAAATTTCAAATAAGCATTTTTTTCTATGATAAATTGTATTGTCAAAGGAAGGAATTGGGCCCTAATATGATGAACTTAAGTAAAAATGATATTTTTTTTTAACAAACACTAATAAGCATCTGGTCCATCAAGTGTTAACCTCATAGGTAAGTCTCTGTGAATAAGTTGGACATCATCTAGGAATTTATGAGAGAAATCATATTTTATCACTGCCTTAAGGAAGGTCTCATGCATGGCTGCATTTGTTCCACTGAAGATAATAAAGATCTCCGGAGTCTTTAGATCCATCCTCTAGACTCTTATAGGATAACTGACCTGTCATTCATCTTATTTACTACAGTGTCAGGTGCCTGTTCCACTTCAGGGATGAGGTATTACCAAAAAGTTCCATGATGTTCAGTGGGAGGTTTTGGTACAACTACATGCAAATACTGCATGAGAGTAAACTTTAATGTACACCCTTTGCAATTCTTACCACAAATCAAAGTTAATTGTCCTAATTCATTTTTAAACAAAGAACGTGGAGCATAAGCACTTCTGTTGGTGTTGTAGAAAGCCACTGTAGTAAGGATATAGAGACTTTCTGCAGAGTGCATTAGTAATAAAATGACCAGTCTGGATCAAATAAAGCCCTCAGCTATGCTTCGTGCTTAATTATGCTCAAAGTGATTCAAAGCTATTTGCTAGCTGTGTCTACTCTAATTTCTAAACTGATGTTCGCAGGGCTGACGGAATGCTGAAAAACAGCTCATGCTGCTGAGCTGGATGACCAGCAGCAGCAACAGAAACTAGAAGAGTTTGCTTTTTCTCTATTTCTCTTTCACCGACAGCGGTTATCTGGTGTATGGCTTAGCTGTCAAACAGCGTAAGTCCTTTTGGCACACTTTTGGCAGAACGGGCACGATGTGACTTGGAAGAAATCAGCTGGCATAAGGTGGAATCGTCTGTGAAAGGGAAGAGGTCATTATTGGCTAGTTTTTGTTAGATATCTCAGGAAGAGAAAGAAAAGCGTCAGTCTCTGCATGGATCCTTACAGCTCTCTGAGATGGCAAGCCATTGACAATGACAAGGTGCCATCTGTTAAGAAGCTATTCTGGAAGGAAACTGGAGCTGCTAGAGGATTTTGCTGCACTGCAGTCAGCAAGTCGCATGTTTGTCATATCAGGGGCCCATGGATAACTGCAGGCAAGCGAGCCCTTACGCGCACCAGTTTTCGGACTCAACTAGATAACCGGAACAGTGAATCTACTGTAATTATTGCAGGGATTCTGGCACTTACTCTAAATATAAATTGTTGTGTTAAATTAGTGATTGCTTCTAACATCTTTCAGGAATGACACATTACTTCAGCTGGGAGTATTACAATAATCACAGGCCTCTCTGTTGGGGGTGGTTGTTTTGATACTTACTGAAAGTGAAAAAAGGAAAAAAAAAAAAAAAAGAGACTTTTCCCAGCCAATCAATATCTTATGTATTCCTTTTGGATGCATTTCTGTCAAATTTTCTTATAATCATTGAAAACTCACAACACTAAATTGCAAGCAAATATATTTTATGTATGTGAAACTTGAAAAATGTCAGATAAATGAAATGTGTTTGCCTAAACAAGTTGATTGTTTGCAGATATATCTGCATATTTCTTATTTTATCTTACAAAACAACTGGTTATGCTTTGTGTCTTTGATTATTGTTTAAGGAAAGCGAAATTCAATAAAATTTCAAGTCTGCCACTCCTTGTATTACAAAAAGTGAATTAAAACCTCTTGTATTTCTTACAGAAAATAAAAATCATACCTATAGTATGATAATGAGCTTTTTATTAGGGCAAGTTTTGCATTCTGTAGACAGCAGGAGTAAGGATTCTACTGTAATGTAGACCATGGTGTAATGAATATGACTGTGATTAGATGCGCTTTGCAAGTGATGTTTTAAAGTCCTCTCAAGTCTGAATTGCACAGTACTAATACATAATAATATAACTAATAATTTAAAATTATGTTTTTTTTCAGACAGACTGGAATCATTCTGAGCTGGAACTGTCTTTGTACTTAAATAGATGTTTGTAAACTTTCCATTTATTCCTTTGTATGTCTGAGTTTCCTAGTTTGTTTAGACATGACAGATTCGAGAAATCCAGCAATTGCATTATTAAATCTCAGACCTGCCAGCATCAGCTAAGACTTTTCAAAGTGGTTTTAGCAGAGTAAAATCATGATCTACACTGTATTTTTGTCTCTATTGGGTTAAGATCTTCAGTTAGGGCTCAGACCCACTCCAAATTGAACTCAAAATACTGTCTGGAGATACCATGGGAGCAGCCCTAGACCCGCAGTCAAGAGTTGGAGGGGAATTCCCCATTAACAGAATGATGGGAATTCTCAGATATCTGATGGACCATGTGCAATTATTCATTGTATATGAAGATAATTACAATGACTTCTCTACTGGATTCAGTCAGTAGCGCTCCAGTTTCCCATGGGGCTGAACTGATTTTCAAAAACCGAGGGAATTACCACAGAAATCTGTTCACTTAAGAGTTAAATGGAATTTTTCAGTTATGTTGTGCCCTGACATCCCTTACGTTTTCTTTCATTTTATTCCTTTCATAAACCCGGAACACTCCTTCTACTGGCCAAAGATTTCTTGCTTTTATGTTGATTCCGCTGAATGGTCTGGGCACACTTTACAGGTATCCTATCCCAGGGTCCAATGAGCTTTGCTTCTAAGTAAAATTTTCACCTAACTAGGACATGTGGCTGATGTTATGCCATCACTTGCTGTCAACTACTTAATGTGGCAGGAAAAAAAATAAATCTTGCCAGTATTTTACATATTGGTTGGTGGGGAGTTTGGGCAGATTTTTTTGTTTGTTTGTTTTGTTTTTATTATTTATTTTTCTATTATACCTGCTTTCTAGTTTTAACTATTTTAATATTAGACTTTTTCTTGACTAAAGTTCAGAAGTATTATCTCTACTGCTTTCTTAAACCAGGACAGAGATTACTTAGATACTTATTCTTGCTTTTAAAAAAATTATTATATTAAAATTATCTTCAATTTTAGTATTAACAATAATATGATCAAAAAACAGACAACAAAAATGTTTACTCTTATCCCTCAAACTGTATAATGGTCTACGTAATTCTCTTTGGGAAACTGTCTTTTCAGAGACTACTAAGAAGTGAACAGAAAGGAAAGGAGGACAAGAGGAATGAGTGTAAAGATGGAGGGAGGGAGAGTGGAAGAGAAAATAGGGTCAAAATCAACACACAGAGGTGAAAACAATAAAACTATACCATAAAGCTGTGTGACAACTGGAATGGCATCTGTGCATGAGCTATGGATTTTTAGAATGAAGCAGAAATGTCAAAAATGCCTGACACAGAGAGATCTGTGGGTTGCTACATAACAAACATTTGAAAGTATTAGCCTGATGTATTCTATGTGAGATTCTTTGTTAATCTCAAAAAGTTTTGGAGAAAATCATCCTTACTGAATATTATTTTCTATAGTGGCTTTAGCTTGATCAAATTCAGGTACTTATGATACAGATGTCTGCAAGTAACCAAGGTAGCTCAGTTAATTTGTCCACTTGAATATCGCTAATGCCATTTGGGTTTACCCAGCCAGCAGCTGCCAGTACAGACTGGTGCAAGTTTCCCAGAGGTCTTAAGAGATATATGTTTGCCATCTCTATGTTCATGTGGGTATTTCATGGCATATCAATGGGCACCAGGTAATTAAGTAGAGCTTTAGATTGCCCTTGACTAAAATGGGGTTTAAGGAATCCATTCACCATAGATGGGGACGTTGCAATAGCCTACTTTAAGTAAGGTGAGTCTGGATCATTCAAATACATGCTTCAGTTCCATCACAGCTAAGACATCCCATTACTCTAGCTTTACCTTTAAAGTTGAAGAGTGTTTACAAAAAAACCCCACCCTAACTACTCAAAATAAAGGAAATTAGAAAAATAGGGGAGCAGAAGAGTGAAAGAGGACAAATGCTATTTAAGTGGCTCAGACTTAAAACAAACACAATAGAAAAGAACATTAAAATTTTTTTTTTACTCACATATTTTTCATTTGAAAGGCCCAACACTCAGTACTAGAATTATGCAAGTTAAACTGTGATTCAGCAAAGTGTATAAAGATATACTTAGGTTTCACTGAGACTTTTGCTGGATCATATATGATAATATGTTTTCCACTTTGGCTAGAGAGGCTTTTATGCTGTTGACTGAGTCAACCTCCATGCGTTGAAGCACAATAACTGGAACAAAGCTGCAACTTTTATGGTAAAGCTACAAATAAAGATTCTACTTAGCAAGTTATGAAAAGTCTTGGTAATTTTTAGCACAGCAGTTTTAAAGGAGCTCTACAAAAAGCATTTTAATCCCTAAGGTTGCTTAACATGGGTATTATACCTCAGGAATCATGTTTCTCACAGTCATTCTAGGTGAAATACTGAGAAGTCCAACAGTACTTAAATCAGTAAATGTTCAGCTGTAGAACTTGTTAGACCATACTGGTGATCTCTCAAGCATGGGAATTGTCCTACTGAGCTGCTACTTAATTACTTTTACCTTATTCATATTTCATTAAGCTAGTAGACTCTCTTTTCTGAGGTGTGTTTCACATATTTTCTCTCTGGAAATGAGACTGTATTAAATTACTGCACTTTACGGTGCCCAGAATGTTTTACAGTTGCACTCTAATCACTTTAATATGTTTAATTTGTGCATAACCTTTTAATGGGACTGACATGTTTAGCATTATATTGTATATGTATATTAAACATGTGCTTTTGGGACAAGCTATTTGGGGCCTATTTGTGCTGCATACCCTCAATCAGTGGGTCTAATGTCAGAACACTCTTCAGGGAAATAACATCAGGTCTTTAAGTTGATGCCCTGAATTTTTTTATTTTTTTTTTTTTTACCATAGAGTGGGTAAACAGTGGATCACGTTTTGCTGTTTATGGAACAAAATAAAGAATCCCAATATAGCAGGTTTCCAAATAAATGTGCTTTACAATGTGCGACTAGGTAAGTCTAACTGCACATATATGTTTCTGATGATTTCAGAGCTTGTTTCCTAAAGTACAGTTAGATAGACCTCCTTCAGAATTTCCAAATTATTTACAGGGAAATACCCAGTTCCAGTATTCTAATTTAACAGTTATAGACCCTACCCCACACAGATTCAATTTTAAAAACAGAACTGGTGTTACTGGAAATTTTATTTACCTGAATGACACTCTCCCCCTTGTTGAACTCCATGAGGTTTCTGTCCCCCATTTCTCCAGCCTGTTCAGGTCACTCTGGATGGCAGAATGACCCTCTGGTGTATCAGAAACTCTTCATAATTTTGTGTCATCAACAAACTTGCTGAGGGTACACTCTGCTCTGTCATCTAGATCATAAATTGGGATGTTGAATAGGATTGGATCTTGTCTTTACCCCTGGGGTACAGCACTGTATTCAGGCCTCCAATTATAGTTCATGCCACTAATCACCACCCTCTGGGCCAATTTCCTCCCAAGAGGCATTCCTCCCTTTTGTGCACTCAACTATGGAGACAAGCTATGTATTTATTTTTAAACTCCCTTTAAGTTTCTGTTACAAAGAAAAATAATATCAAGCAAACTTTAACTACTGTGTCATTGGCCTTGATTTATGTCATCCAGTTTGTTTTAGAAGTTCCTGGGTTTAGTTTCTGAATACTTGGCTTTTCTCCTTGTGCCAATACTTTGCGCTAATACTCTCTGATTCTAGTTTACAAGATCATCTTGCTCTGCTTCCCTCGGTACTCATGACTCTGAAATCTGCAAAGACTGAAAGTCTACGCTGGAGTCTTTCACCAAAGTTATGAATGAATCTTTATATTGGACTGATCCAAGATTCATTCTGTAGATCACCACTTGCGTCTTTGTCCCTTCTTGGCAGGTCTCCCTCCAGTATAAAACATCAGAGTTTTCTATTTATACTTCTTTTTGATCAGCTTACAGTTCTTGTGTTAATACCTATCAAATTTGACCTTAACAATAGTTTCTTCTGGGGAACTTTTCCCAGGTTTTTCTTTTAATCCAGATAATTTTTCTCCATTGCTTTAAAAATATCAGGCCTTGGAGTAATTCCGGCTTTATGGTATTTGGAAGCAGAGCATTATTTTAGGTAAGATTAATATTAGCTGCCAAACATCCATGGGTCAGAGAGTCTATAGTTACTGATATAGTCATGGGGGAAAAAAAATGTAAAAAGCTGCAAGGCACTCAAACTTTTCTTCTGATGTGAAATAGTAGTGGTTTTCAATACCACACGAGCATGCTTGTTCAGATTTTGGTTTATCATTTTAATCTTGTAAGAGCAAAAAATATTGATAAGTAGGGTACAGAAGGTGGTATTAATGAAGGAAAAACTATAAAGTCATTAATTCCATTGTACAAAAAATGGACAAGCAATTGTCACACATGAAGCACAGGGAAAAGGTATGGAAAATGGTTGGGTGACACAGTACAAACTGCAAAAGAATTATTTCTAGCTTTCTTTAGTCAAGTGAATCAATATTTATAAATATCTAAAGGGTGGATGTCAAGAGGATGGGGCCAGACTCTGTGGATGTCAAGAGGATGGGGCCAGACTCTTCTCAGTGGTGCCCAGGGACAGGACAAGGGGCAACAGGCATAAACTGGAACACAGGAAGTTCCACCTGAACATGAGGAAACAGTTCTTTACTTTGTGGGTGACAGAGCACTGGAACAGGCTGCCCAGAGATGTTGTGGAGTCTCCCCTGGAAATAATTCACCCAGACAAGACGATGTGCAATCTGCTCTAGGTGATCATGCTTTAGCAGGAGGACTGGAAAAGATGATAACCAGAGGTCTTTTCACAGAATCACAGAATCACAAGGTTGGAAAAGGCCTTTAAGACCATGGAGTCCAACCGTTCCTGTCCTATGCTAAACCATATCCCTAAGTACCTGACCTACCCTTTTTTAAAACTCATCCAGGAATGGTGACTCAACCACCTCCCTGGGCAGCCTTTTCCAGGCCCTGACAACTCTTTCAGTGAAAATTTTTTTCCTAATGTCTAATCTGAACCTGTCCTGGTGCAGCTTTGTTCCATTTCCTCTTGTCCTATCTCCTGTCATCTGGCAGAAGAAGCCATCGCCCACCTCTCCACAACCTCCTTTCAGGTAGTTGTAGGTGGTGATAAGGTCTCCCCCTCAGCCTCCTCTTCTCTAGGCTAAACATACCCAGCTCCGTCAGCTGCTCCTCATAGGATTTGCCCTCCAGCCCCTTCCCCAGCCTGGTTGCCCTTCTCTGGATTCGATCGAGGACCTCAATGTCCTTCTTATAGTGAAGAGCCCAGAATTGGACACAGCACTCGAGGTGTGGCCTCTCCAATGCCAGGAACAGGGGCACAATCATCTCTCCAGACCTGCTGTCCACACTATGTCTGATACAAGCCCCTACTGGTCTGTGTGACCTTGTGTGAGTTTTTGTACTCGTGCTTGTCTTTTGAAGACATTCTTTTTCCTTTCAAAATCAGAGCTGAGAAGTCAAACGCTCAGCTGATGCTTTTTGAAAACATATTCTTCCCATAGTTTTGGGAGTGCAATTCAACTAACTTTCTAAAATGCCTACAGTGTAAACATCTAGATTTTAATAGATCATTTGAAAAAAAAACCACAAACTACTAGAGCCACTGGAGAATGGTGAGCACCACAAACTATTTCACCTGACCTATGACCATTTTAGGATGAAGTTAAATATCTGAATTTATTCCAAAGAAACTTATGTCTGCATATTAGCTGTAAGGGTACTCTGGGCAGCTGTCTGGGCATAATGTATAAAGCATTGATACATTAATTTAGACAAACACATTTCAGATACATGTGTTCTTTTTTGTTTGCACATAAGAGTTTATTCTGGTTTATGGGGGTTGCTTGCTTTCTGCTGTATTTTCTTCCTGGAGACGGTCAGTGTATTCTACAGCATGGATGCATAAAACCAGCACAGGAATCAATGGATTTTGATTATTAGGTTTGAGAGGGAAAATCCCCTGTTGAAGCTGTGAAAATAGGTTGGAAAATATACATTTGTTGCTGGGACACAATTGATTTCCATTAAATAAGAAGAGGTGCCCAGGAGATTTTCTCAGTTTTCAACTACATCAATTATTTTAACAATAGGTACAACTGACCTGCCCTCACCTGTCTCTAGACCTATATGACCACAGCAGCAGCCCTACAGCTAAAGGTATATTTGTCCAGCTATTGCCTGTAGGGTTATGTGGAAGGAGAAATCATCAGGTCATTTAAGGGTGTCTTTTCAATGCAAAAGGGGGTAATAAGAAAATGAGGAAGCCCTACACAAAAACCTATCTACACACTAACCTGACTGACAAATGATAATGGAGGGAGTCAGACCTAGTTTGTCACATTAATTGATGTGGATTTGGGGGAATGTGGGAGTGCTTCTTGCAGCAAGGTTATCTGACCTTGTCAAATGGGAAACTAAGGAAAAGGGGGAAACCAGAAAAAAATATACAGAAAAACAGACCTGACAGGGGAATGTAATGGAGACAAAGACAAGAAACAAACTTCAGTCAAGGCAACAAATGGGATATCAAGAAGCTGTAGAGAAACTGGAACTTAGATGATGATACAAACCTGATGGTCCTGGGTGTTGGAGGGGAACAGCTGGACTATACCAGATGGTTGGGAAATGTGCAGGGCAAGTGGATCAGGGATGAACAAAGAAAGGGTTGAGAGAAAGGGATATAAAAGGGACCAGTCACATGAAAACAGACCCAGTCTTGTCTGGCTGAGCCCTGTGCCTGATCACCCCATCCTGAGCAGCCAGTGAGTAAGATGTCCCTAGTCCAGGACAGGGTATCAGGTAGGAGGACAGCCTTTGTTCTGGTATTCCGGAAGACCCACTAGTATGGGTAGCCTGTGGGTCAACTGTGTGAGTGCTGTGTTTGTAGTGCTCACCCAGCTGGATCAGCCAGCAAGTCACAGACCTGTGGGGTAAGTAAGGTGTTATAAATGGTCGTGACAAATTTACAAAGTTTCCAAAGAGAATTTATTTGAGCAAGCTATCAAGCAGGCAAACCAGTGCTGGGCTGCCCAGGAGAAGCTTGCTCCCTCCAAAGGCGCGCGCCCCGCCCCACCGGAGCTCCTCTTTTTATGGTCCAGTAGTTCCGGGTATGCATGACACATCCGGATAAGCTCCTGCGGCTGCACGTGCTGTTACTGGGGGCTTGTCCTGGTCCTTCTGGTGGTTGTGAAGGTCATGGTCTTCCTCTGCATTGTGGGTCAGTTTCCTTCCTTATTTGGTCATGTTGGCCCAGCATGAAGCAAGGAGGATTCCTGCTTGTTTACTCAGCAGGATGTTGCCACCTTGAGATTAGGTATCTTGGCACCGTATCAGGAAGTAGTCTCCTGGGGTTTTGCACAACTCTCACAAAGGCACAAGGAGCAAGGGGGGAACTTCCCCCTTCCCCTTCTGCCGGCTTGGAAACAAATTCCTTATATTTTTATTACAAAGGGGAGGTCAGGATTCAGGCAGGGTGGATCTGTGCTGATGCTCAGGGAATCCATGCATGTGCTTGTGAACCTGGAGAGTGTGATCTGTATGCTGCACTAGTGACTTTCTGCCCCTGCCAGCCCAACAGGAGGAGAAGATGTGGCTGCATTGTTCCCGTGTCTGGTGTGAGTCCTGGATGTGGGAGCTGCTGGGGACAGTGCCTTGTCTGCATGACCAACTGTCTGACCAGCCATGTCTGTGTCCTCTGTGTGTGAATCTGTTTCTGTGTCTCTGGGAGATGGGCTCAGCTTTGCTACTGGTTGAACCTGCGAAAGAGAAAGTAGCAGACATGTCCCTCAGCAGGGCAGAGATCTTGGGTCCCCGGGACTGGAAAAGTGGCTGCAGTTAACATTGCTAGAGACTTCACAGGGGCAATACATCCTGAGAGGGCCAGGCCTTAGTATCCAAATTTCCCCTATTCACTCTCAGGAGGTCACATCGTAGCTACACAGCTGTGGCGGCTTGGCCCTAGCCAGAGGCCAAATACCCACCAAGTCGCTCGCTCACTCCCTTCTTCAGCCGAAGAGGGGAGAAAATAGATATTAGGAGGCTTAGGAACCGAGATAAGGACAGAGGGATCGCTCTCCAATTAGTGCAATGGACAAAACAGACTCAGCACAGAATAAAGGAAAGAAAAGGGATTTATTACTACTACAACTAATACACCCGGTGAACTGGAACGAGATAAGAAGTGGCCAGGTCTTAAAGCACCTTCCCCCCACCCCTCCCTTCTTAGCACACTTAAAACCCACCGTGATACTACTCCCTTGTTCCCCCCCCAACGTGGTGCGGGGAGGGACAGGGAATGGGCAGCAGGGTTCCGGCGATTCCTCACAAGCTGCTTTTCCTCCCAAGATCTTAACACTTCTATGTCCCCCCCACCCCTCGCCTCTTCTCACTCTTGACTTTAATCATAGATCTGGTCCCTTCATCCCTCCCCTCACAGCACAGGGAGGGGCAGGGAATGGGGAGTGGGGATTTCAGTCCATTCTTCCCGAGTTGTCTTCCGTCTCAGCTGGGGGGGGGGGAGACACATTACACACACACACATAAACTTCCCTGGCTGCGCCGTGGGGTCCCACCCACGTGAGAATCATATCCACAACTTCTGCAGCATCAGTCCTCTCTATCGGGAAGCCATCTCCTCACCACAGGCCTCTCAGCAGGGCTCCTCTCCATGGGGTGCTGACATTCGGGTCCAGACCCCCCGGCCTGGTCCCCCACAAAATCACAAGTCCCCTGGCAAACCTGCTGAGGTGTGGATCAATCTTCACAGTGTATAGGTGTCTCTGCTCCCCGTCCTCATCCATGGGCTTCGGGGGGACACCTGTTTCACCATGGTCTAACCACAAGCTGCCGGGGAAATTTTCTTTTTTCACATTCTTCCCCCCCCCCGGCCTCCTGCAGGCCTGGCCTTGGTGTCTGTGCAGCTTGTTACATCTTCTCTCTCCCACTCCGGTGGCAAAGTGCGCCTGCCAGCAGTTTTGTTTTCTCCTATATGTGATTCACAGACACCAACTCTGATAGGCCCAGTCTCGAATTTGGCCTTGAGTTGACCATGTTTTCAAAATACGGGGCTTGCAGAAAGCTGTAACTGCGGCTTACAAAAGCCTCTGAAGCAGCACAGCTACACAAAACTGCAACAACAGTTTACGTTACAAAACTCAAAGGGCAACATCATACACAAACCGCACTGTTCACAAAACCGGCAAGACCCATTCCTGCTCCTGACCCAGAGACTCGAAAGCTCTCAAACAGTGTCAAACATCACCAATTTTTTTTTTCACTTTTCAAATCTCCACACACCACTCGTTCAAACTGGCTCGAACCAAAAACGCCATCCCAGACTGATCTTCCTCCCATCCAACAGACCAAAAATTGCTTCCAAATTGCACCACAACCTCCTGCTTACATACAGAACACACAAACAATGGTTTACACACACACACACACACACACACACACACACACACACACACACACACACACACAAATCCTTAGATCCATATACAGAGCACCAGAAAACAACACCTGGTTCAAAACTCATTTCACTTACACAAACAGTTTAGATCTGCAATTCGCTTTGTCTGTCTCCAGCCACTCTCCTCGTGGAGACACGGCACTCGCTCCACAGTCAGACTGTGTCTTGATCACTCAAAACTCTCACACAAACCTCTCATACAATACACGGTACCAGGCACAAAAACTTACTGCATGCACAAAGTGTAACTGGTTATGAAAATCCCAATTATAACCATAGTGATGTAAATTTTAATTCCCATGGGCTGCAGAATGTTATAAATGATAGCTATCCCACAGTCCTTCCGCTATCCCAAATAGTGAGAAGCCCAGACCAACAAAGGGTCTCACGTACCAGATTCGAATCCACCCGTGGGGCGAGCACCAAAGCTCTTGCCCTCGCGTAGGACTTCTCCTCATGACTTACAGGTATCCCCAACAAGACACGTCTTTCCATCCTCCCTAAGGGATTGCATGGAGGAAGATTTCCAGGGGTTCTCTCTCCAACCCCTATTTTCTTTTAAAGCTGGCTATGCTTGTCTTCCATCCAGTTCCTTGGAGACTTTTTAACAACCTCTCTCACACACACACACATCTCCCCGAATGTCCCAACCACCAAGGCAATGTTTAATGTCCAATTTTCTTACGTTGGTCTGTGCACAGAGTTGCCTGGTCATTACGATGGTGCCTACTATCTTCCCCTCTGGTTCACCTAGGTCTACCTTTAAAATTGGTCTTGGTATCTAGTCAGTCCACTGCTGGAGCCCCTGTCGATGATGATATATGAGACCATTGAAATCAATGGGACGCGCCTTCCAGTCCTTTGGCAGCAGGAGCCCCTCACGGCGATGATGTCAATCCCGGATGAGCCCCCAAACTGTTAGAAATGACAAAAGGTCCTAAAAAAAAGGACTCGAGGTAGATACATTAGTGAAGCAGTAATTTATTATATGTTCTTGCAAGAGTGGGTGACCCAAAAAGTAGGCACACTTTTGGTCACAGCCTGCAACCTTTTTATACCACATTCTTGTACATATTCATTACTTGTCCCACTTCGTATTAAGATGATTTCTAGGAAATAATTTCCATAAACTCCTCCCAATCGCGTCTGCGCGTTTTCCCATGGTGGTGGTCAACAGGGGTCTTGGCAATGAAGGCTTGAAGTCTTCCTCCTTCCCCTTTTTAACTATGGATTTTACAGGCTCAACCAAGGTGCCTTATTCACAATAGTAGACAATACAATACACATTGCAAGTCTGGCAGATTCCTGTTTCCCATAGGTGAAGAGAATTTAAATGTATGAGTCCTTTCGTCCGGGACAACTGCTCACTGGCAGGTACTTGTCATTATCTTAACTTTTCCCAGCAACTGACATGGGCCTAGGGCTGAAGGAAGTCAAAGCTCCATACAGGTTTCTGATTGTGCATGTCAATTTTGTAGCCTCTGATAGTATCGATACCCCACATTGTTTTGCCTGTTTGCCTTAATGTGGCAATTTGTGCTCCAGTATGAATCAGCACTGTGGACGCCTGTTGGTTGAGCTTTATTTCCTTCAGTCACATTTTAACCCTTATTTGAGAGGGATTTTGCCATAACACAACAGCAAAGCTATATTAACAGTACTTCCTCTTAGTCCTCTACAAGTCAGCATAAAAAATACGACAACCCATTTCAGTTTGCAAAAGCAACATTTCCCAGCATTTTTCACACTATTGACAAAAAGCCTTACAGAATTATGTTAAGAATGACAAATATATAGAAAACCAATCTATGGAATTCTTGTGCAGGACTAAAATTCCATATTATATTGTATGCACTAAAAGATTAATGTATTTCTACCTTCAGTTAATTTATAGGCTTGAGCAATTCCTGTATAAAAATCTTGGCTCTGTCTATTTTATCTTATTAATTATTACAGATCACTCTTGTTTAGGGAACTTTTCAGAACTCATTCACTTCACCTTTACTGTAAAATAGTTGTGGAAATGCAGGGGTACAAAAGAATTTATTTTCTGGTTGAACATATGAATAAAGAAAAACTAAAGTGTTCCATTTATCAGACAGCAATTGACAAAAATAATCTTATCCCTGCTGCAAGTTTTCATGCATCAGCAATGAAGAAAGATCTCCCTTTTATTCAAATTTTAAGGGTAAAATAATTTGTAGTAACTCTGATGAAAATAAACAGAAGATAAATGAAGTTCCTTTGACATATTTTGAAAGTGAAGCTTTGTAGGGAGGGGACACAGTATAACTCAGGCAAAGGAGATGATGACAGTAACAGATGGATCTGCATGGTGAATGAGAAAAACATACATACATATACCGTACTCAAACATAATAACCCTGATATATGCATATATATCTACTTTATACCCTAAGGGCAATGGGTGCATTTTCAGACGTTATATGAACATACACACAGCTGTAGTATTTTACTACTAAAAATATTTTTTAGGTACATATGAGCCATTTTCACACTTGGAAAATTGTGTATAATAATTCAGGTTGTTTCTTTCAAGGTGCGTTAACTAAGCACAACTCCTTGAAAAAGTCTTGTCAGTCAAAAGCTTGATGGCTATTATTTTTTACAGCCAGTAGAACCATGGGAAGATCTTTTTTTCAGTTGCACTTCTCCTGTAGATGGCAACAGATATCCTCTAAGACAAAGGCGGACTAACGTAACAGATCCTGTCAATTGGTAATATGGACCGAAGTTTGCTGACACCAGTAACCAATTTATTACACTTCAGCCTATGCTTTGAAGAAAGAAAAGCTGAACTGCAGTCCTTGTCGATTTGGGCACATCCAACCTATATGCTCGGTTGCCTTTTAGCTGTTGAGCCTAGACACATTAGTTAGCTGAGCACTTCAGCTAGGTATTCATAAATCCTGTTATAGTTGCCCTATGTTTAATTAGTGCTTTACCCTTCCAACACACTGTGGATAAGTACATTCATTATTGTTGTGTCTGATCAAATGCAAACGCAGGTGAAAAGTAATAACTGACACAAAATCAAAGGCTGCTTTCACTCAGTAGCACAAGACCAACCTCTGGAGGTTGTCTAATCCAAACTTCTCCTCAAAGCAAGGCTAGCATTGAAGTTAGATCAGGATGCTCACATAAGTTTGGGAGAATCTGTAGCATCTATGTTCCACTGCTGAAGAGAAAGAAACAAAAAAACCCCTTTATGTACCTCTGCTTCCTTGCACAAAAAATCATGTACCTTCTGGTGCTTGACCACTATTTTTATTAACCTTTTTTGCTGATACATAGTTAGAATTTCTTTTCCTGAAACTTATGATCTTATCTTTGCTGTGCACTGCTGAGAATCTGAAGACTGAAAATCATCTCTGGTACAGTTTTGTCTTCTTGAGGTTCATTAAACCCAATTCATTTAGCTTCTTCTGATCTAGTTAAAGGTGTCCCTCTGCAGGTGGGGGTGGACTAGATGACCTTTAGAGGTCCCTTCCAACATAAACCTTTCTATGATTCTATCATAATATGCCATGTGCTTTAGTCCCCGACTTCCTGATGTCTTGTAATGGGCATCCAGAATCTAGTGCAGTATGTCAGATACAGTCTCACAAGTCCTAAATGGAAGTGCATATTGACTTGCCTTGAACTTCTGGCTATGCCTGAACTAACACAAACTGAAACACATCAAGCTTAATGTGTTGTCCTCTAGAACTCTCCAGATCCTTTCAAAAGATGTTCATTCTATCCAGTCAGTCCCTATGCTTTGCAGTCCTATGGAGTTATATCAGTTCAGTTGCAGGACTTTACGTTTGTCTTGTTTGGCCTTCAAGACTTTTGTCAATCCATTCCTGCAACCTGTTGAGGATGTTATAAATGGCATCATATCATCTACTTCCTTGAGAATTGATGTCATTCATGAGCTATTTGAGGTCCCATTCTTTGTCATCATCAAGACCATTGATGAGGCTTGTATTGGCCTCCAAGGTGCATTCATTTTAGTTGATTGCCAGATGGATCCATTGGCCATTGTCCCCTGAGTTCATCTTTCTGCACAGTTTTTTACCTACTTTGTAATCTACCCATCTTTAAGGAATCAATGAGACCTGAAGGGCCTGAGAACTCCAGTGTTCCTTCTCAATAATGAAATAAGAGACTAGCTTAAGGGCTCCCCTAAACTTAGATAACTCTCTCCAATGGATCGTTTAAAAATTAGGAGGAAGGGGTTCTTACACTGAAGATACTAGGAACAAAGTAGTTATAAATTTGACTCTGATCAGCAGCCAGGAATAATAATGAAAGACTTCTTACAATGCTAAGCAGTGCCAGAGTCACTTAGCAGTATGTTAAATAAATGGCTTAAAGTCTAAAAGAAAACATGGCTGAAATTAAACACAAACAATTGAACCTTTATTTTAAAAAGTATTAGTTCTCTGGAACAGAGTGACAAATTCTAATGAATGTCCTTAATGATTTTACAGTGGGACAAATCATCTGTGAAAGTAAGGTGGTTATAAAAGACACTTACTGTGCAGTATGAATGCTAAATGAAATCAGACATCCCTATTATCAACATCAATAAAAGTACCATAACTAATTTTACTGCTTCAAAGAGCAGCATAATAAAATGTACCAAAAGAAAGAAACTATGGCCTAAAAATAATGCTCACACAACACATGAAGCATAGACACAAAGATATGCATGTAGGTGTGCATGCATACATTCTCAGTGTTCAATAAAATGCTTACAAGGGTAAAATTAAGCTATTTACCAAGACAGTCTTATCCTATTCATGGCTATTTATTTTGAACTTATTGAGAAAACAAACAAACAAATGAAACAAGAAACAACCCACACTTAAATATATGTGGAATAACTTTCAGGTGATTTGGGGTGACATACAGAAATTAAATAAATCTAACTCTTCACCAAAAATAATCTCTTCATATTGCATATTCCAAGATCCCATCAAAAATTTTACAAATTTATTAGAGATCCGCAGTGTAGAGGAACTATACTTTAAAAATGGCATAAAAAGGAAATGGTAAGGAATACATACACTGGAGCAAGAACTGCCTTTTTTATTATTCTGAGATTAAACAAAGGTTTTTGAGCAAGTGGGGTTTCTAGGAGTTATTAGGATGCATATCAAGACAATAGTATATGAGAGAAAAGGATAAACCGGTGACTCAAGAGTACCTTAGATAAATTGAGCATTAAAACTTCTGTTTTTTAATCATGTCTCAAATTTAAGTATTGTTTTCGGTAAAACTCAGTACTTTGGGGGGGTCGTATTTTGATTTTGCCCAATAGTCAAAGAAGATACTCTAGCTTCTATTAGGATGCAAAAAAGAAATAGCTTCTGATATCTCAAAACCAATGCTTTTCCTCTTATCCTAGCTCAATTCTGCAGAAAAAAAAGATTCTCTTTTCCTCCTTCTTTCCCCTCAAAAAGCTGAAAAGCAATTTCACATTTTCTTCTAACAGTTATAAATGTATTCTTTCAAATTAACTATCATGCCAAATTGATAATTTTGGATGTTCTCTTTTCAAAATTTTCTTTGTATTCAGAAAGCACAGGTATTTTCTGGTTCATCAAGGTACCGTTTTGTCAAGTCATAAAATGGTTAACTGCACATTTCTTCAGGAAATTCCAATATTACTTCTTATCACTGTAATGACAAGACTGGAGAGTCACAAAACTGTAATCGGTGCTTGCCTTGGTGAGAATGTGTATATGATGCTTCTTGCAGGACCATGAGAATTGATCAGAATAATCACTGCAAGCATTTTGCTATGAAGAAACTAAAAGAGGAGTGATCTTAGGGACAAGATAAGGATGGATAAAGTCTTGACTTTACTCCTGATGGACTAAGGGTGAGAAAAATTGCTATAATTTGCTACAGACATATGTTAGCACAAGTTAAGTTGTTTTCATCAACTGGGAAAAAGGTTGGGTAAGTGGTTCTATCTTGATCCATAGTGGCTATTAGACACATCCCTGCAGAGATGTATAATAGGCACATCCTTTAATCAAAACTGTATCTAGGCCACAGTATAGCTGTAGAATTACAATGGTATTTTTAACATTAAAATTAAACCCCTGTTGAGAGAGAGGTGAAGTTTTTTTCTCCTTGTTTCCTCAATTACATTTTTTTTCTCCCCATAATCCCATAACACCATTTGCTGCTAGTTGAACAAATATAGGGAATGCAAACAGTGAATCCTTCATGTTTTCATAGTTTTTGCTTTAAGAAACCTGTAACTTCTGAAGCATTTGAGCATCCATCATATTCACAGCATAGTGCAAAACAGGCTTTCTGAGGGAGGCATCCTGCTGTTGGCATCTCTCCAGGACTCTTCAATGAAATACTAATTTCAAATAAATTTAATTACCCCCTTTAGAGTTTTAGCTTTTGCTTAATTTGTATAAATAATTTGGGTGTCTAATTAACTTCCACTTTGTATCACATAAAATAATTGGGACTGCTTTGTCAGGCAAAATCTTCCTTTCAAAATGGATTACTCAAATGCAAGTCCTTACTCTTAGTTCAGGAATTACATCACTTCCAGATTCATCATCTCTTTTTCTAAAGCTGTCTGATGTTGATCAGTATGGACGCTTCCTCCTCTGCTGCTGGATACGGACACCACTGACTCACTAATATCTCAACAGTATTGTAGTCCAGCTTCACTTTTCCTACATTTTCCCTTCACCACACAGTACTTTTCAATCTATAATGATAATTTTACTGGAAGTTGTATGTTCTGCAAAGGAAAAAATATAGGGAAAAAATTTAAAAGGGAGCATGTTTGATATGTTCATTTAAAACTTGAATATTATGTTAATTGAACAGCAAGTCAGCTGAAAACATGGGAGGGTTGTTCCTTCCCATATAAGTCAACCTCTTCAGTCAGAAAAGTTTCAGGAGCTTGGAAAGTGTGAGTAAAGAACATGGGGGCCCATTCTGGTAAGATCTAGGAATTCCAAGCTCATGAGTAGGTTGAGAAAATGCTGAGAGGAGTAGAGGTCTTGAGCAGCCTTAGCAGAGGTCAGGATGCTAGGCCTCAAATTGTTACAGAGTCTTCCTGGGAACCAGACAGGGCATGGCAGATTATTGTGCCTAGGAAAGCCGCTGAGATGACTGACATCTGTATTAAAGATTTGTTTGAAAACAATGTGGCTGGCAGGAGAAAATTCTTTACAAACCCCCCTGAATTTGCATTGCACACAATATTATCAGTTCAGGCCTAAGTGAGTTGGCATGTTTAGTTACATTTGACATGCCATATTTGAGAAGTCATAAGACCTACGGGATACCCAAAGCCTTCTAAAGCAATAGTTTGGGATAGTTAGAATACTCCAGAATGTCTGGAATTAGACAAGACATCTCGGTTATCCTCAGTTGCTTATTTGCCTTTGTTGCTTCACCAACTGAAACAAGACCTGGAGATTTGTCTGTTTAAAAGCCTTTTATCTTCCCTGCTCCCATCCCCCTTTCCCTCCCCCCCTTTTTTTTTTCTTTCCCCTTTCCTTTGGCAATCTCGTCATAAAGAAAAAGTTTACGTAGATCTGTCTTCAGGCTCTGACCAACAATGTGTCCTTTTATGGTGAAAGCTGGAATTTTAGGCATTTATTTAGCCATCTAATATGGCAATTAGAGCTTGGAGGTAGTCTAAGAATCTTAATAGGTATAAAAGAATTTAAACATTTATAGTGGTCTCAGAGGAACTTTAAGGATTTAATTAATTTTCTCCCACATGGACATCTACTACCATTTGAAATTCTCAATGTTTTATTTATCATGGCTTTTAGTTTCTTTTTCTCAAGAGCCCTTTTTGGTAAATATGTGTTGTGTTTTACCTACCTAAAGATATTTATTTCTATTTAGAGATGCCAAAATAGTGGGATTCTTGCAAAAAAATGGGATCCAGATACTATAATTTGCTGTTGCCTAAACTTTGAGCAGTCTGCACTTAAATTCATGTCCTTGGGACTGTTCAGGTACTTTATATTATGCAGTCACTGGGTTAAAACAGGGAAATAAACAAGCATCCTAAAACCAGAATTATCAGGAGAAAATCTTTTTTAATACCAACTCATTATTGGAAGACATGTAACACTTGTGTCATTACTGCTTACTGTAAACAGATTACAAATAATTTTGTCTGATTACTTCATATCCAACAACTTCTTCTCTGTCAAACTGCCTACATTTTGAAGGCATTGCCTTCATAGAATGAGTCTTTTGTTGAAGTAAGCTAATGACAAAGTTTGCATTGTAGAAATGAAAATTATCAACATAGCGGAGGCAGGTACTAACAAACTGTCTTTCTCATATAGCCATGAAGGATTTGTTATTTTTCTAAAAAGATGAGGGTGATGGTTTCCAATGACAGACCTTATAATAACATTTGCTAGCAGAAGACAGGTATAAGCAGCAATAAAAATTTAGTAGGGCTAGTATGCTTCTGTGCTGTAAGTTATCACCTGGTACCACCCTGTGGAAAAATAAATGTAAATAAGAATGCAGGAAAACAGGGTGTGCATCAGAATCAAACAGGTATTTCTGGCTGGTTGTAGCTTGATACTGCACTCTAGGTTAGAAAATGACTATAGTTGGCAATTAAGCAAGAAAATACCCATGGTAAAATTTTTTCTAAGCCTAGACCATTAACAGCTGTCTTATGTTTCAGAGCCATGGTAAAAGTTTGTATCTCTAGGACATTTTTATCCTAGGCAGTATCAGTAGAGTAATTCTCAGAGTAAGAGAATTTAGACAAATTCATTCATTTCCTACAGTCTTTAAAAATACGGTAGTCTTGCAGTGTGAAGTACTGAAATATAAACTGCTACATATTATATTCTAAATATCCTCACCCAATCTCATCCTAATGAATATTGTCTTTCTTATTCCAATTCCTATATCTTCTCAATATTGACACACTAATTATTTCCTCACAGGGCTTTTCACAGGTCAGTTTCCACCATATATTTTCCAGACACTGTTCTCTCAAAAGGAATAATCTTTCTGATTCCTTTACTTTGTAATATATGAAAGGAAGTTTTGGATTTACTAAGGACCTCTCAGTCCTGTGATATGTAAGACTCTCAAGTTTGCAATCATTCTTAGATATCATTATTTAGTGTACTGTGTGTGTCACAAAGGAACCTTCTCTTGTCATGGATCTCCCTGCATCCTGAGATAACTACTCTTTCTAACCAACTTTGTTCTGTCAGGTTTTCAGTTTATTTCCTACGTCTATTTTTCATTCAAAGATTTAAGAAAGTGGTCTTGGACAATTCCTGTTATAAGATGACTACCTCTACAAGTGATGAATTGTTGAAGAAAATTTTATTTAACAGAACACAATTTTATGCATGTACAGCAATAAATACCTTGTTATTTCATGTGAATTTACAAGTGTTGCAGTCAAATGCATAGGTTCTTAATAGGAGGCTTCAGGAAAAAAAAAATATTCTTCATACAGATTTAAGAGTAAGCTATGGAGGACTTTGTGTGGCATGCTGGCTTTGAAAACACAGAACTGATTTTTTTCATCCAGGGGGTCTCTCTTGGTTGTACAACTTTGTTTTGGGAGTTTGTTGTTACTTTCTTTTTTGGTTTTGTTTGTTTGTTTGTGGGATTTTTCTCAACTAGTTAAGCCTAAAAAAGATTATGTTTAAATTTTCACCTTTCCAGGTGTTGATCTGAAAAAAAAAGTACATTACATAATAAAGACTATGGACTTTTACAATATCTATAATCTAAAGCTCCTGATTTATTTTTTTTTTGACAACTATAAAAAAAAATATGTGTAGTAGCAAATTTGGAAAGCATAGATGACTTCCAAAATGCTCCAAAGAAAATACATCTCTGTAGTAAATGAAAGATTTCCACTGCCTTTAATGATCAAATATTAAACATATAATGTAAAACCCTCAGCATCAGTTCCCCAAACTCCATAAGTTTCAGAATCCACAGGCCTCAGAAAAAAATCAGCCTCAGAATACTCTCTTCCATACAAAATAACATCAATGCCTTACAGATGGTCTTTTGTTTGCATCTAGGGGAAAACGTGTTGATTATGTTAGAAGATATATGCCACAGAAATAAAATGTTTTATTCTCACTAAAAATCCAATACTTTCCTTTTAAGAATGGTATAAAGGGAAGATGACCTATAGGGCACTACTAAGGCATTGCAAAGTGTCGTTGATATTTTGGGAACCATTGTCTGCTTTACAAGGTATTATATACTTCCTACTTACTTTCAAGATTTCTGCTTTAATTATATTGTAAACTCCTCAGTATTTCGCTGTTAAGAGCTGGTCCAGTATAAGTGAAGTATCTTTATAAAGCTGAATTCTTTGTTAAGAATGTTAGGCTACAGCATCCATTCCTGTTTGGTTTGATTATGACTAGATAATTAAACTGAGATATTAAACATAGGAAACATTATTTATTTCGTATATAAAAATTTAATTTCATGCATGAGAAGTTGCTTCTTCCCCTTTTTGTCCACTTCTCCATGTCTCACTAAAGCCATAATTTTTGTGTGGAGAGATTTTTAGATGACAACAATTACTAAGGGCCCATGCAGGTTGTTATTTTTATACAAAATATATTCCTTGCAGATTACCTATTGCATTTAACCTGCTTGCAACAGTTAAGTCAAAGACACTGTTTACTGAGAAAACAAAGCAATGAAACAAACAGAAGTGTCCAATGGATGGAAAGCTGTTTGTAGGAGAATATCAGGAATTTGCATCCATTTAGACTAGAATGGCTTATGTTTTTCATTTCGGTCCAGGATCTCATACGAAAGTGATTACACTGCAGTGTATAACAAGTAAAACCCAAACATGCAAGTAACTAGACCCACCATCCAGGGGAGGCACTGGAAAGGAGGGGATGCCCTTCTCCTTCTTATTATACTACCTGAGTCTCTTGAAAGTAACGGTAGTGTGAAATCTGTAAGGACTGGAGGATTAGGACTATAATGAGAAGTTCATTAAGTTTGTTTGGTTGAATTTAAATATGTATAAAGTTCAGGTTCCCAGGGAACAGGTGGAATCAAATAGGTAGATCTAATTATGTTTCTCTTGTGCTTTTATGCACAATGGGTAGTGTGCACTGGAATTTGCTACAGAATGACGCGGAGACACAGTGTACAACATAGTAAACAATGAACAGTAATGTTATGTCTGGAGATGATAAATACAAAATATATCTCATCTAGCTTTAGCCATATAATTATTTAGCATCACATCAAAACAATGACAGGTAGTCAGTTAAGAGTAAGGACACTGCTACAGCATTTATCTTCACATCTATACTGTCCTCAGGATGTGTCAATCATTTCTCATCAACTAGGAAGGAGGCCAGGATAGCTAGCTTAGATACACAGATTTTGGTAACTAAAGTTAAATGAAAGTAATCCTTTGAGACAACTGATTAGTATTTTTGTGTGAGCGATATGCCATTGTTGTGGGAGAAAGTACAGAAAAAACATTGATTAGCTTTGTAATTTCTCCATGTGGATCTGCCCTTCCTTGTGCACAGACAACTGGACAGGAGCCCAGTTCAACAGTTTAATTTAAGTTCAAAGTACTTATTTGAGTCAGCTGAATTTTATCCCACAAAATATGACTTTCTTTTACAGTGAGTAAAAAAAAGAAAGGGCTGAAGGGTAATAGGATAGTAGAAGAAAGGTCGCTGTGGAACAGAAAAGGGAGAAAGACTCTATATGGTGAAAAAATATGCCCAAAATAACTGGTGCATATCCAGAACAAACCAAACAAAACCTATCATTCCTCTTCCTTCCTCCTGCGAACAGAAAAAACCCAATGAAAACCACAAACAAACAAACAAACAAAAAAACCAAACCCAAGCAAAATACCTCCAGACCCACAACCATTTATCTACAAGAAGACATAGGAGAGAAACAGAATATTTGGAAACTTTGTTAAGGAGCAGAGCTCAGCTACATCACTTCTACTACTACACTTCTGAAGCATTCTTCAGAGTTTCTGCATAGTTCCCTTGAGGGAGCTGCACAGTTCAAACCCTCTGTACTCTGTATTAAATGGAAGGGTTAGTTTGAAGTATTTGATGTATCTGTAAGAAATAGATTTCCTTGCTGTGCTTTTACACTTGATGTACAATGAAAGTGGTGAGAAAAGAATACAATCAATTGAAGAACTACGATATGGAGAAGGGAATTTTATTTTAATTTTCTATTCAAATATGTACAAAGCAGAAAACAAGTTAGGAAAAAAAAGATGGAGGAGATGTGATAATAGGCTATGAGTGGATTAAATAGGAAAAACTCAGTTTGCAGGAGTGAAATCTTAAGGAATAGGATATGGCAGTGGCAGAGGAACGACAGCAAGACATTATTCTGACATGTACAAATCCACACAGCTTAGAAAATATTGTGAAGCAAATCCTTTTAGTAAAATGCTTTCAAAATGCCTATCATGACAATGACAACTGAAAGACAGAGAGCTGTTCAACAGACAAAAAGGGAGAGTGATAAAATACAGTGAGTTAGAAGGAGGAATAAAAGCAAGGAGAGAAGAGGTGGAGAGAAACAAGAAACCTTGGGGACGAGCAGGGAAGTAAACAGACAAAAATGTATTAAACCTGGAAGAAGAAAAAAGGAAGGTGAAAGTTATCAGAAAAATATGATTCTTTCACTTCAGAGAGTTATGTTTTATTTTACTCAGGTTTTATGATTGTAAATTGTCCTTACTTATGATTCAAAGGGATGTAATATAACCCAATAACTTCAACTAGCATAAACCACCACTAGTAGAGTTGTGTCACTCTTTAATTTTCATGCTGTGAATTAGAACATACTGAACCCTGTATTGGGTGCAGGTGATTAAACATTGGGACAGGTTGTCCATAGAGGTCGCTGAAGTCTCCATCCTTGGAGATATTGAAAAAAACCTGCATTTTTTTCAAGTTGGCCAGCTTGAGCAAGAGAGTTGAACTAAGCAATTTCCAGAGGTTTTTGCCAACCTCAACTCTTCTCCAATTCTCTGAACATCCCACCATGTCAAGGTTTGAAAGAAGTAAGGGCTGCTAAAATTTGCCTCAGGGTATCAGTTCTTATTCCCAGTGAAATATTATGCAGCTCGGTATTATAATTAAGAACAGGTAGGCAGCAAATCCTAGTGGTGCTTTGTTCTGCAGATACTTTATTTTAAATGAAATAAAGAATGTAGCTCGTATTGAAGCTGTCACAAATTATATCGCTTTTCTGCAAGATGACTGTTGCCTATTGAAAGCTTGGTAAAACAGTGTTTTCAATCATATTTCTCAGTTCATAAATATAAGGAAATTGTTCTTATCACATGAATATATAGTTATTGTTTCCTTTTGAGATGATGTGTCAGATCAGAGTTTTATTGTTTGCAAGGTATTAATTTTTCTTCTCTATTTTAGTAGGTTTTGGATTTTAATTTTGAAAGGAAACCCACTGAGATATATGTATATATAAAGCAAATACTTCTGATTAATCATTTTTGGGCCAGTATTTAGTTTCATATTGATTGCATTCATCTGATGCTTAGCTTACTTTTCTTCTTTGCTTTCTTTGAAAGACAGACATGTTTAAAGATATAGCTCATTTATTTTCCTAAATGTGTCCTGTGTTCTAGATTCACCATTTCCTTCTTAAGCTGCAGTCAAATGCTTTTAATATGAAGATGCTCTCATCAAGAGAGATTGCTTTATCTCAGATGAACTTCCAAATAGATGTTTGTTTAAGCAGCAGGTGGTGTCACATTTGTTAAAACGGACCATTTTTTGTCTTAATAAGATAAACAGAGGTATTTATTCACTATGTGCAAGATAATTCCAATTCATGGCTACTGTTCAAGTCCTGGGAGCCTTCGGTTCGGAATCAAACCTGTAACATATGTAATATGACTTCAAATGTAAAGAGAGGAAATAAAATGTAAAGAGAGGAAATACAATGTACAACTTTGGTGTCATAAACCAAACAATTCACTGGGGGAATAATTTTCATACTTTGCCTTTTCCCATTATTATTCTATTTATTTCTGATGCAGTTTCTACATAGTCACAAAAGGAAAAAAAAATCGCTCTACCTTCTCCAAAGCATTGGAATATGCAGTAAAATAGCTCTTTGAATTAGGTCAGTCATAAATGAAAGACCTGGGATAGAGATGAATATAACAAGTCCTACTAAGATGCAGAGTGTTACTTTGACCACATTGTTAAAATACAGAAAGAATTTCACGGTCTAGGGCTGGCATGGTTCTAGTTAGCTTAGAGAAATCAGAAGAATTTGAATCTGTCATCACCCTTCTGTGTAGATATGTTCATAAAAATGCATTTTTAATTGGTGTAGCCAGATAGAAGTGTAGCATAGTTACACAGACATTATTCAAATTCTGTTAGCCTGATGTATTGGAAGATGTTAGGAGCCAAACAGAGCACGATGGAGTTAGGAAACTGCAGGTGTGTTTTTGTAACTGTGTGAGGTCCCAAAACATTTGTCCTCCTTGCTATTTCAGTCTCTTCTTATATAAAATATATGTACATGATATTAAAAGCCTAGACAATAAATCATTTTAGAAGTCATAGAAAATATCAATACTCATAAATTCCCATTTTCCCACCACCAGACTTATCAATCAACTACAGTTCTAATTTTTATATTATCTTTTTTCTGATCGGTCAGATTACTTTCATTTGGCAAAATATTGCTTATAAAACGTGAAGTTAAATCTCCCTCTTACATTATAAATATTTGTTTGCAGACATTGACAAAAATGCTGTGGTCTTGGGAAAGAAAAGAAGAAGTTGGCTTTCACAAAGTAATTTAGTTCTCATCAGATCTTGGCAATTTGTCCTTAGGAGAACTGTGTGCTGGTCACAACAGGGCACAGACATGCACAAGCAGTAGCTGGCATGATTTATGATATCCTTACATCTAAATCTGCTCAAATGCACATTTGTTTAGTTGGCTGTGGAAGAGCATAGGTATAAAGAATCATATTAAGAGACGCAATTTTATTTGGTGACCACTATTGATAGGAATGCCATATGCTTTCTAGCCTATGATACCACTTTATTTGTTAGCAAACCTCCTCAGAGTAATATTTTACCTTTTTTTTTTTTCCCTCGTCTCCACGAACTGCTTTCTAATTTATATCCTTTAATATTTGTGTTGTGTTGTAGAGAACAGGGAGGTGAAAGGAAGGAAAGAGAGTCCAAGAGATAGCTGGAATCATGAAGAAGCTTAGGAATTGAAGAATGAAGAAGCTATTACTGGGAATTGTTTAATTTTGTCACATGCTACTAAACCAGAGGGACAAAAAATCCACATCCCACAAACCACTCCAGAAATTTTTTTTAGCCGACACACAACAGATAGGTAACAGATTTTGTTAAAATAATGCAAGTTTTAAAAAATTTACCCTTATACTTGTGTGCTGGATTAGGGCAAAAATTATACTTGTTTTTCAAGTAATTAGTTAGAATACTCAAAAATATTTCAGCAAGAAACAAAGCAAGGGAAAATAAATCAGTGTCTAATCAGCATACAAAGATTCATAATCAAATCAAATTATTCATTCAGATGATGTTTCCAGAATAAACTTTTACTCTCCTTTCTTCCCTTATATTGTAAATACTTCTATACCGTTTTAAAGATAATTAAAATTGAAATAATCCACTCAAGAGGATATTTCCTTTGTGATGTTTTATTTATAGACCTTTTGATGAAATAAAATTCCATCAGAATTATGACCTTCACTCAAACATGTTTATTCAGCATCTGCATATTATCTGCAAAAATCTAATGTCAGTTGTGTCAAACACCAGCATAGCTAAAGGCTTACATTCTCGTAGTTATGATGGGAACATCTATTGAAGACATTTTTTGTAAAACCTGTAACCATATTTCTCTGCTCCTCTCCCCTCATCTAGTTCCCCTCCCCTGTGTTTGCAACGAAGGGTGGAAGATTAGCTAGGGCGGAATTAATGATATGGAAAATCATGCAAAGTGGTAGCAGAAGGAGTAAAAACCATAAGGTTCTAATCATGGGGTTTCTCTTATTCCATAGCAGATGAAGGATGGGACACATTAGATCGAAGGAAGCAGAAAAAAACAAAGAAACTAAGAGAAAACCAGGATCTTCATCCTCCATCTCAAAGCAGAGCTCCAAGTGCAACAGAACAGTCCACCCTGTATGAACAAGCAGAAAAATCTCTGAGTAACTCTGGGCTAACAGATGCTCAAGAGGAAAAAAATATAGATATGTGAAGTTATCCTTAAGCTCTTTCTTTATATAATAAAGAAACAGTTAAGTTAATAAATAGGCTAAACAATTGATATATTCAGGCAACTTGTTTTCCATGTGTTTTGTAGAAATAGCCCTTCCCAAGAAACCAAAATTAATCTTCATATGTCAGGGTATTTTTGTCCAGGGTGCTGAGCAAAAGAGAGCCAGAGAGTAAGCATGCACACATGATTCCCATCCATCCACCACAATGAACTGTCAGCTCAGTCCTTCAGACTGCTCCCATGAACTCTCTTCTAAGACAGATCCTGAGTGCTTCCAGCAGTAGGTAATTTCAGGGACTGCTCCTGAGAGCAGTACAAATGATCCTGCACTGCATTTTGTTCCCTTTTCCTGACAGTAGACTTTGCACAACATTATAACCAAGGTTGCTTAACATATACCTTCAGCTTCACATAATATAAACCACCAGTCCTGTATGATGCAACACAGCTCTCATTATTTTTGACAATCATCTGAACTGGAAAAAGCACACAAAAAGTACAACTTTAGTTCTTTAGGAGCATGGTTTGAGTCAGAAGAGACACAGTTACTGAGTAGTGTGGAGGCTGCCAGGTTTATCCATAGGGAACAGGCATGAGAAGAGTGTGTACATGAAGCAGCCTGGTTCACCTGGCCTCGGGAGCAGGGAACAGACTGCTCCTTTCTTTTTAGTAGGATAAGACACTGCTGGCTTATGTTTTTCTCTCTCCTCAGTGATGAACACAAGATAGCACGCCAGAGACATCAGTGAACTCCTCAAACTCCAGTGCCATACTATTTTGCTCTGTTACATTTGTTAGGCTGCTACACAATCTAAGTTATTCTGTTACAAGGTAAGTGGAAGGCAATGCTGTCTGAGTTTTACAGATACTTCCCCAATAATGCAATGCTCTGTGAAGTAATCATTCTATATTTTTCTGCTTGTCTAGTTACTACATTGTTTTTCATTTTTATTTTCACTGTTTTCTTCCTCCGATGGGTTGTTTACATCCTTAGATTCTCCCCTCTTGCACAGTGAAAAAAAACTTCAGAGGTGCTCACCTCTGAATCCACATTGCTATGCTCTGCTAGCCTCTGGGAGCTGGTATTACATTATTTTAAGATACCAGCAGTCAGTTACTTGTCACTTCTTTGAAACCACATTTGGGCTCACCTCTGAATTTTGGCCAAAAAGTGTGAACCTTCAGTTTATATAGTCTGGGCAAAGAATCTGTAATATGGGCACAATAAAACAAATAAAATTGCATTTTTGATAAAGACCTTGGGCTACCATATGCTGCATTTCCCTTTAGAGCACGGAGCCAAAACCCTCTTAGCATCCTTCACCCTGTTCACTCTTTCAAGTTACTAAGCAGAACTTCTCTCTCTACAGGCCCTCACCCTTGGTGACCCTTGACACTCCATCTGTAAATTTTTGGAGAACACAAGCAATCATATAAAACAAAGTACTTGGCTACATACTGGTGTTTTATGGAGATCTTTTTTTACATCATGTTTGCATCATAGTTTTCAATAATGTGAAGACCTTACTTCAGGCACACTGCAAGCATGTGAGAGATTTAGTGGAAAGGTTTTAGTAGAGGTGGTATCAAGGCAACCCAAAAGTTATTTGAAGTCACCTTTAAAGTGAGAGAGGCTGCACCATGGTATGACACAGTTTAGAAATCCTTATCATCCACAACTGGGATTTATTCCTTACAGTGAAAATTATAGTGACCAAGGAATTTCTTCAAATTGCCATCGTGATTCAAACACAGATTTTCTGAGAGCAGAATTCAACAAAAACTCCATTATCTTCTTCCAGCTCTACAGAACAGAGCGAATCACCAAATGTGGTGTCACTGATGAACAAATGATAACTCCTCAAAGCACAGGAGTGTTTGGCTGAAGTTGCTTCTATTCTGCAAGCATCCTTTCTTTACCCATGCAGTCAGTCCAGATTTCACCTAAAAAACTCTGAGTTCCACCTTGATACTTTTTCAGTCAGCTTTCAAACTGTACTTTTGCAGTTTTTTTCAGACAACTATCATTTTAGCAAGTCATTCAGACTTTCAACAGTAACTTGTCTATTTCAAGCATGCCTTTAATTTAGGGGTTGATAATTTCAGCACTGTTAGACAGATGAATATTTCAAGTAATCAAGATATTTCCCCTTTGTTTCAAACTACATTTTCTTTTGTGATGTTAGAGATTGTGAAATAGTGTTCATTAACACGTCAATTACAAGTCCCTGCTAAATGCTAATTTGAGCTATGGTCACAATGTAGTTTAAAAATCAGTAGTGAATATGAAATAGTAATGAAAAAAACAGTTAAGTATGAGTGTTGAAAGGAATCAGATTAGATGAGTACTTATTTTAACACCAAGAACATCCTCAACCTAAATCCTCTGTGATTTTTGCTTTTCTGAATGCTTATAAGTCCTCTGTTACTAATTTCTGCATTAGCCACTTTGAAAAACTTTCCAATTATCTCTGACATAAAGTATTACTCCAAGGTCTGAAATTTGCATTGTGTCATGAATGGACAGGAGTGCAAGTTGATTGATGTAGTTGTAATTCATGGAAGTTGGACTCCCTCTGAGTAGTTGTATGCCATGACTGTTTATTAGCAAGTGTAGAGCAAATTCAAACTGGATAGCCTGGTGCTAATTACAATTTGGTTCTGAGGTGAATCTGTGATTTTGAAATCAATGTGATAGTCAGTGGAGCTCAACAAAAAGAAATTTCTTTCTTTTCATTAATTTACATCATCTGTCAAGAATAAGAACATGAACGTTACTTTTGAAATTATTCCTGCTGCCTTTTAAAATAAGTTGATGGTATCCTGCTTTTCCTTGAAAGCATTTCTAATGGTTGACATAATCTTCAGCTGCAAATGGAGTTACATATAGTGGGTTGTACTGTGGTTTAACCCCAGTCACCAGCAGCTGAGCACCACACAATGGCTTGCTTACTCCCCGCTCCCCCCACCGCCCCGGCAGGACAGATGAAAGAGTAAGAGGAGTGAAAGTGAGAAGATGCATGTGTTGAGATAAAGGCAGTTTAAGAGAAAAAGCAAAAACCACATATGCTAGCAAAGCAAAACACGGGACTCATTCACCACTTCCCAAGGTCAGGCAGGTGTTTAGCCATCTACAGGTAAGTAGGGTTCCATCACACATAATGGTTACTTGGGAACATCACCCAGAATGCCACCACCCACCTGCCCTCCCTTTTCCCCAAGCCCCTTATAAGCTGAGCATGATGCCATATGGTAAGGAATATAACTTTGGGCAGTTGGGGTCAGTAGTCGCAGCTGTGTCTCCTCCTAACTCCTTGTGCACCCCCATCCTACTCTCTGGTGGGGTCAGGTGAGAAGCAGAAAAGGTCTTGGCTCTGTGTGAGCATTGCTCAGCAATACCAGAAAACATCTCCATCTATAACAAAAATGTCTCTATATTATCAACACTGTTTCCAGCACAAAGCACAGCCCCATACTAGCTACTGTGAAGAAACTCAACTCTTTCTCAGCTGAAACCAGACATTGGCACAAAATAATATTCTTATAGTATTCTTCCTCTTCTTTTACCCATTTTAAAACTATGAAAAGGAGGACCCTGAGAATAGAAAATCAGGTCCCACAAGTCCTTTACCTAGAAGATAAATTCTTGCATGAAAAAAGGAAAACATGTCAAGTGTGTTTCCTCAAATTATTTTCTCCTAGAAAAAAATAAAAGCGAAGGGAGAAAAGCATAACATATGGAGATATAAGATCAAGATTAGAATTTAACTACAGTTTACTGTTGTGCATGCTATGAGTTTTTAGATGAGAGTGTTGCTGATTACCAAAGTAAGAACCAATAGATAAGGAGAGCAGAGATTTTTTTTTAGACAGGATTGTTTGTCTAGTTAAGGTTCTGTTTAACCCAGATAGAAGGATGTCTTGGGATGAATCCAGGAATGTGCTTTTACTCATATGCCAATAGATATAAATTATTCAGCAGTTAGAAATTGTTGGAATCAAAGAACCTTAAATCGGAAGCCCAAATAATGGAAGTTTTAGATCTGTAAGATTCATTTCAAAAGACTAGCTTAATATTTACTTTACAATTTCAGAACAGCAAGCACCAAAAGCTTGCTGATTCTGTAGGTTAATATATTATTCTTTAATCCTTTATAGCTTCAATTCAGATCATAATTGGATCACAAGTGAAAATGACACTGATAACTTTAGGCTAGCGAAGCCTAATTTTTTTCCACTGTGTGTGTGTGTGTGTTTCTCTTTTTTTTTTTTCTTCTTTTTCTTTTTTTATTTTTCATACCAGTCATTGTGAAAGGATTATCAATATGTCTTCAGAAGAAGTCTAGGACTAGAAACACACATGTCAAGTTAGGTATGAAGTGAATTGCCAGCAGTTCTCTGGAGATACGTGCACACCTGCTCTCGTTATCTCAGGTTCAAGACAGGATTATTAGCATCTCAATTTCCTGAGCACTATATTCACTCGTACATTATTGGGAAAAGATGCACATATGTAGAGGGGTTTGAATCTTTTCCATGCTTTTTAGTAATACTGAAGAGCTGACTGGAACAATAGAGAACAGATTAGAATGAGAAAATAAAGTTTCAAAATGCTGTCAGGAAGGAGAAGAGAAAATAGCAGAGAACGAGAGCCTGTACCAAGCTTGGTTAGGTGTAAAATAAGTCCATTTGGTCAAGCCTAAGGTTTGCTGAAGTACTTCTGACGTAATACAATTCAGGATAAGAATTGGCTGCTGATTTCATATGTTCTTTATTTTTATTCTCTCCTCCCCCTCCCCCCCCGCCCTTTGTTCTTTCCTAACAATGCTGAATTTAGCTGTGGAAATATCTAGAATTTAATGAAAGGGAAGTTTAAAAAGGAAATGTAAATTCAATGAACCTTTTTGAAATGCCTGTCTTGAAGAAAAGGAATTATTTTATCTCAAAGACTGCAATCTAAAAGCTTAAACGTATCAGGGACAGTATGCCATTTATTTTATCTAGCAAAACAGGTAAGAAGTACTAATGATTCTACATAAATTAGATTATGCCACTTTTCACGGATAGTGCTCCATATCACATAAAAGAGAATTAATTTCTTTATTAAAAAAGATGAAAAAATATTTCACTGTGATATTCCTCTTTTTTTTTTTTTTCCAGGAGGAACAAATAAAGCTACCTTTAAAGGTCATATTCTTTATAATTGATTTATTTGTGTGACCATGTTTTCCAGGAAGTATTTAATAATCTAGGATCTGATTAAGTGCTAAGCAAACAAAAAATTGAAATATAGCTCAAGCACCACCAAGATCAATAAGCTGATGCAAAGATAGAAGCATAAGGAAAGAAAGAGGCACTGTAAAAATCACTGTCAAGCAGTACTTTCTGAACCCTATATAAGGTGTGTATATAGGATTCAGAAAGAGATTAATATGTTAAAATCTACAGCTTATCTTTCAAGTAACTTCTCAGTTATCAAGATGGAATAGGTCAGAGATGACATAGGCCATATACACTCTACAAACTGCAATTACTTGTTCTTCCCTGTTGAGGTAAGTTCTTCAGTTTATGTTTACTCAGGAAACCTTTGCAGTAGTGTTCTGCTATTGGACTTCTTTATCGACAACTGTGAGATTAGCCCATATAAAATTTTAGGACACTTCGCTCTTAATAATCTAAAACTGTAGAAGACAGTACAAGGTTTGTTTTCTCATACTTCTGGCCATAATCAAAACAGAGCAATAGAACAAAAGGAACAATAGCTGTCTGGAGGGAACAGCTATAGGTACCTCTCTGAAGACAGAATAGAGATTTTGGAAATACAGCTTGGATGTAATTTAACAGAATTTGGGTGTTCATATTGCTAGAACTCAGTCATTAGTAGATATAAAGCTAAACATTTCTTTCAGACTAGAAGTCAAATTGTTTTGGTCATCTAACATTGAATTTCTTGTGTGTTACTAATGGAAGTTTGATTTTATTTTCATAAGATATATTGGTGGATCTTGCAGGCGGAAACTGTAGAGAACTTTGCAAATAGGAGCAAGCAAGTACCAGAGAACAGACCAAAATGGCAAAAAAAAATCCACAACCCACAAGCAAACCCAAAAGCCCCAAACTACAATGCCGAAAAAAAATCTGTAAGAGTAGATTTTTTTTTGTGTTAATCCGAAAGGCAAGTTATTTTCTCACATCTCCTTGCTTTATTTTTAAGTACATTTTAAAATCATGATAAATCACCAGAGAAAAATCCTGTATGTCTTAGGACAAAGTTCTTTTCCCACAAACATACAAATCACAATACCTCATTTCTTCTTTTTTCCATTGATATCAAAAGAAGATTAAAAATACATAAATAAAAATATTTTAAAATAAAAGTGTTGGTATCAGAAAAGTTTCTTAAAATGTTATATTTTTTTTACTAACATGAAATTTTTTACTCTCCAATGACTTCTCACATTTCCCTCTTATACTAAAAACATTAAACATTTTCTCATAGGGGAGATGTTCCAGGCCCTTAATCATCTTCATAGCCCTTCTTTGGACTCTCTCCAGAAGATACCTGTCCTTTTTACACCAGGGAGCCCAGAACTGGACACAATACTCCAGGTGGGGCCTGACCAGGGCAGAGTAGAGGGGGAGGGTTCCTAGGTTGGGAAAAAAAAAAGAAAAAAAGAGGAGCAATAAGTTTTTTGTTGGTTTTCCATTTGGTTTTTTTCCCTCTAGACTCATTAGCAGGACTCATCTGATATCCCAGGGGAACCACTACTTTACTTTAATATGTGTGGAGAAGGCTTCTTATCAGATCCTTTTGTTGCCACTGTAAGAGTGTTTCTACAGTTTCAAGGCTAGTGATTCCAAGCATATAGGATGAGAAGACACTAATGAGAAACTGTAGAAATTAATTAAAAAGCCCATAAAATTCTATTTATGCAGATAAGAATATGGATTTTTTTAATGAAGTACTCAAGAAGTAACAGAACTAGTGATAGGTTTTATGTTCTACCATAAAAATGGAAATCTCAGTCTTTCACTAAAATAAAATTTGCATTTCTATTTATGATGGATCATGTGATATTACAGCACTAAACTTGTCGATAGTAGAGGGTTTCCTGGTACATTGTATAACAGAGTAATTTTTAGTTTCCATATTTGAATAAAGAGAATAAAATAAATGAAGTATTTTTAATGTCTATAGCACTTTCATGGCATATATGTAGATTATGTGTCAGAAGAATAGAAGAAATTAAATATATCATGCTAACATCACTTGAGCTGTTGAGATACAGGTATGCTTATATAAATATGTTTAAAATATTTAAAGTGATCATAAGGATTTGAACCAATTCCTCATATCATCTTCCTTGAAATACCTGCCTCATCACTCAAAGCTGTTTTGATCGCCTAAACCACACACAAGCCTGTGGCAAGCAAATCCTAATGAATGAGTTCCCAACAGACTCTGAATTTGATCTAAGAAGATGAACTGCTATTGTCGTAGCTGAACAAAGCATATTTCTCCAAAGTATCCTTTCATGTGTTGTCCTTGTCATGGCTCTCAGGAACTCTTGATAAGCTTTGCCTTCCAGGAGATGTAGTCTATAGGAAAAGGTAACAGAAAAACAGGCAGCCTTTCAGATACAGAAGCCATCTGATGCAAAGGCAGCAGAAAACAGGAGAAAACTTCAAGCTAAAATCAGGTTGGGAAAAATATTCTGAGTCTAACTTCATTATGTTAATTAGTGAGAGCGTAGAGAGAAAAGAGCAGTTAGCACTGTGGCACAAGGGGGGAAGTTAACAAGGTGGGCAGTGATAAGGTCATCAGCACTTGTGCAATAGGGAGCCGAGACAAGTGGCTTATTGCCTGTGAAACAGCAGAGCATTAGCAGAAGCTGAGATGTGGGGTAAATTTCAGAGGGCCATAAAACTAATGTTCTGAGAGTCCAATTTTTGTGTAGAGAAGTGTATAGCACAAGGCTGTAAGTATTTCTTTCATTGTCTGGCTACATGTGTGCAAATACCTTTACATTGACCATGGAATAGAAACAAGATTTTTAAGCACAGTTTTAATACTGTGAGAGTATCACTGCATTGCCACATAATGAGATTCCATACAACAGATGGTTCTATATTTCACTGGGAATATATTGTCTCCACCAAATTACTACAAGTTACTTTCAAAACAATTTTAGCTCCCATTAATGAAACTGATTTAGTATATTTTGTTGTTTATGCACTTTTTGGAAGACTCAACAGATTTAAATGGCTGAGTCATATATAAGTCACACTGTTAAAACGTTATGATCTGCCCTGGGTGATAGTGAGGCAGTTTACAAAGTAAATGACCACTACAGCCACTCTCGCAGTCAGCTAATGCTATGAACTTTTTTGGGGGCATGGCATCATTTCCCAGAATATGACACAGAAGCACAAAGTTCTCTTGGAGACCACAATCAGCTGTTTATTAGTGTCAGAACAGTGTATAACAATGTGACTTTGTTTATTCCAGAAGTGCCTTTGTACTGTACGAGTTATTGCATAGTGTTATTTGACAATGAAGAACCTAATATTTTGCCTGACTACAGCTACAGAACTTTCAAATCAAAGTACTTCACTCTTGAAAAATGAAAGAAAAGCAATGTGAATGATTCTGTTCTAATGAAGTGCAGGGCTTCTCCTGGGAATAAAAATATGATAATTCATATAACCGAAGCATTCTGTGTAAATTGTCAGCTATTCAAATTAAAGAAGTAACTAATGAATAACTGCATGCAAGATTGCATGGTGATTAGCAGTACAATATTTAATATCAACTGATGTTATCAATCATTTCCCACTGTAATTACCCAAGGTGTTGAATAGAAAATTGCTTTTAAAGTACATTTCAATAAATGAAGTATTAATTATTACAGGTAACTTGTAAAACAGACTGTTACCACATAGAAGTGGGCAAAAAAACTTATTAATATCTTTAAGTGGGTTTTTTCTGTACTAAAATGAAACAAATATTTTCTGGAAAAATCATGTCCGGAATGAGCAAGAAATACAAAGAAAAACGGTCCTTACATTTACCAGGTATCTGTTAGTTAGTCAACACATAAACAATGTACAAAAATTATGTCCATGGTCAACCATAGATACACAGCCTAAACAGCACAGTGTTTCAGTATCATGATTTAGTGGTTGGATTTGGAAGTGCTAGTGGCTGGAGATTACGATCTAAAACATCTTTTATGACCAAAATGATTCTATGATTGCAACAGACAGAAATGCAAGCTGAGAGATTACAAGAACATTGGCCCTTATTTTTGTTTAAATACTTTTTAAAAAGTGTTATGTTCCAACCAAATTAATGCATTTATGTATTTACTTATTTTTATGATCTATGGTTATGCTTTACACTTTTATGGAGTTGGTGCATGCTAGCACTTTTTATGAAGATGAAAGATAATAGCCACAGTAAAAATAGAGGGGCTACTTTTCATCATATATTAGTAAAACGAAGAAGTACTTTTCTTGGAGTCTGAAATTAAACTGCTGTGAGATTATTTGTATGATCCCACTTAATTTTGTCTTTTGCAGGTGTTCCATTTGATTGAGTTAATCATTAATTAGAGCTGGGACTTGAATCTGAGCTTTATTATCTCAGGTGTACATAAGTGACCACTAGATTAATAGATATTCTGAACTGGCAAAGTGCTGAGGGATTTGTTTCTCTCTGGCTTTGAATAGAAATTTCATCCTGGAGCTAAGAGATTTTTCACAATATAAATTTAAACCTAACAGATAGGTCGCTCTAAGGTCAAAATTTGACAATCACCTCTACATAAATATTTTTTCCATAGATTTTATATTAGAAATAGGTAGGGGTGAGGTGGGGAAGAGACCTCTGAATCATTAGAAAATCACTTTGATGATTAATTTCTGTTTCATGACATTTTCACAGAGTATGAAAGTTAATTTGACTCCATGTCCTTGGAATGTATTATATGTCACTCAAACGAATTTATTTTTTAATTGTGATCACAAAATCACAGAGTGGTTGAGGTTGGAACGGGCCTCTGGAAGTCATCTTGTACAACACCCCTGCTTAAGCAGGGCCACCTAGAGCCAGTTGCCCTGAACTGTGTCCAGATGGTTGTGCAATTTTTCATGTATTTCTTCATGTATTTTTAATTCACTACTTCTTTGAAATAAATCCAGGTGGTTTTGAGTGTTTGAGGTTTTTATTATTAATCTCATTTTTTTTCTTATTCATTAGTTTCATGGCCAAACTTGAATGAATTAAAGGCACTGAAATGAAAGAAGATTCATGCTTTATTATATATCTTGTACCTCTTTTAAAGATCTGGAACTCTATTTGTGAGAATAGGAGGGATACTAATGTTGACTGTCCTCATATATCTAACACATATGATACTTAAATGAAGAGGTAAATGTTCATATATATATATCAAAAATTTACTCTTCATAAGATTAGAATGAAAACCTGGACTAATTTTGAAACAGAAAATTGATCTTTCTGTGAATGTGGTGTGACTCTACTGGCAAATCTTGTGCTATTGTTTCCTTGAGTTTCCTCTTCCCTTGCCACAGGGATATACTTGGATTGTTTCTTAGCTGAGAAATGTCTAACAAGTTTCTGCCTATCCTTCTACCTCCAGCCTTCCCTCCTTCCCAAAGTAGCTCAGTGACCCTTGTTGTTCTAAAGTTCTTAGCAGACCTTTGCTACAAAATGCCCAAATGACCAGAATTTTAAAATCAAATCTGAGGGTTTTTTGGTCTTCCTGTTCTGTTTTTCTTTCTTACCCAAATAATCTCAGTGAGCTGATTTACAGAGTAGCTTCGCTAACAGTTGTGTGCAACTAAGGCAGCAGCAAACTGTGGTATTTGAGTAGAAGTGACCAGCCAGGAGGAGACAGAACTGGGACTCTGAGATAGTATTGCTAGAGGAAATATATCACTGAAATTCACCCTTATTGCACTAAAGCTCTAGGATGAAATAACGCAGTGGTGTTGAATGAGTGGTTCTGAGAGAGCATATGTAAACACTCTAGTCTAGTACATGGGGATCACTTTATGTTTTGCAGTATAATGTATACATATTCAGATCTTGTCAGTTTACTGTGTGTAAACTGAAAAAATACCCCAACCCAACAACTCAACAAACAAACAAAACAAAACATAAAAAACCCATAGCCTCTAGTAACATTTCCTGAAAAGAAAGAAAAAATCCTCAGGGTAAACTGTCAGTTTACATTGCAATCTTAATAAAAAAGAACAGTTGAAAGGAATCAGGCCTCAAAGTAATAACCACGTCAGACACTACAATATAAACCCATATCACAGAATTATTTTGATTTATGTTAGTAGTATAGATAGAAGTACCAAAGAGAGTATACAATGAAATTTTAGCAGAATAAAGTCTTGGATTTTGGTCTCTGTATAGTTTGCTACTCAGAAGTCTTGCTCAAGAGGGTTATAAACCTACTTTAACAGAAGTTAGTAATTTGCCTACTGCATGTTGAGTCACCTAATTGTTGTTTATGTTGATGTAATTGCTATGATAAAAGTAGTAAAATGGACTAAAGTAGATTTTCAGAGCTATAGAATGATATCCTCGTTAAATTAAGAGATGATCACTGAATTCAATCTGATTGGCTATTAAGAAATTTCCCAATGTTAATTCTGCATAATAAACCATGTTTTACATCATGTAAGAGACAACACAGAATGATGCCAAAAATGAATAGAGCTGTTTGAAGTCTGATTACCCTGATGAATCCCTTCCTTACCATTTTCTGATTTCTCTATTCATAATTTTGGCTCTTTATAGGCCATTTCATAATTGAACAGCTTGTAAGAAAAAGTCTGGTGCTTACAGCAAAGTGTTGTGGAGAAGGAATATGCAGTTCTATTAAGTATTTGAATAAGTCACACTGTGACTTTGTTATGAAACAGGACTCTGTACCTCAGTTTCTGTAATTCTTCTGCTTTCCCAGTATCCAAGTTTAAAACATTTACCTGTCACGTGAGGACCTGAAATGCCATACAAATATTGAAGAAAAGGGTTAGATGCCAAGTAAAACAGTTTACTAAATAAAACAGTACCCCTAAGGGGAGAGAAAATATGGGTTTTTTGTGGACATACATGATGGTTCCTTCTTAGCAAACACTGAATCAAATGTTGTAATAAAAGACTGGTGAGAGGTAGAACACACTCTTAAGAATAAGTTTACAGTCGAACAGAATACTACCCCAACACTGACATTTTTAAGGGAAAGACCTCCTTGTTTAAAAAATATATGCAACCAACCAACCAAATGAAACAGGCTAAAAGAGTGGCCAAAAATGCAGGACAGAAAAATATATCAAAATATTTTTATTTGGTTTGGGCAGAGAATGGCTAGAAAAAAACAGATATTCAGATTCTGCTAACAGAAAGTTGAAAGGAATCTTTTGGTTTTATGTGGAAGATTAAAGAGCTAGAAGTAAAAAACCAACCAACCAACCAACCAACCAACCAAAAAACCCAACCAAAAAAACAGCAGACAAAAATGCCTTAAAAATAAAGCAAATTTGCAAATCAGTGTTCTATCGAGTGTCCAAATTACAATTAAAGTAGAGATGCTAACATCTACATTCTCTATTCCAGCTACAGGACTATGGCAGTCAACCCTGTTGTCTCAGTCTCTTTTTTATCTTTCTTTGTCTATTATCATTACTAATGATAGATTTCTACTCTCTCTTGAGTAAAGGAAGTAGCTTCCTGAGTTCTGTGTATAAAATGGGGACTATTATTGAATTTTCTTCACTTCCCTTGCTGTGCAGAAGACAATTAATGCATATGTTTGCAGGAACTGGTGAATTTATGTATCAAAATTCAGAGCATTCCTTGTTGCCTCTGCACTTTACCTCCAAATAGTGCAGAGTCCTGTGAGACGAAAGTACTACAAAAAGAATGTTACATGGATTCCTCTTTTAATTACTAGGAAAAGTGAAATGTGTTCATCTGGGATTCAGTTAGAGCTTGCAGGAGGGCCTGCTGGATCAATGCTGTATTTACACTGTTCTCTTTCCCTCTGAGATTTGTTCCCTTAACGCATCTCACTGAAGTGTTCATTCACCACTACTTGCTATCATATGGAAGTTCTGTATATAATTACAGTTACGGTTTTCTGTATCAGCTGTCAAATTCTTGCTTTTATAACACTTCTGCTGTTACTTTAAATGCAGTGGTATGCCTCAAATGGCTCAGGTGCCATTTTGGCAGTCACTGACCCCATATATTAATTTTGGCACGTGGCTTTAACATTTTGTGAGTGAAATGCATTTCTTCCTGACACTTTAGACTGAAATCAGACTTACCCATTTGTGGTAATAGCTTTCTTTTACTAGGAAATAACAAGTTGCATTTGCATACTAAGTAGTTCACGTTTTGTTGCTTATGTTGATGAATACTCTTTCAAGTATTAATTATGCACTCAGCACCTGGGTGTCTAGCTTATTGCATATGATTTTAGGGCGAAATTTATTTTACTCAAACTTTATTAGAACTACGTTAACATTTAATTCACTGTTCTTTTGTACTATTGAGATTTTCTCTACTGAGAGCAAGGGAAAGAAGGTGGCAGATGGACAGACAGCAAAAGGCAATCATCCTTTTAGCACCAATCTGAGGAACATCTCAGGCTCTGTATTATGAAATGCCTGTCACTTGAGCAGCACAGAAACCAAATACAACCAATGAAATAGGATAGAAAGAAAACAAAAGAAAAGCATCAAAATGAAAAATTAATTCAGTGATAATGTTTGTAGGTGCAAAGCCTCCTCTGTATGATTACTGCAAGTCCATCTAACTACAGCAATAAATAACAACCATTAGCCAAAAAAATAAAGTCAGACGCTATCAATTAGGTGCTTACAGTGCACTTCTGTAGCAAAAAAAAAAAAAAGTTTAATATAGATAAATTATAAAGTGAATGCATGTTTGACATCTTTTGGTCCATTTGCTTTGAAATATGCACTTAAATGTTAATATTAGATTCCATAAACAAGTATAACAAAAAGGGCACCCACAACAAAGATGAAAGAACATAAAAGGCCTGAAGTTGACAGTCTAAGTACCAAATCTGATAGAGCACAGCAGTTATAGAAACATAAAACATGCTGAAAACATCATAATTATAGCTGGTTAGAGATCAAAGAGAAATGTGCAATAAAAGCAAACGAAAGCAATCAGATAAGACACATTTAAAAAAGAATTCCGCTGTAAACATGAATGATAGCTATATGGTAATATTTAGCTGACTATATTCAATTAAAAATAAAATGATTTTATGGCATTGATCTTACTTATTTTCTAGCTTCATTTGCTTAAAAATACGATACTATGCTTTGAGTAGGAAACTATGTTTTAGATATATATAGGTTTTGTGTTTTAAGTATATGAGCATACAAACAAATGCATGAACAGGAACACACATGTGCTAAAACATTTTTATGTGTGTATATGGGCATAATTCTTGAGATTATTTAAGGAGGACGTTTATATGACGTGATATGAATACCTTGTAACACCTAAGGGAAAATATTTCCTAGTCTGTAGGAGACCAGTCTTTACTATTCCAAGTTTGCCCTTAAAGTTATTATATGGAAGTATGATATTTTAACATTTCAACAAAACAGGGCACCTGCAAATTGAGGTACTCCTGTTACACATCCAGCTTCAACAATTTAATATGTTTGGTTTTTTTTCCTTGTGGAGGTATCTTCCATGACAGAATTTGCCAGATAGCCCACAATAATATCTATCTTCACCAACAGAGTCTATCTTAGAAATTATTGAATTAAGTGTCTTCTAACTTTAGAAATTATTTCAAAGATAAAATGAACTATACCAAAGAAATGTCGGTTTGCATCTACTAACTACAAAAGGGCCTACAGTGATAATCTTCTATTATAAAAGTCTAAATTCACCCCTTTGCAGCCCAGCTGTACATAAACTAAGATGACCTATCAAAATAGTGTCATACAAAACACCCAATGACATTACAAAATTAGGATTTTGAGTTACAAAAAATTAAAGAAGCATTTTAAATTTTGTAATGAGGACCAAGCGCAAAAATTAAAGATAAATTGTAATATGGACACACTTTGTGATAATTTGAGTTTCTGACAAGAAAAAATATTTTCTTCTTCAGTTTGCCAAACTCAGAGATTCGGAGGAAGTTAAAAATCAGAGTTAGCTGTAACTTAACTTACATCTTTGAATCTAAAGTTTCCTAATATTTTGGTTGTTCAATTATTTGTATGGTTGTTTCAATTTCAGTTACTTAGGTTATTTTAGTATAACAAAATAAAAATGTGTCCAACAAATGTCAGCAAACACTGACAAGAAGATGATTTTAGGATTATGTATTTCTTTGGAAAGCCTATATAGAAAGTACTAATTTTCCTATTACCTCCACTTTACAAACTCTATTCTGCTGTCCTGCAATTGAGGCCCCTCTCTTTTTCCCTGATCCCCAAGCCTTAGGCTGTGTTTATAGCCCGCTGACACAATGGATGTTACAGTTCCCACTGACTGCCAGGTCACTTGGATGTTTTGTCCATGCTAGCCCAAGTTAATAGTAGGAGATAAAGAAAAAGCTTAAAATTGTCATTTTGGAGGAAATCTGCACAACAATGTGACGCCACGAAAGAACTGCGGAGGATGTAACAGGAATAAAGTGTCCCAACCATTCCTGTCCTGAAATGTTTTAGGATTTCTCATTGCCATTTTATTTACTTCTTCTGTTTATATCAACGATTTCAGAGTGCTACGGTGTGGCATGTAATCAAGTTAGCATCAATAGCAAAGAATCATAACTTAGGTCTTTCGTTTGAGTTGGGTTTTGTTGGTATTTGGTTTTTTTCCCTATTATATTACCTTGGGAGCTATTTCTTATCTTTAAAATGTATAATTCTGCTTGATCTGAAAATATGATAAAAAGACACAAATAATTTGAAGTACTACTACTGTAATTATAAAATAGGAATTTTTTTTCTCATCGCGCCTGTTGATTTTTTATTTTTTTTCTTTGGGTCATCAAGGTAGTGAAAAAGAAGAGATTGCTTCTATTGCTTCTCTCTCTTTTTTTTTTTCCCCTTTGTCTTTCTCTCTCTCTTTTAATATATATTCCATGCTATGGAATATATTGCGGTGACATTTTTTATGACGTAAAATGCGAAAGTTGCAGACAGAGTACCTGACATATATGGGGACATCAAATTTGAAAATGATGCTATGAGAGCCACAAGCTGCAATGTAAATCCTCCAGGAAAGGGGAGCTATTACAAAATCAAACCTAATTAATAGCATCTGAACAGCCTTCCGAGTATACAGCCACCCTCTGTTATCCCAGAACTGTATCAGCTGCCAGGTGCATAAACTCTCTTCAAGTTCAAAGAGACAAAGGGAGAGTAAAGTAACACTGTGTATTTAATACATTGATACTGATACGCATGGTAATAGAAGTACCTCTAAAAACACGCCAGGGAAAATGCTATTAATAGAAAGTTGAGATGGGGCTAAGCATGGTACAAAACTGGGAAAAAGTGGCTGACAGGACAGGGAGTCATGCTGCCATCCAGAGGGTCATGGACAAGAACCTTACAAAGTTCAACAAGGAGAAGTGCAAAGTCCTGCACCTGGAGAGGAGTGACTCCAGTCACCAGCACATTGCTGGGGGGCTACCAGCTGGAAAGCAGCTTGGCAGAAAAATCCTGAGAAATCCTGGTAGATACTAAGTCGAACATGAGCCAGCAATCTGTCCTTGATTCAAAGGTCAATGGTGTCCTGGGCTGCATTATCAGGAGTGCTGCCAGCAGGTTGAGGGAGGTGATCCTGCCTCTACTTAGCACTGGTGAGGCCACACCTGGAATACTGTGTACGGAAGAGACATAGACATACTGGAGATAGCCCAAAAAAAGGGCCACAGAGATGATGAAGGGTCTGGATCCTCTTGCTTATGGGGAACAGCCGAGACAACTGGGACAATTCACCCGAGACTAGAGAAAGCTCAGGAGCATTTTGTCATTGAATATAAGTACCGAAAGAGAAGTTAAGAGAATGGAGCCAGGATCTTCTCACTGGTGCTCAGTGATAGAGCAAGAATCAAGAGAGAAAAAACCTGAAACACAGGATGTTCTTCCTGAAAATCAGAAAACACTTTTCTTTCACTGTGAGGGTGATTGGGCACTGGTATTCCACCCTTCAATATATTCAAAAGCTGTCTGGACATGGTCCTGGGCAACTGGCTCTAGGTGCCCTGCTTCTTTAGAAGGTTGGAATAGATGATCTCCAGAGGCACCTTCCAACCTCAACTGTTCTGTGATTCTGTGTCTAGTTATTTGGCTTCTGGTAATGTTCTTGTGTGGGGTTCAGCCACTTTATTAATGAGATAGAATTTAATAAGAGTGTTTTTGAGTCATAGGAGGAAGTTTTATGGGCGAGTGTTTACATTTTTGAGAATATCAGATGTGCTCTAAGAGGGATATGAAGTACAGCATTACTGCTTTGGTATTCTATGTGATATTCCACCGTGTTTGGTGTTTCAGTGCTGGTGATGACACAGGTTACACTTCTGCAAGATGCTTTCAGTTGTCAGAATAAGGAAATCAGTGACTGATTAATAAATAACATTAAATCAAAAAGATAGAAACTCTTGAGTAGCAGCCCTTAGCAGCACTTAAGGAGACTCAGAGTTGAGTAAGTGAAAATTATTCTTGCATTTGGCTATGAATTTTTGAAAACTCTGCTAATGAGATCTGCTGATAACAAGAAGATAAAGAAGACTGAAAAAACAGATAATGTTATTGGGAAATACATATTTCTGTGAAGTATCTCGTTGCTTAATTTGAAAATGTTAGGAAGCTAAATTGTTTATATATATATATACACACAAAAAACCCTTGAACTATTACCTGCCTGGTGTTTGAGATACAAAGAAAGTAAAGGATATGTAAAATATTTTTGCAGATTTTTAGCTCCAAAGAGGACTACAACAATCACACTCTTTCACCGCGGTTTTAGTTAGCATGCAAATAAAAGATTTATTAATAAGAAACTGTTATTTTATGGATATGAAGTTTTGATATAAAATATGCCTCTCAAGTATGATTACTGTTACATGTACTTTTGACTATTAATTGTGCTTGTAAACTTGGAGAACAATTTGTAGTGGAAAACAACAGAAATCCACTTGATAGTCACCACAGTAACTGACTGAACTGATTTTGTCCTTTAGCTGTTAAGCGCTCATGACAGCTTTGAAACTCTGATTAACTTTTTCCATTGGAAAGATATCATAGACAGTCAAAATTGAAAATAGAGAAAAATAAAACCCCAAATCTAATGAATTTAAGACAAAGGCTTTTATTGTAATGTAGAGTGTACTCTACATAAAAATATTTGTTAAATTGTGGTCAAGAAGAGGATACAAATCACTATACTAATTATTTAATAATAGATAAAATATAATAAAATAATTGTTTATCATTATAAATATTTCACTTGCAAATTCTATCATAAACTGTGAAAGAATAAGGAGATACGGAAAGTCCTCAAATTGAGAAAATGAGAGAGAAATCTGAAACATTTTTCAGAGTAACTGCCAAAAATTTATTTCATTATCTTTCCTCATGAAACTTATTGAAGTTTATGAAGTCTGTAACTGCATTCTCCTTAAAGATCTGCCCTTCAGTTGTGTAAATAACAAGGAAATAGACAAAGAAAAAAGTATATAATTCTCTAGGAATTACAACTCTTTAATAAATAAGTAATCCATTGATTAACTAAATAGGTTAGAAATTGGTGGGCTGCATTGGATGTGGTTTTGAATATTAATAACTCAGGTTTTTTTCCTCTCACTAGGAGATGTGGTAAATATACTGAAATTTAAAATGGGTCATATTTGACCCAGAATACCTGTTTCCATCACATTTATTTTCAACCTCTGTTTAGGCAGTATCCCCAAATTGTCAAAAAAGTTTAGACTATGCTGTAAATAACAACTGTGAAGTTCTGAAACTGGTGTCACATTCATATGTTATGCTTCTCCCATAATAGAAGTGGAGTTGATAGGATCTTGCGCATTTCTCAGCTGCTGGGTGGCACTAATTTATACTTTTTTTTTTCCTAGTGGGTATGTGTATAGTCATTCACTATACAGACAAAGAATTATTTATGGACTATAAAATGTGAAGCAGGTACAGAAGACAAATTGTGCCTGTAAGACTCTGCTACTGATGACCTAGCTCCTCACAATCAGAAAAAGGGAAGACCAAGGCAATTATCTCACTATATTTTGTATCTAAATAAGATTAATGTATTTTCTTTTATTTCACTTTCTCAGGAATAACTCATATGTGTGCATCAAAGAGAAGGTTGGATTAAGAGAGTAGTAGGCTTAAGTTTTTGTCTGAAAAATGACGATTTCTTGATTTTTTCTTTCATAGGAATGTATTTTAATTAAATTGTGTTATGAACTCTCTCTTACCTGCAGAACAAAAATCTAGAGAAAATACTAATTTTGACCTCAGAAAACCAAACAGTGAGAATAGGGCAGTATGTGGGCTTTGGGTGTGATTTGATTTGTGCTGAGAACAGCCTTGATAACATGGGGATGATAGGATTACTGCTGAGCAGTGCTTACATGGAATCAAGGCCTTCTCTACCTCTCACACCACCAACTGTTAGGCTGGGGGTGCAAAAGAAGATGGGGTCACAGCCTGTGGACAGCTGACCCCCAACTGACTAAAGGGATATTCCGTACCATATAACATCATGCTCAGCATACAAAGCTGAGAAAAGACTAGGGAAAGAGGGGGGGAGTAAACATTCAGAGTGATGGTGTTTGTCGTCCCAAATAACACTACTTGTGATGGAGCACTTCTTTCCTGGAGATGACTGAACACCTACCTGACCATGGGAAGTGGTGAATTAATTCATTGCTTTGCTTTGCTTTGCTTTGCTTTGCTTGCGTGTTTGGCTTTTGCTTTATCTATTAAACTGTCTTTATCTCATGTCAGGAGTTTTCTCACTTTTACTCTTCTGATTCTTTTCCCCATCCTGCTGTGGGTGACTGAGACTGAGTGGGTGGCTGCATGGTATTTACTTGCTGGCTGGGGTTAAACCATGACAAGCAGTGAACCCCTAATAGAAAACATAACACTTTTATTCAAATTTCTGCTGTCTAGTGCCGATCTGAAACTTGGATATTTGCCTTCTATTTTGCAGGTGAGCATCATAGGTACAGTTTTAAAAGCCATTTTGGAGTTTTCTGTCTTTTACTGAAAGATAAAAAAACCAACACTGCAAGTAGGCCCTAACTCTACAGTGAAGTCCCAAAACTGAGGTGCAGAATATGCTTTGGATATGTATTACTGAGAAATAACTTTGCTTCTGCCCTATCCTCTAAGCAGACATGCAACTCATCTTAGTTAATTCTTGGGATCTCCTTCAGAGAAAACTAAATAATGTCTTCCAAATAAATCAGGGTGCAGCTTTGGGAATCTGTTCTTTACAGATAATGTGGATAAAGCTCAACCAACTCTTTGAATTCTTCTTGACAACTACATCATTAGCCCCTCCTATTGCAACAGCTTTTCAATCACTCTCCTTCTGTTCCTGAGCACAATGTCCATGACAGGCAATGTGCTTTTGGAAGCATGTTGTAAGACATTACTCTCCATATAATGCTCATTGTACAATAACAACAACAAAACAATAAAAATAAAAATATCAACATTTTACAACTCAGGGGTACCATATATTACTTATAGAGAGATCAAGGGCTAAATGCTACACAATGCTGACTTGACCAGTCTGACTGTATGGTAGACAGGCCTTGAAGCATGGTGGAATGAAACACCCTATGCCAGCTGAGAGGAACGGTTATAATCACTCCTCCAAAGGGTTTGAATACAGACTTTGCTTTGCCCGAGTAAGAAAAGGGACTCAATTATTTATCATGTTGCTTGAGCACACTAACCACTGCACTACCAAAGCAGCAACATCAGGTTTGTCTACCATGCACATGAGTTCTGAGAGAGCCAGGACTTAAACAAACCTCTCTTCACTATTTCATACTGGCTGCTTCAGAAAACATTCTCCAGCACTGCTCTTAAGTACCTAGCTCTTTCCATGTGTCATATAACTGGAAAACCCAAGTATCACTGAAAATTAAAATAAAAACTGCATCACAGTTGAGTCAAAGTCCCCACTGTCTAAATTCCCTTTACAGAGCTTCCCTGCTTCCCTTTCATTTCCCTTTCATCCCTAGCTGTTGGTGGTTAGCTCTCAAAAGTCAAGCTATTTAACTGCACTTTTTGCTAATGGTTTCATTGTCATCAGAGGTGGGCAGAGATGACATCCTGAAACAGAACTCCCAGCTGATGCTACAAGAATTTTTTTCAGCCACATTAATCACTCTGTTGAAGTTTGGCTTGTGATACCTTGCATATAGCAAAATAAATAAACTCCCACATCAATAACTCATTCAACCACATGGAATTCTACTTACCACATGACTGAACATACTATTGATTTTACACTAACAGCTATCTAGCTTTTTCATCAATCCAACAGTACCAGTTGCTTCACTATTTTCTCTCTTCTTCGGGTCCTATTTCTTTTTCCTTTTCTCCAGCCCCAAACGTTTCCCTTTCCTTGATCCTTTCTGTCCACTGATGAAGTCTTAAGTGGTTGCTTTCCAGAGATATGTTGTTTTAAGCAACACATAATTTAGAAGTCAGAAATCCCATGTATGAGGCAACAGGACTTTCTTACAGCATGTCACTTAGCTGCAGTGAAAAGCAAAGCCTTTTTTTCCAATTCAAGCTACATTGCTGGTGATATTTTATTGTAAGCAAGGAATCATTGGAATGCATAATCCAAAGTAAATTTTCTTAACATTTTTTTTTTTTTTACTTTAAGGAACTGAGTTCGGAAAGGCATAGGGGCTTTCTGAATCAGGTATTGACTGGACTGAGTAGGACATTGTGGAATGTACAGTAAGGAATAGCCAGGCAGTGGTGGATAAATAAGTGAGATAACTGGAAGACTTTCCTATTTCAAATTTCTTTTTTTTTTACATGCTTGCTGATAATGTAGAATTTCATATAAAGCCAAATGAGTGACTGACCAACTGTGTTAGAAAAAGGGTAAGGAGAAAAACTTAATGTTTCAGGAGGCCTTGTAGAAAAGAGATTAGAATTAAGGCATAGACCTCAAGGCTAAAATCTTATTTTGCAAAGAAAAGTCCTATAAGGATTTGTCCTTCAACATGCTATCAAAGAAGCTTTATACAGTAAATATCATTGTATTTGTAGAGCTCAACATTTGTTATTCTTTCATATTGATTAAAATACTTTAAATATCAGGACTCATGTGACCAAGACAGTTTCAGCTTGAAATAAACTGTTGCTCTCTTGCTATTAGCTGAAAGCATTGCAGTCTATAAAAATAGTAAAGAAATGGGTATTATTCCTGCAGGGTGAACAAAGGGCAAATGGAAATATGCAAATGGATTTTATCAGGAGCATAAAATCTCCAGTCCTTTAAGGTTTTGTTTGGGTTTTTTAAAAATATAATCTGCAAATATTCAATGCTAAAATGATGATATATCTAAGGCATAGGAAGCAGTTTTACAAGCTTTTAGTTGTCATCTTTTAATATTACAAGTGCATTTCCTTTCAGTTGCTTCTATATTTAACTTTTCCCCATCTAACAGTAAAAAAACCCTATCTGGTTTGGACAGTAAATCTATTCCAATCCAATGATATTTGCCAACTTAATGTTTGTTTTTTTTAGTAGGGGATGCTTTTACCCTTACTGGGTAGATGTAGCAAAGCAGTAAAGTATCTGAGATTAAACTAAAGCAGCCAAATTGTTCTGCCACAGAGGTTAAATAGAGTGATGCCTGTAAATCCTTGAATGGGCGTCTTGTATTCTAATGGCTGTAGTTCTACGATGAAGTATTATCCCTTGGTGTTTTTTAAGCAGCATTTGTGTGAATGTATTTCATGGTGAAATCACTTGGACTACTTCAACTCTGGGATGTACTGGAGATATGATGACCATTTGCCCCTGCTATTTGCATCACCATGGAATAGAAGGTATTTTGCCCGTGTCTCGGGACCAAAGCTGAACTTGAACTTCAGAAACAGCCAGCAGGCACAGGTTGGAATCGCTAAGGGAATGTTCTGAATAGACACATCACTTAATCAATCTTCCCTGTCTCCTTCCTAACGACTTGTGCCCATTGTTGGCAACCCACAGCTTTTGTCTGTTGGGTGAAAGGGGGTTGTGGCTGTCCTGAAACACAGCAGGTTTTTTTGACAGTCATCTAGAGCAAAAGTCCTGTTATCCTGGTCCTAATTATTCTTTTCAGAAGATTAAGGGAGAAAGGAACATGAGGAATGGTTTAAAATGTGGAAAATAAAAGAAGAAAGTTAGCAGAATGCTGCAAGTTGATTTAGGGCTGTATTTCCACTGACTTTCTCTACCAAGCAGGGCAGAGAAGCCTATGACATCGGGTATGAAAGAGAGAGCAAGGGAGACTGACATGCTAATCCCTCTTGCAAGCAAAAGGGTAGAAAAGTGTCTGGAGAAGTGCAGGGAATGATCGAATCTTTGACCAGGAACAAAGGGGAATAAACTGTTCTGTGAAAGGAAATAAAACAGATCAAAAAGGGGAGCAAGTGGTCACGGCTGAGTCATTGTCTGTTTACTAGTTTACTCCTGGGTTTTTACAGCTCTGAGTCAGAAACCCAAGAGAAAAGTAAGAAATAAGATTTTACACAATTTGTCCATCCTCTGTTGATACGTTTCTATGAGCTACTGAATGCAGTAATGACAATCAAGTCCTGGAAACTTTTACTTGGCCAAACAATAAACACAGAACTAAGAGAAACAGTTGAGCCAAATTTCCTTTCACTGTAAACAGACTTCAGAGAAGACGATTTGAGTTCATAGGCAGACCTTGCAAACAGAAATTGAGATTTTTATTTTTAAAGTTGCTGTGTAATATTTGGTATTAGGGGCAGGTAAGGTACATCTGATTCAATGAGCTGGACTGGGAAAGGAACAGCTTACATTATAATACAAGTCTATTGGGATTTTAGAAATCAAAAATACAGTTTAACTATGTGCCTCATAATTCCTCTTCATTCTTTAGCTGTTGTATCTTTCAGCATGTTTTAAATTCAAGTGCTGTAATAAACTGTTTCAACAAAGGGTGATTCAAGTGCCCAGATATGGACCAGATGCCTGAGGATATCTAAGATGTGCATGATTTTGGCAGATGCAGTACAGGAACTGCAGAAAATCATGCCCTTCTGGAGATGCATCTGGAAGCCTGGAAGGATGACTGACGGTGCCTCGCCTGTCTCTAGCAACATACATTTAGGCTACTGATTCCTATGTCAGCCCTTGCTTACTAGTATTAAAAAGGTTCCTGGGTTAGAGTTTTGTCTGTTGCCTGAAGTTTAGTTGGAGTGATGCTTGTGAAATGGCAAAGCTTATATTTGTGAAGATTTAGGTCACAATGCACTTGAATGGTTTAATTAACAACCAGAATTGGGCAGTACTGCTTTCAGCTCACTTCTTTTTCATCTATATATGGTAAATCTTAAGTTGTTTGTTGAAGTGCTTTTATGAGGAGATGAGAAAGTGAAGCTGTGGCAAAAAAAGCAGATAAGCAAGCTCTTTATATTGTGTCTTCTACTGGCTGGTTGTTTCCTGCTACCATCCAAAACCTTCAGTGCTGTCATGGTTTAACCCTGATAGGCAGCTAAGCACCACACAACTACTTTCTCACACCCTCACTTCCCTAAGACAAAACCCCATCCCCCACCTGCAAGGAAAAAAAACCCCAAACCTCAAACACCTCCTTCCCCCAAAAAAAAAACCCAACAAAAAACCAAACGAAAAAAACCAAAACAAAGAAATCCAAAGCCATGTGTGGTGGTTTGTGGAGGCCATGTGCCCACCGAAGCCACTCTCTTTCTCAGCTGGACAAGGGAGAAAATATCTATTGAGAGGCTTAGGAGTCAATATAAGGACAGGGAGAGATCATTCTGCAATTGGCGTCAGGGGCAAAACAGACTCAACACAGAATAAAGGAAAGAAAACTCTCTAATTTACTACACAACACTGCACACACAGTGAGACCAGAGTCAAATAATGAGAAATGGCATCAGATCTTAATGTACTTCCCCCCCCACCCCACCCTTTCCATCAGATTTAACTTTAGTCATCATTTTGCCCCCTTCTTCCCCCCCATTGTGGCATGGGGAGGGGCAGGGGATGGGGGAATGAGGGTTTCGGTCAGTTCCTGATGAGTTTTTTTTCTTCTTAGTCAGGGGGGCATTCCTCACACTCTTCCCCTGCTGCACCTTGGGGTTCCACCAACGGGAAACAGTCCTCCATGAACTTCTCCAACATGAGTCCTTTCCCACAGGTCTTCAGCTCTTCACCAGCTGCCCCAGCGTGGGTCACTTTTATGGGATGCAGTCATAAAGAATGTCTCTCAGTCTCTCAGGCCCAAACTGCTCCAGCCTGCTCCTCCACAGAGTCATAAGCCCACACACAGACCTGCCCCACCCTTCCCCCCCCCCCTCCCCCCCCCCCCTCCCCCCCCCCCCGCCCCGAGCAAACCTTATCCTGTGTGGGTCTCTCTCTATTGCTCATCTCTGTGTCTCTGTCTCTCTCCACAGGCTGCAAGTGCTTGCAGAGGCTTGCTCCAATGAGGGGCACAGTGTCTTCTGTATGTCTCCACCTGCTCCAGCATGGGGCCTCTCCAGAGGCTGCAGGTGGGGTCTCTGCTCCCTGTCCTCTTCCATAAACTGCAGTGGGACACCTGCTCCACCATGGGTTCCACAGGCTGCAGGAGCATCTTTCTCTCTGGTGCCTGGGCCACCTCCTCCCCCCAATTTCCCTGGCCTTGGTGCGTGCAGAGTTTCCTACATCTTCTCACTCCCTTCTCTGGTGGCAAAAAGCAGCTGCTTGCATTTTCTTCCTCCTAAATGTGATTCCCAGAGGTGCTGTGACCATCGCTGATTGACTTGGACTTAGTCAGCAATAACTCCGGCCTTGAGACGGATGGTGTTTGCTCTGTCAGGCCTGCAGAGAGCTTCTGGCTGCTTCTTGCAGAAGCCACCCCTGCAGCCCTCTCTCTGCCACCAGAACCCAGCTGTGCAAAACCGCAACACCAAGAAAACCAAAATTTACAAAACGAACAATTGTTCACCACCAACCAACTGAATCCCAGCCAGTCCCCAAGCTACAGCAGCCCCTGCAACCCTTTCCCCTGCACCTGAGTTATTATTGCTGAGCATGACATCATATGGCATGTGTTCTACTTGGGGTCAGCTGTCCTGGCTGTGCCCCCTTGCAATTTCATGTGCACCCTCAGCCTACTCGCTGGTTGGGTGCTGTGGGAAGAAGGAAGACCTTGGCTCTGTGTAAGCACTGAACACAATAAGAAAAATATCTATTATCAACAATCCTTTCAGCACAAATATCAAACACAGCCCCATGCACACTATTATGACCAAAATTAACTCTATCCCAGCCCAAGCCAACAGAAGTATTATGGAACACGTACTGCAAACCTGCATTCACATACGATGGTTTCCATGAAAAATAGTTACTTTCTGTGTTCTCCTTAATTTCACTGCTTGATTTTTGTGTATTTCCCTCCTCACTTTCTCAATGTTTTTCTAGAACTTTAAAATTCTACAAAATTTTGTTTTGTGGGTTTTTTTTTTCCCTTTCTCTTACACATACCAACATTTTTCATATTACTTATTATCTTACTTTATTTCCCTGGCTAGATTATACCAGAGTGCATATTAATTGTCATTTCTTCTATTACTTCAGTTTCAGTAGTACAATTCCTAAGTGTTATAAAATCTCAGTTAAAATTCCACTGAGCATTTCACATTCCCTCAAAGTCAGACTTTCTGACATCAAACTTAGTGTGTTTCTTTCTGTGCTAAGAAGCCTCAAAGTACATCAAATCTAAAGGGTTTTTTTGATTGCTGGATATTGCATGTTCTCAATACCAATCCTATTTATATCTGTCTCAACTCACTACATTATACACAGAACTGCCTATAACCAAGCAGGCTATTTATCAAAAAAAACCCAAAACACCAAAGAAAAAAGAACCAAAGTAAAAAAAAAACCAAATACCCAAAATCCAACAAAACACAAAAAAACCAACCTCCCTTTCCCCAACCACCTCCTTTAGAAAATAAATCCTTCTAGGTTTTTGCTTAGTTTCTATAAAAATCAGTATCAAGGTAATTACTTTTCCCTTGATAAAGATTAAAGCCAAGCTCTAACAGGCCATGCTGAGTGTACTGCCATATCTGCTCTAACTGCCCAAGAGATCTGTAGCTACATCAGCGAATTACCTGACTAGCTTTATTATCCAAATTTCTATCAAAACTTTCTCTACTGTCATCCCAAGTGTTTATGCCATTTTTCTCAGCAGATTCTATTTCATTTCTCAGTAATGTTGCTATTCTTGCCTCCTGTTTTTCCCTATCTCTGCCTTCCATCCTGACACTTTAAATCATCATGCTCTGTATTGATTCAGTAAAGTGCACTGTTCCACTCATTTCATATTGTACATATAAGTGAAAATCAACAAAAATGTTTGTGGGAAGTGAGGAGGACTGACAAATATGTCATTCTTGATTCACAAGTTTTACCCTGATTAATTGGTGAGCACTCAACAATATGAGTAACGATTGCTGGTTTCACAACTGTCTGTAGGTGCCTGACTGAATAGGATTTTGGCACCCGAGTCCCTAGTGAAATCAATGGAAATTAGGACTGTGGTCCCTAAATAGCTTTGTATTCCTGTCGCCTGTAGTAACTACCAATTGCACAGATATAGCTTGCTCAGAATGTTTAAATGTGTGTGAAGAAAATACAGCAGCTTATAAATTTATGGCAAGTTATGAGATGAGAATGATTGTTAAAAACCTGGTTCTTCAAATTCTTATGCTTGTTCTGGTCTGCAATAATAAGTAAGCAGATGATTTAATTGATTTTGATCACATTCTGATTCTTTCTTACTTTGTTTGGGCTCTTACCAGATGTAACCAGAAGTTCCGCCCTCACAAAACCCAGAAGTCCAGCACTCTACAGTTCCTATGAGGAAATGCAGAGCTTCAGTGGGTGCAAGGAGTAACAAGATTCTGACTTGAAAGAAAATGTTCTGTGTACCTTGCCTGGAGAAAAAAGGAAAAAAAAAATAATAAAATTGTGGCAAACTGACATTTACCTATGGAAAATGTCAATATGAAGGAAAACACATTCCACATTCAGAAGATTTTGATGGAAATTTATCAACAAATTCTACTCAAAATCATAACATATTATAATGTCCTTAAAAGGAAAGAGTAAAAATTCCAACTAATTTGTTCTTTCAAAAGAAAATAAAACCAGTGTATTTATATGCATAGAACCAGAACAATATTTTACCGTGTCAATTGATGGAATGAATTCCAAATTATTTTTTTCTCATTCAACTTTAAGTCTATTTTTAATCTGTCTAGTTAATGTGCAATCATATTTACCCACCCTTTTTTTTTTTTCCCCACAAAGTATTGATGACATACTGTCACTTTATTTGGTTTTTTCCCCTTAGGGTAAGAAGCAATTGTAGGGTTTTTTGGTTTTTTTAAAAATAATAATTATTTTTAAGCATCTATTATAGTTGTATTTGCTTTTGTTCAATATTGTGCTGTGTATTATTTAATGTTTTGAACATCTGCAGAATATTTGACCTCAGGGGGAGTAAAGCAATCATAAGATGTGTGCTTCCCATGCAGCAACATAGATATATTACTATTTAATGTAAATATTTATCCACACAATTACTGCTGCATGGCATCTTACTTTCCACAGCTATTAATAATCCTATGTTAAAGGTCTCTTAGAAAAAAAACTAAAGTGGTACCTGTATAAGTACTGACTTTTTAAGTGGACATCATGATACTACCCTATTCTGAGATATGGCAGATTCTTAACAGTAAATATTTTTAAACTTTTTAGTATCCAAATTAGCAAAAAAAAGGATACTTTAGGTTGAATACTACATTTGTTTGTGTTATGAACAGTCATTCACACCTGTGAAAAGTGAGTTAAAAAAGGATGTAAAAGGGAAAGATGTTGCCCAGAGAGATTATAGATGCCCCATCCCTGGAAACATTCAAGGACAAATTGGACAGGGTTCTGAGCAACCTGATCATGTTGATTATTGCAGGGGAGTTCTACTAGATGACCTTGAAATGTCCTTTCCTACTCAAACTATTGTATGATTCTGTGAATATTCTACAGCTAGACAGAGATGATGCTACACCAACTGCAAGGCAAGAGTAGGCCCAAAGGATTACTTCTCTATGGTGCTCTGTTCCCACAAAACTCACATGATTATATACTAAGACAGTTCCAAGTCCAGTAAATGATCCAAGTGGTGGTTTATTTAGTAGGGCAATATCAGGAAAGCAAATCATATTTCAGAAGCAGCTTTCTGGCTGTGCCAGTGCTAGGGCTGAAGTGTGGACTGAGTTTATGTTTTCTCTCTCAGGATCTACTGGCAGTTCTTTCAACCTTTGCAGAAATTAAAACAGTAAATGCAGCCTGGGTTACTTTATGCACTGCTTCAAGAAGTTTGTAGCAGTGAGACATCTTTATGCGCTGCTTTCATGTCTGAGAAAAACCTGAAACCCCCTTTTTGAGTGGTCCTTAGTCTACTACTCTCTTCTGAAGCATGATAGATATTTCCTTAGAATAAAATGTATTACGTTGGTCTAGCACTTCGCAGTAGCCCCTAAAAGCTTGATTACAGTTAATTTAATTAATTTTTATTTGAGTCTTGTGGCTGAAATGCATCACTATATGAGCTTAATACACTTAATTGACTGAGTGATCCTGAATTAATGTATGTGCACTCTTAACCCAGACCACTGTAAGATAACACAATTTCTTGTAAACTTCAAAGGAAAAAGTTGATGGTAATCTGCATTGCTCTGCAACTGAGCTGGGCCAGGAACAAGTGGTTGGGCTGTAACATAGCCTGTTATGTCTTCCTTTACTCTGTCATCTGTGTCTGAACCTTCTGTCAGTCCCTGTAAATGCCAAATGACCATCTAAAGTTCATGACTGTGATAATGAAAAATGTATCAAATGCATGTCAACTTTTTGAAGAAAAAACTGCCTGCAAAGTATACAGTTGTCTTCTGTATTTATTTCTTTCTCCTATTAATTGCACATTTCTACACTTTTTTTTTTCCTTGACCAATGCTGTTTTCTTCACTGACCTAAGAACTATACAAGATTCAGAACATGAACAGTTAACTCATTTTCTTAATATATTCCCTTCTCTTTTTTATCACCTCTCCTTACGGTCACTGGTCTTTATGTCAGCTCGTTTCTCTTATGCTATGCCTTTAATACACTTACCCTGCCACTTACATGACTGCTCATCTTCCTCTGTCACTTCTTCTAAGTCTAAAAACAGTCATGTGTGCCATCAGTGAAGCTCACATATTCATTTATCATTCAGAGACAGGCTGCTATTTTTTTTCCTAAAATCTGATCCCTTAGCACTACAGCCAACCAGTAATTATTTCCCACATTTTCCCCCCTTAAAGAGGATTAATCCTATCTTTAATACTTCTTTCCCTTTCCTCTGATAAAATGTGGGGGAAAAAACTCGTTTTGGTCAGCACTTCTCAGGCTGGCAACTCTGCAATATGGTTAAATTCCTTTTTCCTTCTTCTGAATGCACAGGTTTTGTATTGTGGTCAGGGTCTACATGTAAGCAAACTCTTTTCAGCCAAATTTTGGGGGGGGGAGATATTTTGTTGTTGAGACATTTAGCTGGTACTGAAGAATCAGAGGGTAAATTGTTGAGTTTATTGTATTTTATTCTGTCTGACTGTGGGCAGCTAACCATTTCTCTGTATTTCAGTTCCAAGCCAGTAACATGGTAGATAGAAAAATATTTTTTTTCTTTTCATCTTTGTCAGGACGTTCAGAAAAAGAAACCCTTTCTCTCTAACACTTTTAATAAAATTAGACCTTCCTACCAGTGTAAGACTTGAACACAAGTATCAAATATTAATTACAATTATCTGCTTGTTTCTTAGGGAGAATAGCAGCTGTGGTCTTTTCTGTACAGTTTTCCTGAAGCATTTTTAGAGTAATGAGTGATATTCTACTCCCTTTTTTGACTCAGAAGAGTTATATGAAGATACATCTTTCACTATCCTTACCCTTTTCCAAAAAAAAAAAAGGAAAGAAAGAAAAAACTTTACATAACCTTTTAAATGAAATATTGCAATAGGCCAGCATTTTAAGGATGAAAGTGCAGTTTTCTAAAAGGTCAGTTTGGTCCCTGAAAATGTTTTCAGTTTAGACAATACATTATGAACTCGGTGGAATCTAGTAGCAATTTTCAGCACTACTAACAATAGGAAGTAAATTCCAGTCATTCACAGTAAGATGGCAATGTGGTGACATTTGATGCTTGACTATGTGTGCTTTGACTTACAGCAAGAAACTGCCTGCTGAGGGGAGAGAACCTTTCCCTAGTTAACTGGATGAATTTTAGATAGAGGTGAAAAATAAAACCAGAACAGTTTATAAAGTAATTGCAAGTCATCAGCTGTGTGGCAGTTTCCTCCACCCTCATTTCACAGATAAGAATTGAAATATATCAAATTAATAAATCCCAATGAAACCAATAATATTGCATTTTCTGTACAATTGTATTTGACAGATGTTTTTATCTTTTACTTCTAGTGAGCCACTACCATTACGTTTTATTTTCCAGATGTATGTCCTTGGTCTCTTAAAACTATAGCTGTTCCACTACACAGTAAAGCAATAAATTTATAGAACATTCGTCTGAAGTGCCTGCTTGTTTCATAATTCCACTTCCATATCTTTAGTTGTTCTCAAATATATTGAACTGTCAATGTGGGGGTCAGGAGATTAGAACACTTTGTAGTTTCTCTGCCAATGCTTTTATTTAACTCAGAAAATAAGCTACGCTACCAAGGGAGTGATGAAATCAAGGATACATAGAGTCACAAAGGCATAAAAATGTTAAACACTGTATACTGCAGACATTTCTTAAGAGGCAAAGTGGTATCTCCACATGTATTTACTTTAGGTACCCACCAGCAAACTGTCTTTATTAAAACTTGTAAAGAATACAAAACAGCACACAAGGGTTTTGCAATAAAAAAAAAAAAGAAAAAAGGAAGAAAGAAAAAGTTGCTTTCTGCTTTCAGAGCTACTGTCTCACAGAATCATCTGCCTTTTGACCTTGAAATGTTATGCACTTTGTCTGACCCTAGTTTACTGTCAGTTTAAATTTGATTTAATAATTTGCCTTTACCTGGAAATCAGTAAATCTCGTTGGACTTTCTTGTAATTTTGTGAGCCCTTTCTGGGTTTTCATAATATTGGAGGCAAACATTGCATGCATGTTTTCATATAATTTCCTAGGAAATAGAATGAAAACAAAATGTCTTTCAAAACTCCTAAAAGGACAAAAGATCATAGGACAATATTTATGAATATCAACCTTTGGTTTATATTTATATAGATCTTCATTTTTACAGATAAAATACTGACCCATTCGAAGCATTTTATGAAGAGAGGTAATGAATTAGGAAGCCACAATAGAGTTTGAAGATGAATGCTTTTGTGCTTGTGGGAAAGCCAATATTAACATATGTCAGAGTGAGGGAGAGAGAGCATATGCATGATGGGACTTTGTCAGGCCCGAGAGATGAAGGTGTTATAAGAGTCAAGAAGAAAGTAAATTTGTGAACATTTTAACTTATGCTCAGGTGTATATGGCTCTGTGATAACAAGCCAAGGCTTGTTATCTATGAAGCTGCACAAAACCTCCAAAGCCAGTGCCTTAAGGTCCAGGAACTCCTTCTGGGTCACAGTTTAAGTTTCAAAAATTTGAAGCTGTCAGTCCAAGTACATTGACAGAGCTTAGGGACGATCAGCAAAGTTAAAAATCAAAATTTAATCATGGATTTGCTCATCGGACATCTGCCTCCACTACACAATATGAGGCACAGTTCATGGCCCATCTCAAACCACATCAGATTATTTCTGAAAATAATATTCCACCTCAAAGAAAACATCTAAATCACAGCGCAAAGAATGAATCATTAACGTTTTCCTCCACATTTAGCCAGGCTTGTGGAATTTATGAGTGCTTACAATGTTTTGCACTTTTTCTTGATTTAATTGTTACCTACTCTTGTTGAAAGATTTATAAAAGTAAAACCAATGCAAATTATGCCTGAGCATTAGGAATCACACACAGAAAAAAGGCTAGTGTGACTTTTCAGTTGGATTAGTGGTTAGAAGCAATGTTCTGGGATGGAGGGAGGAAGGGGAAGGAACAGAGGGGACTGAAACAAAGTTCTTTATCTAAATTTGTTTCTCGTTAGTGCATCTAGAAATCTTCAGAAGATGCTTAAATGTGGCATATCTATATTTTTTTCCATAACTTCTCCAAAATACAGCTGCTTTTTTTTTTAAGCATATTCGCAGTCTGACGATCATCTTGTGTATAGATCATGATATCATCCTTTTCACTGTACTTGACAATCCAGCATTGTCCTGAACACATCCACTAAGAACCATTCTGCAAAGTTACTATTTCTAACCTATTGCTTTGATGAAGTCACCTTTCTTGGAATTGTATTCTCAGGTCTTACCTCTGATCTGTTCATGGCATAATTTGTTCCATTTCAAACAATCACTACCCTCAATACTCCAGGTCTATGCCTCATACTTATGAGGAGATCCTTGTAAAAAATCCCGTAGTTGATAATTCCACACTAATTCTCAAACCCTTCCTATCTCTCACAGATGAATCACAAATTAAGAAAAACAGGTAAATTTTGTCACTTTAAATTTAGCTTCCCATTGATATATATGTGCTGATGTCAGTTGTGTACATTTTGAGACCCAGATATTGAGGAAACTGAAGGTAAGGGGAAAAAAAGCCTTTGAACTTGTTAGGTTAGTCTTTGGGAAAGCCGCATAGAGAGAGGAGTCAGATTTGTACTGTATTAATCTAATGTTGTGCTTTAGGCAGAAAGTTATACAATTTACACACAAACTACTCCAGGCAAAATGAGTGTACCTTGCAAGAACAATCATTGTTCATTGTTCTCTAGGGTAGGTAATTCTGTATATTTCAAGAACAAAAAGCTGTTCTTAGTGACCTTTGGATTCTAAACTAGCTTTATTTAATAGTCATTTTTCACATGATTAGGAAATAATTTTATGCTTCCATTCTTTTTTCACCAAACATGTGTGGCTTGTTTTTCAGTTTGTTTTGTTGTGGGGTTTTTTCCCTGTAATATCCCCAACAGGAAATAATAACTTCAACACAGTGTAAGGCAGATAGTTGTTACCAAATAAGTGCACATAAAAAGGTTTTGAGTATCCCACTAGGCACCTATCTAATATAATACTTCTCTTCTGAGTCCATTTAAATATTGAGACAAACAAGTTATGCCAAATAAAATCCTCAGTTTAAACCTCAGGATTAGATTCAGGCAGACAGGACAGTGAATAACATTTCTCAAAGCCTAGAAAGTAACACAACTAATAGTGCCCCAAAGGAAGGGAAATTCTCACCAAGACTTCTTGTAGCGAGAAAAAAAAAAGAGAGGACTCAAAAGAGACTTCTGATGCCTTAACAGAAGAAAGGATCTAAAGGTAATGCTCTTAACTTTTGACCTGGCACTGCAGTCCTTTGAGACCTCTACCTTCTAGATGAAAGGGAAAGAGAAGGAAAAGATGGGTTTTAGTTTCACCTGGACAAATAAGAATACTATGTTCTTCAGCTGTGTGACCTTGAATACGTGATTAACCTTATTTCAGAAAACAGACAGCAGCAATCAGTGCATATAAAGATGATGTCAAAGTTTAGTCAATATGGAAATACTTTGGGATTTTTATATATTTATACTTACAACTATGCAGATATCTAGATACCAATATTTTCTTTTAAGCACTATAACTCTCAAATCACATTCCCAAGAAGGCAAAAGTCTTCAAACATCCTCAGAAGTACCTCTTTTTGGACCTATAAATAGTTTTATGAATCTGTTTCCCTGAACATTATATCAGAGATGGCAGTTCAACTTTCATCTGGGTATTTGTTTACAAGTAATCTGGATATTTGTTTATAAGTAATTGTGCAAACATACTATTTATATACGTATCTAATCTTACTTACATAATGCAATGCCATCTGCTAATGTGAGCTTATCTTCTTCTACTCCAACTGAAGAGATGTTAAAGAGGGAAATGTACTTTGTCTGATTTTTAATTCTCTTGCAGTTGCTTTATTTCAGTGGAATGCAATAACTTTCCATGTGCTTGTGCAAAAATTTGAAAATCATTCCAGCTTATGTCCTATATTTTATAGAAGAAGTTAATAAACATTTTTTCTTTATCTGTAATTCAATTTTTCCTTTCTTAATAAAAAAGAAAAGCAGTATTTTTATTTTCCATGAACAAAGGTTACCTTTAATTCACTAAGCTATTATGTCAAGTCATAACATATATTGGTCTCCTAGGTACCAATAAGAGATTTTCTGTATCTCTACAAGTAACAAAAAAAAAAAGGAGGAAGAAGACAGAATCCTGAAGTGACCTGTTACCTGATAAATATCTCATCATAGAACAAAGTTCAATATGAGACTTACGCTTGAGACCTGTTAGTTATACTGCTGAATAAAAAGGCATGTAAAATGTCCTACTCTAACTGGAATTACAATATAAGTAAAGGTGGGAGATTTTGGTTATGCAGTCTCTCTTCAAAGGCTCAGACTTGCAATACGCATTGATTTAATCAGAGATGATGGCCCTCTTTGTTCGTGGGATTCATTGAACTCAAGAGAAATTTTTTATAATATTGTAAGCTTAGATACCTTAGCATAATTATGTGGCAGTGAAGCATTTTGAAACCATGCCTTTGATATAGTGTATGAGTATAAATGAAATAATTTCCAATTTTAATCTTCATTTTGGAGTTGCTGGCAAAGGTCACATGATGTTTGAAGTGAGTGAAATTCTGGTCTGACAACAAGACATCATCTATACTGAGAAACAGGCCAGAAACCTTTTGTGAGTAAGCATAGTACACACCATAGCTAGTGGCTAGATGTTTTAACACCTAAATAATGTAACTGCAAACAAACTGATCACTGGGAATGGTTTCTGACCTGAGCCAACTTCCAGAATTTACCTGGGCATCGTCTGAGATGGTCCAAGCTTTCAGAAGACAGAGCTGGGCTCAGGACTAACAGGAAGGGCAACCACAGTGCTAGCACCTGGGTACACAGTCTGGACCTGTTTGTTGTACTGGAAACAAGCATAGAAATGTTTGAACAAGAGTTTTTAACAAGAGAAAAGAAAAATACCCAGGTTTTTGAAAGTCCAGCCAAATAACTTTTGTGTTAGCAATGCCTACTCTCAATTGAACCTCTTCAGCTGACTTTTATTTATATCTTGGAGATTTTTCGCCTGTTTTTTAAACAAAAAGATAATTTATCCGGGAGGCAAGATGACATTTTGGTTTCTTCAGAAAATAATAGATAACTAGAAAAAGAGAGAAAACATCACTTGGAATTTTTTTGTATTTTTTTAAAGCAGGATGTTTTAGAAACCTTATCTTAGTAAAACAAATAACCTTCTCCTTCAGCTGTGAACAATAGCAACAGAAATCTCCTACCACAGTCTTACAATCTGCACAAGAGAAAACTCCTTTATAGTCACAGAAAAATATTGTAGAACTTTAGAACACGCAACAACTGAAACCCAAGCCCTTGGTGAATTATGACAAAAAAAGAGAATGTCCCAGTGGCCAGCTTTAATTGTTCTTCATGCACTTGAAAATGCCACGTAAATGTGAAAGATCCAGTTACTGGTTTTGCTATGTGTGTTCGATAAAAGACACATCAATCATTACTAGTTACAAGATGTTTCCATAAGGGTGCTTAAAAGGGAAACACAGCTCGGGTTTTGTGCCACAGACAGCATCCAACACAGACTCTGCCGTTGTTGAGCTGGATGCAAAATTGTCAGCCCTGTCTTTTGCTCCACCTTTTTGAAAGGCTTGTTTCTTTTGTGACAGATAGGGATGGGTGTCATTATTTTTAACAGGCAAAAAAGAACAATGAAGGACAAATTTTTCTTAATTACCCTTGTTTCTTTTCCATCTTTCTCCCTTTGCTTTTATATTCAATTTTTCCTCAAGTGGAATTTCCAGTTTCATACCAGCCTTGTTTCCCTGTGCAAAATGGGTAACAAGTTACCCTGTGAGAAATGCTTCACTATTTCCCTTGAAGTTCAAAAGTTATAGGCAATGTTCTTACTGAGCTATAGGACTGAAGGGCAGTATCTTAGCCATCAGATTAGAAGATATTCAGAGACAGACACATCTTTTATCACATTGCATGGAGTACAAGTAGTGGATGAAAATTAGAGCTGAAGAGTGAGTGAAAATTAAAAATAATTGCAAAAAAAAACCCCTATTAATTCTAATTCTAAGTCCAGGTCCAAGAAAGTTCCAATTAAAGCTCCAGTGAATATTTACATGGTTTCTCTAAAGACAAGAAGTACTGAAAATGTCACATGTCACCATGCCAATTTATGTCATAATAGTATTCAGGAAGGGCTATTCATTAATTCCTTCTCTTGAATGATGTAGACTCAAAACACCACAGAGGACAGCACATTTAACTTGGGTCTATGACATCCTTGGTAAGTTCCTGAAATGCTAGAGAAAACTTCTTTCTATGATTTTAAATTGTTTTAGAATTTATTTTATTATTATTATTTTAAATTTGAGGCATCCCTTGAGGAGAATAATGAAAATTCTGTTGTTTTTTCTAGAAACACTTTGGTGAATTAATCTTGCAATATATAATAGATTCTTACTACATATTTAATCATATTTTACACTTAGTTCTATTTTTTTTGTCAGAAGAAACATGCCTGGGTCAACTTACAACATTTATGCCTAAATGACCTTCATGTACAGAGAGACGTTCACATATGTAGCAGCATTATAATTGCTGTATCTCTCATCGAAACTCCATCAGTCACTGACAGTTCTGCATTTAAAGTTACATCCTCTGGATGAACATAATAGGTTTTTTCATACCCTTTGACAGCTTCTGTTATGGATAGCAAGATGTTATCTTTTGAAATCTGATTCTCCTCTTATTTATAGCAGTGTGACTCTGATTAACTCTACTTGTTTATATGGAATTAAATTAATATTAATTCATACCATTATGAGATAGACTGAAGTTAAGATCATAATTGCATTTGACAACCTTTCCTACCTAGTTGAAGAAAAGGAAAAGTTATATGCTAAAACTGAGATGTATATACATATTTTTTTTAAATGAGAGAGAGAGAAAGAGAGAGAGAAAGAGAGAAAGACAAAGAAAGAAAGAAAGAAGGAAAGAAGGAAAGAAGGAAAGAAGGAAAGAAGGAAAGAAGGAAAGAAAGAAAGAAAGAAAGAAAGAAAGAAAGAAAGAAAGAAAGAAAGAAAGAAAGAAAGAAAGAAAAGAAAGAAAGAAAGAAAGAAAGAAAGAAAGAAAGAAAGAAAGAAAGAAAGGAAGAAGAAGGAAAGAAGGAAAGAAGGAAAGAAGGAAAGAAAGAAAGAAAGAAAGAAAGAAAGGAAAGAAAGAAAGAAAGAAAGAAAGAAAGAAAGAAAGAAAGAAAGAAAGAAGAAGAAAGAAGAAAGAGAAAGAAAGAAAGAAAGAAAGAAAGAAAGAAAGAAGAGAAAGAGAAAGAGGAAGGGAGAAAGAATGAAAGAGAGAGAAAGAAGGGAAGGAGAGAAGGAAGGAAGGAAGGAAGGAAGGAAGGAAGGAAGGAAGGAAGGGAAGGAAGGAAGGAAGGAAGGAAGAAGGAAGGAAGGAAGGAAGGAAGGAAGGAAGGAAGGAAGGAAGGAAGGAAGGAAGGAAGGAAGGAAGGAAGGAAGGAAGGAAGGAAGGAAGGAAGGAAGAAGGAAGGAAGGAAGGAAGGAAGGAAGGAAGGAAGGAAGGAAGGAAGGAAGGAAGGAAGGAAGGAAGGAAGGAGAGGGAAATGCCAACAAAAATTCTGAACAGAAGATCAATTAAAAAAATACCATCTACACTTAGAGCTGCATTGACTTTAAGAAGTAATTTTGGCTGACACCAGAATGAAAGAGGAATCAACTCAAATGCACATCTAAATCTAAACAACATTTGGCATACTTTTGCACATAGATATGTATATGTAAGCATCTCCAGACCATTCTTGTGCAATATTAATAGCATCTTGATATGTAGGGAGATATGTTCTACAGAATGTTTTGTTGGGTTTTATTTAAAGACACGGGAGGTTTGTGGTCTGATTCTGCAGCTATGTATAAACCCACAAATGCATTGTGGAAAACCTCATATCCATACACATTTTCAATGCCAGGCACTCCTTTTCTCTCTACACACATTTGTGTACTACTGCACATAAAATGGTGCTCCAGTCTTGTCTTTGCCACAGCATAAAAGTAAGTTCAAGGCTGTCCTGAGGTTCATTTGCCGAATTTATCAGAGCTACCCTGAGAGCAACTTGAGGAATATCAGGTGTTGCAGGAATCTTATCTTTAAGGTTTCAAGTTTTCTTATTAAATTGTCTCCATTAACATGCATTCAAAATTTTAGTTACAGGGCTGTTTTGTGGTTGTTTTTTTTTAAATTCCTGAAACAGGTTATTGATTATTTTATAGAAAAAATTTACTATTTATTAAAGAACATTTTTCTGATTTACCATATCATTGTAGTGTTTCCCAGTGTCTGATTTCACACCATTGGGTGTCAGTATCACTCCCAAATACAAGTCGTTTCATTTTGCAATAAACAGGGCTGTATCTTTACAGTTATGTCTGCTGCCCAAATATTTTCTAAAACTTCCCTGAGTCATGTGAGAACACTGATTTCACCAGGAAGTGATAGTACTCAGGCCCTCTGATTTTATTTTTTTTTAATTTTTTTTTGAGATCTTAATAGGGAGGACTGAATAGGCAGGTAATTGTCTGAGGGTAGCCCTTTAAACTAAAATGTTGCTGTTCTGAAATCAGGCTGCCTTTATCTGTGTATTTGACGAGCAGCCTTGACCCCATCTCACCACACTAAAGTGTGCAGAAAAGACTTTCCATGTAAAGGGAATTTGTCTCCATATGCAGCTGCATTGCTGAGGCATGGAACAACGATGCAGTCTCTAAAATCAAGGATGTTGAAGTCAACATGAGTTCAACTTGTGGTCCTCTAGCACTTTGGGAGAAGGCTGTAGTCTGAGGAACCTGGAGAACAATTCAGCTCACACTTAGGTAGACTTTTAAAGGCTGTTCCTTTGATTTGCTCTCCAGGCTTCGTTGACTGCATTGATTAAATCTCTGTTAAATACATGGAAATGTATATATCTATCTCTATCTTTTCTTTAGACACCTACATTCACGTAAATTAAATCGGGATCTAATTCTCTTTCCATCAGACTATTTTTACTAAGCTTTTATCAATACAATATTGAATATTATGATAAGGAAATCTGCTGCCAAAACACTATTGCAATCAGGCTTTTATAATATGAATAGGCTTTTTTAATATGAAGACACAAATAACTTCTATCACTGCGTAAGCCTCAAACCACATGGATAATCCCCTAGCTGTCTAGCAGAGAGATGCCAACTTTTCCTCAGCTGTTGTTTTGTTCAGTTTTCAGAAGGCACTCAAATCAGATGCAATGAGGATGAACTTTTAAAACTTGGTTTCTTTTGAAATAAATTTCAAACTTCAGACACAATGTAGCTCCAGATGTTTGATTCCCAGATGTTTGATTCTGATTGGCAGAGTGAAAGCAAAAACATGTTTAAAGGAGTTGTGATTTTTTAATACAAATGGACACCTAAGTCCTCCCATGTCCTCAAAATATCCATCTTTAACTCCCTTTCTGCTTGTCTTCAATGCCAGATTTGTATGCGCTGTTGTTCTCTTACTCCATGTGTTTATCCTACCCACCATACATATCAACAGAGTGCAAAGAACAGTAGCTCAGAAATCTCTGGAGTAGTAAAGCTGCCAGAGGAGCTAAGAGCAGATTTTGGAGACTGGTTTACCAGGAGAGTTTGTGTGTCACATAAGACTTCCAGCAGGTCTGCTGAAATGCACCTTTGTGGGAGGAAAAGAGCTGCTTTGGGAGCAATCAGGATCCCAAGTGAAACCTCTTTATGTCCAGACCAGCTGCTTGGTTAGTCTTCAGAAAACACTGATGGGTTTCTTTCAAGTTCTATGCATATTTGCCTAAGGCATTGGATAGGCACTTTAAGTAGAGAAGTGAATAACCAAATCACAAATGATTAAGAGACAAATACAATGGTGAAATTTTTTGGGACCTCATCCCACCTGCACTTGGACGTGCAGATATATTTTTAGTTCACTAGCAGCTGTCCATGCAAGGGAAGTCATCAAAAACCTGTAAAGGCAGATGATAGAATTAGGACATACAAAGCTCACTTTCCATTGTGGGGTGGAAATGCCAGCAGCTCCCACACAAAATGTTTTTACAGCTCAGACCTGAGACTGACACTTTGATTAACTACTCTGTACTTCATCTAAAACCTGCCAGTATAAGCCAAAATTTTCTTTCTAGTTCTTTTTTTTTACAGTACAGGAAGGTGAGAAAAAAACTCTTCCTTTCTCCTTTCTCTGTTACTCTTTTTCTTTTTTTTTTAAGTTGAAACATTTTCAAGGCCGGGAGTTGTACGATCCTTAATGAGCAGGTGTCTAGCCATCTCAGCATGGCCCCTGCATGGTGGTGTAAAAGGAACAGCACACCAAAACTGTTCACTCCACAGAAAATTAATAAACTTCTGTGAAAAACCAAACTGAAAAATTAAAGATCAAATCCCATGGAATACACTCAGTTGAAATTGGTATTTGAATCTATGCAAGAATCATGTATGCAGCTAAATTTTAGAGTATTTTTCGAAGGCAGAATCAGGATAGCCCCTCATTTAGCTTTTTAGGAAGTTTAGAAAACAGTAGATTTTAGTTTTGACAGAATCTGTCAAGCGTGGTCAAAGAGGTACATTTTGATTTTTTTTATTAAAGGGAGAGGACAATTGTTTCTAAAAAATATATGCTAAACTTATTATCAAAGACTGACATTTCAGAAATTTAACTGGCTTTCTTTTGTGTTTATCTCAAAGAAGAAATAATTTAAACTAAAGCAATTGGGGGTTGGACTCAGCGATCTCTTGAGGTCTGTTCCAACCCCTACAATTCTGTGATCCTCTAATTGTATTTTATTTTTAGTTTCAGTTTTTCAACTTCTGTATCCGACACAGGCTGACATTTGAAGGAATCTCTGTCTTTACTCCAATAGTTGAAGCATATCAGTAAAGGGGTTGTTTATTAAAAAGAAACATGCAAGCAAAAAAACCCACCCAAAAAACCTCATAAACAAAAAATGATGAAAAAACCCAAAAAAAAACCCCCAAAACCCAACGTTGCAAAAACCACAGCAAACCAGCAAGTAGTTAAATGTCAAATCAAAGAGACAAAGTGGTGCTGACTGGCAACAAGCTCAACATGAGCCAGCAGTGTGAGCTAGCAGCTCAGAAGGCCAACCATGTCCTGGGCTGCATCAAGAACAGCGTGTCCAGCAGGTCAAGGGAGGTGATTCTGCCCCTCTCCTCTGCTCTCATGAAACCTCACTTGGAGTACTTCATCCAGCTCTGGGGTCCCCAGTACAAGAAAGACATAGAGTTGTTGGATTGAGTCTAGAGAAGGGCCATGAAGATGATCAGAGGGCTGGAGCACTCCGAAGAAAGGCTGAGGTAGTGAGATATCTGAAGATAGGCTGCAACAATTGGGCTTATTCAGCCTGGAGAAGAGAAGAGAAGGCTCCGGAGTGGCCTAATTGCAGTATACCAGTACTTAAAGCAGGAAATTCGGAGAGGGACTGTTCACCAGGGACTGTAGTGATAGGACAAGTGGCAACGACTTCAAGATGAAAGAGGGTAGGTTTAGATTAGATGTTAGGAAGAAATTCTTTGCTATGAAGGTGGTGAGGCACTGGAACAGGTTGTGGAAGCCCATCCCTGGAGGTGTTTAGGCAAGGCAGGTTAGATGAGGTTTTGGGCAACCTGACCTAGTGAAGGGTGTCCCTGTCCGTGAGAGTGGGGTTGGAACTAGATGATCTTTGATATCCCTTCTAACCCAAATCATTCTATGATTCTATGATTCTATGCTTCCTTGTGGTTTTGGTAGCATTTGTCATAACAAGTCCTAAGAGATAGCAGTCTTTATATTTATTAGATGTTTCTATGAATCTTCTTTGAAATGTGGTGGTGGGATTGGAAACACTCTGCAGCTACTTTGTCACTTTGATAAAACAGTTGATCAGTGGCATCTTTGCTAATGGCTCGTCACCGTGTTTATCACTCCATGTTTTTCTCCAGAGAAAGAAGCAGCTGTGAGCCACATGTCTGCTGTGTGACTGCAGCGATCTATTATGACTTTTTTTCTTTTAACACATTCAACTTTCTTAGGAGTTTGCCTATTTAGGTTAATTTTACAAAAGGTGCTATTGAGAAAGCATGGTATAGCATAAACTCTGTGGTATTTCGTGGAAATAGTTTTTGCTTTCTTTCTTGTCCTCTGCCTTGCAACATGGAGGAGAATTCGCTTTAGGAGTGCGTACATACAGCAAGTTCGCAAAGTTTAGAGCCAAAACAAAAGGAAGCCAGAATCCCCTTCCAGCCACCATTCCTCAGACTCAAATCAGTCATTAGGTCAGTGTATAACACCAGCTTAAATGGTTTTGTGGTAATTCATATTTGCAGGGCAGTTTCAGTCTTCCTGGTAAATCTGGACCTTCCTCTTGTTGAGTTTACTTTTGGCTCAGAAAGATTGTTGGGTATTTGTTTTGAAGCAAAGCATAGCTTCTGGCTGTAACAGAGACAATTAAAACATTTTCTTTTCTGCTGGCTTTTGTTTTGGTGCTTTTTGTTTTGAAATCATTGAGAACTTAATAAAGGAAGGTGTTGTTCCTGAAGAATGTTGCCTGTTGCATTTCTTTCTCTTTCCTTCTCATGCTAAATGCATCCCTTGTCAAAATAACTAAGGGAAGCAAGAACAGAGAGAAAAAGAAAGAAAATATTAAGGGAACTGTAGAAGTAGACCACTCTGTATTTGCAGATACTCTACATGCATCACTCAGAGCTGGCATCGTTAACACAAATAAGGAAGGGAAAGAGTTGTTCATTTGTTTTAAATTGGAATGCTGAAATATGATCTATTAATTTCATAGTACATACAAATTTCCTCAGACTTTAATAAAAAATGCTTGATAGAACCAGAAGAAGAGGTAAAGATAAAACAATTCTCTCAAACCACATGAGGGATTTATAGCTGGAGTAAGGACTATTTGCTCTTAACTGAGGAGAACCATGCCCCTATTAGGCATTCAGGTGGTAAAAGTTGGTCTGTGGAAACAATTTGACCTGTAGGACAGAGGGCATCTTAGGCTCTAATGCAAGTGGAGATTTGGCCATTGGTGGAAGGAAGAGGTGCTAATAAGGACAGAGTGAGTCAGGTCAGTTAGTCTTTGGTGGTAAACTGTGCATTCATTTTGACAGTTTTCTGTCATGAACGACAGCAAATCACACAGTCAGGGCTCAGGATGCCAGGAATACCACAGGAAGGTGAAGCAACTTAGTGAGTCATGGCTTTACTAGGATGGTTAATGCATCTGAGATTTGCTGCCCTGTGGCCTTTTAGCTCTGAATCATGGCATACGTGTGATACAGATAACATGAAAAGGTGACAGACATATGCCTGTGCAGCCAGTCCTGTTCAGACTGTGGATCTATTTGGCTGAGACAGTAATATGCAAGATAAAAAGCAGTGTGGTCAATCCATTTAAAAGAAGTGTTGGCCAAAATATCCTTGCAGTATTAGAACACAGTCTAAGAGAGCAGCAAGCATTTTTGGAGGATGTATAACACTGATACCCAGGGTCAGTCAGAGAAAAACATAATCCTAGGGAGTATACTGAATGACCTGAACGAGTTCACATAACATAGGGAAATGCTCAGAACAGAAAATTATTCTCATTTAGTGAAGATACAAACATGAGATAACAACTTTTGAATGGTTACTGTAGCTACCATATCTATGCTATATCTACCATATCTATATTATATCTACCACATAATATTCAGTTCAGCCACAGCAGATTCCAATAGAAATCAGTCTCCCATTCCTGACATACCTAACTGCTTTGGAAAATATTCTATGTCAATTCATTCACTGTTCAGAATTAGAAGTTGGACCTTGTTTTTACTAACAGCAACTGAAATCATAAACAATGTTAACTTTTGCACACCACTATCTTCTGAGTGCTTGCAAAACTACATAAAATGTGCAGTTGCTAAGGTTTATATCACACTCTATGGAGTCAGTGCAATTTAGAGAGATGCTTCATTTTTCACAGGTGAGTAAAAAAACCCCAAAACAACCATGCTGTGGAGGTTGAAGAGGTACAACCTTTTTATTGCATTTATTCATCTGAAAACAGAGCTGAACTAAATAACTAGGATGCAACCACACAGGGCTTTAACATTTAACAGTGAACACATTGAACCGAGTCCACACCAGCTGGCAACAAGCAAAGACAGCAAAGCATCAGTTAAGCAGAAATCAAAATTATTCCCATACAATTATGAAAGACAAGAATTCTGAATTTTTCAAACTGGACTGACACATTTTCCTGGGTTCATTCTGTGTGATAATTCTATATGTTGTTTTGCCTATCATTCTTCTGATGAGTTGGGTAGTTTTGATTACACACCTGAAGTGCATACTAAAAGGAGTTACATTAAAATAAATGAGCCTATCCATTTTCAGAGAGCTGTGAGAGAGAAAGGTTTAAATATTCACAGCAGGTGGCACTACCTATTTCATTTCAAAATATTGCCAGGGAAAAGAAGAATCTAATAGGTATCTGATGTCAGGAAGGGGTTATAGGGAATATTACATCTGGTTTTGGCTTTGGACTTTCAAAGAAACCAGAAAGATCCTGGTGTCTATATTTCATTTATATTCAGGTATGGCTGGTAACCTATTCCCTTTTGTTCCCTGTGTCGTTCTTCTATACCTCCACATCCTGATGTCAAATATTCTTTCCAGGGTAAATGTCAGAGGAAAAAGGTGGGGTTTTTTCTTACATGGAAAGTCCATTCCCTACTCCTCCCTAATACTAACATGTCAGTTGTTCTTTCTGGTTGAAATAAAAGGAAACACGGTTTTGTATGGGCCGATTAAAATATTGCAAAGAATCACTGGGGTGAAATTATACCACAAAGGGTTGGCATCTGTGTTTGTGGGAACATCCATATACGTATTTTTTCTTTACATTAGCCTCTGATAAATGTTTTTACTTTTTAAAACTCTGTGCATGGAATATAGACAGGATAAGCTGTTACCTTGGAACCCTGTAAAACATTACTACCCCTTGTAAGTAGAAGGCCATTAAGTTTTGCACAGGGATTGCAAAAACCTCAGGACTGAGGCATATCAGGCTCTTCCTGAACTTGTCTTGACCTTTTTTCACTCAGTTTAGCAGTAACAGACTCTACTGCTATTCTGCAGTGTCGAGAAATACAGGCCTGGTATCATAGCAGAGTGAGTCCTTGGGAGGTGGAAAAACAGGATGCAGTTTGGAGAAGCACAGGAATGGGATGGAGTGCAAGCTGGCACAGTGATAAACAATTCACCTGTGGTCGGTTACACAAATACAGACCTAGATCTGAGTAAAAATGGTTTTTAGGTGACAAAGATAGCTGGATAAATTCAGCTGAAAAACTATGAAGAGAGAGCAAAGGTGCAAAAGATGCTAGCAAACAGAAAAATTACCCCATGTGATTGCTAGAATGAGGAGAAAGACACTATCAGAATGAGCACCACATTCCTCCCAAAGAAGGACGTATGCTGACGATTCACTGTTTCAACCTACACACACACGAGAATGAAACAACCAGCTTCAGGACCTTAGGGAGAAGGGGCATATGAGTGTATCACCAGGAAAACAAACAGAAAGTAAGGAGCTGTGGCGGTTTTACCCTGGCTGGAAGCCAGATGCCCACTGAAGTCACTCTGTCACTCCCCTTCTCAGCTGGACAGAGAAGAAAATATCTATTGAGAGGCTTAGGTGTCAAGATAAGGACAGGGAGAGATCATTCCACAATGACCGTCATGGGCAAAATAGACTCAACACAGAATAAAGGAAAGAAAACTCTCTAATTTACTACACTGCACTGTACACACAGTGAGACCAGAGTTGCATTATGAGAAGTGCGACCAGATCTTAAAGCACCTTCCCCTACCCCTCACTTCTTAGCATATTTCATTTTATTAATTTCTCTCCTTAATTCCCCCCACTGTGGCACAAGGAGGGGCAGGGAATGGAGGAATGGGGGGTTCAGTCAGTTCCTCCTGAGGTCTTTCCTTCTTAGCTGGGGGGAGGAATTCCTGCTGCAGTATGGAGTCCCACGCATGTGATACAGTCCTCCATGAACTTCTCCAATGTGAGTCCTTTCTCACAAGGCATCAGCTCTTCAACAGCTGCCCCACTGTAAGTCACTGCTATGGGGTTCAGGCATACAGGCATACATAGAATAGAATGTCTCTCAGTCTCTCAGGCCCAGACTGCTCCAGCTTGGTCCTCCAGGGAGTCACAAGATCTGCTCCCAGCCAACCTGCTCCCGTGTGTTGTTTTGGTTTTTTTTTCTCCTAAATGTGATTCCCAGAGGCACTGTGACCATTGCTAATGGGCTTGGCCTTGGTCAGCAGAGACTCCGGCCTTGAGCTGGCTGGTGTTTGCTCTGTGTGGCCTGCAGATTGCTTCTAGCTGCTTCTTGCAGAAGCCGCCCCTGCAGCCCAACCTTCTCCAGCAGAACCCAGCCACGCAAAACTAGAGCACACATACAGGAATTCCAGCTGTATTATTATAATTAATTTTCTTCAAAAATTAGATTTGGACTAATATTAATTACTTTTAAATATTACAGTTATGTTAACAAGAAATTGTTGTCTTCATGTGTGTGCTTCCTCTTTGCTCAAAACAATATTCCTTGCATTACAATATATATGCATTGGGTAGTTTCTACATTTTCACCAAGAGCATGTACAAGTGGCCATATGTGAATTTAATACTTTCAAAGAATGTCTGGCATCCCTGCCAATGAGTCCTCTCTCTGAAATGCAGAGAAAAAGCAAACATCTTCCAAAAAGCCAGTACAGCTAAACTGTCAATAGTGCAAGCTTATCTATGCTTTCTTTCCAGTGTGCCTCAATTCTGATTGAAAATGACCGTCACAAAAGCGAGAGGGTTTTTCAGTTTCTACGGCCCATTCCGCATTTGACATATCAGCGTGACAGACCACAAGCATGCCAATAAGTGTGATATATTTCTATTAATTTCAGAATTAACTGCAAAAACAACTAGTCTGGATATTCTGGAAGTACTATGATTTGGGTCTATAATAAAACTGAGCATCGGGTTAATCTAAATGGATCTTAATGATGCATATGAAAAAGTGTATAACTTTGGATACAAACATCTGTCTGATGACCAGCAAGGGACTGGCTAGTGTTCATTTGTACCACTGCCCACTAGTAGATGGAGTCCAAACAGGCCATTTCATCATGAACCTACGCCACTGACAGACACTCTTCATAGCTCTGTTCAGAGCAGTTTGTTCTTTTGAATGGAATTTGATCTCTGCAGCTACTGTCACTGTGGCAGTGCTGGTTACTGTGATGGGCAGCAGAGTGTTATCCACAAACTGCGATGCAGGCAAAGATTTGCACATTGTTTGCCCGTTCCTTCTCTGAGGAAACCTTAAATAATCTTTGCATCTGATGCTGTTTTCTGCATTTAATTTTAAATAATGGAACAGGTTTTGTGCTGGGAGGAGATAATTTCCATAATTTTTGCCTGTAGTGAAAATATGCATAGAACAAAGACAGAAATTAATCCTGAAAAATACCTGTTGATCCTTGGCCCATGGTATTTTTAAATCACAGTTACTCATATTTATGAGGGGGAGGGTTCTTCTTAATGTTCTTTATTTTCTTCTTTCTCTTTTTTTTTCTTCCATTTGGTCTCATCTCATTAGATCAATTTGATGTTACCCCTAGGTAATCGTGTTTCTTTTCACACAATTATTTTCCATGTGCAAAAGCTTATTCCCACTGAAGACATTTGCAGTCCCACTGTTTTTAATGTAAGCAGGTTTTGACCCATTGAATACACAAGGCTTTAAACTGTCTGTTTTTTAAGACATTTTTTTCTTAGGCTGTGAACCCCTGAGGTACTATGCCAAGGTTAGGAAGCTGTGCATAGTTATTTTTGTGCTTTATAAAATGTTTAACATTTTCAGTGCATAAATCATTTTTAGCTTTACCTAATTTCAGAGCATAAAGGGCATGTCAAACTTTACTAAACCGAAGCCCCAGGAAACAGTCTATAACAATGATGGATTTTTATAATGATATAACCCTTAATGAATTATTGTAGTTCCTTAACAAGGTTTTAATAAGAAATTTCTTTTGCCAGCATGGTTATTAGTTCTCTCATCTGAATAGCCCTGGGCCTGTCTGCCATAGAATCATACAACATAATATTTCTTTCTGTGTCAATCATTCAATACTGCAAAACTCCAAGCCATGAATAAAACAAACTTACTTTTCCTTTCTTTACATTTTTTTATTTTTATTTTACTTTAAAGGTCAGGTTTTTTGAATATGTAACTTGAAATGAAGATGTGCTGACTACAAGACAACTGTTACTCATGTATAATGGAAGAATGCCCACCACTGCCGTTCAAACACTTTTCTGTATGCTAAGGTGTCTTGGAGGAATTGTTTGCAGTACACAGTCTTTATACACTGAGTATGTGCTTGTCTGTGTCCTTATGTGCATTTTTATGGATAAGTTGCACTCTTTTCTTCTTCTTTAAGCCAGTTCTGTATGTCTGAATAGCGTTTTGAATATTCTGATTGTCATAATTCTTTTTTATTTTGGTGAACATATGTGTACTTGTTACCATGTGTGCATGTGTGTGTGCACGTAATGATTTACTAATGTCCACTTGAGACATATAACTACATTTTAAAACCATAGCTTTAAAATACTAAAATAACATTGAACCTGCAAAGTTGAGTAGTGAAATGTCAAGAAATGTCTGTCCTGTCTTTTTGTTCAGTCCTCTCATGTGTATATATATTGTTACAGATATTAATTATTTGTTTAATTATTCAGGAGAAACTAAACTAAAGCTGACTGCAAAGAGCTGCAGAAAAAAACTTATGAGACTGATGGCGTGATATAATGTAGTATGGAATTTCATGTCAACAAGTACAAAGCAATCAGCGTGGTTAAAATAGCAGTAAATACTCGTATGCTGTGATGGACTAAATTCATGACTCTAATCCAAGAAAGGGATTTTGGAGTCTTTGGATATTTTTCAGAAAACATCAGATCAATACTCTGCAATGGTCACAAAGGCAAGCAGAATGTTAGTAATTATTACAGAAGGATTTGAGAAGAAAATATGAAATACTATATAACCATAGAAATCCATAGAAATTCACTGTATGACAGTGCTTACATCTTGAATACAATATACAGTTCTAATCCCTCATTTCAAAAGGATATATGAGAACTGAGAAAGGTACAGAGGATGGTGACAAGAGTGATCAGAGGTAGAGAATAGCTTATGTCCAAGGACAAGCTAAATGCACTAGAAGTCTTAGAGGGGAGAAAAAAAGAAAAGAAGGAAGTAAAATAGAACAAAAGAATGACTGAGGAAAGCTGTAATAAAAAACCCCAAACTATAAAATAAAGAGCATCATGGAAAGAGGGAGTATTTCTCATGCCAACAATTAGAATTGCATGCTGCCAATTACATTATCAGGGAGCAAGTCCAGAAGTGACAGGAGGAAGTATTTTTTCACAAGTCACGTAATTTCATTGTGGAACTGATTGCCAAAGAATGTTGTAGAAGCTACCTGCATAAATGGGTTTAAAAACGTGATTATACAAATTAATGAAAGAAAGTCTGTCAAGAGCTGTTAAACATGATGAAGTGATTCCCCAGCTCAGGAAATCCTTAAAGGACATATTTTGCCAGAAGCTGAAAGGACATAACAAAGAATGGGTTTATTCTAATTTAGAAGTGTGGGTTTTTTTGTTTTGCTTTGGTTTAGTTGGATATATTTAAATTCTTTTCTTCCACATCCCTTACTGGCCACTTCAAAGTGGATGCTGAGCTAGATAGACTTTGGTCTTAAACATTAGAGACATTTTTATCTTCATACATCCTTTTTACAAATTAAAATCTTCAGAGAATGTGTTATAATTGCCTGAGTGCCTAGAAACTGTAATCATTATGTAGTGCTAGGCAGTGTTGACAGAAGGAACAAAAATACGATAGTATAAGGTAAGTTACAGCATATCTGCTTAAAGCCTTAAAAAAGTATCTTCTGATCATATGGGAGGGTTGTTGTTTTCATTTTGTTTTGTTTTGATTTGTTTTGTTTTCAAAACATGTAATCTAGCTAAATTTGAGAGGATTTTAATTTAATGGCAAAAGAAAAATCAATAGTAATTTCTACCTTATATTATCAACATTGGCATGAACCTTTAGTTGAGTCTAAATTTGCCTTTTGTCCAATTGTTTCTATTCCAACCTGGATTTGAGACTGAGTTTATGGTCATCTTTGGAAAATGTCAAAAGATAAAACTCAGATGTTCCTCCATGTACCTCTGTTTTTGCAGAAAGACAGTGTTTGCAGGGTTTTCTGTAGGAGCTACTTTAGAAACATGACTGTATAGAACCATGCCTGGATGCAGGCTGCTGCCATTAATCATCTAAAGCATTTTCCCTATAATTGTTTTCAGAAATGACATAATGCTTTAATGACATAATTTCAAAATTCTTCTTAAGCCAACATCAAGAAACTGGAAAACTTTTAACAAATAACAGCTGGCAAAACTGTAAGCATAGAGAGTCTTAGAGAAGTAGAGGGAGATGTGATGAGTGGATGATCTGTATTACCAACTCTGTATGAAGTTACTCAGGAAATCGGTAAGGATTTCCAAAGATTTAATTGAACAGGACAGCAATGAGGTGAATATTATTGCATTAATTGTCAAATGGGTAAATGAGCACTTGAGAGCCCTAACAATACTTCTAGTAATGACTGCATTAACTGTTTGAAACAGTGTGTTTGAACATTTATTGTAATAATTTAACCAGCAAAGAAAATTCATGGGCAGATCTTTGTGGGCAGCAGGAGTCCCCAGGTTTCTGCACTGAGTGTAGCCCCACCTATATAAAAAGCAGATATTCAGGTTGAGAAAAAGGAATAGCTCATAAGATAGACTTTTTTTTATAAAGGTATGTTCAGTTTCTTACATGAAGTGAGATCCTGAACACAGGATTTTTAAGTTTTTAAGTTCATTTTCCAAAAGTTAGACTTTACTGGGTTGGCATCCCATGTGATCCTTTTGCCCAGAAAGAAACTTGTTTAAAAGTTAACAATGTTATGAGTGTTGTTTGGGTTTTGTGTTTTTCTTTCCCTATGCACTGTTGTGCTGAAATGTGTGAGTGTCACTAATGAAGCCATACAACATCATCACAATCTCTTCTTTCCTTGGGCAAAAAGCATCACAGACTTAAGACACTTCTGTTGGGTGTGTTACATAGATAAGCTAGCTTGAGATATAGGACATTCTGGTCTGGGGTCATTCTGGAGATTTCAAATAGGATAAAGGTTCACCCCTAGCACAAGTGTCTTCCTGTGGGATATGAATTGAAATCTAAATAGAGAATGGACATGAAGGTTTGACTCACAGAGCTGAGGTATATAAACTGCCAACTTCACTACTTTTCTGATAAAGTAGACTACTCTCTCTTGGACATCTTTAGAGCATATGTGATGTAGAGAGTGTCAGTAAGAAAATGGTTGTCCAAACTAGGTGAAATCTGTACGAGATCTGCCTTTAGTAAGGGCTTACTCTGGTCATAAACATGGTGGGTTAACTTTGTGGTGAGTTGGCCTTAGTTGTCTGTCAGATGTTACCCTGCAAGTCTATCACTCATGCTCCCCTACAGGACAGGAGGAGAAAATAAGGTGAAAAATCTCATGTGCTGAGATGAGGACAGATCACAATTACAATCACAAGCAAAACAGACTCAACCTGGGGAAAATTAATTTAATTTATTGACAAAATAGATTTGGATGGTGAGAAACAAAGAAAAAAAAACCAAAACACAATCCCTCCCATCCTCCTTTTTCCCATCCTCCCTTTCCCCAGACTTATCTTCATTCCTGACATGTCTCTAAAGCCCCTTCTCCTGAGATGGTACAGAGGAATAAGGAATGGGAAGTTGAGGTCAGCCCTTAACAGCTCCTTGCTGCCATTCTTCAGTGTAGGGTCCTTCATAGGCTGCATGGAAATACACGCTTCTCCTTGGTCTTCTCCACTGGCTGCAGAGGAATCTCTGCTTCATCTGTTGGAGCACCTCCTCCTCTCTCCTTCTTCTCTGACCTTGGTGTCTACGGGGATCTTTCTGACACTTTTGCCCTTGCTTCTCACTGTCACACGGTGTTTTGCCCTTTCTTAAGCCTTTCTTCCTAGAGGTACTACCATCTTCACCGAGGGGCTCAGCTATGTTCTGTCTCATGGGTCTGCTGGAGAAGGCTGGAATCAGCCAAGCACAGCCTCGGCCTCTCTTTACTACTCCTGCAGCTCCTGCCTGCTGCTGCCCAGGTAGCTGCACCTGATACGGTCTTATGGTGTTACAGGTGCCCCTGTAACATGCCAATTTTATCAGCTTTTGAACTGCTTCCGCTGAAATTCAGTGACAGTCCATTTTCTCTCTTCTACACAGACAAGATCCCTGAAACTTAGGGTGGAGGAATGTCTTTATGAATATCTTTTTTGTACTGAGCCTAGCTGGGATGGAGGTAATTTTCTTCAGAGTAGATTGTATACTGCCCTGAAGGATTTTCCATGCCATACAACACTCTGCTCAGCAATAACACCAAGTGAGAGTTTTTCCAAGGTAATTGTTGCTCATTGGTCTGCTGGTAGGAGGTAGTGATCGAACTGCCTTGGCATCAGATGTTTCTTCTCTTTTTTTTCCCCTTTAGTTATAAACCTGTCTTTGTCTCAATGAACAAGGTTTTTTTCTCACATCTTCCCTTCCCATACTTTTCCCCATCCTGCTGTGGAGAGCGATTGAGTGACTCGGTGAGGGCTTTGCTGTCAGCCAGGGTCAATCCAGAATACTTCTGCTGAACTTAAGTATCAGAATTCAAGCACCTTTGAAAACATGGGCAGAAAACGGGTCAGATTTTTGTGGAAACAACATGCTTTCTGCTTCCTTTGTAGTGTATGGAATAAAGCAGAGACTAATAGGGAATGTGCCTTATGAAGCGTAAGATCAGTGCAGGTAAGAATGATCCAGTAGATACCTTATTCATAGACTAATTTTGGTTCCATGTTCTGGCTTTGGTGAAAACACAGGACCAGCCACAGTTTGCAGCTGAAGCAGCATTATAGAGTAAGTACATTAAAAATATTTTGGCTCTGAAAAAAATGCTCAGTTCCTACTGTCGGCAGGCATCCATGTTGTCTCTTTCGTGGTTCAGCAGTCCTAGTAGGATTAATTTGTATTTGTATAATCAATTATATATAGCAACCAGGGCTTAGCAAATAGATGGTATTTTACTTCAGCTAGTTATTCTTGCAAGACATTCTATAAGAAAAGAGATTCCAATCTTTCAATACTAATGTCTGTTCAACTATAAAATTTTCAGAGGGAAAATCTTAAGGGGTAAATGCAAATTACTAACACAGAGCACTATAAGGAATTACTAATACACACATACACACACAAAGATCAAGTATGTGTCATCAACATGAGACTTTGTTTCACAGTTTAAGCCTTTTTTGTTCTTATGTGAATCAAATTTATTTGAAAAATTTGCATAAGTCACGAGAGATCTTTATTATATGATTCACCGTAACTCATTAGGGCTTTTGTTTCCATATCCATAAATGAACTCTGCTGATGTAAAACAGAAATGATTGTTCTTGATTGACCCTGAAGTTATACATTCTTGACAAAAAAGGATGGAGCATCTTGATAACCATATGCCAACAGATGTAAGGAAGATGAATTCCAGTAAAATATGGTGATTATTACTGGTCAGCACCGTGAGAAGCAGTTTAAAAGCATGTAAGCAGAGAAAGTGAGGAGACAAGATTAAAAGGCAGAAATATTGATCTCATCCTGCAGCTTTGTGTTTCAGTACATCATTCACTTTCAGCTCTCTGTCTCAGTAGCAACCAGCTTGAACAGGTTGAACTTTTTTCTCCATGTTACAGCTCCTTCTCTGTGTACAGGGCTCTTTGCGAAGGGTGATGGGGAAGAGACCCAACATCTTTTAAGGTAGAACCATGGCATTCCATTATAATGTATTCATGTAGCATACTGATTAAATAAATTAAGTTTAATTGTACACAGAAATATTGTAATACTTATGGCTAGGGTAATTTCTTATACCAAGGTATTTTTTCTGCATGTTTTTCAGCAGTATATACTAAATTTAAAAAAAGGTATATTTTATCTAAATATCCATGTAAAACATTTTTTATTTCTATACATATATAAATATAACAGATAACAAGGAATATATATGATAAAATTTGAGCAAGAGAGAAAGCAGAAAGAAGATTAATCACTTAGATTATTTACCATTATATTATTAAACATATTAGGCAAGCTGTGATACTCCAATTTGTATTAACTACTTGGATGACGACCAGACTATCTGACTTTATTTTCTGAGTACAATGTACTAACACAGTATTTGAGATCTGACCTGAACCTCTTGTATTTTGTCGGTACCATCTATCCCAGTTGAGTTAAAGGGATGTTTCCCACTGTCCGGGTCAGTGGGAGCTGTCATAAGCATTTCTCAGTCAGCAGGAGTCATTCTTGAGCCAGTGGGAGCTGTCAGAAACCATTCTGACATAACATGTATCACGCTGGAAGTGAGATTGACCTCTCCAACCTCTCTTGCTATTATATGCAGGTAATCAGGTCACTCCACCCATCTGGTGGCTCAGATTGAGCTCAGCTCAGCCATTCAACCCCTGATGCTACTGGCTCGACTATCTTTTCAGCTGCGACAGCCAAGTGCTTGTGAAACTTCACCCAAATCAATCGGATTATACTAGTGTGAAATTATTGTGGACTGCAAAATGTGGTCCTTTATCTCACACCATTTTACCCTGCAAGGTAAAAGGGGGAGGTTGGGTAGCATTTGAAAAGACTGTAGGATAGCTGCAGATGCTATTATGTGCGAAGCATCTGACACGCTAAGTGTTTGGTCCTGAAAGTGCCCTGAGTTTGCAAGTAGGGACTTTTGACAGAGGTTTCTATGCAAAAGTCCTTTAAGTTGTGGGAGGGTCAGGTGCTGCAGAATAGACCTCTCAGTGGATATTTTAATCTCTGCAGTAGGTGATGGGTAATACTGGAGAAATCGAAGTATTTTACCTCTGCCTAAGTTTGAAACCATGAACTCTTTTATGAAGGAAGTGACTAAGCTTTCTCTTTGAAAAAAATAGAATAGTGGTCACTACTTTTAAAGTAACTATTCATGTTACCTTGCTTTATGCTCTAGTTCGTGGCTACACTATAGCTGAATGCTGAACACTCACACAGAACATGAACAACTGTTGCCCTAAATTTCCTTTTTGATCCAGGGAAATCAAATCCCACAAAGCCTATCCTGCAGAAACACTCCTACCTTAAAGTACTACCTGGGAACAACATGCGTATGAGTAAGGGGAAGCCTTTTATTGTTTCTCTAAAAGCTGCTTCCCTGGGTCACATATGTTTAAAGACAAGTAGATATACAGTCTGCACTAATGAGAGAACTTCAGCGAGGTTCACAAATTTGAACCCTGTTTTAGATTGCGATTCGTACATATGCCTCGTCTCGCAATAGACAGGCTATGGAAGAGGGAGTTCTGTACCTTTTGTCTAGTAGTAGGTGGCTAGAGCATTTCCATGTGTAACATCTATACCTCCCACAGCAGAGCTCTGAAGATTAGTTTGTGGTACATCTGCAGTAGGTCAGTCTCAACTTCTGTTGTTGAAGTAGTTCCACTTCATGTGTAGTGATTATGGAGCAAACACTCCCTGAGATAGCATAAGACCATGTGTCACTGAGTGACCTAATGATAAGCCATGTTTTATGTGAAAAAGAAGGAATAGTCTCTTTTCATATACCTTTACCAATACAGATATATATATTTAGGATAAGCTTTCTCTGGATCATGAATGAGGATTTAGTCACATGGAAAGTTCAGATCCCGAAAGGCAAAAGAATAAATGATCTTTGGTTTTCCACTTCCAACATCAGTGTTCTCACTACTATTGTTAACAGGTAAAAAGAAAGAGTATAGGAAGCTTTAGGAACTCTTTTGTGTGGTCCTTTTCAACATCAGCTATGTATATGACTAAAGACTGACACATCCACAAAAAATATATTTTGGCAGATAAAGAAAGGGAAAAAAATAGGACAAAGTGCTTTTCTAAGACAAGAGACTGAATTTGATGACACAGAGCTACTCCTAATTTTTCAGAGAGTGAAACCAGTACTAATTCTAATTGTTAAGGGATCCTGCTACTGTTCCTGGCAGCATAGCCAGAATGAGGAGATCAGGATATAATGGTGAGATGGGATCATGGACTGAAATAATATGGAGATTCAGAGCATAACCTTCCTTCTAGTATTCAGTCATACAGTGTTTCTTATTTTCTTGTTTTACTTGTTTGCAACTAGTACAATATCCCAGCAAGAGCTACCATTCTCTTCACTCTAAATCTAACATTTTATCTGATAATGCCATTTGTTGCCCTTGTTTCTCTCATACTGCCTTTTCTCTATGTCAAGTGAGTCTATTTGATATAATTCATCCCCTCATCCCCATATGAAGTTGATTTCTGGATTGCAGGTTTTATGTAGTCTCCTCACTCCTACACTATCTCTTGTCTTTCTCTTTCCCTTCCAAGAGTGTTCCATCTATTCCTCATTCTTTCACAATCCAGGGGTTTTGATTTAAAAGGAAAATTAGCCATATTATCAGATTTTAATGGAATCCAAACTATGGTAAGGACAGGTAAGCGCTTCCTGCTTTTAGGAACAGATCTGAGGTGTTCATGTTGAATGAAACAGAATGCCAGCATGGTTGATCACAGCTCTTTCCATTCGTTCTGCTCACAATGAAGCAGCATGTGCTAAATAATCCCTATTCTAAAAAATTAACTATCCAAGAGAGCAAGCAACAAAACCAAACTCCAAAACCCTATACAAAGCCATAGGAGGAAAAAAATAATCATATAATCATAAAAATAATTTTAAAAATCCCAACAACACTCTCATCATCCTCTTCCTTGCACCCCATAACCTTCAAGGAGGTATACATTACCCAGACTACGCTCCTTCCATATTTATTTTTTTTAAAATATTAATTACCTAACATAGACCATCTAGATGGTAAATGTGTGTTGTGTGATCAAGGACCACTGAACACTGAATTTTCTGAGTGCATCACAATTACAGAAACATCTGTGCTAAATAGCTTTGCCTTGAATCACTGCGAAAATCTGCTATGTTGAGCAGCTTTGTACAAATCTTGATTCTTGCACGTGCTGAAATGGTAATGAATATTGGTTCAGACATTGTGACTACATGGGATCAGCGTGAATCTTGGGTCCTACCATCATGTGTAAACGCATTTTCTGTATTCTATTTACGAGTCAAAAACTGTTGCTATTACAGAGTTACTATGCTGCTGACTATGCCAACATACAGCAGCAGCGAATTCATGTTTGAAAGCCAGAGAAGGTACACATTACATTGAGCTGGCAAGCAGAACAGAGACACAATACAAATGCAAGGAATGCTTTATTTATTTTTTTAAATCTTACTCTTTATTACCTTCTTTTGTTTTAATTTCTTAACTCCAGTTATATCTTTAGTACATTTAAAAGGTCACAGAGGATTTATCCAGCATTATAAACTAATAATTCCATCACAATTAGCATTAGACTTCCTAGAATCAATTAGGCTACAATGGACCTCTAGAGTTTATTTAGTCCAACATCCTGCTCAAGGATGAGCTTTGAAATGAAATCAGGTTACTTCAGCCTTTACTCAGCCTTGTTTACTCAGCCGAGGCAACTTGTTTCAGAATTAACTATTCTTTGTGTCAAAGACAGTGTCTGTATCTAGCTGCAATCTCCTTTGCTGTGACTGGTGGTCATTGCCACCTGTTCTTTCTCTATGGCCCACTGAGAAGAACCTGACTCCATTTTGTTTTTACACCCCATCAGGAAGATTGCAATCACATTCCTCCACAGCCTTTCTTTCTTTGTCTAGTCAAGCCCAGTTCCCTCGACCTCTTCATGTACATCCTATGCTTTAGCAACCTGTTTTGGGGACTCACCTCGTTTAGATGTTGATAATTTGCTGAGCTTGTTATTCAAAACTAGGCAAATTGTTCTACATGCAGCAACTCAAAACTCATGGGAATTAAAGTTCCTACTGACCAGCAGACTGTACTGTTACTCTTTGTATTTCAGTGTTTTGACTGAATTATATCTCAGCTCCACTTACAACATATTACAAAAGAAAACATAAGAACAACTTATTAAAACACCTTATAAAAGATAGCAGCTGAAACATAATGAGTAAATGCTGCCATTGTACTAAGGAACAGAAAAGAGGATGATTTGGGGGGTCCCAAGAAAAGGCTGCTTTGTCAAAGAGTAACGTTACAGTGAATAAAGTATGTTTTTACAAACAGTAAATTTTGTAGAAATTCTTCAAGTCCAGATACCTGGAAGAAGGATGATGTAAGGAGGGATGAGAAATAAAATATGGAAATAATAGACATTCTTTCATATTTCAGTCATATCTTCACCCTGTGACTGGAAGAGCAATATCATCTTGTTCTTCCTGGTTTGATCAAGCTAACAATCAGTCCCTTTGGGATTAGCAATGTTCAAGTATCAGTGCATGTTTAGGATAGTAGATGTCTCAGTGTAAAAAATATTCTTTTTGTATAGGATAAAAACCTGGAAATTTAAGTTGATCATTGATCTGAGGATATAGAATTATAGAATTGATCTGGGGTATAGAATCACAGTACATGTATAGTGTAGCACAATTAGGGAAGACAACTCTTGCATAGCTAGGTAATGATGTAGAAAAGCTTGAGAAAGCCTTGTACTTTCCAGGATTAGATAAAGGGCAAGGACTGGAGGATGGAATAACAGGGGAATAGAATGGTATCCATCGAATGGTATCCATCCCCCTCATCTCCTCCTCGTTAAAAGAAACAGGAGGCTAATGAAGGACATGATTTACGTTTGAAGACCAGCACGTTCCGAGGAAAGCAGATAGTTAACAAGGCCGTACATTAACTCAGACTGATAAGAACGTTGCAAACACCAAGACCAGCACATTCCAGGCAAAGGGTGAAAAATACATCATGAGGTAGACTCAGAGCCTTCCTCCCAAGGACCACTAGAGACCCTTGCCCACAATTTCTTGAAAGATCTGCGCAAGCGCGAAGGACTGATAAGCTAATTAGCATGTGAAGCGAGAGTAGGCAGGGTTAGGTAATCAATATGTATAGGCGTTAATTGAATATTCACTGTTTGGTTGTATAAGTATGGGACGGTTTCGCTGCTCGGGTGTGCACGTTTGTGGTGGAGCGATCCCCTGTGCCCCTGCGCAATAAACATACCTACTTTATAACTTTCGAGTTATAGAGTCTATTCCCGTACGTCAATCATGTGTTTCATGTATGTATATATGAATGCAGTATGAGAATACGAATATTTATGTCTGTGCATATTCCTAGCTGCTTCCCTGAAAACTCTATTTCGAGTATTCTTTTGAAATTAAAGATTAGAGATCCTGACAGTTGATAATGACCACTTGGGAAATTTAGGTACAATAATGATTAGTACTAGTGTTAAAGTCAGACATTTTGCCTATTATAGAAAACATCCTGGGCTATATCATGACATTCCAAATGGTGTTACAGAACTGTTCCTGGTAATCATGCGGATTACATATAGTAGTATCAATGTGTAGTCACTGAAAACTTGGTGAAGGGAGTTTTCAAGTGCCATCTGATAGATATCTTGTAGCCGAATGTAAAAAGAAGCTGACATTTAGACACTTTGGCTGAGGTGATTGATGTGATTCTTACTCATGCTTATAGACATTTTCTCAGCCATAAAGACTACAAGAAGCCTATAGTGAAGAAGTATCTTATGGGACTCAAGCGTTCTTTATTCTCTGTTTAACAAAACCCTTTTACTACTATGTATAAAAGGATCTCATCTCTTGCCTACTCAATATGTTTTTGTTACTGGACCAGAAAAAGTTTCTTTTCACCTATCTGCTATAGTTCTTAACATCTCTTAAAATTAGAATCCTACCTGAAATGAAGTCATATTTTCTGAGCTGCTACACACGTGAAAGTTACTCAGATCTGAATGTTTCTAAATCATATCTCTGATAATCTAGGTTAATATACCTCAGATCCATTTTTTAATCATTTTTTTGGGTGGAGGTGGCTGATTTCCTATATAGGTGAATTAATTGTCTCAGAAAAGCACCATACATCAGAAAGAAAAAGGTCTTTGATTTACCTATTGCATATTTTCAAAGTTTCTGAATAATGTATTGCTGTTTAATTGTTTCCTAACACTAGTCATTCTGATACTCATTATATGTGATTAGATGAACATGCTTTGTTGTGAAGTATCTCAATGTTCTAAAAACATCTAATTACTCACAAAAAACAGGAATTAAATAGAAATAGTTATATTGCAGATTGGTCTAAAAAGATAATAAGTGGTTTAAAATTAACCATATGATATGCAAAGGTCTGGAAGAGAAGTGCACAGGAGGAAGTAGAAGGAACAATGGTTTTCCTAGTGTATGGAAGAACACAAGTTTTTCAAATTATTTTAAATAATAAATTTTTAAGTTATTAGCTGAGTGTTTTACAGCTTTTTGTTTTCTTTCACTTACAAATATTTAACTATAATTCCTTTTCATCTTTTCAGGATGCTCTGAATTACATAAAAATATAAGGTATTTCTAAGCATAATCACATATTCAGAGTATAATGGCCTTAGGTTGATCATCACAAACCATACTAGAAAAAATTCCCTGGTGATTGGCATGCAAATGTTTAATACAATGTGCCCTGAATTCTGGCACTGTTGATGCAGACAATAAGCACTTGGGCTTATTACTACACTTGGGCTAGAAAAATGGAGTGTTGTAAATTGTGTTTCAGGATACTGTCATTTTGAATGCACCAGAGTTCCTCAGCAGTTTCTTCACCTAGCACACTCGTGTCAATCATCCACCTTTTGGTACATCAGGGTTTTCATTAGTTCTGTAACTGCCTGACCTTGTGCCAGACTTGAGCAGACAGGTAGTTCATAACCCTTTACTGTCAGAATTAGCATTCATGATACTACTTAAACTGCAGAGCAAATTTAGAGTTCATTATTAAATGAGGCATATGTTACTACACTTATAACTGATTCAGTCTAGTTATTTTTAGTTTGACCTTTTCTGTATTCATCAAATCAGCTTTGAAATAGACATTGAGGTACCCTTTACTGTTAGTTATAAAAATTCTTAGAGATTTTTTTTTTTTATGGAGTTTTCTGGCAAATTCTGATATATCAGTAGTTTAGTGATATACTAAGCCCCTTTCAGTTCTCTTAAGTAAAGAAAAAGATAAGATGGATTGATGTGGATGTTAATGACCATATTATTCAGTTACATCATTCCTCTTTGCTGTTATGCCAAGAATGAAAAAGATAGTGTTATAAACTCAGAATAGGATGGAGACTTCCACTAATGGTGAAAATAAACACGTGAAGGTAAGGCTATAGACATTTTAAGAGTGTATTTAATTCCAGTGCAGCTGGAAAAATAATTCCTATTTTTATTCTGATTCTAGCTATCCCACTCTCCTCCTCAGTGCCAGAGGTATGGTACTGAGAAAAGAGAAAATAAAAATCTAAACCCACAGAAACATGACAGGCTTAAGAACTGTTTCTTGTAGTTTTTGTTTCATTGTCTTAGATTTCTAAATTCTAACATGGCAAAGACACCCAACAAAGGCCTTCATCCTTAAAAATCTCTTTTTAATCAAAAAAAAAAGCTCTTACATTTATCAAAGAATCCCTCAGACTGGTTTTCATTAATGCAAAAGTTTAGATGTCCTGACAATATATTAGAGCATTCCATTTGTGAAAATGCAATTATATTGATAAACTGTAACATTAGTAAATATATTAAGAACTGAACTATTTGCATATGTAGGAGTGGAAAAGAAATTCTGCTGTAGGAAGGTGTTGAGCACATATGTTACTTTGTGCTTCATCAAGAGACCTAACAAGAGCTGTGACTGTTTACATGTTTAGAGACATGCAAATACTTAGAAGTTTACTGAAGTAGGGTCAAAACCTTCTTGGGTTTTTTTGGGGTTTTTTTGGTGTAACTAGTTATGCAACCTATCTTGATATTAAAAAATGTGCAAGACAAGGGTTTTAGAGGTATTTAAATGTCCGACTCCCAGTGAAATCTATGGGAGCTGATTAATAGCTTAAAAAAGTCTAGCCTATGTTATCATTACCCTTATGAACCATTAAGAAGCGGAAACTGCTGCATTTTGTGTTAAATAGAGTTCAGAAATTACATCCTCCCTTATTTCTTTTCTGGCAGGTGCAGGGCTCACTTATTGTCACATTATAACTTTGTACCCTATGAGCATGGTTATGTTAAACAACTGCATATGAAACCACTTTGTTGAATTCACACCTTGGGGCTCATTGGAAACAAAAACCAGTAAAAGTTGTAACACTGAAGTGTCCCTTTTAAACTTCAAGTTACTGTATAAGGTAACAGTAGTTCATTCTCTTAAAAAGGCTATCTAATAATTGTCTATGTCATACTCTGTTTCCTGCATGATACAGATGAAGACTTCAGTTCATATCCAGTATGATGAATTTAGGAACCTAATTAAGGCAGACTGAGTCCCCCTCTGGGAGAGTTCAGAGTCATTGGTCTTCCTTGAGTGTAGGAGAATTAGATGAGTAAGCAGAACTTACTAACTTACTTTAGGATAGCTTGTTTGCCTTCCAGCACTATGCACTTGAACTGTAGGTGCCTTCTTAGTTAAGTCAGGTGCATAAAACAGTCTCGCTGAACATGGGAAATAACCTTCATAAAAGTATGTGGTGGTATAAGCAGGAAGGAGGCAAACTGGGGCAGAACTTACCACAAAACTTTCTTATCTGGGGAATAAACTTGGTTACAGATATAACTATTCTTTCACATGAATAAATTTTCAGAAAAAACAAACAAACAAACAAACAAACAGACAAACAAAAAACCCCAAAACCCCATGATGAGTAATTGCCCCTATTTCATTTCCCTTAATGCACATTTTTATTGCCTTCCTCCCTCTGCCACTGTTTTTTTGCTATTCAAGTAACCAATAAAGAGGCTTCTGCTGTGCTAACTAGAAGGAAAGAGGTTGATTTCTGTTCTTTATTTTTTTTTTCTGGTTTCTTCCTAGGTCTGTGTATTTATTACATTTAGATACCAAAGACTGTTTTTCACCTTTTTACGTATGTTGGATCCTCCTACAACACTTAAATTATTGTAGTAAAAAATTATGCATTACACAGCTTTCAGAATTAAGCATATCACAGAGGGTTGTTTGTTTTTTTTAATTTTTGACAAGATTTGTACATGTATTACTATCAAGGTTACTTTTCAGACTTCTGGAATGTGTCAAGTTTATAACATATATCAAGCTTCACAACCACTTGAAGACATGCAATTATTAGTTGAGCACTGTTATGTATCTCAACTAAAATTTTTATTTCTGTTAACTTCTACAGAAAGATTCATATACACACACACATTTAAATAAACCCCAAACCGTCTGAAAGTCAGGGATGGAAGTGTGTGCTTTTACCATAAGTACCCAGTGTATTTTGCTTGAGTTTAAGAAACCATCTCTACGCAGCCCAGTAAACTACTCCAGGGGGTTTTGTTTAAGCTCCAACGAGGAGAGGTGCTGCTCTGGACCTTGTTCTCCCCACTAAGTATGGATTGACAGGAAATGTGAAGCTCAAGGGCAGCCTTGACTGCAGTGACAATGAAATGGTGGAGTTCAAGATCCTTAGGGTAGTAAAGAGACTGCATCAAATACACACTACCCTGGACTTCAGGAGAGCAGACTTTGGCCTCTTCAGGCCAAAGATCTGGATCTTGGTAGAGTACCATGGGACAAAGCCCTAGAAGGAGGAAGGTCCCAAGAAGGCAGTTGAACTTCACCTCACAAAAGAAACAATACCTAGGTAGAGCGTGGAAACTGAACAGTATAAAATAAAACATTCTGCTGTTTCTTAAAGCTTATGCTTAAAGCTTACTATGTTAACAACAAAAAAACCGTTTAGATTTACTTTCCTTCTGTGACCAAAACTGTCTAAAATATTTATAGCACAGGCATCCTGTACCATAGCTTTTATCGTAGGTGCAGTAGTAAGAGCTTTACAATCTCACATCACAGGCCTTTTGCTGTAGCTCTTTTCAGTGAATTTCCTCATGTGCTTAGACAAGAGCTCCAGGAGCTGGGAATCACTCAGCAGTGGGAGGTAATGCAGAGAGTGAGGAGCTATCACAAAGTGCTTGTTACAAAGCTATCTTGAAGATGAGACCCCTGTTTGAGTTTCAAAGACGTCTCCTTTTTTTTTTTTCTTTTTTTTTTTAGTCCCTGTCTTTTGGCATGCATAAAGGGGAGTGAAGTGAGAGTAGGTCATAAGAACACCGAAAGTCTCTATTACAAAGTCATCAGGTTTACATCTATTCTTTCCTTTTCCTTCCCATCCTATGGAGCAGATTCCCCAACTTTGTTCCTGAGGTGGAGGAATAGCAGTGATCACACCTGTTTGGGGGCCGCAGACAAGTAAACCTCTGTGAGTTGAGCTGAGGACAGAATAGCCTGCAGAAATCAAGCCTCCAGCTCAAACCTTGCTGACTTTGCTGACAGATTCTTTAAAACTGGATTGAAGCCAGACATCAAAGAGGAAGCTGACTTCAAAAATAAAGCTTTTTTTTTCCCCATTCAGAGTGGAGTTTAAAAGTTTACCTGATCTGAAGCAGTGAGGTTTTTTATGACACCGGTTTCACTTTGAAGTCCAGATTCTAGACAAGGTGTATCAATTTCAAAGTATCTACAGGCATAAGCAGAGCCAACTGGGCTTGAAATACCTGGATGTAGATGTGGTGAATAATACGTCTATATGTTTGGGGTTTTTTGTGGTTGTTATTTGGTTTTTTGTTTTCTTTTTGGTGGGATTTTTGTTTAGTTTTGTTTTGTTTTTATTAGCATTGGAAAGAAATTTGTGATTTTGAAGGCAAGGAAGTATCAGCATCAAATTTAGAATAATCAGATAACATTAAGGACAGAAGAAGAGAAGATAATTATATTTGTCAACTCAAAATGTCGCTCTTTATGTCTGAATATATTTATTTCTGAAAATTATTAAAGGAGATATTAATTTAGAAGTCCTAAAAATGCATTTATATTCACTTGTGTAAGATTCCTGCCTCAACTGACTGAATGGATTCATAAAAGATTTTCTTCTCTAACAGCAAACCTTTCAGGTCTGGAAGTTCAATGAAGTAAACTTAACTGAGTACTCACAATGAGGTGAAATCATGTCTCAGTGACATCAGTGACAAATTATCATGCTGTCAATTGCATTCTTGTATGACTGATTGTATCAGTATATGAAAAAAAGTAGAATAGAAAATTTTATATATCATTCCATGAAGGTCAAAGGCAGGAAGAGGGAACAACATGTCTATTTGCAGATCATGTATATGTTTATACATGCAAACATATCTGTATGTATCTATACATAGAGAAAACTTCATTGAAAACACAAGCAATGCTGATTATAAACAGCTTCCTCTTAGCAGGTGAAAAAGTTGTTAAGTTACTATATATGAGCAATTGTATAAGATTACAGTAACACAACTTATATATTTACATTTTAAGGAAACAAATTCCTACTTAGATTTGTACCAGAAATGTGACAAAATATGTAGCAGTACTGGAAACAGGCGACTGAAAGACATACACTGTTAATGAAAGGTGGAAATCAAACAAAATATGTTTAAGTACTGCTGCATGCTAACAATTTCTTTAAACAAAAATGAAAATTTAAAAAAATTGGCTATTTGAGGAAAGAATGAAAATATCATAAAATAAAATATTTCATTACAAAATTACTAAATCTGCTACTTATCCCAAGATCTCCTTGGGCACTAGAGTGGTCTTTGTCATATACATGAGTGAAATACTGAATCTAATCCTGTTCAGCACCTCCATCAATGATCTGGATGGTGGGTGTCGCAGTTTGGCATAGCTGGGTGCTGGGAGAGAACGGGGTGCTGCAGAGATGGCTGCTTTGAGAAGCAGCTAGAAGCTCTCTGCAGGCCCCAGAGAGTAAACATCGTCTGTTTCAAGGTCTGAGTTGCTGCTGACCAAGGCCAAGCCAATTTGTGATGGTCACAGTGCCTCTGGGAATAATATATAGGAGAAAAAAAAAACGCAAGCAGCTGCATTTTACCACCGGAAAAGGGAGTGAGAAGATCTAACGAGCTGTGCAGCCACCAAGGCCGGGAAGGGGTGGGGAGGAGAAGGTGCCCCAGGTACCAGAGAGAAAGATTCCTGGGCAGCCGGTGGAGAAACCCATAGGGGAGTTAGTGTCCCCCTGCAGCCTGTGGAAAATGCCAAGACCCCACCTGTACCCCGTGGACAGACTCTACACTGGAGCAGGACTCTACACTGGAGCAGGTAGTGACATACAAGAGATGCTGTGACCCGCGTTGAAGCAAGCCCCTGCAAGCCCCTGCCAGCACCTGCAGCCCATGGAGAGAGACAGAGACACAGAGATGAGCAAGGGAGAGATCCATGCCAGAGGAGGTTTTCTGGGGGGAGGCTGGTGACCCTGTGGAGGACTGGGCCTGAGAGACAGAGAGACATTGTGATTTATAACTACCCACCATGGCAGTGACTCATGCTGGGGCAGCTGGTGAAGACCTAGAGCCCTGTGGAAGAGGTCTCACCTTGGAGAAGTTTGTGGAGGATTGTCTGCCGTGGCTAGGACCCCATGCTGCAGCAGGGGAAGGGTGTGCAGAATTAATGTGTGTGTGTCCCCCCCCACCCGGGCCAAGAAGGAAACCAACTTGCAAAGAACTGACCCAAGTCCCCATTTTCCCAGTCCCTGCCCCTCCCTGTGCCACAATGCGGGGGAAGAAGGGAGTGAAATCATGACTAAAAGGAAGTCTCCTAAGAAGGGAGGGGTGAGGAGGGTGGAGGTGGGAGGCAGAGGTGTTTTATGATCTGGAAAAGTAAAACAGCTCATGAAGAAATTATCAAGAACCCCATTTCCCCGGTCCCTGCCCCTCCCCCCCTCCCCCCCCCCATCCCCCAGTGCCACAATAGGGGAGAAGAAGGGAGCAAAATCATAAATAAAGGGAAGTCTGCTAAGAAGGGAGGGAGGAGGGAGGTGCTTTAAGATCTGCTTGCGCTTCTCATCAGACTGGTTTTCATAGCTATGAATTTCAGCTTGATTCAAATGCAGTTCTTGTATATACATATAGGAAAGATTTTTCAGGTACAGGCTCTTCTTCATACTAATATGCAAGACAAAATAATTTGGTTTCAGATTTTGTTAATGATTCAACATTTTTTCACATTAGTTTAACCTCAATATCAAAAAGAAAGATAAAAAAAAAAAGAAGCTCAAGGATGTCTAAATAATCAACTTATTAACTAGTCGTAAAAGAGTTTGAAGATAGTAGTCTCAGATAGTCCAACTTCCTTGGCAAGTGTCTCCACTATTCTTCCAAGCAATGAAAAGCTATAAATAAAATTTAACTTTTAGTGGAACTTAGGTATTTGTAAATCAAATTGCATGTTGGTTCTCTAGTATTTCATGAGTTGGATGTTTCTAAGGGATTGGGATCATGTTTTTGATCTGTTTCCACTTCTGAATGATACTAGGAATTGTAGTGTAAGCACACAGGGAAAAAAAATCCTGCAGGGAAAATTAATTCTTTGCTGTGAAAACCTTGTGATTCTGTGAAAACTGTGCACAGCCATAATCAGTTCTGAAAAATAATCACATATTGCAGGCCTTCAAGTTTTACCGAAAAATTAATTTTTTGAGTTGATAAGTTTTACATATGTTCCTGTTTAAAACAATTCCACTCACTTTACATTGGAAATGTTCATATCTATATTTTATTAGCATGCTAAAAAGTGTCCACTCATGTAGAAAACCAGCAGGCCTGTTGCACTGTATGAGATAGATCCATTACTCAGGTCATGAATGCTCATGTGTGATTTATGCATGTATATTATGTAGCCACACATCAGTCATACAAGCAGAAAGGATTTCTGACGAACCAGTGTTTCTGAGTCAAAAGTTAGGAAATCATATGACTCTGAATAAAACTCTGTGATTCGGTTAGGTGCCTGTGTTCCTTTGGATAAATGCGCAGAAACAGCGGAAAGTGTCAGTATACATCTTTCTAGTTGAAAATAGGATAAAGTCCAGTTTCTATTGATGCTCACCACTCTGCTGCTGACTCCTACTAGCCAGAGGAAAGTTTTCTCTTCATACTTCTATCATTGCACAGTGGTTTGGTAAACCTCTTTCCTTTTCTACCTGCAGTATCTACCTCATTCACCCCCTTAGGTTTATTTTTTTGGTACTTCTTATTTTTTGAATCTTTTACTCTCTCTCACTTTTATTGCTATTCCTATTGTATTTATTTCCCAAGATATCCCTTATTTCATTATTTTCCCACCTACTTTTCTTCCCCAGATTAACATCACCTTAACAGGTCTATTTCCAGAAACAATTCTGAACTTCACCCCCTGTGTGTGAAAACTCCTGCTATTGCTCTTTCTGTGTGCAGATGTCTGAACCTCATTTCCCTGAAACCTCCTTCAGCCATTCCCCCACCCTCCCTTTCCTATGTTCATGCCTTTCTAACATTAATTGCTCATCCCTGTTTCAACAGTTACCCTTACTCGAAACACAAAACCACCCACTGTATTCTTTGGGGGTTTATTTGGAGATCTGCATTTTCTTGAAGTATTGCACCTCATGTAATCCTATTAAGCAGCATGAGACTATGCCATTATCATATACCAACCTCTGCCTACAAGTACAAAATCTAGTCCTAATTTAAAATGCTTAATTGTTAAGAGTACTTGTGACTTGCAATTCAAATGGTCTCTCTCTAAGAAGAGCATCAGTATGACAGGCTCTGACCATAAGTAAGGTTGATAAAATATTCTGATTTAATTACATATCAGCCATAAATTGCGCTTTATTACAAGAGATGTCTGCCCTTGCAGATTTACAATTTTTAGTCAGAAAAAAAGCTGTGTTATCTGCAGTCATAATTTAATTCTTTCAGATGAACATAGGTGTTAAAATTAAACTGATGCCTTTTCCTGTTTGAAATACTCATGTTTCTATTCTATCTAATGGACATCTGTCAAGATTCCAAGTGTTTTGAAACCCTGTGCCCTCCAAAAAAACCCATACCCTGCAAAAGAAAAAACAGGAAAAAAAAAAAAAAGAAAAAAGAAAGAAAAAACTAAAAAAGCATGCATAACATATTATAGGCTTCCCTTGCCTCCAGAGTGTCCACTGTACAACACAGCTTAATGTCATCAGAAAATTTGCTGAGGGTGAACTCAATCCCATTGTCCATGTTATCAACAAAAATATTAAACAGTGACAGACCCCTGGGGAACACCATTAGTCTCCACTTGGACATTGAGCTGTTGAACACAATTCTTTGAGTGCAACTGTCCATCCAATTCTATAACCACTGAATGGCCCATTGGTCAAATCCACATCTCTTCTATTTAGGATGTTGTTCAGGACAATGTCGAATGTTTTTCACAGGTCCAGGTAAATTACATCTGTCACTATACCCTTATCCACCATCTCTGTAATCCCATCATGGAATGTCACAAAATTTATTTGGCATGATTTGCCTTTAGTGAAGCCACACTGACTGTCACAGATCCTCTCCTTATTTTCCATATTCCTGACCAAATTTTCCAGTAGGATGTGCTCCATGATCTTGACAGGCATAGACGTGAGACCAACAAGCCTGTAGATCCCTGGGTCTTCCTTTTTTCCCTTTCTAAAAATGGTGGCTATGTTTCCCTTTTTTCCAGTCAGTGGGAAATTCACTGACCTGCCAAGACTTTACATATATGTCTTAGCTGCTTCATCTGCCAGTTTGTTCAGGACATATGGATGCATCTCACCACTTCCCATGGACTTGTGCACATTAAGGTACATTAGATGGTATCAAACCTCATCTCCTTTATATTAAAAAGTGGATTGCTTGTGAGGGGCTCCCTCTGAAAAGTGATGGAGAGCAGGTTGAGAGCTTGTGGGTCAGAATTAGGGATGGGACTAATAATAGGCCGCTGGTGATAGGGGTCTACTTAAGGCTGCCTGATCAAGAGGAGCCTGCTGATGAGGCCTTCTTCCTTCAGCTGCAGAAGGCATCACTCTCCAGGGACTCATTCTGATGGGGGGACTTCAACGACCCAGATATCTGCTGGGAAAACCACATGGTGAGCTGCAAGAGATCCAGGAGACTCCTAGAGTCCATAAAGTTATCCAGATAATAACTTTCTGGTTCAGATATTAGACAGACCAACCAGAGGTGATGCTCTGATGGACCTGATGCTCACCAATGTGGGGGAGATCATTAAAGGTGTTAAAACTGGAGGCATCCTGGGCTGCAGCAACCATGCCTTGGTTGAGTTTGTCCCCTCAAGGAATGTGGGCCTGGCAAAGAGTGGGATCAGGACCCTGAACTTTGGGAGAACAAACTTTAGGCTGTTTAAGGACCTGTTGACCAAGATCTCCTGGGATCTCCTATTCTGTCCTTAGAGACAGAAATGTTGAGGAAAGTTGGCTACTCTTTAAGGATGCCTTTCTAAGAGCTCAAGAGCTCTCTGTCCCTCAGAATAAGAAAATGGGCAGGAGGGGCAGGAAACCAGCATGGCTGTACAAGGACCTGCTGGTCAAACTGAGGGAAAGGAAAGGCATGGACAAGCTCTGGAAACAAGGGTGTGTTGCTTGGAAAGAATACAAGGATGCTGTTCGGACTTGTAGAGATGGGATCTGGAAAGATAAGGTGCAGATGGAACTGAACTTGGTAAGGAATGTTAAAAACAACAAGAGGAGATTTTACAGGTGCATTGGCCAGAAGAGACAGGCCAAAGAGAGAGTACCTCCTTTGGTAAATGAGAAAGAATTGGCTGCAATAGATGTGGAGAAGGCTGAGGTACTGATTGAGTTCTTTGCCTTGGTCTTCTCTGGCAGCCAGGATTCTCATAATTCTCAAGTTCCTGAACCAAGGTTCCCTGAACCTCTGTGGGAACTGGATGAGTAAATCCCCCCGCTTCCCACTGTAAGGGCAGAGCAAGTCCAAGACCACCTCATGAGACTGAATGTCTAGAAGTCTGTGGGGCCGGATGACATGCATCCCAGGTTCCTGAAGGAGCTGGCTGATGTGGTTGCAGAGTCGCTCTCCATCATATCTGAAAAGTAATGACTGTTGGGATAGGTCCCCACTGACTGGAAAAAGTGTCATGTCTGGAGATGGTGGCCTTGGCTGTGGCAGGGGGGTTGGAACTCTATGATCCTTGGGGTCACTTTCAATCCAGACTATTCTATGATTCTATGATTTTTTCACATTGAGAAGTTCTTCATTCCCCTAGTCCCTGACTTTGCCATTTGTGACCTGAGCAGTGTGGCTACAGAAGTTGCTTGTGAATATTGAGGGAAAAAAAATCTGTTGGGTACCTCAGCTTTTTCCATATCCTGGGTAGCCAGGTCTCCTGTTTCATTCTGGAGAATTTTGTCTCATATTCCTTTTATCACTGACATAGAAACGTCTCTTGTTGCCCTTGATGTACATCCCTGGACAAATGTAATTCTATCAGGGCTTTAGCTTTCCTAACCTGATCCCTCGCTGCTCAGAAAGTTTCTCTGTATCCCTTCTAGGCTACCTGTCCTTGCCTCCACCTTTGAGTTTGCCCAGGATCTCCTTGTTCTTCCATGCAGACCTCTCGGCATTTTTACCTGGTTTCCTTTCTTTTTGGAATGTATTGTTCCTGAGTTTGGAGGCAGTAATAATAATTTTGGTCCTCCTATGTACCCGTTCCAAACTGTCCATGTCTTTCTTGAGTTGTGGGAACCAGAACTGGACACCATACTTCTGGTGTAACATGACGTGCTGAGTAGGGTCATTCTAAGTTAACGAACTTGGACTAAATAAAATAAACTTCCATATTTTATCTTACTTTTTTTACGTCCTCCTGTTCATTGTTTTCAACTTGATGCATCTCTGTCCTTACATTCTCAGAAATATTATCCTATTTGGCTATTTTATACCTTGTTAGGAACCATCAAGTCTCAGTCTTTGGATCCAAATAAATTGTGTGACTGTTGCTTCATATATATATATATATAAAGATAACAGTAGGTATCTCTAAACAAGAGATCTATTTTGTCCTTACAAAGATATATATGAATGTGTTAATATGCATATGTGTGGGGCAAATTAAGAAAGTATTTGGGTATAACGAGTGGTTGGTAACTATGCAAACCCAATCATAAATGAAAGAAAAAAAAAATCAGAAAAATAGCAGGTTCATAATGGTATCCTTGAGAGGATACATTAGGAAAGCTTGAACAGCAGGGGCATTAAAGCACAGTAGTTTAGATAATGAAGTCAAATAAATTGTCTTCATTGTGCCTTCATTGTCACCAAAGTACACTGAGATAAATGAAACAGACTTGTCTGATGGAAATTGTAAACATTCATATTTAATAAACAGTTATTAACACTTTTATAACATTGCTGTTTTATGTTCATTACATGCTCATTGCATTACAGCAAGTTTATTTCCTGTTTCATTTCTCCACTGTCACTGTGTATTGCAAGCCTATGCAAGACAGGTCTATTTTTTATGTTCTACTGTACAGTATGTGAGTAACATTCAGATCTTAATGGAAGTGTCACATCATTTCCAGATCAAATTATCTAGTTTTAACAGCTAAAGGGAATCAAATTAATCAGAAAAAACTGAATACAAACAAATATAAACATTGTGGTTCCCAAGGTGGTGACTGAAAAACATAGAGGTCATGTTTGCCAGTTATCACATTAAAGTGCAGTCATAGGCTTACTGGGGTGCTCAATTAGTTATCATTAGTACTTCTATATTAGAAGCGTACATAAAGGGATAAACTGATAGGAATGGGCAAAGCTCAACTAAATTTAATTGCACGTATAGTAAAATGGACTTTGTTGGTTTGTTGCACTTTTTTTTCTTTAGGTTATTAGATACTGAGACACAGGAACACATAGAAGACCAGATTATTTGCTCTTATTTATAGGCATTTTCTTCCTTTGAAACAAGTAAAATGTTCATTTTAGATAATTAAGGCCAGAATGTCCTAAGCAGCATCACGTTTTGGAAGAATCTGAACAATTATTAGGCTATTTGGCCCTATTTCTTTATATATCTCCTAATTTTCCCTCTTTGCGACTAAGCTACAGCAATGTGTCTTGTTTTTCTAGCATATTTCATAAGCACAACCTGTCAGAAATAGGAGATCATGTCCAATTGTATGAGACCCTTAGAATATCTGTTAATCTTTAGCCTCTTCTTTCTGCTCTCCAAATACCCTCAAAATCTGCTAATTAGCTAAAAAAAATCCATTTCTAGTCTACCATGGAGTTTACAATTACTGATTCAGGAACATAGAAATAAAAAAAAATAAATACGCAGAGTTCGTAAAGTTTATTAAAGACTATGAGACTTTAAAGGGCTACCTAGGAATAACTTAAGCACATACTATAATCATAATAATGACTTAACGTTATCAACTATAATTATGAGATCAATGGCATATTTATATAGATAGATAAATAGATAGACGGGTAGATATGGGAATGGCTGCAAATTACACCAGGGGAGGTTCAGGTTAGAAATTAGGAGAAATGTCTTCCCAGAAAGACTGGTTAGGCATTGTAACAGGTTGCCCAGGGAGTTGGTGGAGTCACCATACCTCAGGGTGTGTAAGGAAAGGTTGGATGGGGAACTTGATGACATGGTTTAGTTATGTAGGTGTTAAGGGGACAGTTGGACAAGATGATTTTGGAGGTCTTTTTCAACCTTTATGATTCTATGATTCTGTATACACACACATATATACACACAGTCATGCTTCTTGTATTTACTTATATTTTATGAATATTTAAATTTATATTTGTATGTTTTTTTAGATTTGAGTTTTAAATACCATATCTCTCAGTATTCTGGCTTCCATGAAGTATCCTATTACTGGAAACTTAGCAGAGTTAAAGTCACACAAGGATGCCTCCCTGACGTTATCTTCATGTTGTATGAAGACGATGCTTCATGTTGTACAAGAAAAGCTTTACAGAGTTTAAACCGTGTCATGGTCTATTTGCATAATTTATTGATCCCAGAGCACAGTTAGCTATATGCTATTTATTTGGTTTTGGTTTACTACTGTCCATGCATTTTTATAACTGTATGCAAGTGAAGAAGATTTTGTGCAATTTTTATGGAACAAGGAGTATTCTCAAATAAATCTTTGACAATAGTTACTCTGATGTGCATAGAAATGGAATGTAAGACAGATGATATTTCTTTCTCAGTGGAAAAGGAAAAAAGAAATACGTGCACTAATTTTACAAATAGAGAAAAATCGTAATGCCTCTTTTCATGCTAACAAAACTGGCAGAAAAACAATTTCTCAACTCTGATCAAAATAACCATCCATATTAAATAAGAATGGAGACACCATACATCTTCAGTGTTTGCACATAAAAACCACAATGTGAACTGTTTAGAGTATTAACAATCAAATTTCTGCTATGTCAGAATGCTCACTAACCAATTTCAGATTAATTTTCTTAATTGAAACTAATTCCAGTGGTACTTTAATATTGAAAAGCACATGCTCAGGACATAATTTCTTATGCAAGATTTCCCCATGAATATAAGCCACGTCTTTTTTAAAGTAGTTAAGAGATTAATGCTCATTAAGGATTAGTGGATTTTCAAGCTTCATCTTTTATAATTTCTTTTTTTTTTTAGTTAGTTGTGTGTCAAGACTCCTGAATATTAAGCTGTCTTTCAAAAAAATGATACTGTTCTACAGAAAAGATTATTTTTTATTCTTTCAACCTCCCCTGGAGGAGCAAACATTCATACTTGCTCATCTATTTTCAGTGAATAACAGTGACAAGGATTTGAAAATGTGTGTAACAGTGGCATGTTTCTTACTATTGTTACTGTAACAGATATGAAGTTTATTGTCTGAAAAAGGACAATTTCAATGTAGCATTGCCACACAAGTGGTGAGCTGTGATAACCACTTCATATGCAAAATGATCTTATCTTGATCTACCGTCCTTACTACTTGTCTTCTTTGCCACCTGCATCTTTCAATAAAGTTCAACTGATATTTCCATTATATTTTCAAATTGCTATTTTGTGAAGGAACTAAAAAAAAGGGGGTGGGGGTGTTGTTCTTCATCTCTTTATGAAGCTACAGATCAAGAAGCAATGTCAGCATATGACATTGACAATTATGTTCTACCTAGATACAATTTTTTAAACCTGTACTTCAGTATATCAAACTATAAATCTTGCCTCACAAAGTTTCCAGTCTTTATTTGAAGTCTTGAAGGTTCAGAGAATCATCACTTCCATTTCTGATTTGCTCTCACTGTTAATTGCTTAACTAATTTCTTTTGTCCCCTGTAAATTTGTCTGTCTAGTTTTCAACTGCTAATCTCTGATATGTCATGTTTTCCACAACTAAAAGTTCTTTCTGTCCAGAATTTTCTAAGCATGGAGAAGATCAAACATTTTTAAAAGTCATCCTTTCCCGGAAAGCATATACAATGGAGGCAGCCCCAACACTTTTAATATACAGATGCACTCACATTGAACTGCATTGCTTATTAGTATAGATGTACAATGCATCGTCCAGGTTCCTCTGGACCTGAAGGACAGAGGAATAAACTCATACTAACTTTGTTTGGCTTAAGGACTCTTTCCTTTTGTTGAAAGGGCCTAGTTGAACTATATGAAGTTAAACTGGGGCATATCCAAGATTTAACTACTTTTAAATCCAATTAGCATGTAAGATAGAATTCATACATTTTATCAAACATTATATGACATTTTTATCATAGACTGGCTTGATAACATCTTAATATATGAATCAGAGCAGTTAGACTTTCCCACAAAACACACATTGTCAAATTCATTATCTTTCTAACCGCTACTATAAACGTGAACACCATTTCAGATTATGTTTCCCCTTTACTTGGTTAAAAATTTGTCATACTATCCAGTGTCCTCTCATTGATCATTGCACTTCTTTTTTTTTTCTAAATACTGTGACAACACTAACATTCTTCTAGAATGTATCTTATATTCAAATATTAAAATTAATACCTTATAATTTCCTCAGCCCACTCCTGCATTGAGGATAAAGTGAAAATTACTGGGTGTCTGTTGATTTAATTTTGTCTATCCAAAAATGCTTTTTAATGACTTTCGTGGAATAGGAAATGTTTCATTATGTGAGTTATACGTATATATATATATATATATATATATATATATATAAACTTTTTTGTCATATACAAAGTAAGAATTCTTCACAGGTCTTAATTTTCAGTGTTGTTATTAACAGATTGCCTTCTCTAACTAGTAATGGGCTTATAGATTTGTCAGGATTTAACACTGGAACATTTATTTTAAATGTATTACAACATATTAATAAATAACAGTTGTCTTCATATCTTATTCTATTAGTCACAGACTTGACATTTTAAAATAATTCAGTTGGATATTTTCAATCATGTTATTTTCATTCTTTTTTTGTAAATTGAAACAATGACGCTAACTTTTCAGTTTTTTAAGTATTCCTCTGTTAGCATTCTGTTATTTACTAATGATTGCGAAAAATATGGTGCTACCAATACAGCTGCCTATAAATACAGCAATTCTGTCACATATCAACAACAAAACAGGTACAAAAAACATGTTCTCACCCATTGCTATTTGTTCATGGCTTCACAAAGGACCTGTAGTATATAGCATAAAATATCAGTTCACCAGTATAGGCTTCCAGCTGACACCTAAGAATTGTACACAAGGCCTAGTGCATCGAGCAACTGCTGTCCCACAAAAAGCAGAAATTAAAAAACTAAATTTAAAAAAAAAATCACCAAACTAAAGCAAATGTGGAAATACATATCTACACACATTTTTATATTGCATGTTTTTGTGCTTGTATGCATGTATGTACTCATATATGAAGCTCTTTCCAGTTAAGTAAGAAAAAATACCATGAAATAGTTTGATAACTGTGGCTTTTAGTGAGTGTATCCTGTTCTGAGTGGTTGAGTGATCTTTATAAATTGTCCTGGTTTTGTATAGGAACTGAACTTAATACAGAAGTTACCAATTGTTCCCTTTAAAGATAAAAATCCCAAAAATAAAATGTTTCATCAAATTTAGAAGTCAACAATCGTTAAGCAAATATATTGAAATCTAAAACAAATCGAAAGGTTTGCTAAAGAAAAGGAAAAAAAAAAGTTATTTCCTCCTAAAGGAACAATGTGGAAGTAAAGATGCCGATATTTTAAGAGTCTTTGTATACTAAGATTTTTTTAGTTTCCTAATTAAATTATGACACCAATCTTCTCTCTGCCAAAATCAACTCATGTTTAAAATGAGCATCACACCTGAGTGTGTACTGTAACTTCCATGTTCTTCATTTTTGCCATAGCTTTTTGCAGTTTGTGGTATTATAAGCTTGGTAACCTGGCATTACCCTCTGAACTTTAAAGAAACTTCCAGTCATTTGCTTTGAAACTAATTTGGGAAAGGAGTATATAGCTGAGTAATAGTACACAGGTGAAGAATTTAGCTATCCATTGGTTTTCATACAGTACCTGGTGTATAAAAAGCAGTAAGTTTTGTAAGGATTTTCAGGTCTCGGGTGTCTCAAAGGTCTCAGTCTTCCGTTATTCACTTCCTTGACATCTTAGATAACTCTCCTTAGCCACCAGTCACCCTAAGATTCATTCTGTATTGTCCAGTATGATTCTAGTGCTTGAGCCAGCCCTTGTAACGGAAGTTTAAACGTATTATCTTTTACGTACTACAGTAAATTAACTATATAGTTAACTTGTGGTTTTCACTTTGTCTTAAGGCAGACAAAAAGATAAAAAACAAATAAAAATAACAATTTACAGCCTTAATTGTCAAAGCAGCAATTTTTTTTTTTTTTAATGAAAGAAGAAAAAAGAACAGGAAAGAAAAATGCTCTTGATCTATTTATTCGATAATTAATGTAATCTGAAAAGTTCACTTCCTGCAGCCAGATGACTTGCAGAAGTCACTTTCCTTCCAGACATTTTTCCGTCTTTTTTTCTTTCGCTTTTTGAGTGTTTTGTGCCTCAGACTGCATTAAAAAAAAAAAAAAAAAAAAAGAGAGAGAGAGCTAGCTATTTCTGCCACTATATATTGCAGTTTGATTTAACATTCTTTTATAATTTTTCCAGGATAATCCATTTTCTCTCCTTACACTTATTTATTTCTTTCCTTCTTCATTCATCCTCTCATCCAACCACTTCTTTAATATCAATATACTAATTAAATTAAGTTGTCTGTCAAAGTATAGGTTAATACTTTAATTTATTTGGAGATGCATATACTGCTTTTAGAAACCATCTGTACTTGACTGGTCAATTAGCTCTTCAACTAAAGGATAGATTGGATAGACAGTGTGTAATTTTCAGTATGAATTGTTTCTGTCTAGTGAATCATAGAATAATTTTGGTTGGGAATGACCTTTAGAAGTGATGTAATCCAATTGCTTGCTCAAAGCATAACTAGCCTCATAGTTAGGTCACATGTCTCAAGGTCTTGTCAAAGCTTGTTTTAAAAGTCTCCAAGTTCAGAGATTGGACAGCCTCTTTTGGCAGCTTGTTCCCATATTTAATCATTCTCACTGGAAAATTTTTTTCCCCTTACATTTAGTTGGAGATGTCGCTGCAACTTGTGATTGTTGTGCTTAATCCTTTCACAATGCACCTTTCACTTTTCTCTGCCTTCTCTGAAACTGCTGCCTCCAGAAAGCTGAAGACAGAAAGTAGACTTTCCTCTCCCCTTTACTTTCTGGTCTCTATGTTAATAAAACCTAATTCTCTCAGCATTTCATTTTGCATCTGTCACATAAAAGGTGTGAGTCTGATGTACGGCGGAGGCAAGCCCTCCTATTGAGTCATGATGTTCAGAAAGGACCTCCTTGCTTTCAAAACTCGTTCTCAGAGAGAAATCTAGGTGCAGCTAGGTCCTGTCTCTGTCCCAAACTTGGATAACGGTTTATGTCTGAAGGATTATATATAACCACATATCGCAGTCAATTTTTGCCTGTCAGAGCCCCAAAATGACTTTCACTGAAAGAATTTCAAAGTTGAAACTAATAGAAAGTTTATTAAAGTTACAGATCTATAAAGAGTTCAAGGATGATGTTGATAAATGCGCTTATTGTAATAGTACTAATATATGACATTGATTATGGGGTGGGTGTCAGTCTTTTTTCAGTGGTGCCCAGGTGTTGCTTGTTACATAACAAGAGAGAGAGAGAGACAGAGAGAGAGAAGTGGGAGAAAACCCCAAGTGGGAGAAGAAACCAACACTCACCTCTCTACAACCTCCTTTCAGTAATGGTAGGCAATGATAAGATCTCCATTTGCTAGCCAAAGCAGGCCATTTTGCTTCTGTAAGACTCCCTCCTTCATTTCCTTCTCATAGCAACCTTGCAGATCTCCACACATGATGTTCACATAAGAGATAAGTGGACAGCAGTGTTTTTAACCTCTTAGATGCAATTCCCACAGCATCATCTGCTCCAACCCATTGCTCATCCTGATCACTGTCCATGGGACTCTTACAGTCTGTCGCTGCCTTTCTTGTATGCCTTTCTTGTAAGGAGACTTCTCCAGATGCAGGCTTACAGGTGATAGGCGCTTTATATATGTGTCATTTACATATGAAATATCTCTTTGATATCATACTGACATCCTAAGCTGCTCTTTCTAGGGTTTCTATTGACCACTTGCAAGAATTTCAAATGTCCAAAATTCTCATCCAGAAGTTTCTTGTAATAGTCAAACATTTAATTGTGAAGATTCAGTGAAAAACCTTGTTTAAAGTCCTTTATCTAAAGCTGCTACCTTCTGCAGACATGAGTGGCTGGGGAGTTGCTGGACCTTATAGGCAATTAATGACTGAAGTGCACTGAATGTGCACATAGGTTCATACCTGGTACCATTCTACTCCTCAGTTCTAACTAAAGAACGAAACAGATTTTTGTACTTATAACCCACATACCACTTCTTTTATGGCATGTTTCATAAGCTTATGTAGGGTCAGGATATGTTTACGCTAAGCTGAACAACTAGGTGGGTTTTCTTTGTTTATTTGTTTTTAGTCATATTAACACTCTTCTGTTTTGTCAGGAATAATATTATTGGGATTTTGTTTGCTTTTTTTTTCTTTAAAGAAAAACATATCTGCATGAAATTCCATTTCCATGAAGCACAGCAATTGCACTTTAGAACTAAAATTATTTTGCGTATGAGGTGTTTGTTTCCTCATAAATTTGAGATTTTTATGGGGGAAATAATTCCACAACACAAGACCTAATATGCATTTGCAAATAGACAAATTTGCTGTTTATATTTGCATAATATCTTACCCTGGTAGGTATGCAGACTACTAATCTTACACATCATCTTTAAAAAAAAAAAAAGTTGCAAAAATTTTCACTTAAATATTTAAAACAGAGATCTATGCACTTAAGAAACATCTGAAGTCTACAGGAAATGAGTGCATTTCTTGCATAAAATTTATTTTTCAATGTAATTTCACACTCTAGAGGGCCACCAGGATGATCAGAGGGATGGAACACTTCTCCTATGAAGTCAAACTGAGAGAGTTGGGCTTGTTCAGCCTGGACAAGAGAAAGCTCAGGGGAGACTGTATAGCAGCCTTCCAGTACCTGAAGGGGACCTACAGGAAAGCTGGGGAGGGACTGTTTGTAAAGACATGGAATGATAGGATGAGGGGCAATGTTTTGAAACTAAAGCAGGGTAGGTTTAGACTTAACATTAGGAAGATATTCTTCACTATGGGGGTGGCAAGTCTTTGGGACAGGTTGCCTAGAGAGGTGGTGGATGCTACATCCCTGGTAGTGTTCAAGGTCAGACTTGATGAACCTCTGAGAAACCTGATCTAGCTAAAGGTGTCCCTGCTTACTGAAGGGGGTTAGACTAGATGGCCTTTTGTCACGATCCACAACCTAGACAAGACTTTGGTTTGGCAGAGGCTAAACCCCCTTGCGTTCCAGCTGAACCTCAGATCGCTCTGGGTGGCTGGGGGCGGCTGGGCTTAACCCCTGAGTGATGTCCAATCACTAGGTGTTTTATCGTGATAAGTTCTTAATTAAATTCTTGGAGAACAGAATTGAGACTCGAAACGGAGTCAAGGTGAAGGTTGTTTTATTTAAACGTGCAGGGAAAGGGGGGAAGAAAGAAAACGGGGGTGAAAAAGAGAGATAGAAAGAGAGAGAGAGTGGAAAAAAGGAAGAGGGGTGAGGGGAGGCTATATCTACCACCACGAGGCTACAGCATTCCGTCCGATGGCAGAGTATTCTCTGGGTCCGATGGGATGGGAGAGCGCTCCCTCCATGACGAAGTATGAAGATAAAGAGAGAGCGATTTCTCTCGTTGCAGCCCTTTTTGTAGGGGTACCGCTCCTTTTTCTCACTACAAGCTTCCACCTGGCCTGTGGGAATGCTCCAGGGTGGATGACGGAGTGTCCAATGTGTGAATGGCTCCCGATGTGTGCTCCTGATAGTGGAACAATGGCTCCTGATGTGTGAATGGTTCCTGATGTCTCTCTTCTGGGTGGCTTGTTGAATAGTCATTAGATTCTCGGAAGCCTGGGCCTGACCAGTGGTGATGTAGTGTCTTAGGAATGAGGTTTGGTAAGGTGAGAGGAGAAGAGAGGGGGGGTCGGTTCTGTTGGCAATTGGTAAGGCATAATTCCGGTACCTTACACCTTTAAAGGTCCCTTCCAACCTAATGCATTCTATGATCCTGTGATTTAAAACAAAATACCTGTATTACCTAGGATAATTCTTGATCATTTAGAAGAAACAAACATAAAAAGGGAAAATATCATTTGGACAAATATAACTGGAAATCACAAACCTAATCTCTTCCACAGACAATGATCTTAAACCAAACTGGTTTATATCTTGCACAGATATGCAAGTATTACAGAATCATGGATTGACAGATCTGTGGGGTTGGAAGGGACCTCTGGAGATCATCTAGTCCAAACTCCTACTGAAGTAGGATCATCTAGAGCAGGTTGTGTCCAGGTGAGTTTTGAATACCTCTAGAGTAGGAGTATCCACAGCAATGACAGCATGTTTCAGTGCTCTGTTACCGTCAAAGGGAAGACATTTTTCTTCATCTTCAGGGGGAACTTCCCATGTTCTAGTTTGTGCCCATTGCCCTTTTTCCTGTCACTGTGCACCATTGAGAAGACTCTGTCCCCATCCTCTCGACTCTCATCATTTTGATATTTGTGTTGATGAGATCCCTTCTCATTCTTCTCATCTCCAGGCTAAACCGACCCAGTTCTCTCAGCCTGTCCCCACAGGAGAGATGGTCCAGTCCACTCATCATCCCCTTAGCCCTTGGCTGGACGCTTTCCAGTAGTTCCCAGTCTTGAAATTTCAGGTTCATAACTGAACATAGAGCCCTGGCTGTGACCTCATCAGGGCAGAGCAGAAGGGGAAGATAACTTCTTTTGAGCTGCTGGTTACTCTTCCTAATGCACCCCAGGATACCACTGGCCTTCCTGGCCACAAGTGCACCTTGCTGGCTCATGGATAACTATTTGTCCACCAAACCTGCAAGGTCCTTCTCTGCAGAGCTCCTTCTCAGCAAGTCAACTCCTAAACTGTACTGGATCTTGGGGTTATTTGTCCCAATTGCAGGACCATACACTTGATCTTGTTGAATTTTGTTAGGGTCCTCTCAGCCCAACTCTCCACCCTGTCCAGGTCTTGCTGAATGGCAGTGCAGTAGTCTGGTGTATGAGGCACTCCTCCCAGTTTTACATCGTCAGCAAACTTCTTGTGGGTACACTCTGTACCCTTATCCAGGTTATTTTTGATTATGTTGAATAAGGCTAGACCCAGAACTGACCCCTGGGGCACACCAGTACCTACAGGCCTCCAGATAGACCCTACACGATTTATCACAATCCTCTGGGCTCTGCCATTCAGACAGTTCTCAATCCACTGTCCATTCATCTAACCCAAACTTCCTAATCTTACCCGTGAGGATGTTATGAGAGACAGTGTCAAAAGCTTTGCTGAAGTCAAAGTAGACATAATCCACTGTTCTCCCTTCATTCACCCAAACAGTCATGCGATTATAGAAGGTTATTAGATTGATCAAGCTTAATTTCCCATTGGTGAATGCAGGTTGACCACTACTGATAGCCTTCTTTTCTTCCATATGTTTAGACATGACCACTAAAATGAGCTGTTCCATCACCTTTCCAGGGATGGAAGTGAGTCTGACTGATCTGTAGCTTACTGCATACTTCTTGTCCTTTTTTAAGACTGGATTTAATTCCAAGTCATCCTTATCCTTCCTCATTGCATCCCTACATGCTCTGATCACATTCCTATATTCCTCCCAAGAGGCCAGATCCTACATTCTGTAGACTTTCTTCTTCCCTTTGAGTTTTTTTCTAGGAGTTCCTTGCTCATGCATGAATGTGTCCTACCTCTTTTTCTTTATTTTTTAGTCTTAGGAATGTACTGGTCTTGATGTTAGAGGAAGTGCTGCTTGAATATTGACCAGCTCTCTTGGAACCCCCTACCTTCTAGAGCCCTTACCCATGGGATTCTCCCACGAAGGTCTTTGAAGAGGCCAATGTTAACTCTCCTGAAGTTCAGAGTTTAAATCCTACTTATGGCCTTGCTCCTTCCACACAGGATCCTGATCTCCACTGTCTCATGCTCACTGTAGCCAGGGCTGTCCCTACTCCTCAATCAACCCTCCTTTCTTTGTTATTACAAGGACCGGGAACACAACTCTCCTCATGGTCTTCTTCACCACCTGCGCCCAAAAGTTGTCATCAGTGCTCTACAGCAATGTCCTGGACTGTGTGTGCCCATCTGTGTTGCCTTTCCAGAAAATATCAGGGTGCTTGAGGTCCCCCATGAGAACCAGGGCCTGTGATTTCGAGGCTACTTGCAATTGTCTTTAGAAGGCCTCATTGACTTACTCATCCTGATGAGGTGGCCTGTAGGAAACACCCACAACAGTATCATCCATATTATCCTACCCCTTAATTCTTATCCATAAGCTCTTGACTCTTTCCTCATCCACTCCTAGACAGAGCTTTATGCATTCCATTTGCTCTCTTACATAAAGGGCAACTCCACCAACTTGCCCTCTGGCTTGTCTTTCCTAAAAATTATGTAGCCATCCATGACAGCATTATAGTCATGTGTGCTATCTCATTTGCCTCTGTGATTGCAGTGAGATCATGGCCCAGGTCTCCACACAGATCTCTAGTTCTTCCCATTTATTCCCAATGCTGCATACATCCCCATGACACAGCTACCACCACATGGAGATGACGTGGTAACATTTGTCCAGAGATGCAGTTCAAACTGTATGAGAAAATGCCGCCTGAAGCATACAAAATAAAATTTACAGGACATAATTTCTGAATTCTACTTTTCTGTCTTCAAATTATTGGTTCTTATCTTTACATATTCCAAAATCTTCCTTTTGAAAACCTGTTTCAGATTGAAGCTAACCCTGATGTAAACACAACTTCAACTAAGCACCCAATTACCTTTTGAACCATCACACCTTCTTTAAAAGGAATAATAAAATCCAACTTATGATAATTTTATTCTCCCCAGCCTATTACTAATGTATTCATGATCACATCTCTTTAAAAATGATTTTATGACTGGCTTACTCATCAGCTTCTTACACACTTGCCTAAAAACAACACCATTTAAAAAATATTTACCTAAGACTAATGAGGACTTCAAGCATAAGCCCTGTTTGCAGCAAAAGTGTAGGGTTTTGTTACAAAAATAAATATGAAAAGAAAAAGAGAATTGTTAAATATCTTATTAAAGTAACTATATTTGGCAGAAATGCTTTTCTAAATAGAAACCTTTGCTACCTTCCTTGAGGTCTTTACTAAAACAAAACTGGTTTTTGGGGTTTTTTTTTGAGAAACAATCATAGTTGCAGACTACTAAAAAGGCAATCTAAAAAATATGAGTGTAACAATTTAAAAATGTCAATAATCTGTAGTCTGCATGGACCAGTGTGTATACATGAACAAGATACTGTTGTAAACAAGTTGCATTGTGCAAGTATCCATGTTCTCATGCAGGCTTACCAACCTGTCAACAGAAAGACTAAGGAAAATAGATCATAACTGGCTGTCTCTTTCAGAGTGTGATAGTGTTTGACTTCAACTTGTGATGTGATGAAAACAAAAGATGAGAGAAAGGAAATGAATATCAATGAAAAATGCTCAATAGTCTTGGAAAGGCAAATTATTCAGAGCCGTATATGATCACTAGCAATTATTAGCATGTAAGGACGTAGGTTGGTTTGGAATTTCAATTCAGTACATATTGGATCTTAAAAAATTATAATGATGAGAATGTACTGAACATCATAATAGGAAAGACAAGATCTTATTAAAACTTGGGAATTATTTTTTTTTCATAAGGTAAATGAAAAATGCAAGATCCATTCCAAATATGGCAGAATACAAATACATGTATAAGGCATCATTATTTACAGCACAGTACTATTTTTGATCAGGCTAGAATAAGTTAAATAACCTCTCACTTCTTGTCGTAGCATTCACAAATATATTACAGATATACAGTTGCATGTATGTATATATACAGCTATATGTGTACATTTGGTGTGTGTAAAATAGGTTACGTATAGGTAGAATTTACACTGCACCCTATGCATTGTGTCATTCATACATTCATTAAGCTGATAAAGATTTTTTTAATGAACAAGTTTAAGAATTTTTTTTTAAAAGGTAAACTAGCTCACCTTCTAGAGCTGTGTTTTAAAGTACAAGGCAAGCAAAATGAAACAAAATTAAAAATACACAGTTACCTTAAAAGGGTAAAGGGCAGAAAGTTGAATAGATCATTTGTTTGGGGAAACTTTTAAAATCTAGGCAATGAGCATACTACAATGGTAATATCACAGAAGGAGAACAGAAGAAACAAGACAGGATGCAGAAACTGTGGTACCTGTGGGTTTTTGAAAGAAGCTAGGTTTATATGAATTGCTGCTATTTGAATTTTTTGAGATGACTACAAATAAAACTGGAAGTGATGATGCAGTTCATATAGAAACATGGAAGTAATGTAAAATAACTTAAAAACTATAGGCAGATGCTGAATAACACGGTAAGTAGGGAAAATTAACCCTTGGAAGGGTGTAAGAACCAAATACACTGAAAAGGAAGTTCTGAATGATGGGTTTGTTGAAATTAACAACACTGGAGATTTGAGAAGATACAGTACCAAGTCAGAGCATAAATACCACTAACATACGGAGGACTCAATTCCGTTGCACATGACCCAAAAAAATAGGTCATATTTTCATTGACTGTCAGTATTACTCAGGGAGAAATTAAATTGCTGGAACATATGGTGATTTCAGGTGCAGGTCTCTTATGTAGAGATGTGTCCATGGTTATTAAATTCTGGGCAGAAATGATTAAAAATGGAAGCCAAATATAACAGCTTATGTCCTGGATGTGATAGCTCCACTGGCTCTCCACCAGACACACACCTAACCAGTGAGAAATTGTATTATTTCAGTCGTGCTTTCTCAAAGTTGTGAGGCATAGTGTGGCACATAAACCAAAAAAACTGTCAGTACTCAAGGTTCACCTATTTTAATTAAAGGAAGGAATAAAGAAATATCCAGTTGACAAAAGAAACACTTTGCAAAGCAAAGAAAGTAAGTTTTCAAGCCAATAAGACTGGAAATAATTACAGGATTAATAGAAAAAGCTTGGAATTTTTTAAACTAAAAGTTCTCAAAAATTATCTTGTGTTTTTTAACCCTAACAAAGTAAGTATTTAAAAGACAAGGCTTTAGATCAATTTTCTGAATGAACACTTCAAATATGAGGTTTGACAGTAGAAGATAACCACAGACATTGAGGACCCAATAAGGAAGCTTTTGTTTGTGCTTTTGACTTAAAAGCAATTATACATATGCATTCATTGATGTGTAGTTAGAGCTGGAATAAACTGTGGATTTGTGTTGCCACCTCACCTGATATGAGCACATAAATTTTTTTGCTCCTTTCCTGTGTAGTTGCTTCCTTTTTGAAGCTTGTGGGAAATTCATAGCTTTTACAACCTCTCTACGGTTTATAATCTATCATCCAGGAGATGTAAAGACTTCTGGAGGGTTAAATTGACAAATAGCTAGCCAAAGATGGAGAATACTCTCACTTGCTTAGGAAGCTAGGTATCACGAAGGTGAAGTCAGACTAAAAAATAGAGGAATGAAGTGAGAAAAGCCAAAATTTCAATATTAAACATTACTAATGAAATTCAAAGAAACAGGTAATAGATACAGAAGTGGATATGATCTCTTTCACAAACTGGAATGAGATTAAACAAATTTATTGTGGTTCAAAAACGAAACCTATAATTAGCATAATTTTCTGCTAAGCATTATGGTAAATAGAACAAAACAAGGGGGTGGGATTGGGACTGGGGGATGGAATGAGGAAATGTATAGAGACTTCTAGCTTTCAAGAAAGAGATAAATGGGGAGACGACCTCACTCAAATACAGAAAATCAGATACACCTTTTCACACAACTCTTAAGTAACTGGAGCATCCTATTTCATGGAATCTTAGAATCACAGAATCATAGAATTGTTTTGGTTGTAAAAGATCTTTAAGATCATCAAGTCCAACCACTAAACTAGCACTGCCAAGTCCACCACTAAACTGTGTCCCTTATCACCATATCTATGTGTCTTTTAAATACATCCAAGGACGGTGACTCAACCACTTCCCTAGGCAGCCTGTTCCAGTGCTTGATAACCCTTTCTGTGAAGATTTTTTTCCTAATGTCCAATCTAAACCTCTCTTGGTACAACTTGAGGCCCTTTCCTATTGCTTGTTACTTGGGAGAAGAGACCAACGCCCACCTCCTTTCAGGGAGGTCTCTTCTCAGCCTCCTTTTCTCGAGGCCGAACAACTTCATTTCCCTTTAAGACAGGTGTTCTTGATTCTATACTAACTTCATTGCCCCTCTTTGCACCTCAGCACCTCAGTGGCTTTCTTGCGGTGAGCGACTCCTGAACACAGGGGTATGATCACTTCCCTACTCCTGCTGGCCAGGATATTTTGGATACAAGTTAGGATGCTGTTGGCCCTCTTGGCCATCTGGGCAAAGGTATGACACAAATAATACATTTCCCAGCCTGAAATGATTAAAATATGAGTGAATTGGAACAAACACTGTACTGTAAATAATATTTTCATCAGTGAAATTGACAGTGAAGTTGGGCGCACCCTCAGTAAGTTTGTGCAATTGACACACTGGAAGGATGGGATGTCATCCAGGGGGACCTGGAGAAGCTGGAGAAGTGGGCCCATGTGAACTTCATGACGTTCAACAAGAACAAGTGCAAAGTCCTACGCCTGCATTAGGGCAATCCTTCTTATCAATACAGACTGGGAGATGATGTGATAGAAAGCAGCCCTGCATGAAAGACTTGGAGTGGAAGAGAAGCTTGACATGAGGTCTCATGCTCTCATGAAATCCCACCTGGATTGCTGCATCCAGCTCTGGGGTCCCCAGTACTGGACAGATGTAGTGCTGCTGGGGTGAGTCCAGAGGAGGAACACAAAGATGATCAAGGGGCAGGAGTACCTCTCCTATGAAGAGAGGCTCTGAGAGTTGGGCTTGTTCAGCCTTGAAAAAGCTCTGGGGTGACCTAAGTGCACCATACCAATATTTAAAGGGCTCCTACAGGAAAGTCAGAGAGAGACTATTCAACAGGGAATGTTGTGATAGGACAAGGGGCAATAGCTTTAAGATGAAAGAGAGTAGATTTAATTTAGAAGTAAGGAAGGAATTCTTTACTATGAGGGTTGTGAGGCACTGGACAGGTTTCCCAGTATGCCCCCTCCCTGGAAATGTTCAAGGCTGTGTTGGATGAGGCCTTGAGCAGCCTGGTCTAGTGAGAGGTGTCCCTCTCCATGGAAGGGGTTTGTAACTTGATGTTCTTTATGGTCCCTTCTAGCTCTAACTATTCTATGATTGAATGATTAAACTTGAGAAACATGACAACAAATTGATCCCCAAACTGATAGAACTATTAGTCTGAGTTTGGTAATTTGAGTAACATATTTTCCAGGCCTTGAGTGGCAGCAACAAGACTAAAGTTACTAAACATCCAGCTCAAGTCCTCAAAAAGAAACCTGAGGAAATTAAACAAAAATTAAATTAATTAAATAAAACTTAATAGATACTCAATGAAATATATTTTGCATTTGCAAACAGGTAATCAAATGGGCTACACAATAGTTGTTCTGTGTCTTCTCATTCAGGGAAGAGAAGCAAAAGAGAGAGTAGCAGAGAATAGGGTAGTACCTGCTTTCCTGCTGCAGGATAGTACCTGCCCTATGTGATTCTGGTCTGGCAGGGGGGTTGGACTAGACGATCTCCAGAGGTCCCTTCCAACCTCTACTGTTCTGTGATTCTGAGATTCTAGTGCATAATAAATCAATCGACAAGCTACTCACCTTGCCTGTTATTCAGACCAGATATTGGCTCATAAACAATACATGGCAGACATGACATGAGTGCTAAAAAATCATTTTTCTATATCTTTCCTGTCGTTCAAATTAAGGAGTATTTTCTGTGGTATTATCAGATAGAAGAACAAACCTAGAAATTTTAAATCAATTCAGATTGACTTAAACATTTAATAGACAATATTTTCCAGCTTTTCTCCAAAATAATAGAATTGTGTTGTTCTGTAAATTTTATTTGTTCTTTTCTCTCCAGACCCTTTTGTGAGTCCTTTTCATAGTTTGAAGTCAGGTATTCACTAAGAAATGAACACGCATTTGTGAAACATTTGGATAAGTGAAAATTATACATAAATTATGGTATAAATAGAGGGCTATCAAACCAATATTCAAGTTTTTTTAAAAAAATTTAGAAATTTTTTTTTTAAATTCTTTGGCTCAGAGTTTGCTAAACTTCCAACATTTCCAATCTGTGAAAGCAGCCCTCATTTTGTCATTTCCATGCTCTTTATTTGTTGGTAACAACATAGGAACACAGAAATTGCATCATGAGGTGTCATATCAGTAGGATAAGAAACTTTAAACCTCTTAGAAACTGAATGTAATAAATAGTATATGAGTATCTTAGTTAATACAAAATCTGAAAATAATTGCTGGCTTTGCCTATGTTGCTAGAAGAGGTGCAGGGACCATAGTTTGCTTTCAAGCCATGCAGCAGAGAACAATTCATATACTTGCTTAGATCATGTTCACTCTGGTGGATTTGTTTTAGGCAGAACTCTCTGGAGCCATCAAGAGTTGTGGTGAATAGTAAAGTTACAGTGAGACACTGAATGCTCAGGGAGCCTGTTCTTGAACTCTGGTCCTTTTTTATTTAGCCATATAGGTTGAACCATAGAGCCTATTCTGGTGTGGGCTGTCTATGAGGTCACAATTTCATTCCGGGCACATCTACCTGCTCTGGTGTGTGGTCTTCCATGGGCTGCAGCTGAATATCTGCTCCACTGTCAATCTCCATTCGCTGCAGGGGGGACAACTTGACTCACCATAGTCTTCTCCACAAGTTGCAGGGGAATCTCTGCTTGAGCACCTGGACCTTCTGGCCCCCTTATTCTCTGACCTATGCTTCTGTGAAGTTGTTTCTGTCACTGTTTGTTGCACAGCAGTTTTATTCCCGTGTAACTATGTTATCATACAGGCACTACCACCGTCACTGATGGGCTTGGCCTTGACCAATGACAGGTCCATCTTGGAGCTGGCTGTCATTATCTCTGTCTGACATGGTGGCAGCATCTGGCATCTTCTCCTAAAAATCACTCCTGTAGCTCCCCTGCTACTGAAACCTTGCCATGCAAACCTGAAACATAGACTAAGCATTTATTTAGAATGGTGTATATAAGGAATTAAGTTGAACAAATTAGGATACATTGCCATACTTGATATTTATATGCTTTTAAATCATATGATAAAGGTGTTTCTAAGTACAAAGTATGTGCCTCGCTTTATACCGTAGTAGGTAGTGGCCTTCTAAAGTCATGTAGTAATTGTGCTTATGATAATGATAAAATCTTCTGAGGTTTCTGGCTCTTAGCACTGTAGTTGGAAGGTACTTCCAGAGCCTTACTAGTTTAATGTTAAAAATGTTCTTCTAATCATGAGCCTAAATGCATTCATGGCCTATCTGCATAAAATGATTCATGATGTAACAATCCCTTTCTGAGGGCCTACTTTATGCTACCTGATTTTTCAAGATGACGCATACAAACTCAATGATGTCTAATGAGTGCAGTCTAAAAGATGAATGCTAAAGATTAATTATAGACCGTATTGTGCAGTCCATCTCTTCCTTTTCTTACTTACTGTTAGATCCCTCAAGAAACTCCTTGAAAAAATTGTTTCCCAAACAGTACTCCAACTAAACACTCAAAGAAAGATTTGGCTAAGGGCAACCTCTCTAAATGCTATTTATTTTGTTGCTTTTTTAATTCTGAGAACAAATAATCTATTAGTTTACCATGAAATATTATTTTCTTTTTAAATTTTGCCTCCCAGTGTTGATATGATCTCTCCTGAAAATTTTGAGTTGCTTGCTTTTTCCAAGGCTTTTTTTTTTTAAATTTTATTTTTTCCCAAGATTACCAGAAAGTAACAGCAATTTGTGCTTTAGAAAAATGTTGAATTTCAGTGAGAGATTGCACAATATCATTTAAAATGAGCCAGTTTTTATAAATGATGTACAATGTTATTTCATACCAAATCTAAACTCATTGAATCAGATTAAAAAAAAAAAAGGGCAAAAAACCCAACCCCCATGTTAATCTAATGCATTGCTTGCCCACTAAAAGTATACTATTTAACCATACAGATATGTTTCAATTGCCTCAGTTTTGAGTGTTTTGATCTTCCATGACCCCGGGAAAGATGAGACTAATACTCTTCATCCATCCATAGTACATTGAGTTTTGTATTTATTAAGGAATAGGATAGGGACAGTTAGAAAAAGCAAAGATTTAAAAAGTGTAAAATTGAAACTTTGGTGATTGTGAGGTCATATTAGGACATCAATGTTCTTTTGAAGGTGCTTTGAAACAGAGTAAGTGCTTTCAAAATCTCCTTGCAAATGGCAGTAATTAAGTTCAGCAAGAAGTTGCTGGTGATGCTGTTTTTTACATGGATTTTTTTCACATGTCATAACATTAGTCCAAGAGGTTTCACAATAGGATTGGAACAGTAAAATCAGGTATTTTATGTAATTCTAGAAATATTCAGACATTTCTCATAATGACCAAATGCTTATGTCAATCATTTCAATGAATGACTGGTATTTTTACCTGTTCCACAAAATTGCAATAAAGCAGACATTTTATGAAGTGAGTAAAAAAGTAGGAATTATACAGATGAACTACTTTTCAGTATATACAGGCTAAGAATGACATATTTGGACATGTTCCTTCATGAGAAAAAAAAAGTCTCAATATATGCCTGAGAGGTTGAAAGATTAGCTATCTTCACAGTAATTTGTAGACATGGATCATATGTTGTTGATGAGAAGGAAATAAAAGATTTTAGAATGTAGTCTGTGGTTCTGCATACAATGTGGATAAGTAGTTTTAGAATTATTAAATAATAATTTCAAATATTAATTTTAATTATTTATTAAATAATAAATTTTAAATTATTTAGTCTTATTAGCAAAGAACTGTTTCAATTATTACAAATTAACCAAAGTGAATGGAAATGCAGCTGAAAAATATGGAAAATATACTACCATTTTATTGTAAAAAAAGGAAATAGTATGAATGCTATACAGCAGATTTATTGAGTGATTAGGTGATACTTACTCAAAACTCACAACAGATCACAAAATTTTTAAATGTTTGTCATAATGTAACCAATATATACTAAGAAATGAGTGTATAGATGTAACTTTACTTTTTCTAACATGCTATGCTGAGAAAATAAATAAATAGATAGATAGATAGATAGATAGATAGATAGATAGATAGATAGATAGATAGATAGATAGATAGATAGATAGATAGATAAATATATATATATATACACACCTGGTTCTCAAGTTACATTTCAAGCCCCTTAATAAATGTGAGAATCAACTTGGGCACTTGCACTGCACCCTGTACAAAGGTTTATAGCATTATCACCTGCAGTCAAGGTCTTCACACTGCTGCTGGTTCAAATATTTTCTGTTGTAACCTGCACTTTTTTGATGCTTGCAAAATTAATATACAGCACAGTCATTCTATATTGAGCTCCATTAATTCTGACACACTCAGACAGGCAAATTTGCATTCATAATATTGGAAAAAATCCCATCTCGTCTCAAGTTTGGTCTTTTATATAGTAAAGTTGGAATACAGTTTATTAAATCAGTTTTGGAATTTCAAAACTAAACACCTGATAGCGTAATTGCTGTTCAAAATATGCAAGTTTGTTAGTTGTTTTATTTTTGTGGGTTTTTTTGTTTTGTTTTGTTTTTTAATAAGGGCATTTGAAATATTTAAATAAAGAGGAAAAAGTACAGTACCTTCAAGTCTTCAAGTTATAAAAGAAAACCCCATTCTTTGAAACACAAAGCTTATTCACAAAGCTATATTTTCTTACCTGGGTAGAATTTTCCACAATAACATATAGAAGTAGTGGTATTTGAATGGAAATTTTCACAGTTAACATAAACAAAATGTATCTATATGTATATTCTATATTTATCCTATCAATGTAATCCAAGTACAGCCTTATTGTAGTCTCTGAAACAGTTCTAAGCCACTTAAGTAGCCTTTGTTAACTTTCTCTGGCTAACAGAGTTACCCAGGCTTGGACCTAGAAATGTTTCCCTATTAAGTGCAGCTTGGTGGGTCACTTAAATCACTGGATGCTCTGTGACACCCTCACCAGCCTATTCAACTCTTATAGACTGGTCTGAAGGACATCACCACAATGGGTCTGGTGGCTAGTGCCCTTCGTTACATGGTGGAACATGATTTTGAAGGGAAAATTAGACTCAGGAATTAATGGGGATTGCACAATTAGGTTGACTTTATTCTCCAAATAAAATTACTTCTATAGTTAGGTTTTTGATTTATTTTGAATTTTTAAGGGGACAAAATTGTTATGAACCAGAAAGAAGTGTGCATAAATATATATAAAAATGTTACATTAATAATTGCTATTTTTCATCTAAATATTGCTGATACTTGCAAGGGTGGTGTGAGAGCCAAATGTAAATTTAATAAATTTTATTTCCTTTCCTATTTCTAGTCATAGAGTGCATTAATTCAACAGTATCTTCCGGTCCTTCATTACAGGTGACTCAATTTTTACCTGACAGATCACATTTTCACAGGTTCCAGTAATAGTTTGATAGGTAGATGAGCAAGTTAAGGAAAAGGGAGGAAGCAAAAGGCACTAAAGTAGGATACAGGCTAAAAAGTTCAGACAGGCCAAATAGTAAATAGAATGTAACTACAAGCAGGTATATAAATGCCTAATACCTATTTAATGGCTTCTCATCTATCCTTCTTCCCTTAGAGCTATCTATATTTCATTCCGCAACATATCACATCACTCTTCGTCTGTTTTTCAAAAATGTTCGAAGATTCATATTGAGAGCAATTTTTCTTGGGTATCATAAGGCCTCTTGGATCCAGGCTACACATTATTGCATTTATCATAATGTATCTGATTTACAAATTGGTGATCAACTGAAAGGAAAAATCATGAATGCTAATTCAAACAACAAACAATGAAAGAGAACCTAAAAACAATAAAACAGAAGGAAAAGCAAAATCATAATCAACCAATAGCTCATAAATCTTTGTATTTCACTGCAATACACATAGCTGTATTATGGTGTTCTCTAACAAAGTGTACTTTCCATATTGAAATGTTCCGCATCTCTTTAAATACAAACAATTATTGTTCATTAGCATGGAAATGTGTAAGTGAAAATTCCAATCCAAAAATCCAATCATTAAATCCAGACCTATAGTTTAAAATCCAGTCCAATTTCAACCCCTTTTTTTATCTTCCTGGCCTTTTGTTGGACATGCTCCAGTATGTCCTTGCTTCTCTTGTACTGATGTGCCCTAAACTGGACACAGCACTCCAGATGTGACTGTGAGTGTGAATAGAGTGTAAGGACTATCTCCGTCCACCTGCTGGCAACTTTCATCCTAATGAAATCGTGGAGGCTCTAAGACTTCTTAGCTACAAGTGTAAATTTTTGACCCATGGTCACCATGTTGTAGCATAGGACCCCTAAGCCCTTTTCTACAACACTGCTTTCTACCCACTAAGCTTCCAGCCTTTAGTGATACATGAGTTCTTTCTTCCTTGGTGCCAGATTTAGGATTTCCCTTTGCTGAATTCCACCATATTCCTGTTGGCCCATTTCCCAACCCATTGAGGTCTACCGGAATGGCAGCACACACATCTAGTGTATCAACCATTCCTCCTAGTTTGCTGAGGGTGTATGCTCTGTCCCAGAATCCAGGTAATTAATGAAGAGGATAAACAATATTGGACCCAATATTGACTCCTGGGGTACTTCACTAGTAACAGGTCTCCAGCTGGACTTTGTGCCACTGATCACAGAGCCACAGAATCATAGAATGGTTAGGGTTGGAAGTGACCTTAAAGATCATCTCCACCCTTTAAATCTGTCAGTTCAGCCAGTTTCAGTTCGGCTTCCTGTCCGCTTATCTAGGCTATACTTCATCGGTCTATCTACAGTTGAGACAGTGAGAAAAGCCTTATTAAAGTCAAAGTACAAAGAAAAAGTAATAATCCACTGCTCTTCTTATATCCAGCAAAAAAGAATTTTATCACATAAGGCTATCAGGCTGCTCAGACATGATTTCCCATTTGTAAACCCATGTTGGGCATTTTCAATCATCACCGTGTCCTCTATGTGTCTAGAGTATTTGCTCTATCACCTACTCAGGGACTTAGGTAAGGCTGACTGTCTTGTACTTCTCCAGATCTTCCTTTTCACCATTCATAAGTGAAATTTAATTTCTTGCAGTCTTTAGGAACGACACCCAATTATGATGGCACTTCAAAGATAATTCAGAGTGGGCTTCCAATGACAGCAGTCAGTTCCCTCAGCACTTAAAGGCGTATCCCAAATTGTGCTAATTTCCTTGCAAACAGAGCTAAAACAATAAATAAACTTCATCAGTGTATCACACAGCAAAGCAAAATATTTAATACAATATACTCTGGACTGAAATATTTTCTTACATCTTCATTAAACAATACTCAACCTCAAGAATTTAAATCCAATTATGCATATTTAGAGCTATGAAGATGATTAGGGGCCTGGAGCATCTCCCCTATGAGGATAGGCTGAGTAAGTTGTGACTCTTCAGCTTGAGAAGAGAAGACTAAGGGGGGACCTAATTAAAGTCTATAATTATCTGAAGCAGGGGATGCAGGGGGAATCAGCCAGCCCCTTTTCTGTGGTCAGTGGAGACAGGACAAGGGGCAATGGCTGCAAGTTGGAGCATAGGAAGTTCCGCACCAACATGCGGAAGAACTTTTTTCACAGTGAGAGTGACAGAGCCCTGGGACAGGCTGGTGGGCAGGGAGGTGGTGGAGTCTCCTTCTCTGGAGATATTCAAGACCCGTCTGGACGTCTGGGGGATACGTCCTAGGGAGCCTGCTTTGGCAGGGGGGTTGGACCCGATGAACTCTAGAGGTCCCTTCCAACCCCTACAATTCTATGATTCTATGATTCTATGATTCTATATGCACTGAAGAACAAAACCAGAGCTCAAAGCTGCAATGGTTTCCCAGCAAAGTAGAAATGACTGAAATTAAACAGGTTTCAAAGCACTGGTGATTTGACAGGGTTTTTTTCATTTGCTTGTTTGCTTGCGAATATTTAATTGAATGACTCTCTTTTTCCTTACACCGTCCAAAGGGATTAAAGGTAACATGCTCATTTTTCTGTGGAAGTTAATTTGACAGCCCCTCCTCAGCCCCTTACTTGGGTACAAGTTGCTCTGGCTCTCACACCTCCTTTTTATGTGTGATCTACTTGACTTCTGCCTGCTTACGACATTCAACAGAAAAGGTGTTGTTTATTCAGCTGCTGCAGCTGGGAAATTTATGGTGGAGACCCAGCATACTGGGATCTGTCTGGCTGCTCTCACAATATGGTACTTCACTGCTTCCAGCTTTTTGAGGCTGAAGCAGTGTTGTTGCCATTGGCAACTGCAGCCTGCTATTAACATGCAGCCATTATGTTGCACAAGTATTGAACACCAGATGAAAGCGCTATTCAGTGGTAATTTGTAAACAATACATAGCATGAGCATCACCGAGGAAGATTTTTGAGGAGAAAAGGTTTTAGATGCCAGAACCACTCTAGACTTTGTCAGGGTAAAATTACTAGATATAAAAACACATATGAAAAATATTTTAATCAGCATTATAGATTGAGTAGAATTTTTAGAAATTCAGAAACAGCCTTAAATATCCAAACTTCACTTTATCATTTAACTTTGGACTAATCAAACATCAACAAAATTATATCAAGCAAATGCTATGAAATGTTCTTTAATAATTCTCCTGATACAGGTAGTCATATCACAACTGAATGTCAACCCATCATTAGGGACTGAAAAAAAATAATAATTGTCCTAATAGAGAAATTAAGTAAAATGCCAGAGTGTTGTTGGATTTTTAACTGATCATGTTGAAGTCACTGATTGTAGAAAACCAGCCTCAGTGGAACAGAGAAAGGTTGATACATTTTGTAGTAGCAATGTCTTAAAAAGGGACTTTTGATTTTGGGAAACTTACTATCAGCGGTAACACACAGAAGTCTAAACCACTAATAGAATGCATGTTTGGAAGTTTTTGAATAATCATGAGAATGATAGAAAGGCAGAATGGCAATGAGTTGAACCATCTCCAGATCTAGGCCAACAGCTAAACATATCAGAACCTTTTGCTATATTTCAAAAGTTAAAAAAATATTTTGACCAGACTAATTACATGTTTCCTCCTACTGATCAGGTTTATTGTGATTCTTCAGCTCCACACAGGGCCAACCAAGTCAGAGCATGAGACTGAGTGAATCATCCAGACACTTCTTGAATTCAGTCAAGCTCAGTGCTGTGAGTACTTCCCTGGGGAGCCTGTTCCAGTGCCTAACCACCCTCTCAGTAAAGAACCCGTTCCTAATATCCAATTTAAACTGCCCTTTTCCTAGCTTCATGCCATTGGTATTTTCCAGACCTGTGCTGATACTCAGGGCTTAAAATTGAACTGTATTAGAAACAAAAGGAATATGTTCAAGAGGGCATAGCCAGGATGCTACATAACTGAACTTTCTTGTGTCTAACTGCCAAAGCTTTCTCAGTGGGGTCTGAGTATCAGAATAAGCAATGTATAAACTTTATGACCTCCTCTCTACTGAACTCACTCTTCAGCATATCTATGGAGGTACATGTGACCCCCAAAGTCAGTTTCCAGACTCCATCCAATATATGAGCATGTCTCTTCATTGTTATCAGATAACCACCAGTCTTGAGAATTTCCATGGAATTCATCAACATACTTGGCAAATACTCCTATTAGTTCCTCTCCTTGCCCATATACCAGGTCACTGGAAGTTTGTGTTTGCACACATTCTTCTAATCCTGAAGAAAAAATGAGGAAGCATGTGACACTAAATTGGGACCTGCTAGGAGTTACATATACACTGCTAAAAGGAGGAAACATTTCAAATTATTTTGAAACAAATTGACAAGGAGAATTGACCGTAATGTTCACTTAAGAATCTGTATGTTCTGAAGTCTAGATGTTGTGAAATTATAGAAAGCTATATAAAAAATAGTTGCAAAGATAAAAAGGATTAGAGATAAAAGTATTGCTTAAGTTTTGAGCAGATGCATAGTCATAAAAGTAGAGGATCAAAGAACCATAAAATCTTTAAAGTTTGAAAAGACATTTAAGATTATCAAGTCCAACTGCCTGTCCAATACACCCATGTCAACTAAACCATGTCCTGGAGTGTCACATCTACAAGTTTTTCTAACACTTCCAGGGACAGTGACTCCATTACCTCTCTTAGTAGCTGGTTTCAATGTCTGATCATGCTTTCAGTAAAGAATTTTTTCCTAATATCCAATCTCAACATCCCCTGGTACAACTTGAGACCATTTCCTTTCAACCTATTGCTAGTTATTTGGGAGAAGGGACCAACACCCCCCCCCCCCACTGAAACCTCTTTCAGGTAGTTGTAGAGGGATAAGGTATCTTCTCAGGCTCCTTTTCTCCAAGATAAACCACTCGGTGATGACAGAGATAAATCCACAAACTAATACAGAGCAAAAATTGATGCAAAACTTAGAAAAATATCAAATATGATAGGAGTACATAGCCAAGTAGAAAAAATAGAATATACTTATGATTATAAAATCTTCATTATATCGCCTAGTTTCACTTAGGCCTGTTCAGGATCTTACAGAACTATGCTTCTTTCATTCTCTTTGATAGACTGTTTTCTAGACAAGAGAGTTGTATTAGCATTCATCTATATGGACTTCAATAAACAGAAAAAAAAACCCATATGGACATTACCAGCTAATATGAAGAAAACTAAGATTTGTAATAGGACAATAGTTTATGTAAGAATCTATTTGAAATGTTGTCAATGTGTAATGACAAAGAGGAAATTATGAAAATTGAATGAGACTAGCTTTCAAATTCTTGAAAAACTGCAAGATGATGGACAGGTATTATTTAACATGTTTATGTTTTGTTCTGGTTTACTGTTACTGAATTACATCTGTTGACAACTTTTTGGTTAGGACACCACTGTTAAAACTGAAGACTAATGAAATACGCCAGAAAAATCTGAATAATCTTGAAGTGTAAATCAGATCTAAGACCATGATGAAAATTTAAGTTCACTATAAATTTTCATTTTAAAAATTTGAAATAAAGAAGAGAAGAAAGAGATTCATGGTACTCATTTCTGTACTTAGAGGAATTTAGCTCAATTAATGTTAAATGAACACATTTTATGTGTTTGCATCCCAAACTTCTTTTGCAGTCAGCAAAGAGAAATAGGCACTTTTAGGAAGTGAGACGTGCAAACAGTTTTAGACATACACCTTGGGATTAGATAGATGGTGCCCTGAGAAGTGCTTGTCTCTGTGAAAGAAGAATAAAATTCTACCTAAGTTGTTAAAGAAAGGTAATATTCTTCCAGTCAGGAGAATACTTCCTTGGTTGACTACAGCATACCATCAGATGTGACAATGAAAATAGCAAATGCAGTCTTCGGATGTATTGAAGGAAGCAGTAGAAACAGAGCAATATACTGAACTTCCTAAATACACAGATGAGGTTTTATCTGAAACACTTTGAACGGGGTTCCCATGATAAGAAGAGAGAACTCTAACTGAAAAATATGTCATAAAATTTCAGTCTAAAGGTACATGAGAAAAAAGGAAAAGCTATTTAAAACAAACAAAAAACCAGAGTACTTACACGTAGATATGTAAAGTGATGATTTATATTTTTAGGGTGGAGATAACAAGAACATTTCCAACCATCAGAAGACTGACGTATAAAACATTTTAAAAAAAAAAATAGTTGGATCAGAGCAAACTCTAATATGAAACTTCATCAGTTCATGAAATGGATTATAGTATGTGGCTATAGGCAAAACAGGCAGTCAACCTGATAGTCCAGAATTAAAGAAGCTATTGTTTAGTGAAATATTTCAGCAAGGACATATCTGTGCCTGCAGAGACAATCTGAAAAGAATACTTTTGCAAATGTTAATGGCTCATAAAGAAAGGACTTAATTGTGGAAAATTATATAAGATAGGCTTCAAAATAGGAAAAATACCCCAATGCTATAAAATTTTGGGAGCATTCACATCTGAAAGTAAAGTGGAAGTGAAGCTTTAGAGTTCAGTCCAATCCCTAATTAAAAAACATGATTACTGTCTTTTATAATGAAAAGATAATTTCACATGTATTGTTTATATATTTTTACATACTAGTTATTAAATGTTGAACATATTTGTTAATAAGCAGGATTTTCAATTTACATTTTAATACATTTTTTGTTTCATATTGTAATTTAATTATAAATATAAATTATGTGCAATAATTAGTAATATTGAGAGCTGGTATAGCAGGTTGAAATCTAGTTTACTGAAATTTGCCATTTAAAGGTATATAATGTGGGAATCTGTGCCACACTTTGGATACCTAAATTTAGTCAGGTAATGAACCTACCAGGGTAGTGTTCAAGTTCAGAACACCTATATTCAGGTGTTTATATGTACATTTCTGTGCATAAGCCAGTTGTCTAAGTTGCCTTGGAGATCTATGGAGATTTAATCACTACAGTGAATGGATCCAAGAGAGCTACTAAGCCCAAAGTTCTACTCCTAACCCACACATAAAAGTAATGGCATTTAAGAAACCCTAGGGCATCTGACACAATATGTGAAGCAGCAGCTATGTGGGATAAGCTGAGGCATTTCAAATGGCATTAGATGCTTAGTATGAGCATCAAAGTTCAGCCTTTAGGGTAGTTACAGGCAGCTTCTGGAGGTTCTTGTCTCTGTCCCTATAGAGGGGAACATAAGTGATTCCCTATGTAGTGAAAGGAAATGGATGGGAGAGGATGGGATGGGATGGGATGGGATGGGATGGGATGGGATGGGATGGGATGGGATGGGATGGGATGGGATGGGATGGGGAGGCAGGGCAAGGCAAGGTGGAAAGACTTAAGACAGTAGCTGGGGAGATAGCCCAAAGTGTTGTGAAGAAATGTGAAAAAGAAGAACTCGGATGTCTTTCTCACTTTTTCAAAGAAACACTGTGATGGACTAACTGAACTTATAACATTAGTCACATTAAAAACAAAGAAAGTATGTAAACTATGAAATTCATTGCCACAAGAGGCAAGAAGACAAAACTCGCTGAAGAAAATAAAGGAAAAACTTCATTTGAAGGTTTAAGCATGATGGGGTAGATATAATGTCCAGCTGGATAAACCACCTGTCCAATGGCAACTAAGAGCACAATGAAGTTGGACAAAAAGAAGAAAGAATTTAAAGTATGAGGTTATGTATTCTGGTGTTCCTTCATTGCTGTTCTTCAGAGGAACTGTTACTTGTGTGTTACACCAGCCCTTAATCCACTGATTACATGTTACATCACGCTTTCATCTTATCCCAAAGCCTGTTTTACAAAGCCAAGGCAGGACTCCACCCCGACTTTCAGTTTAATTCCAATGTTACAATCACTCATTGGAGACATTCAGATGAGAGAAAAAACTCCATCCCTTTATTTCTTTGCCTTCTTTATTTCAGTCTTCATTCTCTCAACTTATCTCACCTCTTTTTCTTCTCACTTTGTAGCTGCTGGTAGTGTAATATCTAAACTACTTTTCTGTCTTATTATAGTCCTTACCCTCTACACATGCACACACACACACACATAGACACATAGAAAAATGTGTAAGTCCTTGTTTTTCTTTTCCTTTCTATTTCTTCTCTGTTCTTATACCCATATCCACCTTCCTGGGAAAAAAAAAAAGCAGAAACAAATCAACCAAACAGCAGTACCATCAAGTTGTGTATAAAATGAACCTAAGTAACCATGTAATTATTCTCACTCTACTGCCGCTGCTCTTTATTACTCTCACTTATTGTGTCATCTTTCATATTGTAAGACTGTAGGCTCCTTGGGGAAGGGACCGCATCATTTATTTTCTCTTTGAAGTACCTTCACCACCTTAGGCACTTTGCAAGTAACAAATAATAATAATAACCATTAATCAGGTAATGGGATCAGTAGAAAGCACCAGTCATTGGCAATTAAAATCTTAGCAACATTAGGCATATTCCTACATTAGAATTTAGAAAGTCTTTTCTTTCTACTCTCTAATTAAGAAGCCAACTTGATTTATCCAATGTAAAATACAAAACCTTTAAAATGGCCTTTATTTGCCTTTTTTTTCTTCATACTGAAAGGATGAGTGAAAACTACAAACCCTAAGTTTAATTGGCCTGTGGCTTAAAATATATATATATTTGTTTTCTGATGATTCAAAATAGCAAAGTTGATTAAACCTGAGATTATTGGTTCAACTGCAAGACTAGTGAAATTGTTAGAGCTGAAGTTCTATATTACCAGAGGAGGTGAAGGAATTTGATTTCATTAGTTGCTATTGAAATCAAAGGATTTTTCAGCACCCAACTAGTACAAACAAGGATGACTGAATCCAGGATGACACAGCATTTCGATGCAGCTGGAAAACAAGTGTTATTTTTAGACTTCTACTAGTCTGCACTGTTGGAACCCAACAAATAAAGGCACTTTTTCTCCTTTTTGGTGTTGAGCCTGTATTGAGTCTGGCTGAGATGGAGTTAATTTTCCCCATCAATAACACACCGGTGTTTTGGCTATTGCTGACCAGTGCTGGCACAACATCAAGGATGTCTGTCTAACATATCTCCCCTCCGTTTCACCAGTAGGCTGGGGGTGGGAAAGATCTTGAGAGGGATTACAAGGAGCTGACCTAAACTGACCAAAAGGATATTTCATATCATATGACATCATGCTCAGCAATAACAGCTAAGAGAAAGAAGGACAAAATGGGAAGGCAATTGCTATTTGCAATGTTTGCCTTGAGCAACAGGTATGCACACTGAAGCCTGGACATCTCTTGTGGTTGGGAAGTGAAGAATGCATCTTTTGTTTTTCCTTTGCTTCTGTGTGTGGTCTTTTGGTTTTGCTTTTCAAAACTGCCTTTATCTTGACGCATGAGGTTTTTCCATGTTACTTTCCTCCCTTCCCTGTCCTGCTGAGGAGGGGAGTGAAAGATTGGCTTGATGGAGACCTTGTGTCCAGCCAAGATAAACCCACCTGTCAGTTTTGCATAGCTGGGTGCTGGGAGAGAATGGGGGCTGCAGAAAATGGCTGCTCTAAGAAGCAGCCAGAAGTTCTTTGCAGGCCCTGAAGAGTAAACATCAGCAGTTTCAAGGCCTGAATTGCTGCTGACCAAGGCCAAGCCAATCTGTGATGGGCACATTGCCTCTGTGAACCACATATAGGAGAAAAAAAAACCCACAAGGAGCTGCTTTTTGCCACTGGAGAAGGGAGTGATAAGATGTAAGGAGCTGTGCAGACACCAAGGCTGGTGAGGGGTGTGGGGGAGGAGGCTCCCCAGGCACTGGAGAGAATGATGTTCCTGCAGCCCATGGAGAAACCCATGGTGGAGCAGGTGTCGCCCCCGGCAGCCCATGGAAAAGGTCGAGATCTCACCTGTAGCCTGTGGAGAGGCTCCATGCTGGATGGAGCAGGTAGAGATATACAGATGCGTTGGAGCAAGCCCCTGCCAGCACTTGCAGCCCATGGAGAGAGGCAGAGACACAGACACAGAGATGAGCAAGAGAGAGATTAGTGCCAGAACAGGTTTGGTGGAGGAAAGCTTGTGACCCCATGGAGGACTGGGACTGAGAGACATTGTGATTTATCACTGCCTGCCATAGCAGTGATCCATGCCAGGGCAGTTGGTGAAGAGCTAGAGTCCTGTGGCATAGGACTCACATTGAAGAAGTTTGTGAAGGACTGTCTCCTGTGGGTGGGACCCCATGGTGCAGCAGGGAAAAGGTGTGTGGAATGAATGCATCCCCAGAGACGAACTTGCAAGGAACTGACCGAAACTCCCATTTTCCCAGTCCCTGCCCCTCCCTTTACCATAATGTGGGGGAAGAAGGGAGTGAAATCATGACAAGAGTGAAGTCTGCCAAGAACGTAGGGGTGGGGTGGGAGGTAGAGGTGTTTTAAGATCAGGAAAAGTAAAACAGCTCATGAAGAAGTGACTGCGAGCCCCATTTCCCCAGTCCCTGCCCCTCACTATGCCACAATGAGGGAGAAGAAGGGAGAAAAATCATTGCTAAAGGGAAGTCTGCTAAAAATGGAGAAGTGGGGGGAAGGTGCTACTGAGAAACCCATTTCCCCAGTCCCTGCCCCCCTGTGCCACAACAGGGGGGAAGAAGTGAGCAAAATCATGACTTAAAGTGAAGTCTGCTAAGAATAGGGGAGTGAGGGGAAGGTGCTTTAAGATCTGGTCGCGCTTCTCATTATCCGACTCTTGTTGCCCTGTGTGTGTAGTGTAGTGTAGTGTAATAAATTTGATAGTTTTCTTTCCTTCACTCTGTTGAGTTTGTTTTGCCCATGTCGTTGATTACAAAAAGATCTCTCCCTGTCCTTATCTAGACTCCTAAGCTTCTCAATACATATTTTCTCCCCTGTCCAACTACAAAGGGGAGTCATAGACCAACTTTGGTGGGTGTCTGCCCTCCAGCCAGGCCTAAACCACCGCAACACCACAGAGTCCTTTACTCACAAAGGCAAAAATAAGTTTGCAATGTTATTTCTAGACGACCATTTAATACTAAGACTTTTTCCCCCCGACTGCTAATGACTAGGCACACAGTGTATTTCTGCTTATTAGCCATTAACATCTTATTCTATTTGTATCTATATCCAAAGCTTTCATACAATTATTCTTTACAGCTTTAATTATAGCAAGACAACGTATAATGTCGATGAAAGGCCTTTAATTTCAGTTCTAAGACTTAAAAGAATTTCCAGAATAAATGGTAGAAAGATGTTCTCTTTATTACAACAAATAAAGTGTCTTAATTGAAAATATTGATAGAGAAACACTTTAGGCACAGATCGTTATGCAATTCTAGTGAATACATCAGTTTAATCTCCAAACACTTCCCATTTTGCCCAAGACCCATTTTTTTTCCTCCCCAGAACTATCATTCTTTCCTGCCTAATCTAAAGGCTTATTCTACATCACTATAGCCAGCTTTTTTCTTCCCTCAATCACTCTATTCATATTTTAATACAAAATATTCATACATATGAATATTCATACTTCTAACACTAAATAAATCACGTAGTAAAATATGTGTATGCCCTCAGCTTTTCTATGTACCTTCATATCTTCTAATCGGCCCTAAACAAAGGTCACCCCACTTTTTTAACTAGGTTTTATAAGTAAACTCATAAAACCCATGAGCACGTAGCTTCTATATATTTGTATATCAATAGATAAAACCTAAATGGCATATATAAATAGTTTCCGAAAACTTCTTTCTTCAGAATGCCAAGGTTTACAAGAGGTAAGTAAAAAAAAATAAAACTAGTGAGGGAAGTGAGTAGGATGATGGTAAGTAAAAATATTTTGTATATATATATTTATATACATATATAATGCATACAGAGATACAGATATCTCATGTAGTCAGCCCTGGCATTATTGTTGTTATTATTATTATCCAAAAACTCATTTTTAAATGAGATTATAACTTCTTTGGGACAAAATCCATGTTTTATCACTAGTGTGAAACACACAGTCTACTTTTGGGGATTGACACTAAACCCTAACGTGGATGGCCTAATTTCTGTGCTTCATATTTCACATGCTGTCCCAGCTAGTTCTTCCCACAGCATGTAACTTAGAACAAGATGCCATTTTCCATTTCTTTAGAAATTTGCCAACGCAGCTATTGGAAGTTGTGGTTAGAGCATGTGGTATCACTCTTGTGATATTTTAATTAATACAGAATGGATAAGAGTAGCAGTAAAGTCCTTTCTCAGCAATTTTTAAAAAACTTAGAATTACAGTCTGTACATGGGGATCCTGGAGGGTATCCAGGTTGCCACCGCATGATAGTGCTTGTGCCGTTCAACTTTATCAGCATTACACATGAGGCTAGGTAGATCAGCATGCTGTAAATTCTGCCCCGTTGTCATGCTTCATGCTGAGTGAAATGACTGAACACTCTCACTTCAAGTTCATAATCATTAGGAGAATTTATTCTCTCATCCGTTTGCCACAGAATATGTGATAGGTGTGGGGGCGGCTGATGGTGGTATGTTTTTTTGGTTGTTTTTCCCAAAGGTAGCATGTGGATCATTCATAAGAAATTATTCATAAACTAATATAACAGGACTAGATGTAGGCTTATGGAAAGAAGCAGATGAGGAAGGATCATAGAGCAGCACAGCTTTCCCCCTATTATTTGAGAGGGATCACACTTTTGGTAATTGATGCTTGTGGAATAAATGATGGGAAGAAGTTAAAGCTTAGTTAATCTGTTGCTACACTGTAACCCTGAATTACTATCTATCTCATACGGTTGTGCTTGATATTTGCCGTTTTTCTTTTCAGCCCCTGGACCCTAAGTAATTGTTATGATATGTCCTGTGGTGTATGTTGGCACTCAGCTGCTAAAGACTCTGCATCCACCACGTTGTCACTACAGTGCTGGGAGTATGCTGTAACTCTTCTGCGAACAAGGCTGATAACTGATAGTGTTCTCGCCTACTGGTTGTGGTATACACTTGCCCCTTTCTCCATTAACCCACACACCAAGTAGCTAAACTATGACATTATTTGAAAACAAAGAATGCCTTTCTTTCAGCTAAACAAATGCTGCTTTTTTTTATATTGTTATGCTCCTTGAACTTGATGCATTACAGAGCTTCAATAGCATTTGATTTACAACATTACAGACAGGACTCTTATTGTAAACAATAAGCAATGCTGTTGCAGACACTGGTTTCACATACATCGTGCTACAGCACTGCACCCCTTGGTTGTGACAAATTTGTTTTGTTGTGCTACTCAATGATCAGGCACACATTGAGGAAAATCACTGAGACAGGTTTTGTAAATACCTAGCTGATTATTAGATTTCCCTACACAACCTCATCTGCAAAGACTCATGCCTTGCAGTTCACTGTCTTTAACCAGCATGTGTCTCTGATAGTTGGCTTTCCTGTTGCATCATCTCTGGAGCTAGTGTTGAGTGGGAGTGTGACGCAGCCTGTTCTTGTCCTTTCATGTGGGAGGAGATGCAAAGATTTCAGCCACAACCCCAGCACATAGCTTCTGAACTGCCCAAATTCTTGCTTCTTTCTGTAACCTTTAAACAAGGGCTGTGTTCTGAGTCTATGACTGTCAGTTACTTCTCTGTTTGTTGCATTGCATGGGCCAGTAGTACCCAGGATCTCACACTCAGCCCTGTCTGAGGAGGATAAGGCCAATTTTTTGTTTGTTTGGTTGGTCGGTTTTTGGTTTTTGGGTTGATTTTTTTTTGTTGTTGTTGTTGTGAGGCTTTCTTTGATCATACATCTGCATCTAGGGGAAAAGCGGTGACTGTGGGGAGGAAAAGCGACATGAGGAAATGCCTGCTGGATTATGTTAAGAGGAGTCTCAGTGTTTGCCTCCTCTCCAGTCTAGCAAACTAATGTACAGAAGATTGTCTCTTATCAATGCTTTGAAGATGATTTCCCTGTCTGGCTCCATACTGAAATGCTATCTGTAAAATGTTGCCCGCCTCTTTACCTGAAAAGGGACTTTGACATTATCGTTATGGATCCTGACTCTGGATAGTGGCTTTGTAATCTTTTGTTCACTAGAGGAATATTTGTCCTGCCAACCCTTCAACCATTCTTATTCTTTCATTATTTCATCTAAGTATTTTCTTCTTCATAGTTGTCTGTGAATGATTGATCCCAGCATACATTTATTAGATGATATCTGTCTTCAACCAAAAGCCAGGGAATAAGGTACTTTTCAGCATCTTTGATACATCATTTGCTGCAAAATTGAAATGTATATCAGGAATGGGAGAGTGTCAAACATAGAGGAATTATCCTTTCCTCCTGCTTCTTGTGTCCAGCTGCTGTCCTAAAACGGATCAAGATCCCCGATGCCCTAGAGATCTGTCATCCAACTATAGATTATCTGATAGGTCTTAGAACAGTAGAAGACAGTGTAAAGTAACCTTAAAAATAACTTATAAATAGAGATAGCAGCTTAGCAAGGCATAATAAAAATGATAGAAAATATAAGAACAGATTGACTTTAGTTACGGTTTAGTAACTGGAACATGTTAGAAGAGTCACAAATGAGAAATGAAACAGACAGAGGTCAACAGACCAGCTCAGTTATTACATCAGACAGCCTAAATTTTTAATAGAATAACATGACTGAGCAATAAATACACAAATTAGAATAACTTTCTATTAATAATATCCAATTATTTTATAAAGACTACTGCAACTTCATATTAGCTAATAATGGATACTTAGATAATCATTGAGGAGGTTACACTACAGTATTGTTTCCCTGTTGCAGAACTTGTATTTATGCCAAATTTCCCACCTGTAGATGTCCTGAGCACATCATTGGAATGCAGTCTTTGAGGTTAGGGAAATTAGACAAGATTTCATCGCTAATGTGTTGGTCACATTTTAATGGTACTCACCATAAAATATAAAGATTTAAGTATAAACATCTGGGGCTTTTTTCTTATAAACTTTTCCTGTAATCAGAGATTTCATAAGCTGTTTTAGGTATCTTTAATGATTTTCCCCCCTTAAATGATGTTATTTTGTTATTATGTACCTCAAATTTAAAATTAAAAATAATTATTGGTGGTGGGGGGGTATTATTTAGTCAGTGTGTTTTTCCTTGGTAGGTTCCTTAAATTCTCTGAGCTCACAGCTTATGTATGAGTGTCAGTAGTATCCCTGGGCACCAATATTATTTGGTCACTTTGCTTGTTTAGCAAGTCCCTTTACAGTGATAAACTCAGTGAGTATTCAGTTACTGAGAGATTTGGCAATGGTAGGCAGAGCCTTGCCTAAGTGTCATCTTCACTTTGACAGTGGATGTCTCTAAGAAAGAGACATTTTGAGCAAGTAACTTAACTCCCTGTTTGCCCTGAGGGTTCAGTCACAGAGATGTGACATCTAGGCATGCATTTTCAGTTTGTGTGTTAGTCCTGCAGTATATTCCTTTCTGGTTTTGCTACCTTTTAAAGAGTCTGCGGCTGCTGCTTATACTGCTGTTGCTGCATAATGACCTTGTGTCTGTAGATAACAACAACAAAAAAAAAAGTACTTTCCCCCCTACAAAAGCATATAACATGTTTTTATTAAATAGACAGTTGAAAAATTTTACCATTGACTTATATATGCCTGTGATTAAACACTAAGTAGACTTTACTATAGGATTTTTAAAGCCAGCTCATTTTTTTCTTTCATCTGGGACATTTGCATGTACAGGTTAGTTATGCGTAAACTGGGGCAACATTTCGTGATGCATTGCAAAAGACTGAGGATCCAGCCATGCTTCTAACATTAAAGGCTGCTACTGCTGAAAAAGAGAGAAACAGTTCCTTGGCCCTGGAAAATAATGGCATTAATTGCATTATATTCTTGATTCTTTAGGCTGGTCCCTTTATTGCTAGCTTGTCTTAGAGGCATCTATGTGCAGTATTGCCAAAACTGAGTAAGGGAATAGTGATACTCTACCTGGAGTACTGTGTCCAGCTCTGGAGTCCCCAGTACAGGAAACACATAGGGCTGTTTGAGTGAGTCCATAGGAGGGCCATGAAGATGATCAAGGGTTGGGAGCACCCCTCCTATGAAGACAGGCAGAGACAGTTGGGCTTGTTCAGCCTGGAGAAGAGAAGGCTCCAGGGAGACCTAATTAGGGCCTACCAATACTTAAAGTGGTCATACAGGAAAGTGGAGAAGGGACTGCTCACCAGGGAGTGTAATGATTTCAAACTGAAAGAGGATAGGTATAGATTAGATGTTAGGAAGAAACCCTTTACTATGAGGGCAGTGAGACTCTGAAACAGATTGCCCAGGGAGGTTGTGGAAGCCCCATCCCTGGAAGTGTTTAGGCCAGGTTTTGGGCAACCAAATCAAGGTTGCGGGGCTGGGGTGAGGTTGGAACTAGATGATCTTTGAGGTCCCTTCCAACCCAAAGCATTCTGTGATTCTGCAGTTCTATGATAATAAGATACCTGCTTGCTCCTAGCAATGTCAACATGCCCTTTAAAATTCCCTTTGCCAAAAAGGGAAGCACACTACTTCTTCTGCTTGCTAATCCTCTCTGAAGGCTCTCAGCCCATTCTGGAGGAATTTAAAACACCTGCATTTCAGAGAGATGGGGAAGATATTTACAGGTGTTGAGTCAGTTAGGACCTGGGGCTTTCAGATTCCTTTGGACTACTCTAGTCCTTTGAGCTGGTTCAACAGGGGCAGCATCTGGTAGGGAATCTTATCCTACCATTGAAATACTCAAAGTGATAAAAAGATCACTTATGTCTTTATGTATCAGAGGGGTCATACTATACTTGCTAAGCAGAACTCCACTCCTGAAGGCCCAATTCTCTCACAAATACAAGATGATGAGTTCTGAAGGATCGCATCCTTAATTATCTGTCTTTTGAGACTTGATGCTGCTTTTTATTTTTTTAAATTTATTTTCACTTGTAAGCTACGCTACCCTCTTCTGTTTTATCTTGATCTTCTTTAAACAGCCTCAGCTTAATTTCCCACTGTGCTTCAGTTTAGTTCAAAGTGCCTCCTACATGTTTTAAATTTGTTTACATTCTTGTATACACATAAGAGAGGCATGAAGATTACTTATGAATTTCTTTTAATTTATTAATGGAAATAAATTTTTACAAGGATGAGTATAATATCCTGAATATTTTACATTATGTTTACATTCATTTATCTGTATGTTTGTATATTCTTTTCCCTATTGTGGTGTTATGTTCATAATTTTTAAGACTAAATATATTTTTTTCAAAATGTGTTATGCAAGTTGTAAAAATGTCTTGAAAATAATTTGATCATTCTTCTTTAAGCTAAATTTTGTTATATATGTTGAAACAACTCTTATTTTTGCATAAGATTGTAACCTGAAATGATTTTAACATTTTGTTTAATCAAGTGACATCTGATGATTAAAAGATTTAGATGTGCATAAAGTGTTGTCATTCTTGGTTGAAAAGCTCATACAAAAGCCTCATGGGAAATCATCCTTGAAATGTAAGCAACCTGTACTAGAGAAAAAAAATAGATTTTTTTAACATCTTGAGAACAATGTGAAAATAGTTTAATATGCCTTGTGATTGATGTGTAGCTGCTACATTTTGTTTTGCAAATGTTTCTACTAAGCATTTTATTTTAAACGGACAAAGGCAGAGGCTCACATTTTATTGTCTTAAAATAATTGGTGATGTAATAGAAACATTGTTAAATATCCTTTTAAATTAATAGGTTTAGCCCTCATAGTTCCTTCTGTAGATAAAAAAAAATTAAAAACCCACATGTATACAGTATTCTTCTAAAATAAATTTTTAGCCTGCATAAATACTAACAGAGGTAATCTAAAAGAGTTGGATTTGTTTCACCATCATCTAATAGATTTCCAATTTAAGCATTATTTTACTTTCTTATAAATTGCCCAGCATATTAAGCACGTTTTTATCATAAAATCAATATGATATTCTAAAAATTTCATTTTATTAGTCTACAGAGTGTTACTTGAATGTTTCAGCACTATTTAACAATCAGCCATTTAGCACTTTAATTTAAAATCGATCATTAATGATTCATTTTGTCTCACTACCACTATTTGTAAACATTATCCTCACTTTTCTTGTGTCTTCATTAGTAACCTGTCATCTTCACATTAGTTTGTAACCTATTAGAGTCACTGTAAGGTATGAGTAACAGACCTTTCATTAGACTCCCACTGATAAAGTGAACCACCAAGTAACAACTAAGGTAACTGATCGCACTAAAATGAAACATTGATTAAAAATTACATGGAATGAATAGGCACAAGCACTGTGGACTATTACTCTCCTTTCCGTGCAACCAGGGGTAAGTGGTCAGTGTTCAACTATGTAACTCAGAAAAATTATCATTTGAGATAATCAGTGGCAAATCCATCAATAACAATTGCTAGTAAATAGACGTAGGAAAATTTTGCAAATAATTTTCTGCTAATATCTCATTTCAGACTGTTCAACATGTACAGCCTGGTTGAAGAAAAAGTGTCTTTTTCATTTGCTTGTACAGAATAAAATGTAAATAGCTAGACCTGGCGGCTGCCATCATTCAAATCTATTGTGCCATAAGCAGATGACCAAGAGAGCCTGGTTCCCTGAGGATCAGCATCCTGTCTCCCTAAGGATTTTTTCTCTGCTACTGACAGGTCTTTTGTTAATTCCTTTGAAAGAAAACTTACTGAAGTCTTCTCAGTCTTCCTTAGTTGCACCAAGTCCACAGTGCTTTCCTCTCCACTTCATGCATTACAATAACCCCCAGCTCTTTTCATATGGGGTCTCATAAGTTCCCAAACAATACCCTTGGTTTCTTTTTGTGCCTGCTGCTAGCTGGACAAATGAAAGCACACTACATCTGGATAAGAGCTACAGCTGTTGTGGCTGGCTAGCAATAGCACAGCTGGTCAACTCCCAGCTGTCCCTTAGAGAAGACGTTAATAGATTCTCTCTCCCTTACTAATCTCCTAATTTTTCTCAAACTTCAAAGAAACATAATCTCTTTCAGAACGCTACTCCTTTGTGAAAATTGTCTTGGAACTGCCCAATTACATCATTTTTTTTGCAAGTGAGAGGAGACAAAAAGAGAAATAGTACTAATTTCCTTAGGAGAACAGCTTAAGTATTTCTAAAATATCTGTTTAACAGAATGGTGGTTCAAATAAACTCTTTATTTTCTGTGTAGCAAAATGGAAAGGACTGTCCCTTGATCCACAGGGGATTAAGTTTAGACCCTCACTGAAACACATTTTTTATAGTTAAAATAGAGCATGTCTGAGCCATATGACAACACAGTATGGTGGTGACATTGGCACCACTTGAGCAAACGCCAGCCATTTTTTTCTAACGCCATGATTTTAATGGGGAGAAAACCTGTATCTGCGCTCAGATGTGTAATAACTCCATGTGATATAAAGGTCTTGATGTACACAAGCTCCAATGGATTACATTCTAGAATAAAGAGACGAGAGATTATAGACTGAAAATGAGGTATCATAGCCCCACGGATCAGACTCCCAGTCAAGACTACCTGGAGTACAGGACATTTGACACTAATGTCAGTGAAATGGGAAGGCACAGAAAATAATCACCATGTAAGAGAGGAGGGAAACGGGTGGGGGTTTTTTTTTGTTTGTTAGCTTTTTGGTGGTGGTTTTTTTTTTCCTTAGGAGGATATAATAAATGACAGTTTTCTTGTTAATTTTCTCTGTCCCCATAAGTGTCTTTAAAAATTAGCAAACAAAACATATCCCTTACTGCTTTTTTTCCTACTTTGGTTACACCTTAATTCAAAAACAAATCCCTTAAATTCTACAGAAACAATCACACAGAGTTAGCATAAGCCTGCAAAAGGCTTATTTTGGAAACGATTACACTCATGCTACAATGACTACAAAAGACTTTGTAATGGTTAAACAGCTGGAGGGAAATTCTGAGTCTGCAGAAGTTAATGAGAGCTTTTCCACAGACTTCAATGAGGTCAAAAATTTACGCTCAGCACGCTGTGATCTTGCTTATCACACTCTTCTTAACCATCCCATTGTGACCCTGCTCCCTTTCTCTTTTTGTCATCTCCCATTTCTTGTATTTTGGTCTGATTAAAGGACTGTTACAGAGAACTGTCGGGCTCTGAACACTTCGCCTCGATCTCAGATTATAGGGGTTATATACAGCTGCAATGCCAATATTTAAGAATATTTTTATAACATAAATAAGCATTTTTAAAGAGATTTGAAGGTTGTATTTAGTCTAGGATATTGCAATTGCTACGATGCCACCATAGTTGATGCAAGTAAAGGAGGAAAGATGCGTGGCTGCTGTTTGCTTTACTGTTTATACCCTTCTTACATATTTCTTACGTTGTGTTTTGTTGTTTGGGTGTTTTTTTCACGTGGAAACTCCCATGTATTTATAGCTCATTGTTACCATTTAATCATTCAAACAATGAAAGACTGGACTGTAGCCTCTGAACCACAGCATTGCATGGACAGTGTACCAGCTAATCCTCCCCACATGCAGCAGCAGCTGATTCAGTCTTAATTCTATTTTTTTTTTTTTTTTCATCTGGGTGATAGTATCTATACAATGGAGACTGCTGACTGCTTTAATAAGCAAACATCTCTAATAATGTCTTCCGATGTATGCATGGTTCTGCCTCACACTGTGACAAAGGCTGTGTAGATGGCAGACTGCTGTCTTTGGTTGCAGAAGAGTACTAGGACCTCCATGTCTCTGTGATGCAGGATACCAAGTGGAGCTAGATAAGTAAATAGCCAAGCAAACTAATTAGATGATACTGAGACATAAATGCACAGCAATAATGAGCCACTGACATTGGTAAGAGCTGTGATCTTGCCCCCCACTTTCTGCAGTCTTTCTACTTTCTGGTTGGTATGGAGGGGCAGAGGAATGGAAACTTAATCTTTCTTCCATAGAATAATATTTTTCTGGCTTCATAAATAAGGGAGAAAAACTTCTCTCTTACATGGAAACAAGTGGCTTACAGAGAGTACAATACTGGGTAAAAATATTGCAAATTTCCATTGGGTTTTGCTCTTCAAAATAACTTAAAAGTATAGTTTGACATGTATAATGCAAAAAATTCTGCAACTTTTCCAACACCTGAAGGCATGAGGATAAATCATGTTGGTGATCGAGAAGTTTTCTGCTTGCCTTCTTACTCCTGCAAAACTATCAACTAGTTCTTGCAGTTTTCCTCCTTTAATAAAGTTGTGTCTTGCTTTTATTTGTCACCTGTTAACTAGTAAAGTGCTGAGATGTTCTTTTCTTAGATTTCTGCAGTGCCATCTTCCTAAATGTCTCTGTGCTCCAGTTCTTTCTTTTGACATCCATATTGCTGAAGCCTCCTGAGTGAGACCATTAGCCCTCACCACCTGTTCTCACTTTAGAGGAGGGAAAACTAACTTGCTCTTCCATTGAATTCTTTCAGGTGAGGCTGTATTTTTGTCTGGAGTTGTTTTGTTGTGGCTTTTTTCTGTTGCTTTTCAAAGGATTGCACGATGTTTTTATTAAGTGACATTTAAACACTAACAACAATAATGAAATCTTAACAAGGCAACTATGTTCCCTTTTGGTACTGTCAGGGTAATGAAGAGCTGTGATTGACATTTTTCAAAAAGGAAAAGAAACTGGAAGTTAAATGTTAGGGAGTGGCAGGAGAGGAGCAATAATCATTCAAAGCTCCTGTTGCTATTTATGCAGACTACAACTTCAGCACTGCATTGACAGCCTACAACTGAGTCACCATATTGCCAGACTTCCCACTTTCTTTTTAATTCTTCCTTTCTTCAGCCATAGTAAATTTTGTACTTGATGCTTATTTTTGTGGCAGTTCCCTTTGCAAGTGACTGATTTTTTTAGGAGAGAAGATCAAATTTTGAATCATGTTTATCTCCCTAACTCACCTAAATTTCATCCAAAGTAAATTTGGTTGTGGATAACCTATGTGTATAACAGCACCGGGGAATTTTAGCTGTGCACCAATCACCAAGTAAATCAGAGCATTGATATCCTGATCCATCTGCACTTAAACTAACTAAAAATACAGGGCATATAATACTATTGGAATATTTTGATGAATAACTTCTGCACAATGTTTTATTCAATAGATTTTGGATGGGCATAACCTTCTTACACCTACATAACACAATACTGTTAGCATATTCATTACTCTGTTCAGCTCCATTCACTCTGTGATGCAAATTTTCATATTTCTTTGCATACTGGGATAAGAGAAGTTTGAACACAATGATCCAACAAAGCCTCACATCTTCTAGTGTCTCTTAAACTACCTGTCTTCTTTTCTGACTCCTGTTGAATATTTTTTATATTCCAACCTAGTATATCTAGTATACTTCTCATTGAAGACCGTTATTCTCCATATTTATATTTCACCACTTTAGACTTTCTTTTTGTCTTACTTAGACAAGTGTAAGTCAGTAACAGAATGCTTAATAGCTAGCCAATATGTTTGGGTTTATTCATTTTTATATACATTGCGAATTTCAAAATGAGTCTTTACCATTCCTTATGTGACAATAGATTTCCCACTATATTGAAACAGAGTAATAAAGGTCTTTCCAGTCTATTTGTTCAATTGTAGTAGATTGCATGTAATTTCTAAGGACAAGCTTTGTCATTCCATGGATTTTAATACTTTACCAGAGGATATATTTTTAATATCTATCACAGTAAAATTACTAAAAGAAAAAACACACCTAAAATGCAAATTGATGTCCATTACCATAAATAATATATTGTTGGTTTCCTTTGTGGTTAATAATGGAAGCAGAGTATGTAATCATAAGATTAATACTAAATCATGATGGGAAGCAAAATTACCATTTACGGTAATAATCAGCTCTCCATCATGACATAGCAACAAAGGAAAAAAATAATCGAACAGGATTATTAGCAAGATCATGCTAACATAAATCAACCTCTTTTATTGATTGAAGAAAAGTAGTATAATCCTTGACAGTTTTATTATTCAGCTGACCACCTTATATAATAAACTCAACCAAGGTGATCTTTTTAAGGTCATCCATGTACAGGAGATTACAGTGATTCTGTAGACCACTATGATTGGTTTCATATGCCAATTTACTTACTATAAAAATCCTGTATGATGTTCCACACCTTAAGCAAATATATTCTCCAACTATATATTCTCTTTCTTGCAGAAACTGTAGGCCTGTCTTATTAAAAATGGCCAGGATATCATTCTTGAGATTCAGACATGCATTTTGAGTCTAGCTATAAACAGAATTCCTCTTAACTTATTATTATCATGTGAAAAGAACATAATTCAGTAAAGCAAGGGTGTCACAGCACAAGAAATGCTCAGAATTGCACCCATGGTCAAGAAAGTGTAAGGGGAATGTTGAAAGGATGATTGAAATTAAGCAGCTCTCAGGAAGAGGATCAAATAAGTACCACATTAAACTCTCTGCTCTGAATATTAATTGCTTCAGTAATGATAATGTCATTAGTGTCCTTGACCCATAAAGGACCCTTTTGTATTTGATGGTACACCACCATACACTCTGTTTGTTACTCTGAAGAAATACAGGTTTTTCCCTCCCTCTGTGGGTCTATTGTCTCTAATTTTAAAAATGCTGTCACTGTATTTTGGACGTGCAACAGGATGCTATGAATTCTTGGGACAAGGAAATAAAATAAGAAAATGTGAAGTAGCACTGCTTTAAATCAGGACATTTGGAATGGTACTCACTAGTCCTTTATCTGCCATTTATGTAGTATTACTTGGCCAGCGCAGTACTGTAGGCAATACAACTGATTTAACCTCTGAGGACAGGAAGGCAGGAAATGTGTAAGTTTGACACACAGGAATGCTTCTTTTGCTTATAGGTAAATGCAGAGCAAAAAGGTATGTCAGTGAAATGGGAAAGCAGTTCCTTCAATTCCTTTATGAAGGTTGATTGAAAGTGCAGGGTAGCATTTGTCACATGGGATAGGAACGCTGTGACAGGCTGTACTGGTTCTGACAAGGACAGAGTTAACATCCCCAAACAGCTAGCCCAGGTAAGTTGAGTTAGCACAAGTGAGCTGAGTTAGCCCAGGCTGTTTTCCTCACCACCTGACATCACTCCCCATAAAAAGGGGCTGGTCAGGGAGAGATGGTTCTGGGACTGTTTGAGTGCAGCCAGGATATTAGGTTAGTCCTTGCACTGCTCAGTGTTATTGATGTCAGTAAAGTGCTCTATGTATGACAGAAAGACACTCAAATGCAGGGTTTTAAAAATAAGACTAATTTATTTTTGAACCATGTGCATTCAATATGTCAGTACTGCATGTTTCATGGATACAATGGAGAAATGCACTACTGCTGTTTAGAAGTAATACTACACTTATCACAAGTGAGTCATAGAATGCACTACTGCCAACACAACAGTCAGTCACAGAATTTAGTATTATCGCCTGCAACCAAGTCACGTCACTCACTGTTACAGCCCACAGGCAATTCACAAGGTTCAATATTAGAAGCACAGCAGGTTTGTAGAACACACTATCACAAGTGCAGTAAATGCTACACCTGTGTTAGTTAATTACTTGAGACTGCAAACATAAAGCATAATAAATATTCATCTACCCATCTCTCTGGTAAGGGTTCTGAGTATGTTACCTTAGCCAGCATCCTGGCCAAGGGGGAAGAGTCTTCTCACAGTTGGAAAAGTGGATCCCTCATCTCAGACTGAATCCAAAGGTTTTTGATTTCATTTTTTGTCTGATGTACGTGCCAGTGCACAGGACTGTGTCCTAGTGGGCAATGCAACCTTCCACGTTTGTCATTAGCAGTGATTTTACTTATCTTATGCCCTCTCTGTTGCATAGCTTTGAATTGTAGACCCTTTGGCTGGCCTTTATCTTACTGCTAGACAGCTGAATAGTGGCTTGATTGGGACTCAGGGCATATTGTTTGTTGAAGGAATTCCATACCTCAACCCAGGATTCGGTTCACCATTTAGTCTCATTTTGTAGGACAACTCATGTCTGAGCTATCCACACAGCTCCCCATGGGCTGTTTCTGCTGAGATGAGGCCTCAAAGCAATTCAAGACTGAGTCGCATTACAACCCCCCATGAGTCTCCTGATGGCCTAGACATTGACAAAACCTATTTGTGGAACTCAGAGCCAGATGATCCTTACACCATATTATCACTATGTGTGTGTGAATTCTGCCCTGGCTAGAGGCCAAATGCCCACCAAAACCGCTCACTCACTCTTCACAGGCCATAGATGTCTTGGCTCCCCATCCTTATCCATGGTTTGGAAGGGGACACCCGGTCCATCACGGTCTTCAAGAGCTGCAGGGGAAGTTCTCTCTCTGGCACCTGAAGCACCTTATTCTTCCCCCACTCTCCTCTTTCTCTGTCCTTGATGTCTGCACAGCTTGTTACATCTTCTCACTCCCTTCTCTGGTTGCAAAAGACACCTGCCTGCAGTTTTTTTTCCCTAAATGTGATTCACAGAGGCGCTGTGACCATCGCAGATTGACTCAGCCTTGGTCAACTCCAACTCTGGTCTTGAATTGGCCGATGTTTACTTTCTGGGGCCTGCAGAGAGCTTCAAGCTGCTGCTTGCAGAAGCCATCTTGGCAGCACAGTTACGCAAAACCACGACAGAGGTACAGAAATTGGTAATAAAGATGAGCTTTGGAAGAAGGGACAGGTGAGGAGAAGGTTGTTTAAGATTTAGGGGGTTTATTTCTCATTATCCTACTCTGATTTGACTGGTAATAAATTAAATTAATTTTTCCCCAAGTCCAGTCTGTTTTGTTCATGCTGGTAATTGGTGAGTGATTGCTCCCTGTCTTTATCTTGATCCACGATCCTTTCATTATATCTTTGCTCCCCTGTCCAGATGAGGGCACATCTTGACCCAAAAGATTTTCATCCTATATTCTTTCCCTGCCTGTCCTGTTGAGCAGTGAGACAGTGGCTGGCTAAGAGAATGGGCTTCAGTTCTTTTTTGCCTTCATACAAAGCTAACCTACCACAAAGTCCCACCTATAATACATGGAATAAAGACCTATAAAACAAGCTGAATTTCTTTCTCCTTTTGTAAAATTTTAATTCTTTCTAGGTACAGTATTGCAAATTAAAATGTTTCATAATTTTCCTATCATTTTCTTCTCATTTCCTTTTATGCTGGGGTGTGTGTGTGTGTGTGTGTGTCTATGTCTGACCACAGGCACATAGAAAAAAGTGTAAGTGGGAACACAGAAAAGGAAATTGCAATTCCAGAAGCTGGTTATTATTCTTCCTACAGAATAATAGGTGAAATACCAGGGAAAACACAACCATCAAAAACTGAAAATATATAAGTTTTACTTGGAGTGCAAATGTTTTTTCAAAGATTTCTTGTGTGAACATACAAGCAAAATGTTTTCTGTGCTTTGAACAGAATCATTAATAGATTCTATTATTATTTTCACATTCCAGAGAATCTGAAATCTGCAACAGAAGGGCAAGCATCAAACTCATACTCAGTAAAGAGCTGTTGACTTTAACAATAAAGAAATGAAGAAGTGTGCCATCATCTACAGTACAGACTTCAATTTGGCCTAACAGGAAAATCTCAGGAAAAGGTTATGTTGTACCTCAGGTAATGTCAAATGAAATTTGCTTTCTACTTCTGGTTAAGAAGCTTTGGTAATAAAAACATTGAAGAGCCTATGTCCACAAGAAAGCCAAGAGCATGACTGGCAGTGGAAGAGCGACACACAACAATGTTGTCTGGAATTTCTTTTGTATATACTTCAATGTGGGATTGCTGTGTAAAAGTTACATGTTGTATATTTGTAGTGCAGATAAACATCTAATTCCAAAATATCGGGCTTATGACAGTCATTGTCTTTAACTTTCTTTTCTATAGATTAAAAACTTTAGGGTCTTCCTTAATAAAGCAAAAATTTCCATTAATCTTTATCACATGTCTATTACTAGTGACAATGTTCCAGTTACCTTTGCCAGCAGACTTCGACTTTCATATACCATGACTGGACTAGCTCCAAAGGAAAAAAAAAAGTGTGCTAGACAAACTTCAAACTTTTTTTTTCTCCTTTAGCTTAACCTGATAAGACAGGGGGATAATTGACCTTCCAGGTAAAACACACACAAGACCTTGTGTGGTTCATATGGGCAAATAATCTAAGTATCAGCAAAGAACTTCTGAAGTTTAGTTTTGTGGTGGGTTTTTTTAGTTTTGTAATCTGTTTTATGACAGTTATATCAGAGGTCAGTGTTTTCACAGAGTGGGCCTGTATGAATAGTTGACACACAGTTGTGTGTATGGATAATACATTTTTTGCAATTAAAATTAAGTTCAAGTTACAGTCTTTCATGCACTTGTATAATGTCTTCTACTAATTAGTGTCCTAAATACTTCATATGTGTTCTCACTAAATACTGTATGCAGTAAAAATTAAAAAATCTAATATATTGGCTTGGAGATTCATCATAAATTAATGCATGCAACAGAGTCAGTGACACCTAGAAACTGGATTAACCTTTGCAATAAAGTGAATTATCAAGGCAGTAACAGCTACCTGACAAGGCATGGAAAATGACTTCTCCTTCTGATCCCAAACAATGAGCAAAACCTTTCTGATATGGGTAACAAGGCATTTTTGTCCTGAAACGTCAACCATATGCAGGTAAATCTTAAGGGTTTACACCTACATTCAAAGCAAAGTTTGTAGACTTTTTGAACAAGGGAGAAAAACTAACAAGTGCTGGAACAGCCACATAAAAAAACCTGTCTCATCAGCTGCTATTTCTATGTGTTAATGTAATAAAGACAGATGGCAACAGATTTACTATGACAATTACTGTGGGGCCACCTCTACTGTTTTCTTGACTGATAAAGTGTTTTTTCAGTATAATTAAAAACGTCATTTGCGAGAAAAGGGGCTATTTATAGGCAGTAGTGTGCCCTGTTTTGTCAGAAAACAATATTTTTGGTCAGTACATTTTTAAGAGATAATTTTTAATTAATGAAGAGCTGAGAGAATAACAGAGAAGAGTTAAGAATATATGTTGCTTTAACTTCTTGTAGTAGGTGTCCTCTACAGAATCTGGTATCAAAGAGGAAGGAAATACCCTGAAACACTGACATTAAAATTGGAATTAGAAAAAAGCATTTAAAGAAACCAGTATCTGATACAGAAGGGAGGTAACCTTTTCCCCTGCAGCAATCCCACTGTCTGAAAGAATTAACTGACCTAGCTGGAAGAGGGATGTCTGGTGTCTATCTTCCAGAAAGGTGAAACAATCAGGGAGAGAAACGGAACTGAAATTTGGTTTTGAGTAGTGTTCCCAGATGAGAGAAAAAGTTGATATCTAAAAAAGCCAAATTGTTTTCCTCTTTTAAGGAAGTGATAGTTATTTCTTCTTTTGAAAGGACAATGGTTATGGCCCACTGTAATCAATCTGTTTCTTGGAAAAAGAAAGTCTGTAATATTTTTTGTTATATTTTTAATGTAACAAAAAACAATTCTCACAGATTGTCCAGGTTCTAAACACTTACATGTATGATGTCAAATCACTGGGTCAAATTGTGTATGTATATGCTTGCATTGTAAAAGCAAATATCTCTTTACCATTTTCAGACATATATAATGATATGGCTTTCTCACTTAAGGTCACTGGATCTTGTTGAACAACCACAAGAAACCATTTAAAATATCTTCTTACCAATATATGAGTGGCTTAGCACAAAAGAAAGCTTACGTTAAAAACTCTCGCAATTCAGAAGGTATTGAGAAAAGTGAAAGCAAAGTATTCTTCACTCTATCACAGAAATATAGCTTTGCTAAATAATCCCTGTGTGGTCATGTTAATCTGATTCCAATTATAAAACAAAAAAAACCAGTGTAAGTATTAGAAGTTAGTGAAACTTTATCCCTGCATCTTTTTTCTTTCTACTTGGAATATCACTTGAATTTTACATAAAATAGTTAAATATTTACTGAATATTTTAATCAAGGTATTGGTTGAAGATACCAGATATATATTGTAAAATTCATTAAATAGTTTCATCCTCCAGTAAGATATCACTAGTATTGAGCAACAAAATTTATGAAAAGGTACATCGACTAATTGACTTCGAGACAATGATTACTCATCTAACTCTAAAATATAGATAAGGAAACCGCATACTCAACAAATAATTAATATATTGCAAAGCTCTTCCAATACATTATTCAATGGCAAAATGAATCAGGTCTCTGCAATCACTCTAAATGGCCTTGGATATTTTTATTAGGTTAGGTAAGATTGCCTTTTGCTATTTAGATGTGGCCTTTTGTCTTGTGCAGAGACATGTATTTTCCCCATGTGAGTAGATAACTAGCATGAGAAGAGAGTAAAGAGGAAGTTGAAATAGTATGCTCCCATCTACCCTAAGCATCTTTCAGACCTTGGATACTCAATGTCATATGGAATAGATTATCCCTTTGGTCATTTGGGGTCAGAACTTCTTGTGCACACCCAGCCAATTCTCTGGTGGGGCAGCGTGAGAATCAGAAAAGGCCACGATTCTGTAAGCACTGCTCAACAATAACGAAAACATCACTGTGCTATCAACAAAGTTTCAGTACAAATCCAAAACATAGCCCAATACTAGCCACCCTGGAGAAAATTTAACTCTATCCCAGCCCAAACCAGCACATTTTGTAAGAAGCATACAATTCTGTTTCATGATTTGTGAGAAAAGGGGATGCTTGTGCTTCGAGAAAAAACAAAACACTGAGAGAAAACACTTACTTGACAGAATGTTAATCTCTGCTCTGTACATTCTATTGAAAAGTGTGATGTGACAGACAATTTATTTCATCACATATATGCATCTCATACAGAAAGGCACATATATACATCACATACAGAAAGGGCTGAGAAAGAGAAGAAGAACTGAAAGTTAAAGGGGAAGGAGGAAGGCTGGTAGTAGAAGAGGTGAAAGAAGTATCTCTCAGGACACTCTGTACTCTATTATTATCTCCTACCATTCTGTACAGCAAATTTTCCATAAAACTTATGAAAACCTAGAAACTATAATGAACATAGTCCTGATGCACAACTTTTTTTTTGTAAAGAAATAAGAAAACTGGATAGAAGAGACAACACTGAGATCAAGGATCCAAAAATCAATCAACTCAATCCCCTCTTTTAAAAAATTTTTAGAAGGTTACTTGACTGAACAGTCTTAAACTCCTGTTTCAGACAGGAGTTTTGGCTTAGTTTTCATCTTCAACAGTACTTATCAGATGAGGGTAAAGACAAAATTAATGTTTTGAGGACTTACACAGAACAAGAGTGATCAACTTTCATCTATGTATGAGGCATTTCACAGAGTAATGACATTTTTTGTCTTATATTTTTCTGTTCCACTACATTTTATCTCCCTTTCCTTTTGCCTGACTCGCCCTTCTGCACCTTGACTATTCTAAAGTGAGAACTATTCACTCATATACAGAACTTTAGACTACTTAGTGATACCTATGTTTGGTTTTATATTTAATGAAGTATAGTTTTATGAAGAGTCCATTATTTACCTTTTAATAAATCATAGAATCATAGATCATGGAATGCTTTGAGTTGGAAGGGACCTCAAAGATCATCTAGTTCCAATTACCCTGACATGAGCAGGGACACCTTCCACAAGACCAGGTTGCCCAAAGCCCCATCTAATCTGGCCTTGAACACTTCCAGGGAGGAGGCCACCACCGCTTCTCTTGGCAACATGTGTCAGTGCCTCACTACCCTCACAGGGAAGAACTTCTTCCTAATATTGAATTGAAATATACCTTCCTTCCTCTAAAAGCAATTAACTCTTCTCCTGTCACTAATCCCCTTGTAAAAAGTCCCTCCTTAGCTTTCTTGTAGGGTTCCTTATGCCCTGCTGCATGCTTCCTCCAGCAGATATCAGGGTGATTGAAGTCCTCCATGAGGACCAGGGCTGCTCCTATCCATCTATAAAGGGTCTCATCCACTCCGTCTTCCTGGTTGGGTGGCCTGTTGTAAACCCCAACTGTAGTGTCCTCTGTCCCTGACCTTGCTTTAATCCTGATCCATAAGCTCTTGGTCAGGTCCTCATCCATTCCCAGGTGGAATTCCATGCACTGCAGCTGGTCATTGATATAGAGGGTGACATCCTTTCTCATCTCCCCTGCCTGTCCTTCTTTAGAGCCAGTGTCCTTCCATTCCAACATTCCAGTCAGGAGCCATCCCACCACATTCCATGATGCCAATAAGATCCCAGCCTTGCAGGTTTGCACACCTCTCTGACACCTGTTCCTTATTCCCCATGATGTGTTCCTTTGGATAGAGGCATTTAAGTTGGGTCCTAGATCACAGAATCACAGAATTGTAGGGGTTGGAAGGGACCTCGAGAGATCATCGGGTCCAACCTCCCTGCCAAAGCAGGCTCCCTAGCTCATACTGCACAGAGAGGTGTCCAGATAGGTCTTGAATATCTCCAGAGAAGGAGACTCCACCACCTCCCTGGGCAGCCAATTCCAGTGCTCTGTCACCCTCACTGTGAAAAACTTCCTCCGCATGATGATGCGGAACTTCCTGTGCTCCAACTTGCAGCCATTGCCCCTTGTCCTATCTCCACTGACCAAAGAAAAGGGGCAGGCCAATTCCCCCTGCACCCCATACTTAAGATATTTATAAACATTGATTAGGTCCCCTCTCAGTCTTCTTTTCTCCAGGCTGAACAGCTCCAGCTCTCTCAGCTTTTCCTCATAGGATAGATGTTCCAGGCCCTTAATCATCTTCGTAGCCCTTCTCTGGGCTCTCTCGAGGAGATCCCTGCCCTTTTTATATCAGGGAGCCCAGAACTGGACACAATACTCCAGGTGGGGCCTGACCAGGGCAGAGTAGAGGGGAAGGATCACCTCCTTAGACCGGCTGGCCACACTCCTGATGCACTCCAGGATCCCATTGGCTCTCTTAGCTACCAGGGCACACTGCTGGCTCATAGCCAACCTGTCATCCACCAGGACCCCCAGGTCCTTCTCCACAGAGCTCTTCTCCAGCAGGTCATCTCCCATCCTGTACTGATACATGTGGTTGTTCCTTCCCAGGTGCAAGACTTTACACTTGCTTTTGTTGAATTTCATCTTGTTTCTCCTTGCCCAGCTCTCCAGCCTGTCCAGGTCTCGCTGAATGGCAGCGCAGTGTTCCTGCGTGTCAGCCACCCCTCCCAGCTTTGTATCATCCGCGTACTTGCTGAGGGTGGATGCTATTCCCTCATCAAGGTCGTCAATGAAGATATTAAACAGGACTGGACCCAACACCGAGCCCTGGGGAACACTGCTTGTCACAGGCCTCCAATCAGATTCTGCTCCATCGATCACGACCCTCTGAGCTCGGTCCGACAGACAGTTCTCGACCCACCTCACTGTCCACTCATCTATCCCATGCTCTCTCAGCTTTTCTATCAGGATGTCATGGGAGACAGTATCGAAAGCCTTGCTGAAGTCAAGGTAGATGACATCCACTGCTCTCCGTCCATCCACCCAGCCAGTGATGACATCATAGAAGGCTATGAGATTGGTTGAGCATGATCTCCCCTTGGTGAATCCATGCTGACTACTCCTCATGACCATCTTCTCTTCCAGTTGCTTGGTGATGGCATCCAGAACAAGCTGTTCCATAACTTTTCCAGGGATAGAAGTGAGGCTGACTGGCATATAGTTGCTAGAATCCTCCTTCTTGCCCTTTTTAAGGACTGGAGTGATACTGGCAACATGAGGGATGAGCGTGTGATCTGGGACGGTAGATAAAGGGAGCGCAACCGATGTCTACCTGGACTTGTACAAGGCCTTTGACACAGTCCCCCATCACATCCTTATCTCTTAATTGGAGAGATGTGGATTTGATGGGTGGACCATCCAGTGGATAAGAAACTGGTTAATAGACCAACCGTAGCCAAAGGGTGGTGGTCAATGTGTCTATATCCAGGTGCAGGCCGGTGACAAGCAGTGTCCCCCAGGGGTCTGTCTTGGGACCGGTGCTCTTTAACATCTTTATCAATGACATCAATGATGGAATTGAGTGCACCCTCAGCAAGTTTGCAGATGACACCAAGCTGAGTGGTGTGGTCAACACCCTAGATGGAAAGGAAGCCATCCAGAGGGATCTTGACAGGCTGGAAAGATGGGCCCAGGTGAACCTAATGAGGTTCAACGCTGCCAAGTGTAAGGTGTTGCACTTGGGCTGGAAGGATCCCCGACATAGATACAGACCGGGAGAAGAGCTTCTTGAGAGTTGCCCTGCTGAGAAGGACCTGGGTGTCATAGTGGATGAGAATGGATGTCCCTCTCTACTCTGCCCTCGTGAGGCTCCATCTGGAGTACTGTGTCAAGATCTGGGGCCCCCAATACAAGAAAGATGTGGAACTGTTGGAGAGGGTTCAGAGGAGGGCCACAAAGATGATTAGAGGGCTGGAGCACCTACCCTACAAGGAGAAGCAGAGGGAGCTGGGCTTGTTCCGCCTAGAGAAGAGAAGGCTGCGGGGGGACCTCATTGTAGCCTTCCAGTACCTGAAGGGAGCATACAAACAGGAGGGGAATCAACTTTTTAAAAGGGCAGATAATGGCAGGACAAGGGGGGATGGTATAAAGCTAAAGGAGGGAAGGTTTAGATTGGATATTAGGGGGAAGATTTTTACAGAGAGAGTGGTGAGATGCTGGAACAGGCTGGCCAGGGAAGTAGTGGATGCCCCGTCCCTGGAAGTGTTCAAGGCCAGGTTGGATGGGGCCCTGGGCAACCTTGTGTAGATCCAGGCCTGAGGTTGGTGGCCCTGCCTGTGGCAGGGAGGTTGGAGCTCTATGATCCTTGGGGTTCCTTCCAACCCTTGCCATTCTATGATTCTATGATTCTATGAACTGCCTTCCCATGCCATTGCTGATGCACTATGCCTTATTTGCCATTACTGTTTGCAGTGCTTCTGGTCGCTCCTGCTCCTTGGCCTGCCTTTTGTGGTAGTGGGAATGGCTGCTGTTACTCCTGGACCTGCTCACCCCTCATCAGCTGCTCAGGAACATCCTCCCCCCTGCATCTTGTACACTGCAGTTCCCTGCTCTACTGCTGAATGTGCCTCCACCAGAGATGATCATCTTTGCAATCCATAATGACCTGTAATAGAAAAGTTGGACTCTAAAAGTTTTTGAAGCGGGAACAATTAATCTTTCTAATACTGGATGTCATTTCAAAGGCTCATCCAAAAAAAGAGTAACATTATAAGAAAAACATCTTTTCCCCCATTGATTCCTGAGTAGAAACTAAATGCGTCTATTGTCTACGCAACAGATACACTATCTAAGTGAAAAGTGATAACCACTAGGAATCATGAGTTACAAACATCTAAAGAAACCCAAAACTAAAAAAAATAAGATTCCTTCCCTAAATGCGTGTGTGTGTGTGTGTGTGTGTGTGTGCATACATTTGTAATTTTTCATTTCTCTTTGTAGAAATCCTCAGAAACTCATTATGGAAAATAAGGCAATATAAAGACGTTCAGGGGGAAATCCGAAAATGATTCGACATCCCCTGTCTCAATAGGTGTTCCTAGAATGGTAAAACATTCATAATCCTTTGTCTTTTGCTTCAACCCATCTGCAGTGGAAGCAGATAGCAAACCAGCAACTTATTTTTATACAATAGTTATGATAGAAATACTTAAAACTGAACCCTGGAATTGTATCTTTTGCGCCTCACAGTCCAGTTGCCAAACTGACCACAACTGGTTTCAGAATGAAATAAGACTGAAAATGCAGAGAATTACATTTGAAAGATGATATATGTAGTGATAGAAATAGTTGGGGGGAACACATTAAGTTATGTGCATAATATTGTGGGTAGCTTTGTCAGATCAAAATTCTGATATACTTGTTTAAGAACGTCTTATATCTCTTCTCCAAGAATTGCAGTCCTCAGCTTTAGTAACATGGGAATCACTGTGGGTGTTTTATCTTTCCACCACAGCCACTGTCAAAGATTTTAGTGAATGGTGAATACTCTACCAGCTACAAAGATCTGTGAATTTATAAACTTCTAAACAAACAAAAAGTTTCAAATTTAATCCATCAAACCTGTGGGCGATAGCAGTATACATCCATACATCATTATTAATGTCTTTCTTTAGCTGAATATGTAGTTAATGTATCAATTAAAAAGAAATAAATTGCAAATTCCCCTTCTTTAGTGACATCTTCAATAGTAAATAGAATAATTTAATTGGGAGATGAGCAAACAAAATGGTCGATTTTAATTATTAAATGTGTCTTAGTTTTCTTCAATGGACCATTTTATTGTTATTACACAGTATTAATCTTTGTCATTCAGAAAATTTACCAAAGATGACTAAATCTTCATGTAAGAATCACTTGCATGCAACAAGCATCCCGAATTGATAGGTGAATCCTGCTTGCTATCTAAATTCTTCGTCAGATCTTTTAGTCTCCTAAATGAAGTCAGTTACAGTCCAGTGAAGGGAAGCCTAAAATATGCATAGAATACAGCTATCTAAACAGTATCAAAAAACATGTAGTGTCATGTGACTTCTTATCATCAAACCAGTACATAGAATTTATAAAATGGGTGAGAAGTATTAAGAGTCTTCTTCTCATCACTGGTCCCATAAATATTTTTTAGGAGATTTTTCCTCATCCATGTTTTAATAAGCTTGCCTTTCTTCAATTCCTTAGTTATCTCTACTTAGCTATACTATTTGAATTGGGGAGAGGGAGGTGTATAGATCCTGTTAGTGAAGAATATCAATGTTTGGTTTAATTCTGAATTTGAAATAAACTTGAATGTTCCAAGATATTAAAGATGAAAATCATAGTAAAAACATTTTTCAACTAAAATACAGAACTCTTTCTCAGTGTTGACAATTTTAATTGTACTTAATCTAACTGAAAAGTATTTTGAAAACAAAACTTAAAGCATTCAGCTCAAAATAAATCTAGAACCATCACATGCAGTCAGTGATGAAAATTTTCACCTGGTTTATTTTGTTCTGGAAGGAAAACACAATCAACAGATCCTAGAAGCTGTGCTGATGCACATGAAGGACAGGGAGGTAATTCAAGACATAGCTTTACTAGGGGCAAGTCTAGTGGCTTTCTACAATGAAGTAACTGCATCAGTGGACAAGGGAAGAGCTACAGATGTCATCTATTTGAATTTCTACAGGGCCTTTGACATGGTCCCCCACAACATCTTTCTCTCAAAGTTGGAGAGATACGGATTCAATGGGAGGACTATTCAGTGGATAAGGAATTGGCTGGATAGTTTCATCCTGAGGGTTGTGGTCAATGGCTCCAACCCCAGATGGAAGATGGTGACAAGCAGAGTTCCTCAAGGATCTGTGTTGGGACTGGTGCTGTTAAATATATTTATTAATGATATTGACAGTGAGATTGAGTGCATCCTCAGCAAATTTGCTCATGACACCAAGATGAGTGGTGAGGTTAATGTGCCAGAGGGATGGTATGCCATCTGGAGGGACCTGAACAGGCTGGAAAAGTGAGCCCAGGTGAACTCCTGAGGTTCAACAAAGCTAAGCACAGGGTCCTGCACTTGGGTCAAGACAATTCCTATTGTCCATACAGGTTAGGAGATGATGTGCTAGAAAGCAGCCCCAGGGAAAAGGACTTGGGAGTACTCATGGATGAGAAGCTGGACATGAGCCACCAATCTGGATCTGCAGCCTAGAAGGCCAACTGCATCCTGGGCTGCATCAAAAGAAGTGTGGCCAGTAGTTCAAGAGAAGTGATTCTGCCCCTCTGCTCTGCTCCGGTGAGACCAGAACACAAGGAGGACATAGACCTGTTGAAGTGTGTCCAGAGGAGGCCCACAAGGATGATCAAAGAGCTGGAGAACCCCTCCTACGAAGAAAGTCTGTGAGAGTTGAGCCTGGAGAAGGCTCTGGGGGGATGTTATAGTGGCTTTCCAGTACCTGAAAGATGCCTATAAGAAAGCTGGGGAAGAACTGTTCATGAAGGCATGTAGCAGTAGGATGAGGGGTAATGATTTAAAACTAGAAAAGGGTAGATTTAGGTTGGATATTAAGAAAAAGTTCTTCAGTATGACCGTGGTGGATTACTGGAACAGGTTGCCCAGAGAGGTAGTGGAGGTCCCATCCCTGGTGATATTCAGGACCAGGCTTGATGGTACTCTGAGCAACCTGATCTAGTGAAGATGTCCCTGCTACTGCAGGGGGGTTGGATTAGATGACCTTTAAAGGTCCCTTCCAAGCTAACACATTCTATGATTCTATGATTTTACAGAGCTTTTCTGTTCTAGTGCCTGAGTCCACTGGGGCTTGTTGATCTGTTCTGTTCACCACACGTTGTAGAATCTTACCTCCTTTTTCTTTATTTTCACTTTTTTTTTTCTTTTTACTTGCCTTCAGTTACTTAGACAAGAGATGAGGTCTAATCTCAGTTCAAACTATGCAGGTGGGCTCTGCTTATGTTTAAGAAAACTTTGTGGATGGTGGTTGTGTTATTGTGAACCACAGTGAGGGCTCATCTCTTTGGTAATTAATAAAGATTTCTTATCTAGCTGCCTCTTACTTTTATCACCATAATAATTTCAAGTAAGTTTTAATACACATTAAGTTGTCTTATTTTTCATGGTGACAAAGTGACATTTTGTAGAGAAATCATAACTGACTGAAACCCTCATCCCTAGTGTTAACTGAGATACTAAGTTTAAAATTCTTTAGTAGGGATTGGTGAATTGTGCATTAAAAATAACTTTGTTACTGCCTGAGATATCATCTATTTTTGTTTATAAACTACTTATCAGGCAAATTATACTTCGTTATACAAAAACTTACGACCTACGTTCAGCAACCAGTTCCAAGGTCAAAAATGGATATTCCCTGAAGGTTAAATGCTGTAAGAGAACCTGTAAATAGTGAATTGCTAATTTGGATTGAGTGGAACTTGCATTTGTATGATTCAGTTCTTTACTAAAATTCTCCATCATTTCAACATTATTAAATGTTGAGAAAAGTGCTATTACTTGTACTGAAACTGCAGCCATTATATTTTAGCCTCTTAGTAGCATTTTCTTGTGTGTTTTTAATGTTTTGTTGGATTGTTTTTTCTTTTCTTTTGTTTTTAATTTAAAATTACATATAGGATACAGGGGGAGATGGTCTATTTCCTTTTTCATAACTTTCAAGTGCATCAATTTATCCTTTTTAGCCTCTGCTGTCTGGTGTCATATCCACCACACCATCTATACATGTTCATTAGTTACCCTAAAATTATTAGAGACACAACATCTTTCACTTGCTCTTGTTTAGACAAGTAATTCAAGCCATTCATGTCTCAATCTGAAACTGCACAGTTTTGTTGTAGATATGCATATACTGGTTTCAGGTTCCTAGCCCTGGAGACATGGTCCTGAAGGAAACATTTAAATTTCCCATCATGACATCCTAAAAATTTCCTTGAAACATTACATCTCCTGAAAATTCCTTTGACTTAAGCACTTCTCTTTATCATATGGTCAGGGTTACATAGCCTTTTAGGGATCTACCAACCTGGGATACAACCAGCTTGTTGTGGTTTATACCTCAACGGAAAGCTGAGGCCACAAAGGTCAGACCAAAAAGCCCCCCTACCTCTTTAAGAGGTGGAAGATGGGCGAACGGAGCTAATCGAGGAGCTGCAGAGCCAGAGGAAAAAAAAAAACCACAGGCTTGCAAGGTTAGGATAAGGATAGTTTACTAAACAACAGGGAAAAGTATGAAAACAACTAACTACAGTGCTATTATTATACAGTGCAAACCTCTCCCCACACTATGTCATTTGAGCCGTGCCCGAACCGATTCAGATTCCCAAACGCAGCACTCCCCGAGCCCAACACCCCCGAGCACCCCCCTCACCACCTCCTGCCACGCCGATCCCGAAAGAGAGCGAGAGAGAACCCGGAACTCCCACACGCCTGCTCAGACTGGCACTTCCCGAGCCCAGCAGTTTCTGATAGGTCCGGAGTCTCCCCCGGAACTGGCACTGCAGCTGCCCAGACCGGGACTTCCCGTGCCTGGGTCCGAAGTCGCCCCTGCAAAGGGGGGGGGCAGCCCGTCTGATCATGATGCAATTGGTATGGAATACTCTCAGGGCTAACACAGCCTGCTGCTGGGCTGAACCCAGGACACAGCTTCACTCCTTTTCTGAGGCAAGGTATTTTAAAATGCAGGACTGCTTCTGTTCCAGCCCCTTAATTATTGCAGTTGCCCTTTTCTGTGCCCTTTCTAACTCCACTCTATCTTTCTTGAAATGTGGAGAAAACACAAGTGCAGAGTAGTTAAGATGTGTACACGCCAAGGTTTTCTACAGGAGCCAGATAACAACCTCTGTATTGTTTTTAATCCCTTTGTGATGGTGCCCAACATTTTATTGGCTTTTCTTGATTGTATACTGGGCTGACGTTTCCAGAATACCATCAATGTTGACCCCAAGGTTTCTTTTCTAGGTCATGACTTCCAATTCACAGTTCAGCAGATGTGACTTAGAATTCTTTTCCCTACATACTTCACCTTAGATTTATTTACACTGAAACTCAAGAATTTAGCATCACATGAAAACTTGGACATTTCACTACAGACTTCTACCCCAAGTCACTGATGAAAATTTTTAATGAAACCAGTTGTCACGCTGGTTTATGGGGAACATACTGGTGATTCTTTTCCACCCAGAAAGTGAATTTCTTTTCTCTCCTTTAACATTATTCTAACCAGGAAAAGAGCCTTTCTGGTTACAACTTACTTTCTCTACTGAATTTGATATAGAGACTTGCTAAGGACCTTTTAAAGTTCCAAATATATTATGTCTATCCTATCTCTCTTACCCACTTGAGTCTTCAAAACATCCTCAAAGACTACCAGTATATTTGGGGTGATTTCCTTTTACAGAAACCATTCTGATCACAAGTATTTGTGATTTCACTGATTTTATCTCTTAATACTGACTCTGGCAGATGGACACTTGGGAAAGAAGCCAGGCTCACTTGTCTGCAGTTCTTAGAATTCCCCTCAGAGCCCTTTCCATACCTGTGAGTTACATCAGTGACCTGCAAGTCCTTTGGCACAGCTGCAGTTAGTGATGACAGGGTACACACTCTGGCCTCTACTTCTGTAACTTCCCATTTGGTTACCTTCAGAACTCTGTGGTGAATGTCAGGCAGTCCTGGTAACACATTAACACTGAACTCACTTACTTGGCCTAACACAAGTTAGTACTTCTGACTTACTTGTTAGCAAGAAAGTATCAGGTGTGGGAATCATCCAACACCTAGTTATCTGTCAGGTTTTCATTTTAAATACTCCTCTACTACCTTTTAATTACACATTGTAGTGGAAGTACAGTGTACTTGGGCTTGGAAGTCCAATGCAAACCATCCTGTGATTCTCCAGATTTTCAGCTTGTTCTTACTGTGCAGGGTTCTTTTGTTCTCTTTCCTAACACCCTGTCCTGGTTCAGTCCCAGGGAGTTGCTGTGCACCACACATCCACCACTGCCTCACCCCTCCCCAGAGGGTAAACAGACAGAGCCTGCAGACTGGGATAAGGACAGTTACTGACACAGCACCACAAAAGGGGAACAACAACAGAGCCCATGAGAGAATGCACACAGGGTGATAACATGGAGCACTTTACCGACCTGACGAGGTGATAGCACAGAGCACTTCACTAACATGATGACTGACCAGACATCCAACTGCACTCAGACTGCCATGGAGCCGTGGGGACCTGCCCCTTCCCTTTTACTGTCCCTTTTACTGGGGTGTGATGTCAAGTGTTATGGAAAACAGGCCAGGCCATCTCAGCTCACATGTGCTAGCTCCTTGGGGAAATTAACTCTGTCCTGGATGGAACCATCCTAAATGTCTCATCTCTCCAGCACATTCTAATTCATGCATTGAAGCATTTGAATCCTGGCTCCCTCCTGTGTCTCACACATGGGACTAGAAATATTTCACGGAACCCTATGGTGGAGCTCCAGGATATTATTCTCCTGGATTTCAGCCTGAATTTCTCCTCTAGAATATTTTTCCTACTCTCTCTTATATCATTAATTATATGGACCATAGACCATGACCACCAGCTGCTTTTCTGAACATCTTGTGAAGTTCACTGCGTTTGCACTCAGCAGGCAAGTTACCATCCGGTTTTCTCAGACATCACAAACCCATCTGTCTATATCTAATAGTCAATTCTCCAACTACCATCACCCCCTTGAAGTGATGTTCTGATGTGTGAGAGCATTCCCTGTGTGATAAAAAAAACCCCCGCAAAATAAACCAAACAGTCCTAAAAGCAAAACCTGGAATATTTATGCTGTAATCAAGCCAGAATAAATTTAAGGAATTTCTCACCATTAGTTTTCTGATCAGCAATGCTTTCATGCAAAGTGGAGTGGCATAAAACCATATGAATGGTTATGAATGGGTGGGTAGTATACCTAAGAAAGAACATCCTGCATACACACATTTTTTAGGAAGAATCTGTATGCGAAATCCCCTCAGGATTAAACAGGTCTAAACACCAGGTATCTTCTTTGGTTTAAACTGCCATTGATAAGAATTTATGTAAAAACTATCTCTGTTTTTGAGTTTTGGTGGAGGTGGGTGTGTGTTTTGTATTTTTCCTTAGACAGTTGACCACATAAAGTGGATCTGAAAAAGGGCCTATAAACCTAAAGAACAGAAATCCCCAGGAGTTTTGTACTTCTTATGAGGATGGGTTAAGGGTGCTAATCCACCTCCAGGGGATTTTATAACGCCCAAAATCAGATTTGTCAATTGCTGTTATTATTTATTATTTGTTTACAGAAATATTATTTGCCTAGCATTTCTTTGGGCTGAAGTCTTTGTGTTATATACTCACATAGCTGAATGTAAAGACTGAAAAGTTGGTAATTGCAATCAAGAAATAAGTAGAAAATTATGACACAGGAAAATATTTCTTAAAAAGAAAAAAAAAACCAGAAAAAAACCCCAACCAAAACAACATAACATACTAGATACTACATTTCCCCACTGTAAACGTACTGGAGTTCTTGTATAGTTAATCTGAGCTATAGATGACTATACCCGTAAATCTCATATCTAGTAGAGCTCTTGGAACCTAAAGAGCTATAGGAAGTCTGTGAAAGATAACATTAGATGATTACAGGATTTGGATAAAATGTTCTTTAATGTTTAAGCATAGTAAATAATTTGTTCTCCCTGTACAAAAATCATACAGACTTTCGCAAATAATAGGGAAAAGACAACTTTTTATGTGCCTTACGTTAAAAAATCAGATGTGGCAAACATTGAAAAAAAAAATCCCTTACCAAAAATAACAAACTCATGTTAATCACATGGATTCCAGACTAATATATTGAAGTGGGTTAACACCAGTAGGCAATTAAAACCTTAGTGTACAATCACTGAAGCATCAGTTACAAATGTGAAACACAGCACCACACAAGCTGCTGTGAAGAAGAATAACTCCATCCCAGCAGACCCAGTAGCAATGCATGTGTATATACCCAGACAGCAAGTGTAAAGTCTTGCACCTGGAGAGGAACAACCACATGTATCAGTACAGGCTGGGGGATGACCTGCTGGAGAAGAGCTCAGTGGAGAAGGACCTGGGGGTCCTGGTGGATGACAGGTTGGCTATGAGCCAGCAGTGTGCCCTGGTGGCTAAGAGAGCCAATGGAATCCTGGGGTGCATCTGGAGGAGTGTGGCCAGCAGGTCAAAGGAGGTGATCCTTCCCGTCTACTCTGCCCTGGTCAGGCCCCACCTGGAGTATTGTGTCCAGTTCTGGGCTCCCTGATACAAAAATGGCAGGGATCTCCTCGAGAGAGTCCAGAGAAGGGCTACGAAGATGATTAAGGGCCTGGAGCATCTCCCCTATGAGGAAAAGCTGAGTAAGTTGGGACTCTTTAGCCTTGAGAAGACTAAGGGGGACCTAATTAAAGTCTATAATTATCTGAAGCAGGGGATGCAGGGGTTATCAGCCAGACCCTTTTCAGTGGTCTGTGGGGATAGGGCAAAGGGTGATGGCTGCAATTTGGAGCACAGGGAGTTCCGCACCAACATGCGGAAGAACTTTTTCACAGTGAGGGTGACAGAGCTCTGGGACAGGCTGCCCAGGGAGGTGGTGGATTCTCCTTCTCTGGAGATATTAATGACCCACCTGGACGCCTATCTGTGCAGTATGAGCTAGGGAACCTGCTTTGGCAGGGGGGTTGGACCCGATGATCTCTCGAGGTCCCTTCCAACCCCTACTATTCTATGATTCTATGATTCTATATACATTAAAAACTGGTCCAATTTAGAGAGGCAAACAAATGTGATGAATGTGAGAACCCATACAGGTTTGTTTGGATTAGAATTCAGATCTGTTTATGAGCATTATATTAAGAATGTTTTACGTTTCTAAGAATGTTTATTAGAAGTGAAAATTTTACAATAATGTGTCTGTGCAAGATTAAGCGCTTCCCTTATTAATTTAAATTTCACTTCTGTCATGGCTATTAAAGTTGTATTCACCAAGTCTAGAATATACACTACATTGTTATGGATGTAACTAAATTGAATTGTTCAAGATTACTCTCATACTAAAATACATACACATTACATTTTTATAGCAGTATAAATTGTTCATATATTTAAAAATGAGAGCTATTCACAGGTAATTTTTTGTAAAATGAAAGCCAAATTCATCAAGTATGTTCCTGTCTCTGTAAACACCCCCCTGAGCTTTACAAAGATACAGCCATGGTTTCTTTGTACCAGGTTTCTCTCTCTTGGTGAACCTAGCTCTAAAAATAAAGTTGCAATAATGACTATGACCTGCTTTTTACATTGCTTATTAAAAAAATAACAGTGGCTAAGTCTCATTGCTTTGTCTGGGCCATTTACAGATGCTAATAAATTCTCATCTAGCACAAATGTGATTAGAAATGCACTAGGAAAAGGAGGTTGATCTCTGCAATAGTTAATGAAACTGAGCTGAAGTATAAAAAAAGACCCAATAACAACAACAACAAAAAAGCCCTGAAAAAACAACTGCTGAAGATCCAGTTTTTGCTGCCCAGACTGTTGTTCACCCTTGGCAGACCACCTCATTTACCATGTGTATGACTGATGTTGTATCATAATCACCTTTATCAGAGAAAAAAGGTTATGAGGATTGGGATGCAGTGAGACTTTGGGATGTTTTCACAACTATTCAACATGCTTTTATTGATAACTGTAATGCAGCAATCCACCTTTTATGATTATTAACACAGCAATTATATTTCCAAAATTTTTACCTGTAGTTTTACTGTCAAAGCAAATTATGGGTAGTCAAGCTTGACTAATAACACAATTAAAAGCAGTATTAAAAGTCAAATGGAAATACATGGAAAAAACAACAGCAGAAAAATATCAAAAAACAAAATCACATGTAGCAATAATATTATTCATCTCTCATAATACAGACTTCTTGTACATGTTCCAGAAGCAAAGGCAGAAAACAAGCAAACAAGAAAATGTGATGTACTAGTGGGGAAAAATAATGTCTCCCAACAATTTATTTGGCAATCAATATACAGCATAGACCTTACCCTGTTTTAGCAACTAATGATATATTAGTTTAAAATGCCCAGAGAGAAAGAAATTTCAAATGGCACTAGAGATTGCCAAGAAATTAAAGGTTTCTGCATTTGTAAGGTTGTTCCTTTAAATAGAGAGGTGATTTTAAGGCAGTAATTCATTCAAGGTTTTCAATGGACACCATAACTCATGAAAATTTTGGAAAGTCAGGTATTTGTGAGATGAATTGCTGATTGCTGCCTTGCAGTAATTTCTAATTATATGTTGTAGATAACCTAAATGAAAGAAAACCACAATTAAGAGTAAAAAAAAATAAAAAGTTACTAGTTTGGATCCTGTTCTATTTATAATCCTGAATACTGTACCAATTTTCTATGTAGACTTATAAAATAGTACAGAAGAAAGTGTTTTGTTTAAATGCTATAAAACTGCTAAGTCTTTTTTTTTTTTTTTTTTAAAGTCTGGATTTCATTATGCTTCCCTGTCTACAGACCTGATGAAGTATTTCAGTTATGGATTCATTTTTCATATATATTTTGCAACTCTTTGGTAGTACAGAAGGGCACCCAAGTGGGGTTAATTTCTCTTAAAGATTTTTTAAAGTAGAAAGACTGCTGCATAGCAGCCTTTGTGTTAATATGAGTCTGATCTACTGCACTGACCTTTGTAACTTACTGCAAGTTTTCCACACTAAGTCTGACTGATCTGTCTGGGACTCCATAACTCTAAAAACATATGGACTACAAACAACAACCTGCAGAAAGAGTTTTGTTTTCTGAAGAGGATATAAAATTATATGAAAAAAAAAATCACATATTTCAGAGAAAAAAAAAGTTGCTTTTATCTCTTCCTCACTGTATTTTAGGGTATGAGGCTCATGTTCCGTGCTTACATACCTCTGATGCAGTCTGCAGGGATGTGTGTCCAATATAAATTTGTCACCGAGTGTTTATTAGGTTTTGACTGAAAGACTTTTGAAGGAGCCTTTGCATCCCTTGACACCCAAGAGGGTATCTGGGAACCAGATGAAAGCCTGGTCTATCCATCTGGAGGTGTTGTTCCTCTCTGCTGGCCCTCATCCAGCAACACTGCCTTTCCTGGCAGTTTAACTCCAAGAACTACACTACCATAGCAAGTGGCTATGTTTCTATTGTGTAGAACAGGGCCTGCTGACAGCGTAATACAGTTTGAATTTTCTCTTTTTTATTACTTTAGAATTTGGTAACAAAGCAGATAGTGAGCAATTTATATTGTCTTAAAAATATCACTTTTCCTCTCTCAACATATGTTATGAAGTGCCAAGAAACAAAAGAAATAATTTTTGAGGTCAGTATATATTCTCACTCTTAGAAGATTCTGCCATTCTTTATTATGCATTAATGTGGAAGAAATTATATCTTCCTAAATCAGGAGGTTTATTTCACATGATGTATAGAGGTCAACAGGGGAGTAACTCCATATGTGCTTTAAAGACAATATTAAGGTTTTTTTAGATCTATTATTTTGCTGAAGTCTACTCTTAAACACACCTTATCCAGTTGGTTATTTTGTTCCATTGCTTTGATTCACATTATTTTTCATTATATGCCAATTTTATTATTTCAATATTTCATTATATTTCAACATTAATTAAATTTTGTTTATCCATCTAATTTTAAAACAAACAAACAAAAACCCTCTTGAAAACCAGTGCTGTTGGCAGAGTTTGGGCTACACAAGAAGGGCACTTTGTAATCAGGAAATTCTGCATTTTCCTGTGAAAATCTGTTCATCACAGCAGGGTTTTTTTCTAATGACAAAAGGAGAAAAGGAGTTACAGCTCATTGTGGGGGTTAGCTTTAAGCATGTGGAGGAAAAGAAGGTTATCAGTAGTGGTCAACCTCAATTTATAAAGGGAAAGCTATGCCTGAAAAATTCGATAGCCTTCTCCATTGACATGACTGGCTGGGTGGATGAAGGGAGAGAAGTGGATGTTGCCTACCTTGACTTCAGCTTTTGACACAGTCTCCAATAACATCCTCATGGGTGAGATTAGGAAATGTGGGTTAGATGAGTGGACAGTGAGGTGGATTGAGAACTTACTGAATGGCAGAGCTCAAAGGATTGTGAAAATCAGAGCAGAATCTAGTTGGAAGCCTGTAGCTACTGGTGTGTCCCAAGGGTCATTACTGGGACTGGTCTTATTCTACATATTCATCAATGAGCTGGACAAAGGGACAGAGAGTACCCTCAGCAGGTTTGCTGATGATACAAAACTGGGAGGATTGGGTGATACACCAGAAGGCTGTGTTGCCATTCCGCAAGATCAGGACAGGCTGGAAAATTGGGCTGAGAGGAACCTAGTGAAATTCAACAAGGGCAAGTATAGGGTCCTGCACCTTGAGAGGGATAACACTAGGCACCAACTTAGGGGTTGACTTGCTGGGAAGCAGTTCTGCAGAGAAGGGCCTGGTTGTCCATGAGCCAGCAATGTGACCTAGTGGCACGAAAGGCCAATGGTATTCTGGTGTGCATTAAGAAGTGTGTGGCCAGCAGTTCAAGGAAGATCATCTTCCCCTTCTGCTCTACCCTGATGAGGACAAATCCAGAGTATTGTTTCCAGTTCCAAGCTCTGCACTTCAAGAAAGATTGGAAACTACTGTAGAGAGTCCAATGGAAGGCTACAAAGATATTTAGGGGACTGGAGCATCTCTTCGATGAGGAAAGGCTGAGAGAGCTGGGTCTGTTTTCTTCTGGAGATGAGAAGACTGAGAGGTGATGTCATCAATGCATAGAAATATCTTAAGTGTAGATGTCACAGTGATGGGGACAGACACTTCTCAGTGTCTCCCAGAGAGAGTACAACTGGGGGCAACTGTCACAAACTGGAACACAGGAAGCTCCACTTGAATGTGTAGAAAAACGTCACTTTTCAGGTGACAGTGCACTGGAACAGGCTACCCAGTGAAGTTGCGGACATTCCTACTCTGGAAATATTCAAAACCTGCCTGGATAGGATTGTGTGTAACCTGTTTTAGGTGATCCTGCTTTAGCCAGGGAGGTTGGATAAGATGATCTCCAGAGGTCCCTTCCAACCCCTACCATTCTGTGACTCTGTGACTTAGGGATGCTTTACATTTTTCTTTTGTTGCAAGTGAGTGCATGAAACCTACAGGTTATTTAGATTAATATAAATTTTCTTTTCTGGGTGTGTTTTAGAACGATGTCAGAAACAACCATAGTAACTTTCATAAACAATGTTAAGCATTCAGTGTGATAAGGTACATTCTATATTTATTTTAAAAAAATAGAGTGATAAACTGAACAGCATCAGCAAATTGTTTATACCCATTCTCACAGAAATAAAACATGAAGAAGCTTTTATAGTAATAGATAGTAACATTGATCAGAGTCACTCCTCTAAATGTTCAAGAAACCCAGCCATTTGTATCCATATGCATTTATTCTACTCTGAGGTTCATCAAAAATGTCACAGAAACAAACCAAATTATGGTTCCTCCCCTGAAGAAGTTTATAAAGCAAAGTCGGAATAAGTTTCATTTAAATTTATGCTTTTGATTTAGGATTTGTGTGGCTGCTGTATGTTCCAACAGTGAGGACCTCAGGTACCAGGTGTATTTTTTTTGGAGGGTCATCATAGCCTAAAGTCACTCTACTCCTAAAATTAATCCCTAAAGTTTAGTGGGATGAATCTGGACCTTCTATTTTGCAGTTGGGATTGCCAGCACTGCATAGGACAGGGCTCTCAGCTTTACCCTATGTGAAGCCAGTGGAGCTCCATATGGTTATAACAGTTTGCCCACAGGCTGCCTATTTAAAACTGGGGCCTGAATGTTATCCTATCTCGAATCAGTGGGGCTCTTTGTTGGTTCATTAGCTCACAACGTGCTGCCAATTTGAGGATTGGGGTTTTAATTGGAACTTATTTACAAGCTAGATTGCTGCTGGAGCTATTATTATTTTTTGTACTGGTTGGGGGATTTAGGGAGAATTATGATAAAGAACATAGGACATCTAAAGACAAGACTGTGATCAAAAAGGACAACTAGAGAGTAGTAAAGTCAGTCTTTTCTTCTCCTGTAACAGTCCTTTCCATGTCTTTATTTACCTCTTCATTTTTTTTATGTTAGAAGGTGGGGCAAAAATATTACTAGAACAGCTACAGACAATAAAAGCAGATATTGCAATTAAAGCTACAACAACTGGTTTTCCTTTTACTACCTCAATTACCAATGAAGTTTAATGTTTTTCTTTATTCAAGAGGTTCAGTGTCTCTATGCTTAAGTAGTCTACCAGCACCAGGCATATTCAGATCACTCATTAAAGTAATTTCTATCAAGGAGTTTCTGTGTACTTAGTTGTGTATCATCAATCAAGTACTGTCAGAGTCAGCTTCAGCTCCAGTGCTGACTCATGCTACTGATCCTAGGTGGACTGAAGATGCACAAGCATGCACTGGGAATCCCAAGGAAAAGAGATGTAGAAAGAAAATATTTCCACCCTGACACTGAAAAGAAAGGGAGTTGAATGGATTTGATAATTTTGTGTAAAGCAAAAGCAGGATTCTGACTTAATCAGAAACCATGGGAGCTTTAATGAGGTAAAAAGGCAAAACCACCTGAGTATGTTCTGTTTTTAATTTGTTACCCCTAAGCAATGGTTAGGGAGCCAAAAGGAACATAAATAAAGGATCATGTTTCCAGTATACCTAGAAGAAATACCTAGAATAATAAATTATACACTATAAATAATTTCATTTAATTAAAAAAGTTTTTTATAAGGAAGTAAAAATCAAGACACATTTCCATCAGGTATCTACAAAGCTCAGTCATGACTGAGAAAACATTAAACTGCAGCAACACCATGTTTTAGATGCGTGTGCTTGCTTGGCTTCTCATCACTTATTTTTTACTTCAGTGATATAGCTGCTAGAGAGGGAAAGAGCTTTTTACTCCCCTTATCACCAGGCCATAGATAACTTAACGGACAAAGTTCTAACTAGAAAGAAAAGAACAATACAATTGGTCTGGATGTCCTTGGGATGAGAAGAATATTGCAGTTTGACAGTGACATTGCTTACAGAGGTTCGTATCCTGTCTGGTTATAAGAAAGATAGGTTTCACAAAAAGATTGTATGCTTCAGATTTCTTGTGTTCAAAAGAAGGACTGTACTTAATCTCTTCAGGTAAAACTTATCCAGCAAGTAACACATTCTAACCATCTCCTGTTAAACATCTCCTGGTTATAAATGTATATCCAGTATTATTTTAATAATAAAAATATTTCAATTTCTAGTTAATAATACAAGAAATTTGAACATAAAATTAATACAATAATGCCATTTATTTAAAAAACCAGAAAACAATAAGAATGAAAAAGCATAACATCATTGAAATAAAGAATGAGGAATTTGTGGAGGGGCACCAAAAGACATGCAAAATTAATGTTCTGTTCATTCCTTCATCTGTGCTGCTTTTCGTTGCACACACTTATTTTAGTTAGGTCTGGCTTGCCTCTTGCACTCAGCTTCTGTTCTAGCTTTGTGATTTTCTAACAAGATTAGTGTAGTCTATGATGAGCACTAATCACTACCATACAGCTGCAGTCCCTGAAGAATTGTTTATAGGTACACATAACAGGATATAAAAAAAACCCCCAAAACACAATGAGAAAGTCAGTCCTATTGTTGCTGTTCCTCCTATGATTATTTCTTTCTGGATGAATCATCGTAAAAGAGGAAAGAGCCTCTTTTCATCTCCTTTACACTGTCACAATAGTGCCTGGGAGAAAATTCAAGAATATGTCCCTGTATTTAAGTACTGTATTTATGATTTTGTAGAGCTAGTTAATAAGCCAAGCATCTTTCCCTCGAAAATCACAAATAGGGGCCAGATTAATTAAGTGTTCCAAGGCAACAAGCCAAGGGTGGCAAGTTCTACTGAACTTAATAAGATGAATTGGATTAGGAGTGCTGGCAAATCTGCTAACATCATTCTCTCATATTTTTCTATTCAAATTGGAAACCCATTTCCAAGTAATTCCAGTGACTGAAGTTGGGTGCACACAGGTACATTTTTACAAATGTCATCCAAGATGTGTATGCTTCTATATAGGTTTCTGAATATTCATGTTAGGTTCCTCTGCTTTGAAATTGAGCTCTGTGTGGCATTTGGCAGTGTTTGACAGATGTATCACATTCTGTTAACTTGGTTAATTACTTTGATTATTTTATTGGACCCAATATATAGCAGTTATTTTACAACCATCACAATTCTTTCAAGATGGTTACTTAGAAATCTTTGTTTTGAAGTATGAACCTGAAATTCTAATCATTATTTAGAGGATTTTTTTTTCTTTAAGACTTCAGAGTTTGAATTATTTATAATTTGCATGTTAAACTTTTTTTCCAATTAACAACAAAACAACAATTATTAGTTTCCGTAGTTAGCAGTGTTGTGGTTATTTCTGACAGCAATGATACTGTATACACATAGCAGCCAATTAACAGGGCACTTAAAATACTTGCCAAGTGGAGATATTTCACAGCAGATATTGCAGGTTAGCACACATACATGAAAAACGTCTCCTGAGAAATAAACAAGCACGAGGAATTAATCAGAAGTGGGAGATCCTGCTGGAATTCAGATACAAGAGCTGTACTACAACATTCCTCCTTTCTGTCAAGTGACATAGGCCTTTGACTAGGTTATCGGGTGAAAAAAAATACTGTTTGATGTACAGCAGGGACATAAAAGTTGTATTTTTCAAAGCAGGTTAATGTGAATCCTATGTATGTGCCTTCAGTTGGTCACTGCAACTCCCGTTCAGTGGGGAAGAGGTAGAACCTAAACTGTAGACTCTGATTAATCCTCTTGTGTTATGAAAGTGCATGTGAAAATTATGTCAGTGAGGAGTCTAAAATAAAAATTAAAAAACTCTGATTCAAACTTAGCACTTCCATTCTAGGGTTGTATCTTTGCAGACTAAGAATTCAGTGGTCCTGACCCCCCTTTCACTGGCACTTAATTGATATGAGTGCTTCGGTAAGATCACAACCATGGCCACAGTCTGAGACACTGTAAATTTATGTGCCACTGTGACTCCCTAATCTGTCTGGCCTGTCTTTTTGCTTCTAATGTGACATCCTGATATCCATCTCTCTTCCAATGATGTGCTGTCTCTTGTCTAGCTTTTGCACTCCTCTCCAGAAAGCTGTTAGTGTAACGATGCTATTAAAAACTGTGGGAAAACAAGAAGGATGCCTTATAACAGTATTCAATCCTTCTCCAAACAGTGCTGCTTCTGTTACAAGCATGTGGGTTTAGGTAAAAAATAAGACAAAAAAAGACATTGAATTGCTTAGCCAAAGCTAAAATTGTTTCCTCTGCTCCTTTATCTGGACAGCAAATGTGCAATTTACGTATACCATTACTTACAGAGCATCACAATATATGTAAAGCATTTGTGTTACAGAGATGAGTGTCCTACCTGAGATAGTCAAGGAATAAAATTAAGTATATTTTGGCAGGAGCAGATGTGGGCTAGCTGTGTATGATGAAAGCTTTGTACATATCTACTTACATATGACCCCAACACATTGTATGTAAAAGAAATGTATTATAATGTAAAGCATTAATGAAACCGTGAAAACTGTTTCTACACAGTAATAGTCCCCAGCAATGTTATCATTGAAACTATCATGCTTTTAAAACACCGAGTTAATAAAAGGAAGTAAAGTTCTAGTGAAAAATGTGTTTGCCTTTTCTAAGCCTCTGAAGTTAATCACAAGTATATAAACTCCAAGAACTTAACTTTAAAACTTCTATGAAAAGGACCTTTAAAGACCATCTAGCCTAGATGCCCTGTCATGTACAGGGACATCTTTCACAAGCACAGGTTGCTCCAAATTTAGTCCAACCTGACTTTGAGCACTTCCAGGGATGGGGAATCCACAGCTTCTCTGGGCAACTTGTGCCAGTTGCCTCACCACCTTCACCGTAAAATCTTTCTTCCCTATATCCAGTCTAAACCTACCTTCCCTCAGCTTAAAGCAATTGCCCCTTGTCCTGTCATTCCATGCCCTTAAAGTCCCTCCCCAGCTTTCTTTAGGCCCCTTCAGGTACTGGAAGGTTGCTGTAAGATCTCCCCGAACCCTTCTCTTCTCCAGTCTGAACAAGCCCAAGTGTCTCAGCCTGTCTTCATAGGAGAGGTGCTCCAGCCCTCTGATCATCTTCATTGCTGCAACAGCTCCATGTCTTTCTTTTTGTCTAAGCCCCAGAGCTGGATGCAGTGCTCCAGGAGGTTTCTCACAAGAGCGGAGTAGAGGGACAGAATCACCTCCCTCAACCTGCTGGCCACACTTCTTCTGATGCAGCCCTGGATATGGTTAGCTTTACTGGGCTGCAGGCATACATTGCTATGTCATGTTGAGTTTCTTGTCCACTAACACTATGCCAGGTCACAACCAATTTTTTTCATGCACCAGTATACCCAAGTCTTTATCTGCAGGGCTACTCTCAAAGAATTCACACACACACATACCCTCCACCCCCCACCAAGTCTGTACTGATATTGGTGATTACCCTGATGCTGGTGTGGAACTTTTCACTTGGCACTGTTGAACTTCATGAGGTTCACATGGACCCACTCCTCAAGCCCATTACAGTCTGCTCTGGATGGCATCCCTTCCCTCTGACATATTTGCTCCACAACTCAGCTTGGTAAAATATAGAAACTTGCTGAGGGTGTACTCAGTCCCTTCTATGTCAGTAACAAAGATAATAAATATTATTGGTCCCAGTATGGACCCTTGAGGGATGCACTTGAATACCGAGTCATTCAATGACACATCCTGGTTAAACTGAAACTTCGGTGCAACATGCATTGTTTTAAGCCATATTCGGTTGCTATTAATTTTCATTTACTTCTGGCATTGTCAGTTAAACAATTCCCTTTATTTCACCTAAGGAAGGACCTAATTAGCTTGTAAATGTCGCAAAGGTACAGAAAGAGTTGCTACTATTTCAAAGGGTTTTAAAGATACAGAGGATGTGTCACAGAACTGCGAAGTATGACTGTTAGTTGTGCAGTCATCCAGCCCAGTGTTTAGAAACACCTGGAAACATTTGAATAGTTTAGTCAATGCTTTCCAGTGTTATCCATGGATGAGTGAGTCTACTTTGGTAGAATAACTAAGCATCTCAGAATGCTTTTGGCGTCTCTTTGTCATGGATTTTTATTAGTGTTAGGCCAAAATGCATTATTGTCCTATCACTATTCTGACAGTCATTTGCACAAATCCACAGTTTTTAACCTTAGGAACTGATATTAAATTGTATTCAGGCAAATGCTTTTACCTTTCTTGCTCATGTGTTTGAATAACAGTGTTGAGCAGAGTACTGGAGAATATTTCTTTGAGGAATACTGTGCACTATTCACAGCAAATCTTAAGAGAATGACATCTAATTCTGCAGTGGTGTTTCTAGACATAAAGATGTGGATTATGTATAAAATAAGGTCAGTAACCCTTCCCACCAAACCACAAACCAACCAACCAAATAAATTACATACTGTGCAAGTATGCTTAAAAACAATGGCCTTCATAGAGAAGGGTGATATCTCTGTGGAAAAAAAGCTAAAAGCAAGTTTAAATTTCTCTCCAGTTGATTTCAATGCAAGTTTCTCTTCTGAATATAGAGCATAAGAATATTTTGTGTACTCCACTGTACAATGCAGTGTTGAATTAGATTTGTTATCACTGTTAATGAACCTCAAGCAAAATTTAGAGCTTACAAACTCTCGATACACTTTCATGGATGTGAAATAGACCACCATATTTTTTTGGGAACACTCAGCTATTTCTGAATCACAGAATCATAGAACGTTAGGAGTTGTAAAGGACCTCGAAAGATCATCTAGTCCAACCCCCCTGCCAGAGCAGGATCACCTAGACTAAATCGTACAGCAATGCATCCACGTGGGTTTGTATGTCTCCAGAGAGGGAGACTCCACAGCTTCTCTGAGCAGTCTGTTCCAGTGCTCCATCAGCCTCACAGTGAAAGACTTTCTCCTTATATCCATACGGAACTTGCTGTGCTCCGGCTTGCATCCATTGCCCCTGAAACCATCATAGCTGTTGACTACCAAGTCCAAAAGAAACCACAGAATCATCAGGGTTGGAAGGGACCTCTAGAGGTCATCTAGACAAACCCCCTTGACAAGCAGGTTCCCCTAGGACATGTAATAGCCTTGTTTCAGTACTAGGTGAGAACTTCCCTTGTAGAGTCAGTTTGAGAGATATAGTCAATGGAAGTTAATGATCAAACAAATAATCTCTCTCACCTTTAAACTGAGTGTGATTCATTTGACCTGACTCTATTAATCTGAAGTGTGTCTGCTCTAAGATGATTTTTGCTTTTAAGTCACATATTAAGAATATTATTCTTTTACTGTGACATTTTATCCCCTTTGACTGAATAGAAATCTATATAATTTAAAAACATACCTAGTTGTTGGATAAATTGGATAAATTTAAGCATAGTTAAACTTTTAAATTTTTTTTTTTATTCACAGTATGTAGGTTTACTTCCCAGTTTGAGAGACAACTCCAGATTGAAAGAGAGAGAAAATTGGAAATGTAGTCAGTAGTTGTTCATATCAGACACTTAACTGTGCTCTGAAATGTCATATATAGAATTTATAAAAGGAAAAGATAATCAGTACTTCTTGTTGGTTTGTGACTCTTTTCAGCTTTCTTCATTGTCATTTCAATGAGATTCTCACTTTGATTCAGAGAACACGACAAACACTACCTAATAGATAAAAGTAGGTGAAAACTAAAAAACTGTGAAATGTAAAAAGTCTACTATACTGTAAAGATTAAAGTTCGGTGTTTATTTGGTTGGTTTTGGTTTTCTCTTTCTTTTTTATTTTTCCATCAGGGAAAGATTTTAAAAATTTACATCCAAAAGTAAAACTTAAAAAGTAAGACTAGAAAGGGAAAGGAAGGGTAGGGCAGGGTAAGGCAGGGCAGGGAAGGGGGAAAACTAAAAAACTTAAAGCAAACTTCTTGGAATCTTGTGAAATACTCAATGTGATATATACATATATTTATATGTATATAAACTATAATGCGTTTATAAATTAGCATATATAACATTAATTACTATTCAACAATAACAATAAAATATAGTGGTGATGTTTTAGAAGTAGTTCTCGTTATTTTCCAGGTCATTTGGGTAAACTCTATCCAAAGGATGTGAGTGTAGCACCTATTGGGATCCAGGAACAGCAGCAATATCTAACAAGTAGTTTTGTGTATGGCTATGCACAGAATTTGGTTTTTTGACATAAGAAACAAACAAAATACTTAAACGAAGTGACAGCCACTTTCATGGCCATTTCTTACCAAAATGGAGAAAGGGTGGTGGCAACAGTAGGGGAAGAATTGTGTTGTTCTCTTCTCATCTCACTTCCATGTATGTATTTTTGACAAAAATTGCAGTCTGGATTTAACTATAATTCACAAAACAAATAATGGGGAAGAAGGCATATTCATATTCTGTTTTTCACCCAGGCGTAGTGGTCAGGACACTTCTCTGCAACATAGAAGACTCAAGTTCAAATTCTTCCTTAGTTTCAAATCTTACTTTTTTAGAAATTTAAGAAAAAAAGCAAAAAAACCAGCTCCAAAATCTAAGAAGCACTGTGTCTAAAAGTCTGGTTTCAGGTGTGAGAGAAGATGCTTTTCTTTATCTTGTGGTTGTTATTACTATTACTATTGCTATTACTATTAGTATTATTATTCATTTGGGGGCTTATTCAATTATTATGACTGGGATGTTAATTTGAAGTTTATCTGTTTCTTTAAGCTTTATTTATGCTATAAAAATCTGAGCAGGAATTCCTTTGACACTAGTGATTAACCCTAAAAGATTATGTCTTACTAACAGATATATATGAGATAAGTTTTTCCTCCCATAGTCAAGGGAATTTACTTCGGTCTTAAATTCTTACAGTCTTGTGAAACAGGAGAGTGATGTTGGAAAGGTAGTCTGTCATTTCTGGGTTTACGTATCAATACTGAGAGACATTCCAAGAAAATTTGTTTAGCTACTTTAATGTGGATTTGAAAGTATTTTCTGGTGTGAGATCTAGATGTAGGCATACATATCTCTAAGAAACAAACAGGTAATTTTTTTTTCACTGGAAAAATCACAACTCTAATTGTAGGGGAAAAAATCTTTAGAAGATGAAGAAAAATATATAGCTATGAGACAGGAATTTCTACCAAATGTGTATAGAGTCACCTGAGTAAGGGCCAAAGCAAAAACTAAAACCAGCACACATCCTAAATGCTACTCACATTTCTTAAAACATTTCTGAAATGTGTTCAGACCTTATGCAGTTGAATCTGGTTTGAGAAAATATGTAGAACTGCCTATGTTAGAACATTAAAAGTCAGCAAATAGTTAGTAGTTGACACTTCCATCACTTTAATGGGTATAAAGAGACTGTTTCACAGGGTTTATAATTTTAATTGATTCTAAATTAAAAAGGCTTATTAATTTTGACTTAATTATTTTTAACTGAATTTAGGGAAAAAAGGCATCAGTCTACTCCAAGATAGCAAATTAAAAGAAAAAGAAAACTAGAGAGGAAGAAATAAAAAAGAAGAATAAAGAGACAGACATTCAGGGAACTTGAAATCTTGAAGAAAATGGAAAGTTAATGAGAAATGTTGAATGCTTTTTCTTTTATGTCTAATACAAAGGATATTTTCTCCTACTGCCGGGTCTTGCAATGACCTGGATTGAACCTCCAGTTCAATGTCACTTTTTTTGGTGTCTGGTAATTTTAGTAGGATAAAACCAATGATCTCTCTCTTTAATGTTTACCCACTCTTGAGTCATTTCAAGACTTGAATGTAAGTTGCCTCTTTAGTTGCTAGTGATCACTATGAAGAAAGTGCTAATAAAGAAATTGAGCAATTACAGGACTAGTTTGACAGAAATTCAAACTTTGTTACAGGCCAGAAAATGGGTAAAAGCCTGATATTTATTTTTATTTAGTTAGAACTCCACAAAGAAAGTCTCTTAACATTCCTATGTTAATATGAGGTTTGAAGCCTGAAGCGATTCTATCTTCCAAAATCTTCGAAATTTTTACTGTTCCAAAACTTATAGAAAATATCCACATGCACACCTAACAATTACCTTGAACATACATGACAATTGTTATAAAAAAAATTCCTAACTAAACAAGAAAACCCCTCAGAATGTACATTTTTTCTGCAGCACTCAGGGTTTTCAAAAGATATTTTGTCAAACAAAATCACATATATATATGAGCAGAAATGCACTGTGCTCCACCCAGAATGTGTCCTAAATTAACATGCAATTTCATTCCTTTTTGGAAAACATTTGAATTTCCTCCTGTATTGCACTAAAAATCTTACAGATATTTAAAAATAAAAAAAAAACCAAAAACCTGCACATCAACTATAAACAAGCACCTCTCTTAAAATTTCCATCTTGCTAACACATCATTGAGGCATTCATCAAACTGAGCTGGCTTCTTGATTTTACAGTCCCAGGAAGAAAAGACTTGTCTGATTGATGTCTAGAGCAGAACTTAAGCCATTGCATCTGTGACCCAGGTCAGGTTTATTCTTAATAATCACAATTAATTTCTACAGAGCAGCTTGTCTACAGCAACAACAGCTGTTCCTTTAACTAACTATCTACATTCTGGCAAGCAAATGCAAACAGAACTGACTAATTTTTGCATTACATTTCATTTGAGTTACAGCATGAAAACTAGGAGCAAAGTCAGTCCTAATGAGCAGCTTTTGTGTTATTTTCCTCCATAGACCAATCTTTTGCTTGGATTTATGGCTTCCTTTTTCTCTCACTGAAGACCTTTCAATCTGTGAATAATAACTTGAGCCAAATAATCCTCCCAAAGTTGCGAGAGTTTCTTCTCATCTTCAATGGGAACACTTTCAAACTATTAACAGTAAGTGGAGATTATGTGGCAGGTGTTTTGGTGTTTTGGTGTTTTATTTTAAAAGCAAGAATAGCTTCTTCATATTTGGCCATATCTTGCAAAATTAGCTCAGTAATTAATTAGCAAATAACATCCTATTGGACCTGAGGTAGGAATTCTTAAAGCAAATTAAGACGCCTGCAGACTGTACCTATCTATCTGAGTCAATCACTATGAGTCTGCCTCATAGCATAGAGAGAGTAATAGGAATTTTCATGTAGTGTGCTCATCATCATAAGTTAATATAGGCATATTTATATTAACTGTGCCATATTATTTCTATCCATTGACTTCAGTGGATACTGTAGAGGGGCCTAGCTTGACTAGCTCACATACAGCTAGTAAGATAGGTGTGATGAATCCCTGAATATTAAGGGTATTCTTCATTAGAAAATTATGACAAATTGAACATTACTGAACAGGATATGGACAAGGAAATGGACTGATTTCCATTTACCTTCTGTCCAATTTGTATAAAGCTGGCACTATTGCATTTTATTAACTTATACCAGATTTACTAAATGTAGTTGTGTCATATACTTGCTTCCAGTATATTGGTGAAATGAAGTATTGATATCTCAAACTCTGATGTCTAATTCTCATCTAATAAGTCTAGGCTTTGTTCATAGTTAACAAACACAAATAGCTTCCTTCAAAGAATGATTCTTCAGAACTATTTCAATGACTACAAAGGAAATTCAGAGGGACTTTTAGAAGCCCAAGTTAGGAAAAGTAATTTATAAGGCAGTAATTTTAAAGAGATAAGAAATGCATTATCAGTATTACTGAGATGCACTAAAACTTTATATATCACAGAATCACAGAATCACAAAATGTTAGAGTTGGAAGGGACCACAAAAGATCAGCTAGTCCAACCTCCCTGCTAGAGCAGGATCACCTAGATGAAATCATACAGGAATGCATCCAGACAGGTTTTGAATATCTCCAGAGAAGGAGACTCCACAACCTCTCTGGGCAGTCTGTTCCAGTGCTCTGTCACCCTCACAGTGAAAAACGTTCTCCTTATATCCATATGGAACTTTGTATGTTCCTGATTGACCCATTGCCCCTTGTCTTTTGGCTGGCCATCACTGAGAAGGTCGTGGCTCCATCCTATTGACTCTCGCCTTTTACATATTAAAACCAGTAAAAAGGTCACCCCTCAGTCTCCTCTTCTCTGAGCTAAAGAGGCCAAGCTCTATCAGCCTTTCCTCATAAGGAAGGTGTTCCACCCACTTAATAATCTTGATGCCCTGCACTGGACTCTTTCAAGGAGTTCTATGTCCTTCTTGAACAGAGGGGCCCAGAACTGGACACAATATTCCAGGTGCAGTCTCACCAGTGCAGAGTAGAGGGTGGAGAAGGACCTCTCTTAACTTACTAACCACATGCCTTGTAATACACCCCAGGATGCCATTAGCCTTCTTGGCCAGGAGGACACATTGCTCGCTCATGGTCATCCTGCTGTCCAGCAAGACCCCCAGGTCCCTCTCACCTACATTGCTCTCCAATAGGCCAGTCCCCAACCTATACTGATACCAGAAGTATAGAGCTTTTTTCCAGCTTGAATATGTGTTTTCTGGCTATTGTTGAAATCCATGGTAATCATCCTCTATTATCTAGTCTCACCAAGGCTGGACCCCAATTCATTAGACTCTAGTGTCAGCATCACTGTAATCACTACTCTTCAATACAGGCAGTCCAAAGAGTCAAAGTCTAGTGGGACTATACATATAATTGGTTAGACAAAAAATGCCTACTAAAATACATAGATAGATAGACAGACAGATAGATAGATAGATAGATGGATGATAGTTTGACATATTGACCTAAAAGGCACTTAGTTCAGTCAATTTATAGTTTGAAGCTTAAATTAGTATAAAAATGTAGAAGTTGGCAGGCTAACCTGTATCTCTTCCTATCCTTTCACTCAGAAGTTTACCTGTGATTCCTATTTCTGAGTGTCTCAGATTTTATTCCAGCTCTGAACATATTTCCATAGCTCCTCTCTCTTTATTTCTTCTCTTGCTTTCTTTAATACCTGTGGATCATTACAGTTAGATTAATAACTTTCCAATGTATTTTTCATGATACATCTATGAATTGGTTAGATGAACAGTCAGCAACCAAGACAAAGACAATCCTGTAATAGACAAGCTTTTCTAGATATATTTACAACTTATGGAAACTAAGCAGGGATACATAAACATGATACCTAGTCTACTGATTAAACATCTTGGGAGTATTGGGAGTCAATTTACTGAAACATTACTTGTAGTTTCATCATTTTCAAGTAGAAGGTACATATTATTAATGAAGCTAAAGTTTTTGTTCATTCATTGTTCTTTTCAGGTTTTATCAGTTTTCCAGTTCTTTGAGTCTTTAATGCTTCTGTACTTTTGAGCTGCTGACTGTAGTTAAGATTTCAGCTTTATATCATAGGATTCTTTTCTCTGATTTCCTCATCTCTCTCCATTATACACTGGAATTTCAAATTAAAGAATGGATAGTTTGGGTTTTCAACTGTGAATTATTTATGTTAATGTTTGTTCATAAAAGCTATAGCATAAGTGGCTGATAGTATCCCTGAAAATAATTTCTCATGTATATAATTTTTGTAGTATTCAAAACTCTCTTTTTTCCTTATTGTCGTACCCATAAGTATTGCTTCAGTTTTGTTTCACTTCCAAGGATAAACACTTAGGAACCTGTTATGAAGTGAACAATACTGACACTTCTCTCTGAAAATAAATGAATCTTTTTAGTTTCTGTAGGTCATAGTTTAAAATTACAAAGGTGATTGGAGTTTTACATATATTCCATTAAATATACTACTCAATTCTTCTCCATAATCAATTTCTAACATTTCTCTCAGTGAAAAAGATGGTTCTCTTTTGCTTCTTTAAATATTATTAGAGCTTTCACATGCAGATCTTGTTGGCATTGATCACACTACCACAATGTCTAATACTGACAGATCAGACGATACTTTTGCAGCAATCATAGAAGCATGTGTACAATTGCTAACTATCTTTGTCCTCAGTTTATTTATGAGGAACGTGCACAGTTTCCAATGCTGAAGTCATCAAGAATCATGTCTTACTCTCAGACTTTTGATGTGTAAATATTTTTTTCTTCTTACAAATATAATTTCCATACCTTTATATTCTCACTCCTAGAAAGAACTATCAGTTCAGTTCCCTTTAGGGACAGAAACTGGTCTGGCTTATTTTTCTTCCATAAGTATTAATGTGATACACACTTTAGATCTCTTGAATGTAGTCCTGTTGCCCAGTAAATGCAGGATTACCATTGCTGGTAATGACTCACAGCTTTTATGCTGTGCAAGAACAAGGTGTTTCTGCACTGTCACTGAGATGCAATATAAAGGAGGACTGAGTTGCAACCACAGCAGAATATTTCAAGGTGTTGATTCAGAATGACTCCAGAAATCACAGTGCTATCAGCAACTAACTAGCAGTCAGATAATGGTATTAATGCAAAATTCAAAGCTGGAAAAAAACATGTATTTGGGGTAAAACTCATGGATAAAAACAACTATCTTAGCTGTACAGTGCACTATGTACTTAAAATCAGAGGTAACATGGAATTTCAGCTCAGTGAAGAAAGATCAAGGTGTAAATCGTGCTAGAAAACATAAAAAATGGTCTCAAATATTGAGGAGAGGAGGAAGAAGCTATCAACATAATGTACCTCAACATATGATTCCAAGTGATGACTTCAAAATGCTTATAACTTTCATAAGGTTTCTTACCCTTGTCTGAAGCGATAAAATTCAGGACCAAAAGAAAGTAATAGATGTTAAGTTTTTCTTTTATAACAGCTTTTACCTGCTTTGGTAATGAGATTTCTGCATTTGTTGTTTGCATTCAGAATGAGAGTATTATAATTTAATTGTAAATAATAATAATAGATTTTGTTACAATATAAAAGCTCTTAATTAAACTAAGATTTCCCATGTACTCCATGTTATCTTCTTTGTCCATAAAAAGATATTGAGAGTAACCAGAAAAGCTACAAATATGTGGTTAATTTTTCACTTGAAATTTAATTACCTAAAGTTTTAGGGAGATTTGTGTAATATATTCAATTTATTTTTTGCCAAAAATTAGAGTGGAAGTAACAGACAAAATATCAGTTTGATAGATACAATCTTTACACAAATTTATACTCATTACTGTCAGATGGTTGGTCTCCCATCCCCTTGTTAATGCCATTTGAGAAAAGGAAGAGGGAAGGAAAGTCACAGGAAGAAGAGGAAACACTAGTACTAAGGTTTGAACCTTATTTTCTGAACTTGCATAAAGTTAGTAATTTTAATGTTGTCATATTAGTATTTTTGAGGTCCTACATATAATACAGAACATTAAAAACAATATTAACAAAAAGTCTACTGAATATGAAATTTAAACCACTCTAATAGGTTTATGTTCAGAAGTGTCACACAAAACCAACTATTGTCACAGTTTTGCATAGCTGAGTGCTGGGAGAGAATGGGGGCTGCAGAAAATGGCTGCTGAAAGAAGCAGCTAGAACCTCTTTGCAGGCCCCAAAGAGTAAACATCAGCAGTTTCAAGGCCTGAATTGCTGTTGACCAAGGCTGAGCCAATCAGCAATGGTTACAGCACCTCTGTGGATCACATATAGGAGAAAAAAAAAAGCAGCTATATTTTGCCACTGGAGAAGGGAGTGAGAAGATGTAAGGAGCTGTGCAGACACCAAGGCAGGGGAGGGGAGGGAGGAGGTGCCTCAGGTGCTGGAGAGAAAGATGCTCCTGCAGCCCATGGAAAAAAAAACAGGGGGGAACGGGTGTCCCCCTGCAGCCCGTGGAAAGGGCCAGGACCCCACCTGTAGTCCGTGGAGAGGCTCCATGATGGATGGAGAAGGTGGAGGCATACAGGAGATGCTGTGACCTGTATTGGAGCAAGCCCCTGCCAGCACTTGCAGCCCACGGAGAAAGACAGAGACACAGAGATGAGCAAGAGAGCAAGCAGCACGAGAGGTTTGCTGGGGGTAGGCTTGTGACCCCATGGAGGACTGGGACTGAGAGACATTGTGATTTATTACTGCCTGCCATAGCAGTGATCCATGCCAGGGCAGTTGGTGAAGAGCTAGAGTCCTGTGGCAAAGGACTCACATTGGAGAAGTTCGTGAAGGACTGTCTCCCGTGGGTGGGACCCCACGATGCTGCAGGCGATGGGTGGGTGTATGTGCAATGCCCCCCCCCCCCAGCCAAAAAGGAAACCAACTTGCAAGGAACTGACCAAAGCCCCCATTTTCCCAGTCCCTGCCCCTCCCTGTGCCACAATGAGGGGAGAAGAAGGGAGCAAAATCATGACTAAAGTAAACTCTGCTAAGAAGGGAGGAGTGGGGGAAGGTGCTTTAAGATCTGTTTGAACTTCTTTAAGATCTGTTTGCGCTTCTCATTATCCAACTGGTTTCACTGTGTGTGTAGTGTAGTGTAATAAATTAGATAGTTTTCTTTCCTTCACTCTGTGTTGAGCCTGTTTTGCCCATGTCGTTCATTACAGGATGATCTCTCTCTGTCCTTATCTTGACTCCTAAGCCTCTCAACACATATTTTCTCCCCTGTCCAACTAAAAAGGGGAGTGATAGACTGAATCTGGTGGGCGTCTGGCCTCCAGCCAGGCCTAAACCACCACACTATAAATCACAGAATCACAGAATTACAAGGTTGGAAAAGCCCTTTAAGATCATCAAGTCCAACTGTCCTCGTCCTAATCTAAACCATATCCCTAAGTACCATCTACCCTTTTTTTAAACACAGCCAGGGATAGCGACTCAACCACCTCCCTGGGCAGCCTGTTCCAGGCCTCGACAACTCTTTCAGTATTTTTTTTTTTCTAACATCTAATCTGAACCTGCTCTGGCACAGCTTTTTTCCATTTTCACTTCTCCTGTCACCTGGTTGAAGAGATCATGCCCACCTTTCTACAACCTCCTTTCAGGTAGTTGTAAACAATGATAAGGTCTCCCCTCAGCCTCCTCTTATCCAGACTAAACATCCTCCGCTCTCTCAGCCACTCCTCATAGGATTTGCCCTCCAGCCCCTTCACCAGCCTCATTTCCCTTCTCTGGACTCCCTCGAAGGCCTCAATATCTGAGGACCTTACTGGTGAAGAGCCCAGAACTGGACACAGCACTCGAGGTGCAGTCACACCAATGCCGAGTACAGGGGCACAATCACTTCGCTAGACCTACTGGCCACACTATTCTTGATAAAGCCAGGATGCCATTGACCTTTCTGACCACCTTGGCACACTGCTGGCTCATATTCAGCCTGCAGTCAACCAACACCCCTGGGTCTGACAGCACTCCATCTAGTCTCCCCCAAACCTGTAACACTGCATGGAGTTGTTATGTCCCATGTGCAGGACTACACTTGCAATTGTTAAACCTCATCCCATTGGTCTCAGCCCATTGGTACAGTCTGTGTAGATCCCTTCGAAGAGCCTCCCTACCCTCAAGCAGATCAATACTTCCTCCGAGCTTAGTGTCATCTGCAGACTTACTGAGGGAGCATTCAATCCTTTCATTGAGATCATTGATAAAGATGTTGAACAAAACTGGATCCAGGACTGAGCCCTGTGGGATGCCACTCGCGACTGACCTCCAGCTAGATTTTGTTCCATTTACCACCATGCTTTGGGCCCTGCCATCCAGACAGTTTTCAACCCAGCTGAGGGTCCACCTGTCTAGGCCAGTGGCAGCTAGCTTCTCAATCAGAATGCTGTGAGAAATGGTGTCAAAGGCTTTACTGAAGTCCAGGTAAACCACATTCACAGACTTCCCTTGTCCATTAAGTGTGTCACCTTGTCATAGAAGGTGATCAGCTTAGTTTGACAGGATCTACCTTTTGTAAACCCATGTTGACTGCGCCTGATCCCCTGGCCATCACATATGTGCTGCATGATAGCTCCCAAGATGATCCTCTCCCGGACTGAGGTCAGACTGACAGGCCTATAGTTTCCCTGATCTTCCCTCCAACCCTTCTTGTATATGGGTGTAACATCTTCCAGCCTCCCGTCAAGTGGAACTGGACTGTATGAGACATGAAAACATATGTGAAAATATAAAAGAGAAAATAGGCCAGACATCTTTTATTGCTCTCATAGAAGGTGTACTAAGGCACTGAAACTGTGTGCAGCAGCTCCAGTTCAGGAGCCAGCTGCACAAAAGGTGACAAAATGGCTTCTATGATATTTCCTTAAAGTTCATAACAAAATGCTTGATTGCTCATTTACAAATGCATCAACCAGGGACAGTCCTCCACAAGATAAAAGAGTGACAGTGAACCCCAGTGTTCTGGATCTGAAGTAAGAGACATTAACCACCCTATCATGTTTCCACAAGGTAAAGCATAGATAGATATTATTACTGTCGCAACAGTAAATATTTTAATGTGCAGAACTATAAAATACTGAGTTATTCTTTAGAAGTTTTGTAACAATATAAGAGAAACATTACCTTAGATGTTTTCCTGTTTTACTAGATCTCAATATCCTTTCTGTGGGTGACCAAGAGATTTTGGCTATGGTCCTTCTACAGTTCCAAATTATCACATGTTCTACAGTGTCTAGCTGGGATGGAGTTAACTTTTTTTCATAGCAGCACATATGGTCCTCTGTTTTACATTTGTGGCTAAATCACAACAGTGTTTTTGCTATTGATTAACAGCCTTTATATAGCATCAAGATTTTCCTCTCCTTCCCTTGGTCCCCTGCCAAAACCTAATAGGCTGGAGGTGGGAAACTGGTTGGGAAAAGATGTAGGAGGGACAACTGACCCAATGGATATTCCATAACATAGGACCTTCATGCTCAGCAATAAAAGCTGAGAAAGGAGGAGGGAGGGGAAATGTTTATGGTTATGATATTTGTCTTCTCAAGTAGGTTGGACATTTACCCTCTGATGGGAAGCAGTGACTAAATTTCACTTTTTGCTTTACTTTCCCTGTTACACTATTTTCTGCTGCTGGTTGGGGTCAACCTACTACATGCCTATACAGCAGATAGTCCCATAAGTAGTAGGCCCAGAAGTGCCAGGATTTTTGTACATCAAGAACATATAAAAGAAGTTTTTCCTTACTGCTTGCTAGCACCTGAGATAAGGTTTCTAATTACTTGAAAAATTAATCTAGAACCCAACTCAATATGTGAATTCCCCGAGCTCCTTTAGCAAAGATCAGATGAATTATCTTAGGTGGTGTCATGTGGCTGTAGTTCTTGTTTTCAGAAACTATTAAATACCTTCCCACATAAAGTGTATTACTAAAATCCATTGTCTAACATTACTTTTTTTATAGTTTATGCATTAAACTTCAGGAATATGAGTTATATCATCTTTCAAGCTAAAGTGAGTAATGCTAAAATTATATTGAAGTTTAAATGGAAGGACAGACATTCAAATCTGACTTTCAGAATACCTAAGTGTGTAAAAGGGTTGATAATCCTCAAAGATATAGCCTTCAAACTATTGTCTTTAGTTCTTAATTAATTATCTTCTGCTTTAAATTTGTGAACATTTATCATCACAATCTATGTGATCTGCAGATTTCTACTGGGAGTCCTTCCGGGACATGTCTGTCGCCTTTGGCCCAACTAAGAGAACTTAGTTTACTGCAAATGTATTCTGAGGTTCAGAAATGTAAGTGTAACTTATTTGACAGACTTGACAAGATTGAACCCTACTCTAAATATGTGGTTACTTACATACAATTAATCCTAGTGCATCATTAGTTGTTTGTGGTTATTTTTTTTAAAAAAGGGATTATGAGTTAAATATTATTTTATTTAAACATATGATTATTAATCTTCATCCTGTAATAAAGTTGAGACAGCCTACTTCAAAGACTATGGAGGGTGAAAGAACAGAAGAAAGAACAATTAATTTTGTAGTCACCTGAAACAATGTTGACATTTTGGGTGTACAACTTCTGAGTCCTTGAGCCAGATACTCAGAGGAATGAAACATCCAGAATTCCAAGTGATGTTCTTAGGAAATGAAGGTATATCACTGTGAAAAATCACAGTCTAAGGGATGAATCCTCTTGTGATTCTTGAGATGAACAACCAAACTGTGCTGAATTTGCTATGATGCAGAACTGTCTGATCTGCACCTGAGCTCAGGAAAGGAAAGGAATGATTATAGTCTTCATTGAAATGTCAAAATTTGCCAGCAGGGTACTTGCTATACTAAAGGGGTATTTTATTTGGAAAAAAAATAAATCCAAGCAAACCCCACATTTAGTTTCTATAAAATCTAATACAGAAGTTATATGAACAAGCAATTCAACAATCACCACTGTACTAAAGTTTTACAGGCAGATGCCAAGGCATTCTAATTTTGAAGGAAGGATGAGACCACCTGAGAGTTGACGTGAGTGCAGTGAAAAGCAAAAGCAGGTGCTAGAGACAACCAAACATATGTTAATATTTGTTTGTTAAAGCAAACAAACGAACCAAAAGGGTGGACGGGGGAGGGATGGGGAGGAGGGTGAGAAAGGAAAAAGAAAAGGTTTAGAAGCGAACTGTGGGAAGAAATATGGACATGTATTGCTTTTGTATAATAACAGTACTGACCTACAAAATAGGTCAGGGTCTAACAAATGCTACAACACTGGAGAACAATTGGAGGAAAATAACATTTGGATTTTTCTGAGCAAACAGCAAAAAGCTGATGAAGCAGTTCAAGCAACCTCATCATCAAATCTCTATGGACTTGACCTTGGAAACAGATCCATTGGCCCCATATGACCTCATCTTCTTGTTTATCTTCTGTGACAGTTTGGAAATCAAAAATGAGCCTTTACCTTGAATCCTTTTACTAAGTGCTCTTTTATCCAGCTTATGTCAAAACTCTTTATTGCATTCTATTTTTTTTAGTTCGTTGTCATAGGTTCTTTTCTGTCCAGTCAGTGGTTATCAAATGGAAGTTTTTTACAAAGATTTTTTCTCAGCATGGAGCCAAAGATCTGTAGGAGACAACATTGTTTGTATCTGTACTTCAAAAAATAAGATACAAAATATTCTGAAATAGTGCATTCTGTTCAGGCAGTAGAGTGCCTATTGTGTGCTAGCAAAGCTCTGTGAAAGGAATGAGTAGTGAATGCACCTCTTAAACAATGAAATAATTTCTATTCATCCCTGTTCACTTTAGGTGGTCACAGTGTACATATCTACATATGAGCAAATTGTCTCAATGCTTTTTATAGTCAGTAGGGAAAGAAGTACATCTAGAGCATAATTCATCTGTCCTCATCAATTTTATGGCATCCCTTCCTTTCTCAACAGCAGTTCATTCATATATTGATGGAGCCAACCTAAATGGTTGGGCTGTGCCTCTGTGCACAATGCCGCATTCACATCTGCACATCTTTCCGCCATCTAAATGACAAAGAGCAAAGAATAATCTTTGCTTAGGCTTTCCTTCAAACAAAATTAACTGACCCAATCTTATTTAATATCATGTGTAATGAGTACCTACTTTTGTTCCTCTGTAATCAACAGCACTTTGTTGAAATGTAAGAGCTTTCAGGGTTTTAAAGCAAAAAACCAAAACCAAACAAACCGCAACCTTTAAATTCGTTAGCTTAGTGACACTTCTAGGACTTGTTAACAAAAATAAAAAAAAGAAAAAAAAGAAAAAAAAGAAAAAATCACAGCTGGGAAACAGTAATTTTCCAAACATAAATGCTTTGAAAGTGTGAAGCCAGTTCTTTTCAAAGTCAGTAAAAGAGTTATCAACTCTTCTGTTTTATACAAACACTTTTCATGTCACTTTCTGCTTAATGATCTTTGATAAACTTCTCTAGTTGACTTTGGCAGTTCACAGTCCTTTACAAGCAAACAAAAAATGTACCTTGCAGGCAGTGGCCTTCACAGCAGCTCTTGCACTATCAGATTCAAGATAAACACTGATGTATACTCTTTAAAGCAAGTAAAATGTCTTAACTGTGGTTCAGTACTGCAAACTTGTTTTTATTTGACTAATGCCACTTAAACAACTGAAGGGGTATTTCCATGGTAATACTTAAGCTGAAAGTGGAATCAACCTGCACTAATCAGATTCTTGTACCAGTAAATTGTCACAAAGTCACAGACTAAGTCAGTGCCTTTAGTTTATCTCAAAAAGAACATAACTTTTTAAGGAGGAGATTAATACAAGGAGAAGGGTATGGTTTCGTTTGGTATGGTTTTGGTATGTTTTTTTTGTTTTTTCCTTTCATAATCCCTTTGTTATTTCTTTTAGGGTTTTTTTTCCATGTACAGTTTTCCTGTTCTGTTTTTATAGACTGTGAATTCACATTCATGTTGCTTTTGTTTATGAAGTTACTGATCACCAGCTGCTGTGTAGGAACTGTCTATGTATATGCTGTAAGCCGGAAACAAACACAATGAATGTAATTCAAGTTGCTGTAGCACATAATTGAAGGACTATAAAATACATTACTTTTCTCAAGAACTAAAAATGCTCACACAGAAAGACCTGTCAATCACTTATGTGATGTGTGGTAACTTGTTTGACAATATGCGTGAAATCCAGCATTGCCTTAATCTGAATTTATATGTAGATTTTTAGCTAACTTCCTTCATATTTAGTTCCCTGCAAAAAATTCAGTTAGGCTTTTAGTAGACTTTTATCATCAATACTTGATCTAGTGAGTTTCACTTCAAAAGTCATAGGCTATTTCTGTATGCCCTCTCTGGAACTGGATCTGTGTGTCGCTTCCCACCTCTCAGCTTCCTTTGGTGTTCTTTGAAAATGCCGAGGTGTTTCCATTGTTCACTAATGCAGAATGTGCATGTTGTTTCATACCTCCCACTTTCATCTGTCCATGCCAACCACAAAATTACTCTCCTTTCTTTCCACACTTAGGCTATAATTTCAAGTAATTCACTAGTACTCCTTTCATTATAGAACAGAAATATAATCAGAAACCTAATTATTTTCTGGGACAAAAAAAGCTTTTGAATTTTATAACATTATGGCACATGGTACATATAGTCACATCATCAGTGCTATATGTAATTCTTTTCCTTTTTCCCAGTCTAAATTTTTTTATTTTCCTCCCCCTAAACATGCTATAAGCCCTTATGTTGAACAGATGAGTAAAGGCATATTTAGATAAGATCTTCCATTCAAATGTAAATGGTTTGACTTCATTCACAAGTTGCTGCTTGCCCAGTGGATCCTGAGTGCTTATCTAGTTCTGTAAAGCAGGTTAGATCAGATGAATTATTTTAATTTGTACTAAAATGGCTCACAGAACTCAATTAATTAAATAAAGGACCTCACTGGTAGAATGGTGACTTCCAGACAATTCAGGTGATACTCAGGTTTCCAAGTCCCTCAAACTACATCAGAAGAGCATCTTGTGCCACATTTAACTAGTCAGCATGAAATGGCAAGGTGATACTGCTACAGACATCATTACATGAAATTTTGTGACAGACACAACAGGAAAACAAGTAGTTTGTGAAAAAAGTCACAAAAAGTAAAATAAAACAGACCTCCCTTATACCATCATTCATGAGTGTTAACATCTAAGGAAGAATTGTCAAGTCCATTGATAATACTCCTCAGGCTGACTGCTTTCTAGAGATTACCACAAAAGTATTTCAGAAAGAAACATAAAGTGGCAGCTGAATGACAAGAAGACTGAGGCCTGATTGAAAGACACTGAAAAGGATTTTTAAAACTTCTTTCAGCTGAGGAGCTGAGGAAAACATAACACCTGTCTATTATCTTGAGACAGGAAAGGGTAGCAAGAAAAATGCTGTTCCATTGAAACATATTGTGTTAGGACAAGTAATAGATTGTTTTCTCCTTGGCTGCCTGGCTCCTGTAGCTAACAAAAAGAACCAGGATTTTCCACTGTTGAGGTCCCAAATTAAATCCATATTGGACCAAAAATCTTTTCCAGCATATTCACCCACCATCTGAGTTCAAGCTGTTCGAGTGTCAGTCTTTTCTAACTTCTAAGATGTTATGTTCTTTGAGAAACTGATATTTTGTTCTGTACCTAGAAAGGCCGTCACTGTAGTATAAATCATGCTGATGACATGGAATAGGACAAAACTTTCAGCACAATCAATCACTATCAAACAAACAAAAAGTCTATCTGATAAACATAGCTATTTAATGTTTGTTTGGTTGTTTTTCCTACTTCAGAAACATTAACAATTTATGTGTTTTAAGGGAGCTTTCCAAAAGCCTGTCACTGATTTTTAGCACCAGACTGCCACTGAAAATAAAAAGGTGGGTGTTTGAATTCCCCCGTGCCACTGAAAATTTCCTCTAACGTGCTTCACGTATTTTGTGCTTCATTCTTAATCCAATGAAAAATGGATAACTCATACTCAGATACTGTTCTTAAAGTGGGTTCACTTCAACTGTTTTTATGCCTACTTTGTGTTTCCTTCCTGTCAATACAGCAGTGATCAAGCTTTCCTAGTGATGAAATTCATGAAAGGTACCTTCACTTTGAATGTTCATTTGCCAAAAGCACTATCTGAACTGCATAACTAATCAGCAGTGTGAATTTCAAACATGTAAGTCAATATTGCACTGCAAAAATGTACCTCAGCATGAAATCTAACATTCTTACAAAATGAAATTTAGGGTTTTTTAGTGTGGAGAAGACAAAGCCAATTCATTGGCTGTAAATAAAAGTGAAGTGGAGGTCAAGCAAAGACAGTATTATGAAAATTATACTGTAGATTTTAAAATATATTTCTCGACTTAAAGAAGCAGATCAGGTTTTCAGGTTATATTATCAGATTAAGTGCTTACTTCTGTTGCTTTCACAGGAGGTTTAGACATCAAATCAGTCTAAAAATTTGAAAAATTCTACAGAACATCTATCTTCATATTTATGTGCTCAGGATGGGATTAATCTCAGAATAATTTCTAGTCAATGGGAGGCTGATCATCATCAAAGGGAAATTCACAATGTCTCTTTAAGGCATCTGGGTTAGATGTGATGAATCCTTGTCTTGCTGCATTGACTGTATGTCATGTATGGCCTAGACTAGATGTCTCAAGGCAAAAGATATATTTTACAAACCCTCTCTTACATATTTTGGTAGGATCATAAGACAAAATAGCCTGAAAAAACAAGCTCTCAAAGTTCTGTTAGTTGCAGGATGAAAATGCAAACATATCTTTTGATAGTGAAAATACTTGTTGCTTTCTTGAGCTAAATGCAAAAGAATAGTTTAAGGAGGGGAAATGATAAAGCATGATTTCCCATTAATATGTGAAGATTGAGATAATGTCAGTGTGTATATATATATCCTCATGCTGTGTCAGGTTTTCCAGTAAGACCATTATTTGAGATTTTCCCTTTCCTGTGCTTGCTGTTTTTCACTTAACCACTTTAAAACCCTTATCACTGCATTGTTTTGGTTAAATTGCAAACTACTGAAAAAGATTCTGGATTGGGACAAATTGAAAACTCCTTCCTTAGGAAACCAAACAACGTTATAAAACTTGATGCTATTTCTGTGGATCTTGCACTCTTTCTCATGAAGAAACATAGAAGAAAATCAGATTAAAATTTAATCCTTCTATGTAATCACCATCTGGGTCCTGCAAGTGTTGGCAAAGGTCCCAAACAAAATTTCACAACCTAGAATGCTTAGGGTGAAAATCTGTCTGAACTGAAGTCAACAGTAAAGTTTTTATTGATTTCCATGGACCAAGGAACTCATTGCAATAATAAACTTAAAACATGAACAATATTTCATAACAAAATTTTAACAAAATTTTTGCAAGATGACTAAAGCATATAGACAAGTTTTCTTTCCCTTCATCCATTACCCTTAGCTATTGTATGTCCTCCTATGACCTCAAATTTGAGCTTCTGAGCAGTTCTAATTATTCAGAGCAGACTTACTGTAGAAATGGCTTACACATCTGTCATATTCGCTAAAAGGCAGATTTAAGCCTATACTGTATTTATTATGCTAATTCACATTGAAATGTATAGTGAAGGTGCCTCATGCCTTTCAAACTGAGTTTGCATAGTAAATTTAGCATGGGTCGCAGTGGCCCACAAACATTATCTCTGAAGCAGTTTTAACAGTACCCTAAGGAAGTGTGTAGTACACACACTACGAAATACACAGGCAGTGAGAAAAAAGGGTGGGAATAAATGAAGTACTTCTTTTTTGTGCTCTACTCTTTAGTAGTTCTGGGTTTGGGTTTCTTTATTGTATAACTATTGTTGTTGTAATCATGCCTTCAGAAGTCAAAGCACTTAGTAATTTTGCTGCTAATGTGGTCTTTCCATAAAATGGCTAGCTTTTATCAGAATTAACCTTTTCCAGGCTTAGGTGATAAAAGGAGTTTTTGTTGTTTCCAAACAGGCTATTTTCTTCTGAAAAAAATACCCACCACCACTCACCATTAGTGACACACAAAAAAAAGCCAAATTGGTGTTTAATTCAATATTCTTGTCTTTTTAAACACCACAGGTAGTGGTGTTTTTAAAGACCAACAGGTCCTAAAAATTCAGAGGTTTTTTAATACCTGCTAGACTAAAATGTTATAGTCAGCTTGACAAATGATTATGCCTTCACAAAGTATGCATAGTGCTATTATAGTTATTTTTTCCTGTCCAGAAAAATACAATAAAATGGAGTTCAGTTTTCATATACAATCACTATACAAGATTAAAAATAATAGTGGAGTTCAGCAATTATCCCTCCCTGCAATTCTTCGCAAGCCATATAATTTTAAAGCTGAAATTAAAAGAAATATAAATGTGTTTAAGTATACAAATGAACAATTTGGGAAGACAAAGAACACTAATGCTGCTCCGTAGCAGCAGTTCTGGCTATAGCAGTGTAGTTTGTTGTCCCTGGTTAGATTAAAGTGATTTTAAAGATTTGCATTTCTATCACTTTTTTCCTAAATGCATGATTAAAAGGTGGGTTTTAAGTTGTTTTGCTACCTTAAACACATTTCAGCATTGATATGATAGATATTTTGCATACATAAGATTTTATAATAACTGCTCTACTGGTCCAATTTGTAATCTTCATTGAGTAATTTCTTTGCTTTACTCCAGATGTCTTCTTTAGACTTCTTGGGGATGTGCTGTGTTAATGAACACTAAAACAGTTTTTATGGTCCTTTGGTTGCACTGTTTTCACAGTGTCTTTTAAGCAGTGAGACCACCATCAGATATTGCAAGACAATTAATAAGTTTGGGGATTTTTAAAATATGCATCCTTTAGAAGTTCTGTTATGTTTTTTGCAAAACATATTTAACATAGGTTTATAAATCTATACGCATGTAACGAAAGCATTTGGATAGAAATTTTAAAAAAAATACAGATACTAGAAAATGCAGACAGGAATGGCAAATAAAATAAAATAAACAAAACAAAAAAAATGCCCCAAAACCTGAAAAGCAAATGTGAAAATTGTTCCCTACAGTCATCACATAAGTTTTACATATGAGCTAATGAGATGTAAGATAGTTATTTTACATGAATTTTCATGTCAATTTTTCTTTTGTTCTCTATCTTCTAAGCCAAAACTTAGGTGAAAATTACACCCTTTATCTTCGATTCCTAATGTCTTTCTTAGCTGTCATATATGAGAATATAATGTAGGAATTTCTTTTTTATTTACTGTGGGAATTATCACACTTATAATACAGGTGAATGCACCAAGTCTGAATTGAGGTTTACTATATAACTTTAGTTTCTCTACTGTTCTACATTAGAAGACCTAAAAAGAAGCTTAGCTTAGGTTTTAATCTCTCAAAATATAGCAATTAAAGTGTATTCTGGAAAATGTTATTTCAATAATTAAGGAAGCTTATCTCAATGACAAATTCTATGTCATTTATACAATGAGCTATGGTTGGAAACCCTGATATGCTTGCACTATAGAAAAGGATGATGCACAGGAAAAATATAATAAGATCTGACATATTCTGTGTACTTTTTTCCCCAGTTTTAATTTCCATATATCTATATGCAAGTGTATGGATCTATATCTGTAGATAAATATGTGTGTGATAGCATTTGTGGGCATGCGTAGATAAAAATTAATATAATCCCTAATTTTAAAATGAACAACAAAAAAAAATTCATTATAAAAAGTGCATTTCTGCAAAAATTCATTAGTTTATCTTAACTGTTGCATATATCAAGTTGTAACTGAAAACATATATGATGAATGCCATTAAAATACAATAAATGGAGTTGCAAGGAGTCTTGATGATGTACAAAACATTGTTTTACTGTGTGTTAACAACTTCTGTAAAACATTTGCATCCTCAGAAAATGGAAATGTAAATTCACTAAACCAAAAGATAAAGTTTTACTCAGGAGTATAAAGAGACAAGGTATTCTGCCTTAAAAAGCCACAGAATGAATGCAAGCAAGGTTTCATGGACTAAGGCAGGGAAGCCATTTAAGGACACAGCTTCTGTAGAGATGTACTGCTGATCACATTGCCTTCTTGTCGTCTCATCAGTGAGGCGACTGCAGAGCATTCAGAGATTTTTCAAAGGGATTTAGTATTCATGGCTTGAAAGATCTCCACTGGCTTTTCATAAGATATGTCTCTCCCAGTTCTGCATCTAACTTTCAAGACCACGCTGAAGAACAAGATTCCTTTGTTCTTTACATGAGCTCTGCCCTATGTTGAGAAATACTGTGAGGCTCAGATATCCTTTCTGTACACAGCGAAGTGATGTTCAGAGATCTGCCTCTGAGATGGTCCGAGAGAAAATCTTTTTGGAGTTATTTTCTCTAGTTATATAAAAATGTCCTTCATAAAATAGTGTGGATGTATCCTGAAGTATTTTATCACACCATGAATAATGAGATGTTTTATCTTAGGCCTCTCAGTATGAATTTTGAGAAAACCGATTTTAGGCAGAATGTGTTGGAAAAGTGACTCTCTTTGTAAATTAGTTTTCTAAGAACAGAGTATTTTTTTCGTAACTGCAGACACTATAGATGATGGTACAATTTCTGTAAGAATATGAAATGTATTAAAATACCAAAATTACCTCAAACTTCAGTATCATCTTTCTTCAGGGGACACAAATGAAAACAATGTTTCTGTTCATATTCGATTCTTCAGAATTTTCTTACAAGGAGCTGGACTATTTCATATCATAACAATAGCTGAAGCAAAGAAAAATAAAATTAACATGAGACCAAATTCTGTCTTAAAATTTTCTGTGAGAGAAAAAGATGTTTTTAATACCTTATTTAATGTATAACATATTATTGTGTATGTAGTTATATCATTAGATATATATAGTTAGACATATAGCTATGCATATAATTATTATTACAATACAGTATTAACTTTATAAAATGAATCAAGTATAATAAGATTCACAGCTGGAAATTTTAAAATCTGGAAATAAATTTAGAGAAAAGAAGAATTTTTAAATGTTAGACACTGAAAAAAAACCCCAACAAACAACCCTTCTTAATCTGTTGTCATAGTTTTGTAAACTTGAAAGATCAAATGATCTTTCAGAAAGTGCTGTATCTAATAGAGTAATTTATAATTTCTGACAAAGATAAACTGAATGTTCTGGTATTTTGTCCTACGGACACATGTTCACATTAATCACAAAAATTATAGAAAAATATCTGGACCTAAATAAAACCTAAAAAAGTTGTGTTGCTTTAAGGAATTAATGTTTTCAAATTTTACTTCTCCTCAAAGATAATTTTAAACTACCAATTCAAAATGGTGTAGTGGTGCAATTCAAAATAAAAATTCCATAAGTACTGCAGTTCCATAAAACCTTTGACTTAGATCTGTTCCAAATGAATAATTTAAACAAAATTTACATAAAATCTATGACAGCAGAAGTTTTTCTACTATAATCAAAAGAATATAAAAAAATATAACCAAAGGGGGTTATCTCTAGGCCTTGGGTGAATATGTTCATTCAATTTTATCTATTACTTTTGCCTATAAACCATGGATTTTTGAGCATATTTTTTTGAGGAATTCACATTTATTTTTGGTTTTGCAAACAAGAGGACAGATGTGGCTTGTCGGGTGTAGCTTCACAGTGGTTTCCGGGATACAAAAATGAAAGACAAGGTGAAGTTCTTTTTAGAAATCTTATTACATTAGAATATAAAATCCATTCTGCTAAATAAGTTTGCAGCTCCATTTTTCTTCTAAACTAAAAACCAGATAATGTATAGTCTCTCTCTGGCATACCTTCGCAGCTTCCAACAGTCATCTGTTAAGGGCTGTCTACCTTGGAAATTGCATCTGAATTGTTGTTTTTAAAAGACATTGATTGTCCTATGCCTCATTAATTTGTCTAATCCCTTTTAAAATTAATTTACATTTTCAGTCTCCACAACCTCTGCTGATGACATGTAAGTACTGAGGGTTAGGATATTTATATTCTGGTTTTCCAACATAGTAAGAGTTTCCACTAGAATCTTCCACATTCAAAGTACTTCATAATTCTCCTTTTATCCATCTATCTCTATCTTACTCACTTCTCGTGTTTTATTTTCACATTCTCTCACACCATATAATTTCTGTCTGCTCCAGGAAAGCATCATTATCACATCCCAAGATGTCTGAATCAGATTCTCAAACAGCACTGACCAAACCGTATTCATTATCTTTGACAACTTTTGATTTCCAGTGGCAAACAAGTAGCACTAAAATTATGTGAGCTTTTATCTCCTTTTCAGAACTACTACATTGCTTTTACAGATAAGAAATTTATTCTGCTTTCTAACAACTTAGTAAGTGTTGCAATGTCCAGATATAACTTTTCAATCAGAAATACTTTTTATTTTCATACAGATTTTGCATCATCGGCAAAATTTCTTACCTCATTATTCCTACATTTTAGAATATTCTGAATAACGCAAATAACAGCACAGATACAGGAGACTGGCTGTCACCCTTCACTGATGAAATAAGAGTTGATTCTTACAATTTATATTCTCTCTCTTTACTATTACTTAATGCATGAGAGGATTTCTTCCTTCTATTTTGAGACAGCTTAATTTCTTTAAAAGCCTATTATAAAAGATCTCCTGAAAGCTTTTGAAAATTCAAGTACACTAAATCCACGTGAATAACCTCATCATGCTTCTTGAGTACTTTAAAATAATTCTAGTAAATTTGTGAAACATAATTTCCTTCTGAAAGATAGCTCTTTTCATTCTTCTTCATGTTCACGTTTCTCCCTTATTTTGCATTTCTCTATTAATTCTCCTACTAACTATAATTTCTACATATTTAATATGTAGTGAGGTTAAATGGACAGATCTTAAATTTAACAGATTTATTTTTATGATTTTCTTTCTTTTTATAACTTATGTATGTATATACCTATTTATTTATTTTAAAACAAGTTGCCTAACAGATATGCAGGATCTCTATATTAGAGTTCCTTCAGAATTCAGGGGCAAGCAGCTATCCTAATGTTAGTAAAACTACAGTATAAATAGTAATTATGATCAAGTCAATCACAGGTCCTACTTTCAGAGATGATGCTCTCTGATCTCCAGAAATTGTAGAAACATTTTTTCCTTTTTGCAACGTTTTCAATGTGTCTGTTTGAAAACTGTCACAACAGAGCTGGCTTTATTCACGAACCCATTAGATTCATTCATTCAGAGTGAAAGGTATCTGGGGCAAATCTAATCGTAACAGACTGGGGCTCAGGTTGCCACCACTGCTCCTGATATTACCCTGACATGCACTTGGGGAGGGGACATGAGAAGTTAGAGATCCTTCACCCTCAAGAATAAGAGAGACTTTGCGACTAAATAATCATGAGGTCTGGAATAAATTGTAAAGAGAGAAGCATGATTTTGCCAAAATTCATTAGTCTGAGGAAACCAGAACATTAGACAATGATCTAACAGTTAAAGCCAGAGATCCAACCAACACACAATTACGAGAAGTTCTTGCCTGGAAAAATTCAAATTTTCTTACCAGCCTGCCAACTCCAGGAAAACTCCAAGTCAGCCAGTCAGACAGACTAATCCCATGAAACCCATGGAAACTGTTGTGAATACTGTGCTGTTAGTGGTGTTTCCAGGAAGCATAGGAACTGTTATGTCTCAGCTCCTGGGACTGCAAGAAGTACCACATCCACATTTCCAGGGCTAACAACCAAGCAGCCTGATAATCATTATAACCCTGTAATGGTAATTTCAACATTTTCCTGTGTGTTTCTGTTTCAAATGAGTACAAAACTAAGTATCAAACAACTGAACTCTTTTACCAATCAAAATTTCTTCTCCCTATAAGACCCTCATAACTTTATAATAAAGTGAGGTCAGAATTACATTCATAATCTGTGATGCACTTGGGGCTTTTTTTTCATGTAGAAGCCTGTTTCTACATCTCTGTGAGGAAAGCAGAGGTATGCAAAACAGAAGGAAGAGGCAGATATGAAGAAATGTTAAAAAAATAAAAAGTAAAAGGCATACATTACCAGAATAATTCCTAACTTCAGAAGGTTTTTAATACATCTGCTTGATTTCACTGTAGTCTCTACAAATTTCACAGATCTCCACAGGCATGTCTCAGGTTTTTCCTCACAGATCTCCTTAGAGAGTTTATGTGAGCCTTTAAAATAAATGCTCATAAGGGGGATTATGTAGTACAGTACTTAATTTTTTCAGTCTCCCTGTATCTCAAAGGAAAACTAAATTAATCTCTTTTGCCTATCTGCAGCAATGTTTTGAGAATATCTTCCCCGTACTACTTTGCTGTTGCATAAATAAATTACCATATCAGAAGGTAGGAAAAGGAAACGCAGATGGTAAGGTAAGAAACACTAAACCACAGTAAAATACTGTACAGGCTCATAAAGGTTTTACCCAGCCTTTCTAATTTTCCTATGTTTTAGAGATTTCTGTATTGCAGTAGAACATCTAACATGTTTACATAATCAAGCTTTTAAATGTAAAAAAAAGAAAACAGCCCTCAAAACCCAAACAGTCTGCATCTCACAGCAGCTATGCTATGCTAAAAGCAAGTGTAATCTGGTCTGCATTGTTGATTATCCTGTCAGGCTTTTCGAGGGGCTGCTGCTGAGAAATGCAACTATCTTCATTTCTGGATAAATTCCTCTGTGTTACTTGGGCCTTCCTGCCCCCTTCCCTAACTGCTCACTGGTATTTTAGCTGGGAGCTAACTGAGAGATATAAGAGAAAGAACCCTTGAGAAAACTCATGGGATGGGACTTAACTCCATAACCAGGTGCATTTTCAGATCCGTTATATGCAATCATGCTTTCAGGTTAAAGGAGCAACCACTCTGTGGTCTGTGTGCCACCACAGCCTTCTCATACTTTCTCTGTGCTGAAGAAACTTATTTGGAAGATGTGTGCTGCATAAAATTAATTACTGTCCTAGACCTCTTGCACAAGACAAGCTTTAAGTTTGTCTGTACATTTACTGGCAATATTCTGTATTCTTGCGGTTGTTTCAAGACAGGTTTAATTTTTGCAGTATTACCCTGTTAACCTCTTCTGAGGCCTCTACTTAATTACTGCTTAAAAGGGATACAGTGGATCTTTTTTTCACTAAAAAGCTGACACTTTAAAATACTTTTTCTATGATATACTGAACAATCAGAGCAGATAAACACTCACGGGTGTCCAGTTGTACAGTAAATCAGAAAGAAGAACAGATTGAGTGACTGCATTTTCTAAGTAAGACTAAGTAAATGTCTAGAAAAGTAAATATGAGTCATCAGCCCTAGGGTCCTGGAAAAAGAGGCAGCAGTATCACATAACCTTTTGTGTAGACCTATCAAAGTCTTCCTTCAAAAAAATTGGCTTATGCCTTCTCCCCTTTCTGTTTCAAAAATGTGCTGTTCCAATCAGTAAAATCCTTTAAATTTACATCCTAAATTATGGAGTCTTTACAGTCAGCTGTTCTGCCAGTGTTTCTATAAATTTAGCTGCAATAGGTCATAGAATCATAGAATCATAGAATGGTCTGGGTTGGAAGGGACCCCAAGGATCACAGAGTTCCAACCCTCCTGCCACTGGTAGGGCCAACAACCTCCAGGCCTGGATCTACACAAGGTTGCCCAGGGTCCCATCCAACCTGGCCTTGAACACCTCCAGGGACGGGGCATCCACCACCTCTCTGGCCAGCCAGTTCCAGCACCTCACCACTCTCTCCGTAAGAATTTCCTCTAATCTAAACCTTCTCCCCTTTAACTTTAATCCTTTCCCCCTTGTCCTGCCATTGTCTACCCTTTTAAAAAGTTGATTCCTCTCCTGTTTGTATGCTCCCTTCAGGTACTGGAAGGTTGCAATGAGGTTACCCCGCAGCCTTCTCTTCTCCAGGCTAAACAAGCCCAGCTCCCTCAGCCTTTCCTCGTAGGGGAGGTGCTCCAGCCCTCTAATCATCTTTGTGGCCCTCCTCTGAACCCTCTCCAACAGTTCCACATCTTTCTTGTATTGGGGGCCCCAGATCTTGACACAGTACTCCAGATGAGGCCTCATGAGGGCAGAGAAGAGAGGGACAATCACCTCCCTGTCTCTGCTGGACACAAGTTCAGCTTTAGTTCCTTCAAATTCACCTTTAGTTCCAGTTCAGCTTTAACCCTGCTGACTTTCTCCCTACATGATATCGCTAAATTCCTATAGTCATCCCAAGACACCTGCCCCTTCTTCCAAAACTCATATTTTCCCCTCTTTTCCCGATTATCTTCCTGGATCTCTTTACTCAGCCAAGCTGGCTTTCTTCCTCACCAACTCCTCTTCCAACAGACTGGGACAACCTGTTCTTGTGCCGCTAAGATTTCCGTCTTGAGGAGCATCCAACCCTCTTCGTCTCCTTTGCCCTCACGGGCTGCCTCCCATGGGATCTTATCAAGCAGCTTTCTGAACAGTCCAAAGTCAGCCCTACGGAAGTCTAAGGTGCTTGTTCTGCTGTCTCCCTTCCATACTTCTCCCAGTACAAAGAATTCTATCAGATCATGATCACTATGCGCCTGGCATCCTCCACCTTCACATCCCCCACTAGGCCTTCTCTGTTTACAAACAAGTCCAGCAGGGCACCTTCCCTGGTGGGTTCATTCACCAGCTGGATTAGGAAGTTGTTTTCCAAACACTTCAAGAACCTGCTGGACTGCTTCTTCCCTCCTGTATTGTACTTTCAGGAGATATCTGGTAAGTTGAAGTCCCCAATAAGGACGAGTCCTGGTGACTGTGAGACTACTCCCAGTTGTTTAAAAAACAACTCATTGGCTTCCTCCTCCTGGTCAGGTGGTTTATAGTAGACTCCCATCACTATATCTCCCTGATTTTGTACTCCTCTGATTTTTACCCAGAGACAGTCAACCCTGTCTTCACCATACTCCAGCTCTATGGTGACAAAGCATTCTGTGACATACAGGGCTATGCCACCTCCTCTCCTACTCAGCCTGTCACTCCTGTACAGTTTAAAACCAGCAATTGCAGCATTCCAGTCATGTGAATTATCCCACCATATTTCTGTGATGGCAATTACATCATGGTCTCCTTGAGTTACAAGGACTTCTAATTCCTCTTCTGTGTTGCCCATGCTGCGTGCATTGGTGTAGAAGCACTTCAGCTGGTCTATTGATCTTGTTACACTCCTAAGGGAACCCTTAGTGGTCTTGGACTTGCTCTGCCCTTACAGTGGGAAGGGGGGGATTTACTCATCCAGTTCCTACTTAGAGGTCCAGGGATGCAAGGTTCTGGAACCTTATTATGAGAATCCTGGCTGACAGAGAAGACCAAGGCAAAGAGCTCATTCAGTACCCCAGCCTTCTCTACATCTATTGCAGCCAATTCTTTCTCATTTACCAAAGGAGGTCAAGTCCAGGTTGGATGGGGCCCTGGGCAACCTTGTGTAGATCCAGGCCTGAGTTTGGTGGCCCTGCCTGTGGCAGGAGGGTTGGAGCTTTATGATCCTTGGGGTCCCTTCCAACCCTTGCCATTCTATGATTCTATGATTCTATTATTCTATGATTCTATGATTCTATGATTCTGTGATTCTATGATTCTATGATTCTATGAGGTACGCTCTCTTTAGCCTGTCTCTTCTGGCCAATGTACCTGTAAAATCCCTTCTTGTTGTTTTTAACATTCCTGTCCAAGTTCAGTTCCATCTGCACCTTGGCTTTCCTGATCCCATCTCTGCAAGTCCGAACAGCATCGTTGTATTCTTTCCAGGCAACACACCCATATTTCCAAAGCTTGTACTTGTCTGTCTTTTCCCTCAGTTTGACCAGCAAATCCTTGCTTAGCCATGCTGGTTTCCTGCCCCTCCTGCCCACTTTCTTATTCTGAGGGACAGAGAGCTCTCAAGCTCTTAGAAAGGCATCCTTAAAGAGTATCCAACTTTCCTCAACATTTGTGTCTCTAAGGACCACATCCCAGGAGAACTCGGCCAACAATTCCTTAAACAGCCTAAAGTTTGCTCTCCTAGAGCTAGAAGTTAAATAATAACAGATACAGCATTTCCCTGTAGTTTTTACAGATGTTTTCAACACAACCCTCCTTTACTTCTCACCTCAGTCTTAAAAAAATTTAATAATTCCAGCACAAATGCTTTCTTTTCTAAATTCATATACAATTTCTTGCATGAAATTGCAATGATTTTTTCATGTCTGAGTAGGTGAGACCTATTGCTTTCCTATTGCTCAGAAAATTTTATCAAGGAAAACTATGGGTTTAATCTAGCACTTTCAATGTTTGGAAAGCTAAGAATTAAAACTTTGCTCCCAAATTATTTTAAAATGTATAAAAATCTCTAAACAGTGTGGTGTTCAGATGAATGGCTGTTATGGGTGACAAAATCATATAAAAACGTGTCACTGAAATCCCATTGCCTGGGATGCTTGCTTTTGTATACTATGGGTTTTTTTGTGGGGAGGAAAAGGAAGTCATTTCAGTGATAATGATGACAATGGCTTAGTCAGCATCTTTTGTCTGAGGACTGGATATGGAAAGGAACATGATAGTCCTCAGATTTTTAATGCTGCATAAGTGTTACCTAGTAATAATGGTACATCAAAAATAAAATTTTAAAAAGTGTAGAAAATATCTGTAGCTTCTCTCCCTATCATAGAATTCCAATATTTTTTAGATGTTAATGTTTTTCAGTGGGTTACCAAAACATGCTTTAATTCTAGCACTGCACATAATTACTGAACCCTTTTGAACATGTAACGAGACATATCAAACCAGAACAACTTGCTTCACTTTTCTCCTTTCTTTTTAAATGATCTTCTCAAACAACATTTATTAACTTTTCGTATTTTGGTCCCAGTAGAATTCCTTTCTTTTTGTTTTAGATAAAAATAATGATATAAGATGATGCATGACCAGGAATATGATGCTGTCAATAAGAAGCATTAATTAACAAATTAATTAGATGCAATTTGTTTCTTTCCCTCATGAGAGAAGAAAAGAGTTTTTCTATCTTGCTGGAAAGCATACTAAATAAGAAGAAACATGCATATATCAATCCCCTAAATACTGCAACCTTAATAAATTTCCTCTAGGGTTTCTTTCTCGAGGGTAGATACAAATTGTTTTCTTAAACTGGCTCACCCATCCCTAATCCACAGTTTGCCAACATAATTTGCTTCTGCTTATCGTCATGTCTTAGCAACTGCAGCAATAATATAGCCTCTCATGGTCCTCACTTACAGGTAAACCAAAACCACTTGGTACAGTAGAATAATTTATTTTTATTTATATTTCCTTAGGCCAGATCTATATTAGTGTATATTAAATGGTCTGACCTCTGTGCTGAAAGTATTTTTCCATTTTAAGTAAACATTGGAAATGCCTAATTCTTTCCTGTTTTGACCCAGGTCTTTTGTTAAGATAAAGTACCTGTAGGTGTCACAAGGGAAAGAAGAAGTACATAAGTAAATAAAAAAAACAAGAACACAGTTAAGAATATAGTGCATATTCAAACTGCTTCTGTTGTTCTTGTTTGCAGAAAAAAGGAATGGTGTGAAAAAATTTTGTAAAATCACTTTCTTAAAATATTATCTAAGTGCCATTATTATTTGAATGTCTTTTCCACAGTAATCATAAGAAAATTACAGTGCATTGAAAAATCAGAATATGACCTCCCCTTCTCCTCCCATTTACAAATGTATCTCCTCTCTATTTATTTCTCTTACACTTAGATTGTCAATATTTTTTTGAAGGACTCATGTCTTGAGTAAAATTGATGAATGACACTGTTGCCGTGAACTTCTTAAGTCATTGGAAAAAGCCTCTAGAACACAGCAATTAATCCCATTACATAATAGACATTGTAAGATGTTTAAGGTAACAGGATGAATTGCTCTCTGGAGATGCCTATTTATCGCTGACTATCAAGAAGCCCTAGATAACTAACTTACCCTGGGCACCAACTTCTTCTCAGCTTAAGTCGGATGACATGAATATCATACGTAAAGTTATTTTCTGGAACTTAGTCTGTCCTGCAATAAGAAACTCAGCTCTGATTCTCTATAAAATGTTTTATCTTTTAAAAGGGTAATGAATAACAAACTTTCTTTGGCTTGAGTAAGAAGATACTTACAGTTGAAAAATTTTCTCAAAATAATGAGAAACGTAAATTTAAAGATAATTTAAAGAACATACTATAATGAAAAGTACAGGATACAAGAAGCAGCTAGTTCTAAAATGTCATGGAGCTTTGCCACATTTTCTTGCAATATCTAAATAATCATTAAAAATTATAATGAAGAATGCGGCTGTTTGTTCACAATGGAAATGTCATTATCAGACCCAATCATGCTGTCAATTATTTTATGACTGTCACTTAATAAATTAATGAATTTCTACAGATTAATCCTATACTTTGTCTCTTTGTCTTTCCTGGTTTACTTCTGATTTTCTTTTAATTGTGTCTAACAGTCAGAACCATGAATAATGCCAGAATATTGCAAAAATTATAGCTCTGAAGCATAGAAGGTAGCAAAAGATCAATTAAAGAAGGAATAAAAACTAATAATGTGGAAGTTAAAGTAAGCTAGTAAATGCATTAATTTATACCTTAGAGACAGAGGAAGGCAGATATCCTTTCTCCCTATATAATTAGCATCACCAAGGGAAGACAAAATAATTTGTCCCCTTCTGGAAAATGCTGAGCCTTTTTAATTACTTTATGTGGGAACTGGATAGTCACTAATGAAAACATGAAACAGCACGAAGTCAGAATTAGAAAAATGTATGAAAAAATAGCTAAACAAAATGCTCAGATCTTGAAAATTTAATTACAGAGCCAGGTGTTTGTTTTGATTGGGAGGGTTTTTTGGTTTGGTTTGGTTTGGTTTGGTTTTTGTTATGGTGATTTGTTTTGTTTTGCTTTTTGTTTTGTTGTTGTTTTATTAAGTTCAAAGTTTCTTCTGGCTTTTCCATAAATGTGCATGATGTCATGATATTTTTCATTATATATTTTCACATGATAGTGTTAAATAATCATCACCTTCAATGACAAGGACCGGATTTTTCACTTCACACTATTTTGTGTCTAAACCAGCAACTTGATTCAGTAAAGTTTGACCGTAGAAGTAAAATAGCATTCACTTATGCAACCCTGATGGTTGTGAGGTGATAAGCCAAGATGAAAAGTTCTTTCTCAAACAGCTTTCCCATGTATCACAGCCTTGCCAGCTATGTAAGCAGCATGCCACTGCTGTATTCACTGTAATCAAATTTCTCTAGAACAGCAAGTTGTTAGAGCTATTAAATGTCTCAACTGGAAACCTCCCATATGGCTAAATCGAAAGGTGGCAGCTAAACAGGCTGAACGAACATGTGCTCATTTAGAGTAGCATGCCCCAAATGCTTCTATCAACAGATATACAGTTTTCAAGATCACTTGTTTACTGAGATTTATTTTGAGCAACCACCAGATTTCTCTTAAGGTTTCTGTCATTAGTTGGTTTTCCCGTATGCTGAATGCTGCAAAAATGTCACTGCACCAGCAGACAAGATGTTCAGGTTCAAGTGATCTTCAGTTGGGTCACAGACCCAATTATGCCCTGAAGTCCAAAGCTGGGCTTCCTTTTCACAAGCAGCTTTGCCTCACTTAATAACACTGTAGTGAATGCCCTCATCTAATATATCTCAATGGGAAGAACAGATGCCTTAATCATCCATTCCTTAAAAATAAAATGTAGGCAATATTTTATTTTCTTTAATCAAACCTCTTAATTTAATGGGAAAAAAAACCAAACGTTTTCTACGGTATCTTTAATTTTGAACTCCTCATTGCTATGTCCCTTGGCCTTTATCCTCACAATATACAAGACATTTATACAAGAAATTACATATTTTTGTGAATCTATATGCAACATTATAAAGAATATCACTGGTTACAGTTCATTTTTTTAAAAATAAATTTCAAATAATTTGCAAAGTAATACTAAAATTTTAAAAGAATTTAAAACAGCTATGAATTTTTAGAATCTTTGCAGGATTAAAAAAAATAGTCTAACTATAAGAATACCTCGCCATAAGCAGGTAAATTCTTCCATTTACATTAATTCAGTGTGATGGTTCAGAACACGCATTTTTACCGCAGCATAAAATGAAACACAAAACCTCAAAAAGCTGGGGTGTTGTGTAGAGAATGAGTAAATGAGAGAAAACTTGTGTTGGCTCATGTGACTGTTGCCGACACATTGTCCTAACAAAACTAATAAAGTTAGAGATCACCTAGAAACTTGTGTTTTTACCATTGAAGTATGCATCAACTGCAAGTTGGAATATCTACCCAAAAGCAAGTAACTATTATTATTATTATTATTATAGAGGTGATGGATGCCCCATCCCTGGAAGTGTTCAAGGCCAGGTTGGATGAGGCCCTAGGCAACCTTGTGTAATCCAGGCCTGAGGTTGGTGGCCCTGCCTGTGGCAGGGGGGTTGGAGCTTTATGATCCTTGGGGTCCCTTCCAACCCTTGCCATTCTATGATTCTATGGTTATCATTATTACTACTACTACTACTACTTCTACTACTACTACCACTACTACTGTTCTTTATGGCAGCTGTTTTGAATAGATTCCTAATAACTTAAAGTTTGTATTCCAAACATCATGGTCTCGTTAAGGATAACGATCGCTACTGCCCTTCTCTGACATCCCTGAGATGACCTCTTGCCATCTTTTTCCTCTGCAGTTTCTTGTGTCCTGGGTCATGAGGTTAAGAATTGGGTCTCATGCATAGCCTAGTTTGCATAAAGTTCTCTAATGTGTTGGTAATCCCCTCTGTTTGGGGCTGTGATGTTTGTTTCTTTCTTTTTAACGGTTGTGTGTTACAGGTTTGTTTTTCATTCTGGATAACAGTGCATTAAAATCATTAACGCTTTTTTTTTTTTTCCCTCCTTTTTTTCTCTCCCTTAATGATCACACCTCTTTTACTGATGATCTTTGCTTTTAAATTTGACCTTTTCTTGATGTCTGCAAAAATTTAAAGAATTGTGACAAATTCACAATAGCTGCTTAAGCATCAACACTAGAATCTGGGGAATTGTTTTTAACCTTCACAAAGCTAATTTCACCCTATCTCCACCTCCCCCAGTATTTAATCTACTCCTGCATGTTGGTGGACTGAAGATTTCTTAGGTTGACTCATTCATTAATCTTCATCATTATTTTAAAGTTATTAAAAAAATATAATGTAGGGATTTTTTAAAAAGAAATAACACACTAAAAAAAAAAACCCATCAAACAAACGTAAGTAAAGGTAATATTGAATCTCTGTTCCATCTCAAATTCTCCTATGATCAGCAAGATGTTTAAATTTAAAGATGAAGGTTAGCCATTTGGAAGTAAATAGCAAACCTCCCATTGACTTCAGTGTGGTCAAGATTTCATTTTCCAGATCAGCTTGCAGAAGTTTGTGGGGAAAAAAAAAAGTCTAAATTGACAAGCAGTATTACTCAGAATGAATAATTCAACCAAGTCTTTTTAAGAGAATTGTCCAGAAAAGATTTACATCATTCATTTTAAAAGAAAGAAACAGAAAATTGTAATAAATGAGGTTGTGACTTTTCTAAGCTATAGCTGTATAAAAATATTTCCCTCTGGATAGAGGTGTTACTTTTATAGTGCAATAATAGTCTTCAGTCTTGGGCTTCAGACATTTTATCAGGATCTCAGTAAATGGTCTACCTTTAGGACAATATTTTATCATGATTGCCCTTAAAACTAGTTACTATTTATATGACAGAGCATTTATTGTTTTGATGGTTTGGCTCATTGGACATAGTCATGCTACTGAACAGCCAGTGGTGACAGAGACAGTTTCTTACATCAAACTACTAAAAAGAAAAAGCTGTTTTAAATGTAAAAGATTGAGTGTTTGCCATGAATGCTAAAACAGCTCAGCATACTGTTCCATGAAACCTTAGAATACCCCTTATCATTAACTCCAATTTGTATAACAGACAATGAAAAAAAACAAAACAAAAACAAAACTGCAAAAAAAAAAAAGTCAAAGGAGAAAATACTCCAGTTGTTTTGATTCCACAAAGACAGAAAGGGAGTAGGAAACCAAGCGTTAAGTAAATAAAACCAAAGAAACCAATTGCGATATTTACTCCTCTACAGGACAACTTGCCACTTTTAACAAGTCTTTTCAGCCAGTATAAACAACTGTAAAGTGTTCTGAAGAGTTAACCTTAAAAATATATATTTATACCAAAAAGGAACATGATGTTGTGGCAAACAAATATGTTCTACTCACACACCAGTGTGCACTTATTATTCAGAGATAAATATAAATAGATATCAGCAACAAATACATTGCCATGCCAATGTACTGCTACTTTGGTGATACTATGTACACAGTTTTAGAACTGTAGTGAATCAATAATGTTCACTAAATCCTGAGGTTCTTTTTTGTCATTAACTTCGTGACTACAGACTTCTGGTAGTGACAGAGAGTATGCTGATTAGTCCTCTGTGAATACAGCTTTTAATATTACTAGATTACTAGAATTGTAATTATTTTCCTCTGTTTCCACCCAGTGCACCTCTCCTTGCTATCATAATGTTGTTTGGAGGGAAAAAGAAAAAAAAAACAAAAAAAGAGAAAAAGCCCCATGAGCCAATAAGGACAGATTTGGTTAGGGGATTCATTTAATTAAACAAAATGACTCTGAAGGGAGAAACTTGAAAGAAGAATTCCTTCAAAGAAGTTTTAGCCATGACAATGGTTTTAAAGCCAGACTGAATCACAGAATCACAGAATTGTAGGGGTTGGAAGGGACCTCGAGAGATCATCGGGTCAAAACCCCCTGCCAAAGCAGGCTCCCTAGCTCATACTGCACAGATAGGCGTCCATATGGGTCTTGAATATCTCCAGAGAAGGAGACTCCACCACCTCCCTGGGCAGCCTGTCCAGGGCTCTGTCATCCTCACTGTGAAAAAGTTCCTCCGCATGTTGGTGCGGAACTTCCTGTGCTCCAAATTGTAGCCATTGCTCCTTGTCCTATCTCCACTGACCAAAGAAAAGGGGCAGGCCAATTCCCCCTACACCCCATACTTAAGATATTTATAAACATTGATTAGGTCCCCTCTCAGTCTTCTTTTCTCCAGGCTGAACAGACCCAGCTCTCTCAGCCTTTCCTCATAGGAGAGATGCTCCAGGCCCTTAATCATCTTCGTAGCCCTTCTTTGGACTCTCTCCAGGAGATCCCTGTCGTTTTTACACCAAGGAGCCCAGAACTGGACACAATACTCTAGGTGGGGCCTGACCAGGGCAGAGTAGAGGGGGAGTATCACCTCCTTTAACCTGCTGGCCACACTCCTCCAGATTCACCCCAGGATTCCATTGGCTCTCTCAGCCACCAGGGCACACTGCTGGCTCATAGCCAACCTGTCTTCAACCAGGACCCCCAGGTCCTTCTCCACAGAGCTCTTCTCCAGCAGGTCAACCCCCAGCCTGTACTGACACATGCGGTTGTTGCTCCCCATGTGCAAGACTTTACTCTTGCTTTTGTTGAATTTCATCAGGTTTCTCTCTGCGCAGCTCTCCAGCCTGTCCAGGTCTCGCTGGATGGCATGTCAGCCACCCCTCCCAGCTTTGTATCATCGGTGTACTTGCTGAGGGTGGATGCTATTCCCTCATCAAGGTCATCAATGAAGATATTAAACAGGACAGGACCCAACACCGAGCCCTGGGGAACACCGCTAGTCACAGGCCTCCATTCAGATTCTGTTCCACTGATCACGACCCTCTGAGCCTGGTCCGACAGCCAGTTCTCGACCCACCTCACTGTCCACTCATCTATCCCATGCGCTTTCAGCTTTTCTATCAGGTTGTCATGGGAGACAGTATCGAAAGCCTTGCTGAAGTCAAGGTAGATGACATCCACTGCTCTCCCTCCATCCACCCAGCCACTGATGAGATCATAGAAGGCTATGAGATTGGTTGAGCATGATCTCCCCTTGGTGAATCCATGCTGACTACTCCTCATGACCTTCTTCTCTTCCAGTTGCTTGGCATCCAGAACAAGCTGTTCCATAACTTTTCCAGGGACAGAAGTGAGGCTGACTGGCCTATAGTTGCTAGGATCCTCCTTCTTGCCCTTTTTAAAGACTGGAGTGATATTGCCTATCCTCCAATCCTCAGGCACTTCTGTTCTCCAAGACCTGTCGAAGATGATAGAGAGCGGCTCCACAATCACTTCCACCAGCTCCCTCAGCACATGTGGATGCATCCCATCCAGGCCCATGGATTTGTGTTCATTAATCCCTTTGAGCTGCTCCTGGACCTCCCCTACCTCAACTAGAGGGAAGCTCTTCGTTCCCCAAACACTCCTATTTTCATCCAGGATCTGTATGTCCCGAGGAGCCTTTGGAGTGAAGACCGAGGCAAAGAAGGCATTCAGTATCTCCACCTTCTCATCATCCCCCGTTACCTGGACACCCACCTCATTCAGCGAGAGACCTACATTATCCCTGGTCATCCTCTTAATATTCACATACCTGAAAAAACTCATTTTATTGCCCTTTCTGTCCCTTGCCAATTTCTTTTCCAGGTTGACTTTAGCCTTCCTAGTCGCATCACTACAGGCCCTGACAACATCCCTATATTCTTCCCAGGTATTCAGACCCTGTTTCCACAGTTCATAAACCTTTTGCTTCCCTTTGAGTTTACTCATGAGCTCCCTGCTCATCCACGCAGGTCTTCTGCCTCTCTTTTCCGATTTCTTACTCAAAGGGATGCAGCGTTCCTGTGCTTGGAAGAAGTGCTGTTTAAATGTTACCCAGATCTCACAGGTCCCCTTTCCTTCTAACAGCATAGCCCACGGGATAGCTCCTAATAGGTTATGGAGGAGATCAAAGTTAGCTCTTCCAAAATTCAGGGTAGCTATCCTTTTTGGCTTGCTTCTCCCACCCAGGATTTTGAACTCTATTATTTCGTGGTCACTTTGTCCTAGGCTGCCCCCGACCTTCGCCTCCCTAACAAGCCCATCCTTGTTAGTAAGAACAAGGTCCAGCACCTGCCCTCCTCTTGTAGGTTCCTGCACCATTTGTAGCAGGAAATTGTCTTCCACACATTGCAGAAATTGTCTGGACTGCATATGACTGGCCATATTGCTTGTCCAGCAAATATCTGGATAATTGAAGTCCCCCATAAGGACAAGCGCCTGGGATCTCTAGGCTACTTCTAGTTGCTTATAGAAAGCACTATCAGCCCGCTCCTCTTGATCAGGATGTCTATAGTACACACCCACAACAGTGTCACTCATACTAGCGTGACCCTTGATTCTTACCCACAAGCACTCAACTGATGGTTCATCTTTCCCGAGGTGGAGCTCAATACATTCCAGCTGCTTTCTGACATAAAGAGCAACTCCTCCACCTTGCCTCCCTAGCCTGTCTTTCCTGAAAAGCACATAGCCATCGATGACAGCGTGCCAGTCATCCAAGTTGTCCCACCATGTCTCCGTGATTGCAATGAGATCGTGGCCGTGCAACTGCATGAAGATCTCTAATTCTTCCTGTTTGTTTCCCATGCTACGTGCGTTTGTATAAAGGCATTTTAATGGGGGCAGACACAGGTATCTTCAACAGATCACAGCGAGATTTCTGACAGGGGAAGGGCAATTGCAGCTCCACTGAGGAGTCCTCAGGGCAATCCACAGAAATTTCCCTACTGTCACATACAACAACATCCCCAAGTCTGTCACTGTACCACCGGCATTTACCTTCTTCCACCGCCAACTCACATTGAGTCTCCCAAAGCACTTGCTTGACCCCAGCAGCCTTCCCAATGCCCTCTTCCCCCTTCCCAATGACCCCTTCCCCCTTCCTAACTAGTTTAAAGCCCGATCAATAAGCCCTGCCATCTCCTGGGCAAGGATTCGCTTTCCCCTAATACTGTATGTCACATATGTTATCAACAGAAAAAAGCTTTTATGCTTTTCAGAGTTTCTGCATAGAGAATATATGCTAGGTAAAACCAAGCAGGTCTCATCTAATCTAGTTTTATATCTCTAGTAGGCAGCTGTCAACATTTAAATTAGTCATGCTACAGCTGCATTGTTATTCAAGAAACAGGGTCCTTTAGGGTACTTTTAGTTAAATTTATCCGATGGAGGATGAGATGAGGGTTTCATAGAGGTGCCCATATCAACTATACAGAGGTGGGAGTTATTAGCTCAAGCAAGTGCCCAATTGTCTCTTGCTCAAGCTTCAAGCAGACCAGATATTATATGAATACATATAACAGACCCTGAGCCAACAATGGTAGAGCAGTGGTCTCACATTGGTTTTGATTGCACACCTCTCTCAGTAAAAAATAAAAATTGAGCATGCACCCCCTTGTATAGTATATTTGTTTATTTATAAATGTTATGCATGTATCTTGGATTTACATGGTATGGTTTTGGTGGCAGGAAGGTGGGCTACAGGGTTGGCCTCTTTGAGGTGGGACAGTGGGTGTCCCCGTCACACAGTGCTGGTTCCAGCTAGCTCCCAAATTGGACCCACCAGTGGCCACGTACTAATATGCTACGTACATCATAAGACATATGAAAAAAATATAAATTTAGAAATGGATCAGTGTCCTGGTTTTGGCTAAGTTTCTAGTAGCTGTTGTATTGCTGTGTTTTGCCTTTAATAAGAGCACGTTGATAGCACACTGAGGTTTTTAGTTGTTGCTGGTTAGTTGTGGTGTCTATGCTTAATGATTCAGTGAAATATAATAATGCTGAATAGATTGATGTAGATGTAGCTTGAGACAATTCACATAACTTTAATTTGTGTATTTTAAGAATATATTTAGTTTTGATTTTAGTAGAATATGGCTGTGTTTTAACTGTGAGCTGTTTCATGAAAGCGGCTACAAAACTTAGCTTAGCCTTGAAGCTAGTGAAGATTGGGGAGTCACAATTGGGGAGAACAATGACCAATTAAGCGACAGAGTATATCTTGTTTTCATTTAAAAGGCATTCCTAGCTAGTTTGTGTAGGGCTGTGTTTTGAGCTCAGGAATGTGTTTTCATAACTATGGAGAAAACTGTAAAGAGCATGCACTGAGAGAGAGGAAGATGACCAGCCTTCATCCCTGAAGACCACCAGAAGACCCCCTGAGTGTCACTGAGCATGCACCATCTGGGAGGAGTTAATGAAAAGGCATCATTAGACAAGGACATTCAGCTGCTCAGGCTCTTCCATTTACACCAGAAGCTGGGAGAGCACAAGCCAGGACAGACTGTCCAAAGAGATATTCCCCATCATATAAGGTCACACTCCATATATAACCAGGAAAACTAGCCAGGAGACAGAGTTGCTGCTTGGAAACAGACTGGGCATCACGTTGCTTTATTTTCCTTTCATGTTCAGTGAGAAATTGCATTTCTGCATCACTTCTATTGTTATTATTGTTGTTACTGGTTTTATTATAATTTTCTTCCCTTGTTCTCCTATTACACTGTCTTTATCTCAGCCCACTTAAAGATGCAAAGGATGAAAAAAACCCCTCTATTTAAAAAAAATAAATGTAATTTTTCTTACTAATGATTCAAAAAATACTTTCTTCCCATACCCCAAAAGATTGTCCTACACCCCTCAGGGAGTGCGCACATCCCATTTTGCAGACAATTGCCTTAGAGAGTAGTCCTCAAATTTTACAGCCTGGTTTAATCTTCTGTTCAGTTTGTGCTAACAAGTGACAGAATAGACAGTATAGGAATGCCAACAGTGATGTAAATTTCCACTTGGTTTTACTCACTTTAGGCTCAATTTACCTGTAAATTTTCTGATTTGATGTGAATTTGGCCCTTCCAAAAACTCTCATGTTATCACAATGAAACCAAACTGGTTTATTTTTTTTTTTTTTTTTGAGCAAATACCTCTCTTATTCCTTCCCTAAATCTTTGAAAAACTTTCTTTATGACTTAATGAGAAAAAACAAAAAATTTAAAAAAAAATAAATCACATATTATTTCAAGTATTTCTTAATAACTTATTACTAAATGGGATTTACCAGATGCCTTTTTGCAGATATTTAAAAATAATATACTTGTGTGTTTATTTCATCATTAAATTGACGTTCAACTCTTTATATTCCTGTAAAGAAATTAATGCTGAATGAAGAAAAAACATTGGTGTTTTAAGAAATTTTTAAGATTTACTCATTAGAAAGAACAAGAGGGAAGGAGTGTGAACTGGCTGAAGTGGAATCAGGATATTGTTTCAGCTTCAGAAATTGTTGAGGAAAAGAACACAAAACCGAAAAGAATAGAAGCCTTTGAGAAATCCTTTCCCACAGTGAAAATCAGGAGAGAAAAAGTGAGAGATGTATACTGTAGTGATGCTATGGAGACCACCAAAGAGGAAGAGGTCTTGAGAGCATTTCAATTTCTGCAGAACTGACCATCTTCTATTGACTCTGTAGGACATCTTGGGGACCGACATCCTAAGTCAGCTGCAGGTGACATGAGCACCCCTGTAAGTTTTTAATGGTGTGCTAAAAAGAGAGTGGAAGTTCTTTTACTGTCTCAATAAAAAAAACCTCACTCATTTTCAAACATGAAATACCTCTGTCACATAAAACCTTGTTTCTCTTCTGCTTATTGCTGTGAATTATTGATATTTTTTGTCACACATTATAAAGGCCAACACCATACACTGGAGCCTTGGCAAGATGAACACTGCATAATGTACATTTGAATTCTGGATTAGACAAGCTTATATCTTAATAGAAAGTTTTTCCTCTTGATGCTTGATTTGTTTTGGTGGTGAAGTAGATATTTGTAAACTGCAGGAACAATCTGTATATAATATCCTCCCACATTTTTTATAATGTACACAAGAAGATTCTATTGAAGGAAAAATTAAAACTAAGGATTAAAAGACAGTTTAGAATGCACCTTAAGGAAAATACAAATTTGTTACTGTAACTTCAGCAGTACCTCTGATTTCTTCTGTGTTTTGCTTTTGGGTTTTTTTCCTAGTATTAAAACATTTTTGCAGTGACCCACTAATTTGCCAAGCTTTCAATTTTTGGTTTTCTTTGTTTTTTTTTTAATTACACACTCATTTTTGTAATCCGTTGGAGAAATAAGAAAATTTCCCTGCTAAGCTACATCTATCACCAAGTTTGTCATTCCTTGTCAAAGTGATGCTCTCTTACATACTTATTCACACATTTTGAAGGACCACTGATATGGTAGTTATTCTCCACATTGGTATTTAGTGGCATTCAAGAGAGCATTTGCCATTGACACATCCTTTGCAATGTAGCATAAACAGAACATTTAATAAGGCTCATTTTAATGAAGAGACATTTTAAGACAGGTTAAGGATGAAATCATGGATTTACTTCCATTTATGAATTACAGAACTGAAAATGGCTGCTAGTATCACTCTAATTCTGTTTTTCCATTGGCAAAGTAAAGGTCAGTCTAGAGCAGGAAAATATTTATATGATGGTATTATAACAGACCTGCAGTTTGTTAGTTGAAGTTTCCAGCACACACCTCTGTGTCAGTACTTATGGTGACAACAAACTGGTGAATGCAATATAGGTACAGGAAAAATAACGGTCTGGTACTGTGTCCTTTTGCATATCAGATATGATCAGGATCTCAGTTATGCTTATATTCATTTCATTTCCAGCAGTACTGTGGTATTCAAGGAAGAATAAAAATGCAAGGAGACATTTTTGCTAAACTGTTTTGTTACTCTGCCTTTCCCCTCCATTCAGCTCATTTTTTTTTGTCAGCTTTGACATATAACATAAAATTTTCAGAAGTGCCTAAGGGCCATATTAAAAAAAGGACTGAGGTATCTCAAGTGGGACTTACACTGCAGATACCAGCCATGAAGAGTGTGATTCTGAAAAACCCTACACAATCTCTGTAGGCTTCTTATGATTCAAATGTAAAGTTTTCTGTGCGCTAGAAATATATACCCAGAAGTTCCTAAATCCTCACAGTTAAGTTCAGCATCTGAGTTTTCTTGGAATACAGAAATTAGGTATTACTCTGCCTAAATCCCTCTGGAGTTGGCTCTAGGAGGTGATCTCAGAGTCGGCATAATATAAAAGACACAGAACTGATGTCTTTCAAGCTGCTTTTTTATTTGCCATTTTCCTTTGAAGCACTGGTAAGAAGAGAAAGAACCCTTTAGTTTTTATATCCTGATCAGAAGTATCACCAGGCTGCTTTGTTCCCTATTGTCCCTGGAAGACTTTGTATTTCCATTTCTCAGCTTAGTGGAGCAGACTTATACCACTAGATAACACACCAGGTGGGGAGATCACCTTATCTTCTTCTTTTAGAAGCCGTGCCATGATTCAGACTTGGATTCATTTGGCCAGAAAGAGGAAAAAAAGAATCTATAGGCTAGCAGTTACTGTGAGCGTGAATCCTTGCTGTCAAGGACTGTTTAGCATTTCAGATTAGGCTGTCCTGGCCTCCCAGTTGATTTCTCTGAAGAAACAAACTTATTTTTGCTCTGTCTTAAGCACTGAAGTGGCATCTTCTTTTCTTTTTCTTTTTAAAATATATTTAAATTACTCATGAGGAAATTCGTTTAAAAAACCACTAAGGGGTTTCTGAGTGTTTGCTTCTACACTCACAACTATAGAATAAGCACTTTTTTCACCATACTATCCCTTATGAAGTAAGATGCTATTATATTGAATGTATTAAAAATAAATCATTATTTATAATGTGTATAATACATGTATAATAATCCACTGGATCCTTATCTGAATCTTAATCACCATTTGGTTTAGATCATTTAGGCTGTCTTTCCTCTCTCATTTTGCTGTATTGTCCTGCTAATGGCACAAGAGCATCACAAAATGAAACCCAGACTGCTCTAAGCTGCAGTGGCAGCAGCGGGAGCTCCTAATCATTCCTTTTCAGAGAATATGAACAACAGCCAAATTACTCATCTTGATCACTGAACTGGCAATGTCTGCTGCCTGAGTGTGTCAGCTACAAGTGTAAAGTAAGAGAAGACTGATATAATCTGGCTGCGTAAGGGGGGAATGTAAGGGAGAAGGGACAAGGAAGGGGACAGTATGGGAACTGCCCACTACCTGCAGTGTATCAGTTTTTGTGCTAACAGTAAGCGTTTGAGCAACTCACCTGAGTCCTGGTGGCAGGAGCTTCCCTGTCCCAAAAGAACAGCTCCTACAGCTGAGTCACTGCTGAGGTTTTTGCAGCATTGAAGAGATCACAGAATCACAGAATTCACATAATTGCAGGAGTTGGAAGGGACCTCCAGAGATCATTGAGTCTACCCCCCCTGACAAAACAGGTTCCTTAGGAGAGATTGCACATTTAAGTGTCCAGACAGGTCTTAAATATCTCCAGAAGAGACACCACAACCTCCCTGGGCAACCTGTCCCAGGGCTCTGTCACCCCCACTGTGAAGATGTTCTTCTGCATATTGGTGTGGAACTTCCTATGCTCCAACTTGTGGCCATTGTCCCTTGTCCTGTCTCCACAGACAACTGAAAAGAAGCTGGCTATTTCCCTTTGTCTCCCACACTTCAGATATTTATAAACATTAATAAGATCTCCTCTCACCTCTCAGCCTTGTTTTCTCAAGGCTGAACAGCCCCAGTTCATTCAACCTTTCCTTGTAGGGGAGGTGCTCCCAAGATCATTCGCAGAAGGGTGGTTTTTTCACCCCAGTAATGAATATTCAGAATCATGGTAGTTGGAGCACTTTACATGAAGGTAAAAGTTGTGATTCAGTGTTGTTTATCATTCCTTAGTGGCCTGAATAAAGAGATCCTCCTTTGCCAAAAGTGGTATAAAGTTTATCCTTTAATTTTTTATTTTGCATGGTGGTTTTGGAGAGTTTTGGTTTATTTTGTCTTGGTTTTGGTTTTGTTTTGGTTTTAGTTTTATTTGGTTTTGTTATAGCCAAAGCTTTATTTACTTCCTAATAATGACTGAGAGTTTAAAAAGTTTTCCACAGCAGCAAGTGATGCACAGTGGAAACCTTTTCCTAGGACAGAAGCTTTGATTTCAAAGAAATCTTATATTCTTTAATGCTGTCCATGTAAGTGGGGGGTATCCATTTCTGATAGTGAAGTACAGCAAGAAGTTTCTGTCCTATGTGCAATCATTGTAAATAATAATAATAAAAAACAACTACTCCGAAATAAAAGGCATGCTGCATCTGTACTTTTTGATAGCAAATTTTAGTGTAAGCCCCTCAGGATTCACATGAGCAAGACCAATAGAAGATTACTGCTGAGATTTGACTGCTCAATGGCTTCAATACAGCAGGGAACCAATTTGAGGGGAAAAATGATTTAAAAAAAAAAAAGAAAAAAAGAAAAAAAGAAAAGCAATGAAGTCAGGGAGTTTGAGAATGAAATTTACAAAACGATTTCTCAAACAGTTCACCTCTGTATCACTTCCTCCCTAGAGTGTCAAGCAATGTTATAAAAAGTGTTGCTATAACAACACTAATTAATTATAGTGGGATTTCATGTGTGGCAGTAAAAATCCAAGCTACAGTAGTCCTGTTTTATGTCATAGCTAGTGGTGTAAGACAAGAAGTATATGATGCTGAGATCATACATAGTGCAGTAATTACCAAGAAAGGCCAGCTTGTGTTAAGGCAATACATACATATCTACCCTTATAGTTTAGAAACATGAGTGACCCTCAAAAATATTGACACTTTTCATACTGTATATTAGAATATAAATTGATCAGAGAATGAAATTTATGCAAAATGGTGTACAAAAGACACTATCTCTTAGGATCACTTAGAAAATATAGTGTAGGTACCAAATAAGTTACAAACCCTTAAATTTTTGATTGCCATTGGCATTTCCTGTAAGGAATTTTTTGGGGTTTTTTTCATTGAAGTGGTATGTCCCAGAGTTTGTAAGTCTGGGGTATTACAACAGTCTCACCAAGTAGTGAATTTCACCTATGTTTAGACACTTTCTCCAGCTGATAACACAACTTACAGACCAATTTATTATATGTTTGCATCATACTTTAGATCCCAATGATCAGAACCAATGATCAGACCTAGGAAGAAATAAAAAATCCTGGATAATCATTAATCCCACAGATAATAAAAATGTTTTCTGCATACTTTAAGGTCTTGTAATGCATTATTCTCCAGTGATTATGTTTAGAAATGCTGACCAGCTTGAATAAGTTCACTGGTTTCCAGTAAAGGTTTCATTTCTGAGACCAAATTATGGAGCAAGCACTTTTTGATAAAAATTACTTTCAACAAAACTTAACAGATGAATGAAATTTCTGTACTTCACAAATGCTTATGACATGCCAAAAGACTGTAGTCTTTTGATCGAGACACCTGGACTTTTTTTCCAGTGAAAGGGTATGAAACAAGCTCATGGATATGACAAATGAATGGTCTTTCTGCTGTCACATGTTATTTAACCTGTGCATCACAAACTCTTTGTTCATTTATTCAAATGACATCTGTCTCAGTATCCATGTGTAGCCCTTCTCAGAATTAAACACACCTTGAATACTAATGCTTGAGCTGGTTTCATCTTCAGCCAAGGACAAGGAAAATGGTACCTAATGTGTTCCTCTTTCCCAATGTTTCCACTGTCATTTGGTTTCAAATGCTTTTGTATTGTAAGATGGCTTGGTATTTGGTATTTTGAGATCCAATGAATGCCTAAAAAAGACTTCTGCCAAAGTAAAAATGACAATGAGTTTCTGAATAAATTAGCATAGCTTAAATTTAACTGGCTAATCATGAAATAAATAAGTTTGTATGCCCCAAATGTTCTTCCTTGTCACTGATCTTTCAACTTCACGATATCATGATCTGGTGTGGTAACTTTGATGGAAACACATCCTACCAGAGCAGGACAACAGCAAGTTACACTCTATGAGAAAAGGGTTTAGGTGTTCTCTTTATTTTATTCTATTTAGTTGTTTGTGTTTTTTTTCCTGTGAGTTCTTTGTTGTCTGTCCTCCTGTATATTTTCCTGGCTTTGACCTTCCACATTAAAGGGGTGCTCATGATGAACAACTCATGAGTTAGAAGCCGTTTTCATACAAAGGGGAAATAAGACAACCTGCCCTGTAGCTTGGACTAGAAAAAGCCGTGAAGAAACACTTTGTAGGGAAGTGTCCTCTATGGAGTTTCTGTAGCATCCAGTTGACATTGAACACCATCAGTGAAACACCTGCCACTTGGCTCGACAAGTCCTGCATTCAAAAAGTAAACAGATAAGCCTGAATGCAATTTTACCGTATAGATGGTATTTTTCAGTCTACAATATAACAAATATGAAGCTGAAAAATTAGTTATTTAATTCTGTTCAAATTATCAGCATTCTAATTTATTTCCATTCTCCTGTACAAGGAGTTTATTTTCTGAAAAGTGTATATTCTGTCATATATTGATGACTCTGCTACAGATGAGCAAGAAGCCCTAGGTGACCCATTTACCCTTCCCCAGTAGGGTACCAGCTGCCAATTGCCCCCACTCTGCGATGGCTTGTCCTTCTTCTCACCTTGTCATCAAGCCAAGACTGCACACTGTAGGAGCACAGGTAAGCATCTGCCTCTCTAATCACTGCCAACAGCTCTCCATTATCAGCTGCCAGGGATTCTTCAAAGAACTGTGCACAACTTCCTCCAGATGCATATATTGAGCATTTTTATGTCTGCAACAAATTCTGTCTTTGCAACATAGGGAAGTCTCAAATGTCAAATCTGTTTCCAAAGCTACATTTCATCTCACCATGAAACATAATACATGTTAGTGAGTTGTTGTTTTTTTCCCCCACCTTAACTGGCAGGCCTTCCCAGCTGGACTAAGTACACAAACTTCGTCTAAATAATAGAAATATCTTTTCTGATGAGATGATCTTCTGCAACACAAAATTAAAGGCATAAGGTCAGCATACATTTATAATATTTAAGAACTTAATAATTTTGCCTTTGATAAATGAAGAGGGCTACTTCATTGTCTGCCATGTCTCCTCATGGGTACACTACAATTTACTTCATCTATTGAGAAAAATTACTTAACTATCCATCCTGCGTTATTGGTCTATGATAATGTAAAAATAGGGGCTGTGCTCCTAAATGCTTTCAAGCAGTCCTACTGACTTCATGCAACTATAAGGGCTAGTGTCTGGGGGCTGCTGTGCAGAATGGAGGCCTTTGGTGTTTGAAAAAACACATTTCTACTTTTAAAAACAAAACCAAAGTAACATACCCCTGACAACAATAACAAAAAAACCCACCAACAAAATAATCTGGAACTCCCTCAGGAGCCAAAAGCCAGAAAGTCCAAGTGATCAGAAATTATTGGTTGTTTTCTGCTGCAGCTCCTAGTTTAAACCTTATAGTGATGGAGGAATAGGAAATGATTAATTGTATTTAAATGAACATGCTCAAACAAAGAAGGATTTCAGAAACAACCTTAATATTTCCCCTTATTTCAGGGAACAGTCAAACTAATAGTAATTTAAGTATCCTAACCTAACTGTTGTGTATTTCTAGTCATTCTTCAAAGTAAACCAAAACAATTTGGGTGAAGGAGTAGAAAAGTACTTGTGCAAATATGTGAGCAATGTCTTTATTTCTAGTACATAAGAGACTATGACTTAGAAGTCTTCCTCAATATGTGATGCAAAACATTTTGCTTATCATCATTGCTTTTCCCACAACAAATAATACAGTGTCAAGACCAACTGTAAAATGTCAAGAGAAAAATCTTTTCAACTTTTCAGTAATGACAGGTTACAGATGAAGGTTGATTTTTGCAGAATTCTGATGTAAAGTTTTTATTTATTTTTATTTGTATACACATTTGTGTCTTTAATTGCTTTTTCAGTTGCAATATTTCATAAGACATCTAGTTGGATCTTTCTATCTTGCTTCTTACGAAATGACAAATCACATGATCATTATAGACTGAATAATCTTGGAGTTTTGCACTTCTGCCCAGGAACTTTTCAGATGCTCATTTTGATACACTCAAGATGATCAGTAGCATTTGATAAGACGTTTCAGTACTGAAATTGACAAAATTTTAGTCAAAAGAAAAAACACAATAACCATTTTCTTTGTAGGAGTTTTAAAATTTGGCTGCATTGCAGAATGAGAATAAAGATGTGGGATTTTGGCTTCTTTGATCTACATTTTATGAAGAGGTCACTTTTCTGAAACATTTGATGAAGTTTCTACCTTTCCTTCTGGTATTTTTCTTTGCAACATTTTGTCATCTTGGGTTTGACACACTGACTTCTGTAAATTCCTGATTCACTATCTGTTTGAAGTAGAGAGGTTCTTTGTAATATACTGACAGAGAATTTAACTTTCAGAGATGATCACAGATTTTCATTATTACCAAATTAAGGTCTATAGAAAATGAGATCCTTTGCTGACTGGTCAAATGCTCAGTTTTGTGGGGTGATATCAGTGATGAATATGCAAGCAGTTTTGCAGTGTGCCAAGCTATAGTGCAATGTGAATATTGGGCATACACAATTTCTTTGTCATCTGGAGGAGAAAAGGCATTTCTCACAAAGACTGGAAGTGTTTGAATTATGCTTTATGGAGTACATCGGATAGTTAAAACATTAATCTTTTCTTACTTTCGATAATCTGCAGGGATAAAAGGATTTTTTTTTCCAAATTTTATCTCCTTTAAACAAAACCCTTTTTTATAACTGTGAATATACCTTTATAGTTGTAGTACATGTAGAATAGTCCTGCAATTTTTTTACCAACTTATTTTATTTCCTGTTTGGTTAGAAAACGAAAATTATTTTAATTTTACAAAGAAAACTTACATAAACTCTTACAGATGCTGAATAGAAGTTGCCTTATTAGAAATTCTCAAAGCTCTTATCTCTGGAATGAGTTTATTTCCTGTATGAATACATTAATATCGAAAGGTAGGCAGGTGTAATGTCTCTGTTAGAGATATCGATAGATAATATATTTCTCAACTTTCAGCTTTTCTAATAGGAGGTAAGTGGAGATTGGAAACAGCTTGGTGTCTCTTATTATTTCTGTATTCCCTGGAACAATTGATGTATGGGATAAGGGAAAAGAATCTTTGCACAGAAGTGAGCAGGGGTTATTGAAAGATCTTTAAGCTAGATTTGAAGTGGGAAAGGGATGAAACCAGGCTTGCTAGAGAGAAGGGTGGAGTGCCACACCAATATTTGAGGGATGCCTTTCTAACAAGGTTCTTCAATCTGCATCTCAGTGAGGGTAGAAAAAGGAGAGCGATGCAACAGCAGATGCATTAGGGTTATTCATGGGTTAGAAACTACAGAAGTTTCTAAGAATGTTCACATAGGAATTAGGGCTTGCCCCAGAAAAAAAAAAGGTGGGTGGCATGAATAGCCCAACTGAAGTGCATCTACAGAAATGCACGCATCATGGGCAACAAAAAGGAAGAGCTGGAAGCCATTATGCATTGGGAAAACTATGATGTACCTTCCTTCACAGAAACATGATTTGATGACTCCCACAACCAGAGAGCTGCAACAGATAGCTATAAACTCTTCAGAAGGTGTAGGCTGTGGGGTAGCCCAACATGTAAGGGAGTGTTTTGATTGTTATGATGGCAATGATAGGGTTGAGTGTTTATGGGTAAGAATCATGGGGAAGGACAATAAGGCAAATGTCGTGATGGTATGCTGTTTTAGACCACTCAGTCAGGATGAAGAAGCAAAAACAATATTCCACAAGCAGCTGGAAAAAGTCTCAAAATCACTAGCCCTTGTTCTTGTGGGACTATAAATTAAAAGAAATCGGCTGGAAATACAATAAAATAGCAAGGGAAGAGTCTTGGATATTTCTGGAGTGAGTGGAAGAAAATTTTTTTACTTACATGGTGAGTGACCCAACAAGGGATGGTGTCCTAATGGACCCGCTGCTTGTGAACAGAGAAATAGTGAGTGATGTGATGGTTTGAAGGTGTTCTTAGACTCAATAATCATGAAATGATAATAGTTTTCCATTCTTGGAGGAGGAGGGAGGTCAGCAGCACTGCTACCTTGGACTTCTGGAGGGCAGAATTTGTTGTGTTTGGGAGCCTGATTGACAGAGTCCCTTGGGAAGTAGTCCTGAATGACAATGGAGTCCAGGAAGACTGGACATTCCTAAAAGGGAAATCATCAAGGTGCAGGAGCAGTTTTTACCCATGTTCTGAAAGATTAGCCAGCAAGGAAGAAGACTGACCTGGCTGAACAGAGAGCTTGGGCAGGAATTAAGGAAAAAAAGAGAGCTTGTGGCCTTCAGAAGAAGAAACAGACAACTCAGGAGGACTACAAAGATGTTGTGAGATTATGCAGGCAAAAAATTAGAAGGGCTAAAACCCAACTAGAACTTAACATGGTTACTGCCATAAAAGAAAGTTTATATATATATAAAAGCAACAAATGGAAGCTAAGCAGAAACTCCACTCTTTATTGGATGTAGGGAGAAAAATAGTGACAAAGGTTAAGGAAAAAACTGAGATTCTTAATGCCTTCTTCATTTGCCTTGTTCTTTAATAGTAAGAACAGTTTTTCTTTAGGTGCCCATCCCCCTGAGCTGGAAGACAAGGGAAGGAGAGCAAACTAACGCCCCCATAATCCAAAGGGAAATGGTTAGCAAATTGCTACACAACTTTGACACACACAAGTCTAAAGGCTGGGTTGCATCCACCCAAGAGTACTGAGGGAACTGGCGGAAGTGCTCACCAAACCACTTTTCATCATTTATCAGCAGTTCTGGCTAATGATGGAAGTTCTGGATGACTGGAACTTAGTTATTATGAGACACATCTATAAGAAGGGCAAGAAGAAAGATCTGGGGAACTATAGGCCTGTCAATTTTACTTCATTGCCTAAGAAGGTTATGGAGTAGATGATTCTGAGTACTGTCACATGTCATGTACAGGACAACCAGGTGATCAGGTTTAGTCAGCATCCCTGAAGTTATTTAAAAACTGTTTAGATGTAGCACGTAGGGACATCATTTAGTGGTGGACATCGCAGTGCTAGGTTAATAGTTGGCCTCAATTATCTTATAAGTCTTTCCCAACTAAAAGGAATCTATGATTCACTGATTCTGTGTTTTTCTCTCCACCTTTGCATTTCGATGTGGAAAGGCTGAATTGTCATAGTATCATGTTAACCCTTTTAGTTAAAGCCAGCTAATAATACAGGACCTAAGTAAAACTGCTTTGCTTTTTTCACTCTGCTCTGGAAGCACAGGCAAGCTGTGGGCAGCCCAAGACAGTTTTCTTTGCTCACAAGACATACGGGAAAAGACCATTAAATATTAACATGAATTACAGTAACCCAATTTAAAAAATAAAAAAAAGATAGCAAATTTATGATGGTATGATGGCATAGTCCACTATTCATTTATCTTTAATTCATGCAGAAACAATAGTTCACAGAAATGTATATGTTAGATGTAGGACTTCCCCTGATGGACTCAGTGGTTTTCATTGATGTTAATTGACTCATAAGCATTATGGTAAAGGTTGGTAAATTTTTGTTTGTTTGTTTTAGAAGTAACAGAATTCAGAAAATAAACACACAGAAAAATATGACACTTTCTTGTATTGTTTGGCTTGTGTTTGCTTTTTAAAATTTATTATTTTTACCAAGTGATATATAACATAAACCAAAAGGTACATACTAAAGCCATGTAAGAGCATATTATGAACTTTATTAATCATACTGTGTTGTTGACAGCCTGCTTCAACAAAGACAAAGGAACATTACAAGAGCGAGTATAGCCAAGTAACATTACATCATATCGGCAAAGGTGGAGAGTTCGGTCAGTGGCACTCGGCAGGATGGAGACCAGTGACTGCAGACAAAAAGTAATGTGTGTCAAAAGAGCAGAAAGGCAGAAGGGCAGTGTTCAAACAAAGCCTGGAGAAAGAAGATGTCTCAGTGAGTGGACAATGAATTACTAGAGCAAGGCTCAGGTCAATGCAGGATTTTTTGGCTTACATACACATTTCAGGATATGTGTGCCTTAGCAAAGCTCTTTAAAAAATGTAATTCATAAGAGTAAAGCATGTCAAAATTTAAAATCAAAGGTAGCAATTCTCTGATGTCAAGAGCTAGAAGGAGTGCTTCTGTTTTCCACTATCTTCTTTGGTCTTTCTTTTGGTAATAACATACGCAGGGTGGGATTCATTTATATGATTCCTTGCCAGCCCCTCTTATTTGCTTCAATGCTTTCTTTGTTCGTTATTTATATGACTTAATGCCCAAAGTTTCTCATATAGCTAAAGGGGATGAGGACTGACAGACAGAAGTTTGTTAGGTAGTGTAGATGAATTTGCTCATGCACGCATACAATCACACAAAAATTTGAGGAATGATTATGTGACACATTTTAGTTCTTCAAACAAGACATTGCTTCTGACTTTGTACCCTCTCTGCCAGCTCTGTAATAATCAAGCACTTGAAAAGAAATGATTAATTTTCTTTTTTTTTTTTTTTTTCCCTTGGAAAATAACTCTCCACTTCTCAAGCATGAATTATCACTGGCACTGCTGTTTTCATGCATTCATCTCAGAGATACCTTAATGAGACCTCCTACACAGTATCTTTTCTTACGTTGTACTCTGATTCTACTCATATTTTTTTCTTCTGTGAATGTGGTTATTAAAGTATTTATGCATTGTCAATTTAATTTTTTTAAAGACAATAAGCGCTTTCCATCTTTTTTTTAAAAGCAATATATGTGCCATTCTCATCAAAAAAAGAATCACATTGTCAGAAAATAGTTAAGCTCTCAAAACCAACTGCAACTGCTGTTTTATTTCTTTCTTCATAACTTCATTAATGTTTTGAATTCATATTTCCAAATAATAATGTGGAAGAAAAAAATACTGATAGTAGCAGGTAAAAACTGAGGTCTTTTACTCACTGTTCCCACAACTAAATTTTCAACTGAACAGAAGTGTAGGTATGTTTTGAGTGCACCCTTTGCAAAACTGTAGGGATATGGCCTTTAAAAATATTTAAATGTAGATCATGGAAGAGGATTATCTGTCACCAGATTCAAGACAATATCAGAGGTAGACCTTAATCCGTTGTAGATATGTGGTTGCCTATGTAGGTTTGTTTTTCATTTCATATATGACTTTTGAGATCATGACATCCTTTTCCTCCTTTGCTTCTCTGATCTGTTCTCTGATACAGTAAGACCAAAGTAAATTACTATGCCTTTTGTCCATGGAATCATAATTCATCCAGATAAAGACATTCACAGAGCTGGGACAATAGCTGAGTTTTTCAGCCTTCTTTGGTTTTGTTTTGTTGTTTTTTTTTAAGCAGTTATTAACTCAGCTATTTGGTCATTGATTTGCGCCAAATAATATAAAAAAATTTAAATACAAGAAAAACAATGACAGCAATAGCAATAATAATGACAACAGGAAAATAATAATACTAAAAATAATAACAATAATAAAGAAATAAACAATTTTTGCAGTTGTTCCCTCATCATTTCAACAAACATCAACATAGAAACTTCCATTTAAACAAAATTAGGCTGTGTAATTTATATAGAATATTTTTTTTTGTGCTGTGCCAGTATTTTAATCTGCAATCCTATTTCATATCCTTAATTAGCAAGATGCTGAATATACAAGAATGGAATAAGACAGCCCCTATTCATAAGAACCAAAGTTTTAAGAGAGGAAAAAAGCAAAACAACATCATCAAACAAAACCAAACAGGTAAGTAGAACCAAAGGAATGTATTATGGTAAGTGGTACTGGTCAGTATGATAAGTTCTCTGCACAAGCAGCCTGTGATTTTACCTAGCGGTTTTTTTCAGGAAATTCTTCATTCTTCCTTTGTTACACCTTCTTTTGAAATTGCAGCTCTTGCATTTGTTACTGAGGCAGCAAATATCTTGTTTGGAGACTTCAGAGACTTTGAAAGCACAACCTCAGTTTTCTACTCTTACTCCTTTTCATTAAATTATTTATTGTCACGTTTGTTTCCAGAGCAGTTTATTCTAAACTGCTACTCTGAACATTTCCGATTCTGTCTTCCTGCAATCTGGTCAAAGACAACTGAAATCTGATTTTCATGAAGTGTCTCAGCAGGTCACTTTGAGGTATTAGTCTTTTCAGTTTCTGAAACAAAAATGAATTTTCTGTATTCTTAAGTGGTTTTTTTCTATCTTTGCTCATCATGAATCACAAAAAGCAACTTGAAGGAAAAGGTGTATTGAATTTGAGTGTAAAGCACTGTCCAATTATTTCTGTAAGCGCATGTCCTCGAGACATTGTGTCAATGAAGGACTGAAAGAATGATGACACAAGGGATTGGTAATGACATCTAAAATCTTTTCCTCAGGTTAACAGTTCCAGTCCACTAGAGTTTAGCAGTGGCAAAAGTTGTTAATTACTACAAGTACTTTCATTTCCAGAAAGCAGTTCTCTGAATCTGCCCTTGAAGGTAAATTGCCTCATCGCAACAACAGCAACAAAAACGAAACAAAAAATCCCATCTGTAAACGTAGTGTTAGTATAGGGCATGGAGTGGACAGATGTCCAGTGTGGGACTCCAGAGCTGCCCCAGCTCTAAATTTCAGCTGCCTATAGCAGCGATGTGATGGCTGAATGTCCCAGGAATGGCTTGGGATAATGAAGTCTCCTGAGCCTTGTTTCCTGCTGCTAGGAGTGGGCAGAGAATGGAGATAGTCCTATATGGTTCAGTAAGTTTCTTTCTCGAGGTGACAGAGGAAGCATGGTGCAGCAGACATTCCATGTACATTTGCAGAGAAATCTGAGCTTTACTCAAATTGTGGCAGTGAGGCTTATTGCCCTGAGAAGTAGGCTTGCCTTGCAAGGATGGTGACACGTTGAAGGTTCATAGCAGGGTACCACTGCTGTACAGATTTAATGTTGGAAATAAAAAAAAAGATTTCAACACTTTATGCTTTAGATTTAGAATAACTTTTTGCCTCCCTGTGTTGTTCCTGCATTTTAGGCAGAGCTGTATCCCTACCCGACAAGGCAGCATCTTGGCCCTTCTGCGCTACAATGGTTTTGTAAGTGGACCTGATCAGTATTTGTGTGCTTATTTAAAACATTTTTTTTCCATTTAAAATGGCCTTTGTCTTCAGGGTCAACCTTTCTATGAGGAAGGCTTTTAAGATGTGTTTGTATATGTATGTGTTTTTCTAAACTTTTGATGAAAGCAGTAAAATAGTACACAGTGCTTTTCAGCAAGATCTACAAGTCCTTTCCAAGGGAAAGCAGCATTAGGTGGGTAAAAAAAAGGGAATAAATAGAGGAGAAGGAAAATTCTGAATGTCTGCTTCCCACCCTCACCCAACCCCCTCACCCCTTATCAAATGATTATTTGAGGTTTGGAAAGAATATAGAAGAGATATAACACTTCCAGAGGTTTTTGTTTTGTTTTGTTTTGTTTTTTCACAAATCATCCTTCTTTCCCCGAATATTTGGAGAAGCTGTGTTAATACCTCTTAAAATTCTTAAGGAATCTCTCTATGTACTTACATGATTTAATACACACACACACATATATATATGTATATATGGAGGCTATATAATACATTCAGTGCAAAATAAGAACTACTAACAATTTGTTTATCTTAGGTTCACATTTATTCCAAAGCTTCATTTTGAAATCACCACCCTGCAGACATCCATGGGAGCTTTGTTGTAGACTTCAACAAAGTAAAGATTTTTATCTTCAATATCTTGGACAGAAAAATTCTTTTCAGTAGAATTTTCATCAGTGGCTGGTACTACATCATCACCGTACAGGCGCCCATGGAGATTTTTGGGCAGATTTTTATGAGGCATTTGAATTTCAAATTGGGTTTTTTACAGTCTGGAATTTCAACAACTGAAGTTTAATTAGCTGTACCCCCTCCTTCTTCCAGATTTTGAACATGAATTTTTTTTCCCTGTTTAGAGGAACTATTTTCAATAATGTGCTTTCTTCAAATTTGTTAGAAAAGTTCATATTTTCAGGTTTATCTTTCTTCCCTCATTACCTTAACACTAGGATTACCCTTACTGACTTCTCAAAGGATGCAATTTTTTGGCAGCTAAAGTGAATGGTTTTGTGGGGTTTTTTTCTGGTCCGGCAGGACTGATATCCCCAATCCAGACCAAAGACAACCCAAGCAGGTACAAAATCTAGGGCAAGCATTTGTTCCATTACATATGGGAATGATGACCAGGACATAGGTCCCATTTTCTTTCATTTTAGAAAGCATCTTCAAAAGGGACTGCCGTAGGTGGCGTGATGCATCATTAAGTTTGCATGAGAGGTAGGTCTATATGCTGGCAAAGAATTGTGTGCTTCAGTCTCCTAGTCTTTGCCATCACTATTTTTATATGGCTTGTTATGTTGAAGTTGAAATAGTGCCGGGGGGATATTCAGTTTTGTTATGGTACAGCCAGTTGCTATACAGTTAGGCCTATAGTTTTGTAATAGCAATATTGAGGATTGCATGATTTTTTTTTAAATTTGTATATTCACTGCAGAGTCCCAGAAGCTGAAATATTTTAGGGGATGAGCGGATGTTATTTCAGCACAGCTTTCACAGCTGAGTTAAAAAATTCATGCTTCTGAGTTGAAAAGAATGCGAGATACACACAAGCATCAAAATAGGAGAAAGATGAGAGAGAAATGGGCAGGAATAGATCCTTGAAGACAAGAATAAGGATTTAGAGAGTGATTGTGGAAGGATATCAGAAGCCAGTGTGGGACTTGGCTAATAGAGTGACATCATGGGGAGAGGACATGAAGAAACAGCTTCTAGATATAAAGTGATAGGACTTAAGGGAGGGAAAGATGTGAGAATTAAGAAATAATAAGTCTGCAGGGGGAGAAAGGACTCAGATATTGACCAAAGATTAACAATAGGGGAGGTGAGCTAAAGATGGACTTTGATTGTAATTGAGAAAAAGAATCGACAGTACTACTTTTTCTTTTGCTTGCTATGTCTTTTATTCTCTATTTGTACTAACCCCAAGTGGAGTTTTGTCTGGAAAGAATGTAAGGCATTTTATGTGTCCTCTGAGTTTCCATTTCTGGCGTTATTTGGAAAACACTCAAACATTAGAGTGAGAATCTTCAGTACAAGGAGATGTACCAAATATCAGCTTTGTCTCATCAAAATAATGAATTTAAGAAGCAGGGTGAAATAGGGAGCAAATTGGAGAGTTCCTCCATAAACTAGACAGAGTTAGACAACTTTAACAGATTCAGTGTCTTTCAGGCCTTAAAGAGCAGTATGTAAGGTTCCCCGATTTAAAGCTATTGTGGTATCTCCCTGATATAGGCAGGGGGAAAAAGGAAGAGTACACATGTGTAAACAGATCAACAGATATGTGGGGGGTTTTTTTGAGTAATGTCATTTGTGTGGACTCATTTCCAAAAGCAGTGTCCTGTCAGGTTCATTTAATTGCCTGAGTGTGAAGCCTTCAGCCAGGGAATCATATACAACTGCACACACTATTTCATATCTCTGGCAAGAGCACAGTTTAAAATCTACCAATTTTCTTTAATCAAGCTGTAAATCACAAACTGTTCACTAGAGTCATCAATCAGATCTATATATGCAGTGTAATTTGTAAAGGATAAATTCACATGCCTTATTTGATTAGTCATGCTAAGTGTGATAGTATCAGATTTTTTTTCCCCTCTTTATAGACACTTGAACATGTAAAGGGTGAGAGTCAGGAGAACGGAACCAGGGTCTCCTCAGTGATGGCCAGCAATAGAACAAGGGGCAGCAGGTGCAAACTGGATCATAGGAAGTTTGATGTGAATATAAGGAGAAACTTTTTCACTATGAGGGTAACAGAGCACTGGGACAGGCTGCCCAGAGAGGCTGTGGAGTCTCCTTTGGAGATAATCAAAACCTGCCTAGACGCGTTCACGTGTTATTTCATCTAGGTATCCTGCTCTGGCGGAGGTGTTGGACTAGATGATTTTTTGAGGTCACTTCCAACTCTAACGTTCCGTGATTCTTTGATTCTGTGATCAATGCAAACACATCTATGGGATCACTGTTTTCATTGAAGTCTTCAAGAAAAGCACATACTGCTTTTTCTGCTTAAGAAAGGGAAAAGTGACAATATAGAAGCCCACTTCTTGATGAGCTGTGTACTCTTTATATTATAATGTGTCTTATACTGTGAAATTTGTATATTGATGTAGGTTTTCAGTTTCAGGGTCACTAGTTATGGAAAGATGCTCAGTTTCAGGTAGACTTTGATTAAAATCTCTAAGCCTTTTAGCTGTTGCTTTTCTTTCCTAATGACTGTTTGCTGTCATAGAAAATAGACCACCTCCCATTGAATTCTAATGTATAACCTGGTCCAGTAAACCAGTAGTCAACCACATTGTTAATAGTGAACAGTTCCTTGAAACTGGAGATGGAGCTGGGGAGAGACATTCACCATACTTTTAAGTTGATAATGTAAACTTCCAATGGACTTTTACAGATAAGGGAAATAGTGTAGAGAGGAAAATTTTATCAGGGTTATATTTGTCCTAACTATGGATTTAGATTGATTACAAATGAAATTGCCTTAAAAGGCAGTATCGTTTATTTTAATAGTTAATGGTCATCAGCCTGATGTACTAAAATATTGTTTGGAAGCAAGATCTGTCCCAGTGCTCTGAGAAACATTTTTTAACTTTTTTTTTTTTTTTAATATTTACACTGTCATCCTATGGCTTCTTTATTTCAAAAGTTGTTGATTTTATTTTAACGTAGTTTTGTGAATTCCACCTTGTCAGTGCTTCCAACATTCTCACCTGCAGAGAAAAAGTTCATACAGATCCACCTTGATTCTTTTTGGTTTTGGGTCTTTTTCACATTGAACTACAAGCAATGTAATTGTGAGTCTGTGCAAGTGGAGTTGTCAAGCTTTCAGAAAGACAAATTAGAAGAAGGGCTTTATTAACCTTCTTGGTGGACCAGCCATAAGAGGAGCAGCGTGTTTACAGTTATTTATGAAAAAAAAAATTATGATACTACTGAAAAAGGAACACTCTCTCCCCCATCCAATTTACCCCTTCAACAAGTTTGTAGACATTCCCAGTAGGCAGAGTCTTGTAGGTGTGAAATTTCCTAAATCTTCAGAAAAGAACTAGGAAAGAAAGTTATGTTGTAACATATTGAATCAAACTAGATTACACTTAATCATCGTAAGTGGCAACCACATCCTTCCTTCTTAAAAAGAATTTACTTGGATCACATCAAAGTAACAATCCCGAATGAAGATTGATCTGTGTAACTGTGATCCCTGTACTTTCCTGCTTGTCATGCTTTAATCCCATAAGCTATGTAGATGCAGGAAACAGATCAGCTGCCTGGTTATATTTTACCTGGTTATACTTACTCTTATTATCTTCATTTCTGCTTGACAGCAGGCAGTCTATAATTTTATCAAGGATGAGAATAAGTAACAAGTAAAACCAGGAGATGGGGGCTAAATTCTTAAAAATAGAATGACCTCTTTATTTCACATCATGCATTTCTCCCCTTCTGTTTAAATAGCTTACTACCCTTCAAGTTTCAAAATTAAGTGGTCGACAGATGAATCATGCTGCTTGCAGGTACTAGAAATATATACACTTGAGATGTGAGGTTATTAAAATGTCTGCATGCTACTTATTCCTCTGAAAAGAGTGAAAAAAATCTGCTCAAATACATTGGTGGTTTTAGGAAAGCCCAGATTAATTAATAAAAACTAATCACTTACAGTATATGCCAAATAGTAAAACCTAGGTTTGAATTTTTATATACTGCTCTTATTACCTCAGTAAAACACCAGTCCCATCAGTGTTCAGAAGAAGACTGTCTTGGAGGTACCAGAAGATGATGGGTATCTTCTCTAGAGATTTCAAGATATTAAAACCATGGCAAAGTGATGAGCCTGAAGCAATGGCTGTTGCTATTACCTGGTGTGGCTTCATAGTCCTTTGGACTTTGCTTGTCTCATGGGTACCTCTGCTGTTCCTCCCATTTGTACATCTTTGCAGTCAGTTGCCTTGGAGCTTTATGTTTTCTCCTGCTCTATGATATTTTCCCTATTATCTATGCTTCTCTGATCTTTATTCTTTTTTTTTTCCCTGTTTTTCAACCTTTTTCACACTTTACTATTGGAAAAGCAAAACCTTGACATACTATTCTCTTACACACCTACATTCATGATCAATGAAACAAAAGGGAAAAAAATGTTTTTCCTCTCATTTGCTACATTTCTATGAACGGTGAAGGTGAAGTGTAAATCAGACCTAAGTTGGTTTTGGTTTAGTTGTGTGTGTGTCCCCCGATTTTATTTTATGCTTTAATGGGCATCTGCACAGTTACTTTCAAACTCTGCTTAGGGAGAGCTGACACAGTGGAGTTGATCCTTGGCTGAAGAAATTTCAAAAAGTTTAGAGAACTTTGACAAAATCCAAAACAAGCAATCCTCAACAGACAAGGAAAAGTAGCAGCTAAGCCAGTGTTTACTCATATACAAAAATAGTTATATGTTTTCAAACCATGCTTCTATACTGTCTGCATTCTGCTTATATGTCTAGGCAGAAGAAAGGCAGAAGGACACAGGTTCTTATCTGAGCAAGACATTCTCAGGCTGTGAGTAGGTTTCTACCAAGTGGATGAATTTCTCTTGTCATGTAGTGATTTCACAGCTCTCCTTTCCACCATATGGCATCCCATATCAAGTATTTTATTCATATCTAAACTGCTTAACTGTCATGCAAAAAGTTTCCTGTGATGCCTATGTAGAGCTCACAGGAGCTACAAAGAGCCCAGGACCAGATGCAGCATAGAACAAGCAAAATAGTAATTCTGTGCTACAGGCAGGACAATGTCAATCTCTTTGAACAGCATGACACTGTCATATGAGCTGCAGTGGCTTAGATCAGCATATAGACGTGCATTTTTTCAGTAAGGTCAGACACATAGACATGTGAATGTAAAATTAATGTAAAGTCACTGGGGACGCTTTCACCTCAGTAACTGCTGGCACTCTAATTTTTTTAGTTTTTTATTTCCCCCTGATCTTTTTTCACTGAAGTTAAGGTCTAGCGTTGTCCCACCTAAGAACCACTGTCTCATGTTGTCTTTTTAATCTCCATGTACTAAAGAGGGAGTTATCTGCTTTTCTGGCTTAGAAAACCCAGATGAGTTATAATCAGCAGCCGCCTTGTTGCTTTTTAGCAAATTTCAACTTTTTAAAGAAAGCTTTAGTGGAAGTGTGCACAGATGCAAGACAACAGAGTTTAAAAGTACAGTATCATACAAAGCAATCACACAAGAAAATATTGGCAAGATGGGATTACTTAAAGCTTACATGTTGAAGAGATGTCCATCCTTGTAAAGCATCATTTAAGTCTATTCTGTATGGTCCCTTTTGTGCTCAGCTCAAATTGCCACTTGCCCAGTGCTGAGAGTTTGGTGGTAGTCAGGGCAATCCTCTACAGGAACAATGTGCTTCCTCTTGGGGATGTTCCTGTGCTGGGACTCGTGCTCATTTAAAAATAAAGGAAATAAGACTCAGAAAGATTTTAGAAAGGGTTATAAGTTTCTGGTGGGAATGGATCCAACACAGCCCCCCCAGACCAGACTCCTTACACTTTTATCCCTTTTGAATATTAGCAATCTGGGTAAAACACAGAGGTAAAAAGGACGGCAAACTTAGTTCGCAAGGCATGAAGCCAGATATAGACAAATTTAGTTTACTGCTAGCAACTGACTGATAAAATACACTTCCTAGATCTCTATGCATGTCTAGTATAAAGAAAACAAAAGACTATTTAGCTGCTTCCTAGATTGCAGAGCTGTCCAATCTACTGTTAAAAACATCACCACATCTGAAATAATTAATATTTTTGTTTCCAGTGTGAAAAACTATTTGTTCTGGATGTTAAGTGGTTGTCAACAATAAGAAGCATTTTTGCAGTTCAGCCAGAAAGCATGCATCTTCTCAAAAGTGATGGCTGATGCAGCTATTGTGCTGCAGTCATGACAATGACTGAAAAAAGGCCTTGTGATTTTTGAAAGCAGACAAAAGAGTCTGAAAAATTTCCCAAAAGACCCAATCTCAGAACAAAAAATACCTGAGTCAGGCAAGTCTATCCTCAGACTTTTCTGATCCTAGAATATATTTATATTGATTCTTTGGATCACTTAAGCTTCCAAAACTTCAGTTGGAAATGTATAAAAATAAGTTATCAAAATCTCAGTTGCTTTTAGAACTCCTCTCAGTTGAAGTCATAGTTCCCCACCTGGCTACAGAGCAGCAGAGCTTCAGTATCTATAAAGTTCCCTGACTTCAGCTGGGATATGCTGGGTACATAGATTCATATCCTTAGGTCCATTTGTAGAGGTTTTTAGAGGAGTGTTACAACCAAATAAAGGCCTTTTCCCTCCCTCCCTCTCTCCTTATTAATATTTTCTTTTGATTTCTTTTTCCTTTCTCTTTTTTATTTTTTTCCTCCTTTTTTCTTCCTCCATCCCACACCCGTAGAAAAAAAGGAAGCACACAGGTAGGTGACTGCAGAGTCATATTTATTTTGTCAACTAAATCAATTCATGTTGAAACTTAGAAATACTCTTTAAAGCACTTAAAATATTCACCTGTTAAGTCAGTAAGTGCTATGTTTGCATGATGTATCTGGTATTTATGGTCATATAACAGATCTATTCTGGTCTATCAATACCTAAAAGAACAGTGTAACGGTACTTTAGATACCAGGGATCCCTCAACATTCAACTGCTATAGTGTGAATCTGGAAAAGCTTCTCTGTTCACTCTGAGTTTACTAGTAGCCATATGCGCCGAACTGGTAAAATATATTGCCCAAAATGATATCCCTGAGCTTCTAATAGCACACATCTATGCCTAAACCTGGTATCACATCTCTAACTTGCTTTAAATACAGCTCATTATTGCTTTCCCCTACAATTCATGTGAAGATACAAATTGTCTAAAAGTCCTTGTAGCTTTTGCCAATTGTAACTAAAGCAGTGAATTTGAACCGAGCAAAGTCTCACTGACAAAAATGCACGTTTCTTTTCTAATACAATTGATCTGTGACTGTGATTAGCTGAAGACAATAGAGATTTTTCAGTACAAGGAGAAAGGCTTTATGCTGTAACACCAAAGTAAGACTGATGGCCGATGAGAAATACCTTTGCATCTCTCTCAACTTATTCTCATGAGAGACACACACACACACACAAATTCAAATGTTCACATACAACATTTTTAATAGCTTATACTTGCTTGTTATTTTCTGCAGGATTACTTTGGTTTTTTCCACGTGACATTTTTCATTTTCAATATATAGTGGATTTTATTTTATGAAAGCTTATTGGAAATTTAGTGCAATATGGTATTTTCATACCTCCATTCCCAACAGCTCTCTAATATTCTCCAACAGTCAGCAGGATGTCTGGCTGTCTGCAATATGAATGGCTGAACATTTATTGTAAAGAATGGAATGCACTACGTTGCTGGAATTGCATAAAAAAAGTTCTTTAGTGATATGGAAAAAGGCTCTGGGACCTTGGATGTCAATTCTAGGAGAGATGAATTTATAGGTAGAGCAATCTCTCTCCTGGAACTGACATCCGAGGTCCCAGAGGCTTTCTCTCTAACACTGAAGATTTCCTTTTTTTCATGCATTTCCAACAATATCATGTACAGTGTGTGTAATTTTTTGAACAATTTCACACTCATAGCAATAAAGACAAACTTTGGTTTAGAAACTGCTCACCTCCACACCCCAATATTACTGAATAACATCTGGGTTTAGTAGCAATTTGCTTAAGAAAGTGGGAAGCAGCTCTTTGCAATGAAGGGTAAGGGAGATCAGAGTTCAGAACCAAATGGCCACATTTGCTTTTTAGCAAAACCTCTTCTGTCTGTTCAGATTGGGTAAATAAGCCAGTCTTGACAACTAAGCTATGAAACCTCCATATATCTAGATTAGACTTTATTATTATTATTCCCCAGTGCAATTTTTTTAATGTCTCCTTTCCACTTCACTTATTATACTCATTCTCATAGCACTACTTACTCTTGGAGATACTGTGCAAGCCTGCACCTTTTTCCTTAGAAAATACTGGGAATTTGCTGAGTGTCCTTTCACAACAGTCAATATGAGTCTACAGGAATTTGCCATTGATTTGAATAGAAACTTGGCTTGGTCTTCCTGATTTGCAATAACCTTGCTATCTCAGAGCAATAACCTTGCTATCTCAGACCAACCAGTGTTGTTCATTTCACTTATACAAAGAGGAAAGTGCACGAAACAATCTCTTTCTTACACAGACACTATAGAACTCTACTATGTAGAGTCTTGCACAGTATTTGTTTCAGAAGTACATCCCCTAATGAAGTTTATTATTAGACAATGAGAGTCTGAAAACATTTGGAGATGGAATAGTAAAAGTTAATTTTATGCAGGAATTCTCAGAATTTGCAAATCCATTCAGCCAAGGATCTCAGCTCTATTAAAATCCTTACTTATTAAAAATCACTGATACTGTAATGTCCTTCTTCGAGTTCACAACTCTTAAGTTACATAGAATCACAGAATGGGTTAGGTTGGAAGGGACATAAAGATCATCTAGCTTCAACTCCTCTGCCGTAAGCAGAGACAATCTCCAGCTTTCAGTTTTAGAGCAGAATAATAAAACAGGTAACTCCACAGATTATTGAGAGAAGTCATCGTTAGTGGAATAAATAATTAAATTAGGGTGTTGGGGTTTTTTTTAAAAGCATAAACTATATAAAAACATTTGCATTCAGTATAAACAGAAATGCATAGGCATCCTGGATTTTTTACATTAATGCAAGGAAAAAAGAACAACATTTATTTGCCATACATAAATTGATATTTTAAAGATTTTTTTTGGTGGAATACATAACACAAAAAAAAACCACTCTTGCCTCCCATTTGAAGGAAATAATTACCTAGTAAAAAGCTGAGAACAATGATGATGAGAGGAGGCTACTTTCCACAATTTAATCAGTCTGTTTCTATCTTTTTTTAGGTTTCATTGTCAAGCTGGAATATTGTGCTTGTAATATGTAATGTATTGTATAGTCACATTAAACAGTGTTTGCAATGAATACAGAGACTTTAAAACATCATATGTGGATACATAACAATGAACTATTAAAAAATATTAGGATGTTCTATTCATCATCAACATCATTCTGTTTCCGTGCAAATGAATATATGAATCAATTATTTCAGATAACTTGTCAAATGAATGTAAAGCATCTTTTCAAATTCTCACAAAACAAAACTGCAAAGGTTAGTGGAAGTGAAATTCTTCTTAGGGAAGTTACCAAATAGAAGTTCCATATACAGAAGCATACTTTGATGTCCTGAAAATAAAAGTTTTTTAAATTTTTGCATTATTTTTAAAGCTTTTTTTAATGCTATTCATATTAGTGTAATTTTATACTTACTTTGTTAAAAAACGAACAATTAAATGGTCAAAACCTCCAGGCTATCTGAACACCTATGTTATTTTTTTGTTGAAATTGCTTAGAGAATTTTATATGATTTCAGAAATAATTTGAGTCTTAGCTTCTCTCCACCCCAGTATACATGTATTTTTGGAAAGAAAGTATTCAGTGGAAAAAATGCTCATGAAGACTTTGTTTCTAGCAGGTTAAAGCTGATCATGTCTGTCCCCTAGCAGAGTGATAGTCAGCAGTAAAAATAAAACCTCCTTATATACATAATGTTGCTGGAGTATAGTATAGTTTAAGTTCAAATGCTTAATTCACCCCTCACTTAATGCTTTTTGAGGTCACTTAAACCATGATCAGGTTTTTAGCCATGGTGGTGATGGAGGCAGCTGCACTTTGATCTCGCAGCTTTTCATTACTTGGCAGTTCACAGCGTTTAGTGTGCTTGTAGCGTGATACGAGACGGCAAGTACCACTCTTCCACATAAGCACAATCAAGCCTTTTTCCTGTTATACTGGTGCATCTCTGCTGCCTTCAATGAGACGGGTGTAACTGAAATGCAAGAAACTAGACTGGGAACCACCCTGCTGTTCATACCTACCCTAGTCATGTATATTGATCTGTGCCTGTAAAACACATAGCGTAAAAATGTACAGCCTGCCAAACAGTGATATATAGTGTCAGTTTAACGCAATGCTTTGCACTTTGTATTCCTCTTCCCAATTCCTATTTAGGTGGTGATCACTAAACTTGGATTCAAGATGCGAAAGAGATTTTACTGGCAGTGATGCTTGTTTTTTCAGCAGACTCTGTGAGTAATTGTGTGGGCAGCTTTCGAGTTGCCTGTGGGTCACCGTCATGATTAGACTGCTGATGAGAAATCTGAGCTACCTTCTTCCCCTGCATGTCATTTCCTTTTAATTCACTTTGATTCAGGGAATGTGTATATATATATATTTTTTTTTGAATCTAGCTATGAATAAAAATAAGCTCCTGTAAATCCAGTTACTGAAAGTGTACAGATACAGGCCTGTTGTAAGACATTACAGCAATATGTGTGTATAACACTGCAAATGTACAGGTTTCATGAAGGTTAAGGTGTTCTCTGCTTTTGATGTCTCTCTCCATACTTTTATTTTGATGTGTACAGCAGCGGTAAAATGCACACACTTTTCCCTTTGATCATACTAAGGCACATATTTATTTTAGATGAACAGAATTAAAACTATTTTCTTTTTGAAAAGACCTTGTATTATGGTCTAAAAGCTGTAATTTGGAAAGGTCACAATCCTAGATCTAGAATCACTGAAATATTAGTGGATAAAGCTCATTTTTCATCCCCGAAGTTCTAATTTTTTTATTTCAAGAATAGTATTTGCATTTCCATTCTGGTGGAATAAAAAAAACCCAAACAACAAACAACAAATAATTAACAAAGATAGGAAACTAGATAATTCTTCCTAACAAAGAGGGACAATAGAAAAATATAATCTTTATGAACCAAAACTAAAATTATTTGTGAGGAACACTGTTGTCAGGAGGAGGATGCAGTATTTCTGTATTTACTTTTGACACCATCAGTTTTCAGGGCGGTGGTGTTTGTAAAAACGAAAAGTCTCTGCCTGGAGCTCACAGGGGGTTTAAGTGAGCTTAGTAGCTCTCAATGCGTGGTTTATAAATAGAAAACTTCTTTAAAAGAGTGTGCCATTGTCAACACCACTTTCTGTAGTGTCTCATGGCACCACCAAGGATTCACTAGACTCATCTGAAAGTCTTGATGGTCAGGGTGCTGTGTCTCTGAGGGAAGGCATGTGTGAAGGCAAGGTAAGGATAGCATAGTTACCAATTAATTATGGAGAAAATTGAAAGGAAACTGCACATAGTCACATTCCACCACAGAATGTAAATATCCAGAGAGGAACAGAAAAACTGTATAGCATTGAGTCATGGCACCCATAAGGTGAGCAACAGTTTTGCAACTGGCTTCTGTTTGCAGGATTTCATAGCTAACTACATCCTATGCTACGGAAGGACGTTGGAATGCAGAGGTCAGTGTTTCTGTTTTTCTTCCTGAAATTTTAGATAGTTTCCATCTCCTCTAGGGTGAGAAGAGTCTAGTGTTTCCAACTGACATACCTTTTGGCAGAAATGTTAAAATCTCCTGCTTCCTGCATCAACAATGAAGCCTGACAAAGCAGTTGTTGCAGATATTTGCCATCAGCTCAGACTCCCTTCACAGTTTAAATTCATAGAATCATAGATTCATAGAATCATAGAATGGCATAGGTTGGAAGGGACCCCAAAGATCATAGAGCTCCAACCCTCCTGCCACAGGCAAGGTCAACAACCTCCAGGCCTGGATCTACACAAGGTTACCCAGCGCCCCATCCAACCTAGCCTTGAACACTTCCAGGGACGGGCATCCCTTATCCAGAGAGGTGGTACCTCTCTGGGCAGCCTGTTCCAGCACTTCACAACTCCCTCTGTAAAGAACGTCCCCCTTATATCCAATCTAAACCTTCCTTCCTTTAGCTTTAATCCATTCCCCCTTGTCCTGCCATTGTCTGCCCTTTTAAAAAGTTGAATCCCTTCCTGTTTATATGCTCCCTTCAGGTACTGCAAGGCTGCAATGAGGTCCCCCCGCAGCCTTCTCTTCTCCAGGCTGAACAAGCCCAGCTCCCTCAGCATCTCCTTGTAGGGCAGGTGTTCCAACCCTCTAATCATCTCTGTGGCCCTCCTCTGAACCCTCTCCAACAATTCCACATCTTTCTTGTATTGGGGGCCCCAGATCTTGACACAGTACTCCAGATGGGGCCTCAGGAGGGCAGAGTAGAGAGGGACAATCCCCTCCCTGTCCCTGCTGGCCACCCCTCTTCTGATGGAGCCCAGGATACCATTGGCCTTGCGAGCTGCAAGAGCACACTGCTGGCTCATGTTAAGTATCTCATCCACTATGACACCCAGGTCCTTCTCAGCAGGGCTACTCTCAAGAAGCTCTTCTCCCAGTCTGTAAATATGTTTGGGATTCCTCCAGCCCAAGTGCAACACCTTACACTTGGCAGTGTTGAACCTCATTAGGTTCACCTGGGCCCATCTTTCCAGCCTGTGAATATCCCTCTGGGATGGCTTCCTAGGGTGTCGACCACACCACTCAGTTTGGTGTCATCCACAAACTTGCTGAGGATACACTCAATTCCATCATCATTGATAAAGATGTTAAAGAGAACTGGTCCCAAGACGGATCCCTGGGGACACAGCTTGTCACCAGCCTCCACCTGGACATAGACCCATTGACCACCACCCTTTGGCTACGGTCTGTTAACCAGTTTCTTATCCACTGGATGGTCCACCCATCAAATCCACATCTCTCCAGTTTAGAGATAAGGATGTGGTGGAGGACTGTGTCAAAGGCCTTGTACAAGTCCAGGTAGACATCGGTTGCCTTCCCTTTATCTACCGTCCCAGATCACGCACTCATCCCTCATTTGCTCCAACATGTCGTCCAGGAGGATCTGTTCCATGACCTTCCCAGGCACGGAGGTGAGGCTCACCGGCCTGTAATTCCCTGGCTCTTTCTTGCTACCTTTCTTATAAATGGGAGTGGCATAACCTTTTTTCCAGTCCCCAGGGACCTCTCCTGACAGTCACGACTTCTCAAATATGATGGAGAGCGGCTCAGCAATCGCTTCAGCCAGCTCCTCCAGGACCCTGGGATGCATGCCATCCGGCCCTATAGACTTGTAGACATTCAGTCTCATGAGGTGGTCTTGGACATGCTCTGCCCTTACAGTGGGGATTCCCAGCTAAATAATCTCAATTATTATTTATCTCCAGATCCCATTATCCTTTAACCTGCTAATGACATAAAACTCCAGGAGTTTTCTTCAGAGATCAGTCTGAGCTATTTCTTCTCTCCTTTCTCACTACAGAAACACTCCAAGTGATTCCAGCTTTCCAACTGATCCTCCTTGAGCAAACTATTTCTGATCCGTAAAGGTCCTAACTCTACATGTAACATTCTGAGTGATGGATAAGCTTCCTTCTGCAGGTGATACTTTTTTCTATCTTGTTATGTGGTACTTGATCACTCAGCCTGAATCCTAAACTGACACCTGACAACTGAATGATTAGATGCGGCTGTGATTTGAACTCCAAAACATCCTTTTTGTGCAATTCCTTCTGGGATTAATGTATTTATACAACAAGAAAATATAAAATCTTAATAGTTCTTGGCTTCAGTTGTTCTGGAATCAGTAAGCAGCACTAAAAGCATTATCATTTTAGGTGACTATTCTGTAATAACTGAATGAACTGTACAGTTGGTATCTGTCTGGTGTGTGAATCTTCAATAGCAAGGTTGTTTTTGTATTGTTTCAGTACTTAAAAATGCAATATTTTATTCATAGAAAATCTGCAATCTGGCAATTGCTCAGGACAGGAGGAACTATTGTTTTATAAGCTTTACAACGTTGCCCAACATATGTTTGAAAATCAAGAAGGGAAAACATATGTCGAGGGATTCGGCATTGCAAAACATCTTATGAAAGGGAAAAAAGCTTACAAGGAGACAAGAATGAGAAAGTGTATTAAAATGAAAAGAGTCCCATTAATATTCAGTCAATAACTCTTGTCACTACTGATGTGCACTAAGAGTTCCTGAGTACTGAGCAGTAAGGGTTAGGTGAGACAAAGGCAGACCATATATCTCTGCACTCTTGGGAAACTTGGGCACAAAAAGAATACATGGAAACGGAAGAGAGCATTATTAAATACATAACACATTAAGATCCATGCTTGCCTTCAACTTGTCTTCCATAGGATGGGCATAGTGCTACCACAGATATAAAAATATAATCAAATAGCATTTATTTTTTTCAAAGTGGGCTGTAATACTTGCTTTAAAACACTTTAGCAGCTCCTGACAAGAAAAGACACTGTTCTATGTCAAACGAACATTTCATGTTGGAGATAAAATATATGACAATGTCAACTAAATGGAGCAAAGATGAAATCGTAGCAATATCTTGTATCTTATCCCCTCTGCTACGGCCCAGAATTTAAAGATAAGCAGAATTAAATGGGATCTTTTATTTTTCTGTTTTCAAAAAAATAAATATCTATAACACAGGGTTGCATTTACTTTCAGTAATATTGTTATGTCTGGTAATGTGTCTGTAAAATTGTACGTTACAGCTATTATACTGAACAAATTTTATCTGGCCTAGACAATTAAGTTATTTTAAAAACATAGGTTTTCATACATAAAAATAGAGTGCTAGCTATTTAATGAACCATGTGAGGATGTGAAATTTCTGCTTTAACAATAATGCCTTGCAACTGCATGTCTGCAAGACAGGAAAAAAGGGAGTCAAGAAAAATGGTTCATGCTTTTGATTGAAATATTCCTTAGAGTAGATATATCTAAGTTTAACTGGGTAGAAAAATAAAATTTAAAAAACAACTGGAGGACATACAAAGCACATACAAGATATGACTGTGAAATGACAAGTCTTTTACAGATTTCTCTGAATACCGGGGAATACAAGTGTCTATAGTGCACTCCAGTACTAGAATGTAAACACTGGTTTAGGAAGAGTGCAAGTTAACACTGTAGAATTATTTCATCTTTTGAAAGGCATCTGTAGTAAACATTCAATGAACTTTAGTCTCAGACTTAACATTTCTGCCCTTACCAACACTTCAACTGAAGGTGTTCCATCTTGTTTCAACATACAAGAGTCTGGTGGGGGCAGTAGGTCCACACACATATGTGTTTTAATACAATCATTTTACCTGAAGCAACACACAGGTGGATTATACAATAAGCGTATATCACTAGATATCTCCTAATAAAATTAAGATAAGCATCTAAGTTTAAATTCAGAACAGATTTTTTTTCCTTTGTGATGAGCCACTGAAAATGGGGAATGAGTATATATTCGGAAAAAAAATCACAGTGTAATTTTGTACTTATAAAACACATCTAAAAATTTTATCTGTTGATAAAGCCTTTGTAAAAGTCTTCGACAGAATCTGTCTTACATGGCAATACACTGAAAATTTGAAGTACAATATTGCTTATTTTTCAAAACAAGGCAAATATTCAAGGTGGTAACATTTTTTATGTAAAAGAAGCACACATATTAAACATTACTTAATCTGAAATTGAAAAAAAACCATTAAAATAACCCCACAACAAAACAACACTTCCTGTTCTACATTATTTGCTGTAGCTTAGGCTGAGCAAAATCTTTAATGTAGAATGCCTAGAAATAGCTATAATCATGTCCTGTAGCCCAGAGTTATCAAGCATAAAAAGTCAAAAAAAAAATGCAAAGAAAAAGCTTAATGAACTCAGTAAAGAATAGAAATATTACTTCAATTATATGTCCATTTTTAACAATTTTGTTTTCTGTAGACATTGAAAACTGGAGCTAACATGCTTAATTTATAATTGCCAGGATATAGATATCAGGTAATATCAGGTAATATGCTGGTACTGAAGAAACGATGATTATAAATGTATGAAATTCAATACTAAATACCATACAAACAATTATTAATCTCTAATTTTGCTATCACCTGCAACGTTCTGTATAGCCTCTGGCTTTCTAAACCCATTTGATAGAGCTGTGTTTCTTCCTGCTCTAGTGCTGTTAAAAGAATGAACTGGGGAAAGTTTCCGTTTATGTCCCTAGAGATGTTTTCCTTTTTTGTTTTCAAAGCAAGAGACCCGAACATAATTGTTGTGCTTAAAATACCAGTGGGGTCTGTATTGGGGTGTCTTCTCTTGTATCCTAGAACTTGGCATGAAAAGGAATTTCAGCACTGACAGGGTCAACTTAAAAAACAGCTTCCATCATATGCTGGAGCCTCTAGCATGAATGTCAGAATTCCTGTGAGACTAGATAACCTGCAGACAAGGAGGCAGTCAGGAAATGTATACCTCCAGTCATACTCCTTCTCATCCAAAATTTTTAATGATACCATGATATTTGCTTGTATTGAGACAGTTATTCTGATTTTAATAATGTTCAAGATTCATACAGTGTTGCTCATCACATATGTATGCTTTTATGTTGTCAACTAAATGTGAATTTACTAATGGGCCAAAAAAGTATACTTATGTATGTTAATTAGTATGTGTTTATGCCTTTATCTTTGGTTCCACTCAGTTGAACCAGTAGTTGGAGACTCAATGGATGCAAACTGTTGGAACATGTGAAGATACTATCTGTAATACTTACCAGTATTTTATTAAACACATTCTTGTCTGACTCACCTGTATGGTATCACATAGCAGGATATCAGTAATACCTCTGTCCTGAATCCTTAAAGTTGCATAGCTTTTTTACTAGTCAAATCATCTCACCAAACCTTAGCTAACTCTTGAAGATGGCACCACTGAAAACGAGGACAACAGGTTCCCACACAGTTCATGTTTGGCCCAGACTACCTGAGTCATGAGTGAAATATGGATAAAAGGACTGCATTTACACACACAATTGCATATAAAAAATAAAGAAGCATATACCTGATTACACATATTTCTCTGCCACATGAACGATTCTGCAATATGAACTCTGTCTTGGAGCTACTGCATAAGTCCAGTCATTTGCACAGATACATCATCTTGTAGATGAATAGACACAGAATGAAGCCAAAAGTTAAACAGGCTTCTTACTTGTTTCTGCTGTTGCTCCTCATTGCACCACCAGCAATTACACAGAGCTGATCAATCCCAGTCACTGAGCACAGCAAACCCCTCTCAGTCTTCTCAGCTCAAAGTGATTACTGAACACAGAACAGCAACTCACATGTGGTTGTTTAGAAACCAAGCAAAGAAGGACAAACAGAGAAGATTTAAACACATCTTCACACTGAATATATGGTTACTGGTATAAGTTGAAAGAGGGCTATGTCTGAAAACTTTCCTGCTGGAGGGAACCTATTTCAAATGGTGTTTATGCAGCTTTACGTTAACTTAAATGCTTTATTTAGACTCCCATGAATCATCTAACAATCCTGCAGAAATTTCAGACAAAAATGAAACCTGCAAATCACATACCTCTTTTAAAAGGAATACAGAAATAAGTTAAAAACAGTGTTTCATGTGCTTTACAAAAATATAACACAAATCATAGGAAATTGATGCTTTCTGTAAAATGTACAATGTCCACTGGGCATTACTGTTAGGTCTGACACTTTCCCTGAAGTATCATTACCCTGTGATCATGAACTGTGCTGACTGAAGAAATCCCCAAATGACTAGTGGTTTCCCCAGAATTGTCTACCATGATTCATATCAAGCTGCTTACAGGTGAACAAGAAAAGGGGCTATCCATAAACCCAGTGACAAGTCATGTAGGGTCACCTCTGCAGTACTTGCTATAAAAACCTATCCACCTAATCTCAACTGTGTGTATTGAATGGTTGGGGGACAATTTATATGCATGCAGCAACATGCTAGCTCATGCAGAGCTGCTTTATTGAATGGTGAGTAGTTTATATCCTTGAGAACCTGATCCTTCATATCTGTTACACAGATCTGCAAAGTTTTAGTTAGTAAAAGTCCATTTTCAGGAGGTCATGCATGGCACTTTGTTACTAGAGATAACAATTATATAGAAACAAAAAACCAAATCATCCATGCCTCATCTTAACCCGAGGAAAAAATATTTGCTTAGAGTAAACCAATTCTTTTTTGTGGGGACTTATCACTCATTAGTATATTTTATTAATGTAAATTTGAACACTAATTCCCAAAGCATAAAATTCCCAAAGTAACATAAAAATTCATCAGAGCCCTCAGATACAAAGCAGAAGGTATAATATCCTGATAAATAAACATCATAAATAAAGTGAAATGAAAATGATAAAACTGAGTCAAGGGAGCTTCATATAATTTATTCCAGCTGAAAGTCTTGTTTATATAATTGAAGAATTCACAATTAGACTTAAGTATATTTTTTCTCAGGTGGCATTCAAGCTATTTTTCCTCAAAATCTCTCAACCGCATCATGTCACCTCTAACCACAATTCTACAGACATTTTCACCTGAGGATAGCCTTTGCCAAGATATATATATTCATACCTGGCAAGCAACCCCAGTTCCTTTCAGAAAGATTCTTAGTTTCTGTTTAAATGTCAAAAGAAGCCTATAAAACCAAACTGTTGCCAAACCCAGAGTGTCTGTGTGAATGTCACAGCAATGCATGCTACGTACATATTGTTTGTGTACTTTTTATGCATGTCAAATTCTGTCAGATTCACCTTAAAGAAATGTTGTATTTTAGAAGCAGCTACCTGTGGCCTACAGTAAAATAATATTTACGTTTTGCCCGGGTCAGTAGTTTCTAAAGCTTACCACCATTGAGATGAACAAAGGCACTTTGCATGTCTCTGTTTCCCAGGTTTTAATGTATTCTAGTGTCAGCTATCACAAAATGGCATTAATAACTATATTTCAGTCACATTCAGCAAAATTACTATTTGCTTTACTTCTACTTCTGGGGCTTTGTTCCTTGATTGGTCATGTGCCTTTGGTATAACAGTTTTATTTTATTTGGTTGTTTGATTTTGGGGTTTTTTTGTTGGTGTTGGTTTTTGTTTGTTTGTTTGTTTGTTTGTTTTGTTTTGTTTGGGGTTTTTTTGGTCATGGAAAGATCTCTTGGCTAGTTAACTTCAGATTTCTAAAGATCAAATTATATCCAATGTCACTGGAGGACTTGCTATGCCACTGAGTATCACATATGAGGTTATAAAATTTTATATACTTCATTCTGTGTCCACAAATTTTCAAACTGAAACCCATAGATAAAACATTTAAGTCCAAATCTAACAGTTGTATGTCTACATGGAGCCCAATGGAACCACAAATCTTCAGGGACAAAAAGATGTGTTGGTGCCCATTTGTAATCATATCACTCTCATGATAATTCAACACGGGGAAATAAAGAAATTTAAAAAATCATAGCTGTTTCTCACTACTCAAGATACATTTTTTGAACATGTGTGCCTTTGGGGTTTATAAGGTTTGGGCTCTGCTGGGGTTTATAAATTACTGTTTTAATTTACTACTCAACTTCAGCTGACATCAACGGAAAAACAAATCTTCACTAGGGAATATTTTAACTGATTTTTTTTTTTTCTAAACTATTTAGATTCTTCCAAGTTGAGGAAAACACGTTGACTTCATGGTCACTCTTTGACATGCTTCATTTCCAGTTGAACTTTCTCCTTTATTCTGGATATACTACTTCTGGAAATGCTGATTCATTGGTGCTCAACTACCTACTGCTAGAACTAAGAATCTATCTTTACAAGAACAGGTTTTTTCATAGCTACAGCCACTGAAATAACTGTCCATTTACTGCATTTAGGGTAGATCTAAAGCTTGGGGAGCATTAAAACTCCACAGAACAGTTATAATTGAAAGAAATTTTATCTTGTGTATAAAATATGTGATCATGGTATCCACTGTCAACATTATGGACAGATGTTTAACACATGAGAAAATTGTATTAATTTGCGATCAACTATAGTACCACAGAAAGATAAACATAACTACACAGAATTAGATATGGGCAACTGGCCAGTTAGAGAAACTGCTTCCACAGCTAAATAAGTAAGACCTGGAGGAAGGCCAAGAAAAAAAAAAAAAACAGTCAGAGAAGGCCTGACAAGTGTATAGCCTGTTACTAGAACTGGCAGTAAAGTATCACATGTTTGCACATCTTCACAATCAGATCAGGAACCTGGAGTCCATACAACCAGACCAGGTATTTCAGTCCACATCACACACTAGCAGACGTTTGGAAAGGCTTCTATCAGCATAATCAACTATTCATGACTTTCCAATCTAGGGACTCTCAGAGCATTGTTTTGTGATGATATACAAAGAATTCCTGAAATCCCCTGGATGTTGTCTATGTCTGCTAAATTGTCATGCCATATAAACTCTGTGCACTGTAAATACTGTATTCCCTGATGCACCATGGCCTTTGGAAAACAGATATGCATGGATAGGTGCAGACAAACATGAATTCCTCCACTTGTACAGAAATATGATTCAGTGCCTGATGATTCAAAGCTTTGTGTTTTCATCAGTGTAGTGATCTACTTAAGGTAAGAAAATTGGAAGATATTAATACCAAAGAATCCCAAAGAAACTCACTAAAGGGATGTAAATCTCTCATATCAGAACTGCATGACATGCCTTTATCAGAGAGCTAATTTGTTTTTAACCTTGTAGACAGATTTGGGTCTGCAGATGCGGAAGACAAGAATGTGTCTTTCTGTCATATTACCTCTCAAAGTGATCTGTTGAAGGACCATGACCATATCTGGGCAGTAGACCTTATAACTGAAACTACTATTGTGGAGATTCTTAATGACCCAAACATTAAAAGAATCAGGCACAATATTGCTAATTGTCAGTAAGGAGTCAGTTGCTGATTCCCTTCCCCATTTCCCCACAATTTTTCTTCTCAAATACTGCTGTTGGGTGATTTAAAATGTTAGACAGAAAAGTAGTTGGCTTGTAGGAATTGGTAAAACTTCTTCCTACTTGCTAAGAACATTTACAAGGGAAAAGGGAAAATGTTTTAACAGCAGAATCATAATGGTTGGTCCAGAGTTGGAAGAAAGATTACAATCCCTACTCTGCACTTCTTTTATACAATGAAGAACTATATATAGGAGTTGATCTGGCCACTTGAATTCAAACTGGGAATTTGTACTTGCCTTCTCAAATAAGTACTGATTCTAAGCTTAGAAAAATAGTTACACAAGTAGAAATTATGCAATACCTTATAGAATGTCTAAGAACTAAGTAGAAATTCAGTGTTCCATATAATGTGATTTTTTTTTAATGTATCAATTGAACCTTATAGTAAACTCTTGTTCCTTAGTCTGTCACTGGACTGTAAAAAACTGACACATAAGAGGACCTGTTTAGCTTTTCATAAGTATTTTTTAAAATATATTTAAAAGTAAATTATATTAACTTTTTTCCTCTTTAACTAAATGATACAACATGATATTTTCATCTGGTTTGGTTAGATCACATCAGATTATGTCACATCACAGAATATGTTTAATGTAATGTGATATAAATGGAATGTCTGCATCAAATAATTAAACAAATAGTTTAAAACAGAATTTAAAAGAACTGAAAGAAAGTAAGAAATATAATACTTAGATCTGCTTATTCCAAACATATCTCTGCTTTATTGTAATAGAAAGATGCCCCTATGTTCTCAGAGTCAGCAGCAGGTACTTCATCCCTAGCTAGTTACAAATAATATATAAAAAAAGGACGATTTCATTGAAATGCCACTTACTTTTTTCTTGTAATGGGTCTTGACAAGAAAATGTTCATGCTGTGTGACTTTGAAAATGCCCTTTTCTGGCAGACAGCCTTCCTGCCAGTGCTACTTTTTGCTGGCTTTAAACAACAGGAAAAGGGGCCAATTTAAAGTCCAGGAATCAACCAATTTGAGATGTACGGGCTCCCCATGAAGCAATTATTCCCTTGGATGGACATACTATCTTCATTATTCATAAATTTTGCAGAACTTAAATATTCAACCACTGATGTTCATTCTTTGCACTGTCGGTAACATATGTGGTGTGATTGTCTAAAGAAGAAAGCACATTTCTGTCTCAGGATGCATAGTGTGATGTTTCAGCCCACAGAGATAGGAGTGGAGAAAACATACATATATACTAGGATTAAATTATGTCCTGTGGAGATGAGCTGGACAGGTTTAAAAGAAAGAAAGAGAAGTTTTCAATAGTCTTTGAACAAGGTAGTCTAAAGATATGAGTATATGCTTTATTCATCTCTTGTTCAAAATATGGAGATTCATTCTCTGATTCCTTTGAAGCATTTTCATATTTTCTACCCTCCCCACTAGCTGGTAGATTATTTTTGTTCAAATTATTAGGCAACCTTGATGCTTCTCTCCCAAGCAGTCTGCTTAAGTGTGCTAGAAATTCTTGTTATCTTTCAAATAGATTACACTTTTTTTTTTTTTAACAATGGGAGAGCAGTAAAGACAGTAAAAAAACCCAAAAAACCAAACCCCACAACAACAAAAAAACAACCAATCTCTTCCATTTTAAAAAGTCCATGGAATTATCCTTTGAAATTTGTTTGGAAAAAGAAATAAAATTACTTGTAGGGTTCTTTAATGTAAATTTGATTTACTGATCAATCAATGACTACACTTTCTCCCCTAGGTTTCTGCTAGTAATGCCCTCTTACTATAAAGTGAGGACTGGTACCTCAAATTTCTAAAACCAGAACTCTCCCCCAAACAAAGGTCAGTACTGAAAACAAAAAACTTAATCAAGATCATGATTTTCTGTCTTTAATATTTATTTAGAAGGTAATCTTTCATAGGCTAAAACAGTAGCAATTGCATGTTTTAGTAGGAACAAGATGAACCCTCTAAAATTTAAGCCTTATATGTGCTAAATAAATTTGTGTCTGAACCTGTTTTCTAATCTAGCTTTGTCTTCCATCTACTATGCTTCCTCATGGGCATGGATTTAACGTAACCTGTAGGTCCCTGAGATGGGAGAATCCTTGCCAGTTTAACATCTCTAATTTGTGCTGCCTGCTGAGCATAGCTATTCACCAGCATATCCTAAATCCAGATCTTCCAAAAGAGTGTAAGACACCCTTGAAATCCATCTACATCCTTTCAAGAAAATATATGGAAACTTTCAGGAACCTATGGACCTTCTCACAGTATAAATTTATAAAATTTTAGTACACTGCAATTACTCTTTAATATTTTTTCAGCTACAGAAATAGGACTTACACTTATTAATATAGGGAATGCAAACATGTATTGCAATGTAAGATTTTTTTTTGTCAGACAAAAGGCACAATTTCCAGTGACTACTATGCTAGACTCTACAGACACTTTAGTTAAACAGGAGAGAAGGAGAAACAGACATGCAGACAGACGATCTGATAAGTCTGCCAACTGCTTCCTCACTTCTTTTAATAACACCTAAAAGTAACAATCTGCTGTCTAGCTAACAGTATTCAAATTCATTCTGTCATTTTCTCTATGGGTGTGTTGTATCATGTTAAAATAATTAGATGCAAAACTGTGGTCTTGATGATCTGAACTTGATTTTTAAAAAATGATATTTTGTGATGCTGACATGCTCAAGCTAGCTCTCAGTAAATAATTTACGTAATCTGAGACCATAGAGTTGTATTACTGCAGTAGTAAAAATAAACTAGCATTTCAGAGGTTTGAGCCACATTATATTGGCTCTGGTACCACAGAATAATAGAACAGTTGAGGGTGGAATCTGAGGGTGGCCCTCTGGAGGCCATCTCATCTATCTATCCCCCCCCAGCACAGGCTACCCAGGGCCCTTTCCAGACAGCTTTTTAACATATTCAAGGAGGGAGACTCCACAACCTCCTGGGCAACCTGTGTCAGTGCTCAGTCACCCTGATTATCAGTTACTTGTTCATAGTGAAGAAGTGTTTCCTCACATTCAGAGGGAATGTCCTGGGTTTTCAGTATGTGCACATTGCCTCTGATCCTCTCACTGGATATCACTGAAAAGAGCCTAGCTCTACAGAGCCCTTCGGCATCTCAGAAGCTTTTGAAATCTCAAAGATGTCCACATCTTTAGGCATGAATTGCCTACCCTACTTTCATTAAAACACAGTCTTGTGGGATAGAATGCATCCTTGCAATATTTCAAGCAATTGGAACTGAGATAAAACTTCTGTGTGGGTGCCACTATGTGTCCATGTTCATGTGAGTTTTACTTAGAACAAAAGTGATCCATGCACCAATGTGAGACAGGAATGCCCTCACTGCAGGAAAAATTAAATAAATTTTAAAAAGCCCAAGAAAACAAACAAGTAAACAAACAAAAAAATCCTCAACCCCCCCAAAAAGAAACCCCAACAAACCAACACCTCCCCGCCCCCCCAAAAAAAAACAAAACCAAAAAATTCCAAAGCACCAAAGAGTTCAAGCATGACATTCATTGGTAAACAGCTTAAATAATTTTACTCTATGTTGAATTCTCTAATGGAACATAATATTTATTTTCTCTTCTATTTACACATTGATTTCTTGCTGGTGGTCCCTATAGCCAGAATACACACACATATTTGTCTTGTTCAGGGCTTCCAGAGTTTGAGAAGGGCCAAGGTTAATAAATTCTACCTGTTTAGAAGTTGACAATTTGAATTAACTTGGTATCTAAACTTTGTCTATGGTCAGTAGAGAAAGTCACCAGCCAGAGTGTAATTAATTAATCCAAAACATGTGTGGAAGTTCTGAAATTTGCAACACTTTCTTGAACTTTTAACTTTTTGTAGAAGGAGGCTTTATAAATTGATGAGATGCTTAATTTTTAGATACTTGAATGGTTTTAAGATGACAAAAGACAGGTAACAATAATTCTTGCTGCTTGGATGTCTCTTGCTATCTGCAAGTAGAAAGACAGAACTGGAAGATGTCTCAAAAGGTTGTTTTTCCTTGCTTTTTCCAAACTACCTAGAATTTGTTTTGTTAGAAAATGCTGAGATACTCAATGTAATTAAAACTATTTCCTTACTTTAGGATCTGATCAAAAGCCCAAAGAAGTCAATGGACATTTTCCTATTAATTCAATGGGCTGTAAATCCTATTAAAATTTCTTCTATAATCCTCATTGCTTATTCTCTTGTTTGGGATACCAAAGACTGGAGAGCATTTGTTATCTAAAATTACTATTTCTATTTCTCTCCAGCAAATAACTTGAAAAATGATAAAATTTATGGGTTTTGTTTTTGGTTTTTGTCTTTTTTTTTAGATTTTCTTTTTAAGATTATCATAATATACCCACATTGACAGTGATAAAATGGAATGAAATCTTTTCTTTGCTATGATAAATAGTTAGGGACTCAAAAATAACCTTTTAGTTCAGAAATTTTTCACTGACACTGGAAAATTTACTGATTTACTGATTAGAGGCAATATAAAATATCCATGTGGACTTTAAGTGGAAAAGGGTCTGGCTGGTATGCTGTAGTTAAGATATTATTATATCTGCTTTAAAATCTTTTTCATTAAACATCCTCTTCCATTATCTACTGTTCTATTTTCACTTTGAACCAGCTTTTTCTTAAATAAACAGATATTTTCAGTATTGAAACAGTCATAGTTGCAGAGGAGAAATATGTTTGGATTCCATTTTTTTCTCCAGATAAATTTGGAAGAGAAAATCCAAGATATTTTGGGTTGATTTGAAACTCAGGTTCATAGCAGCCCGGCTGAAATGAAGTTAAACTGGTGAGTCTGATTGCAGATCTGTCTTTAATTATACCCCTCCCAAAGTATTGGTAGTACAGCATTTTTTAATAGATGAAAAACTGAATGCTTTGTTAATTTGTTATTTATAAAAGTTTGTTAAGGTTGGGGAAGGCCTTCATCTTTCATAATGGAAACTAATATGAATCATGGAATATAAGATTAAAATACAGTGATAAAAAGTTGATAGTCTTTGAGCAATACTGAAACACAGTATGAAATAAAATAAAGTATTCCACAATGCCTAAATGAATTAGGAACCTAAAGTCAGTGTCTAAATATATGTAATTATCTTGGATTCTATATACCCTGAAAATAAAAAGTCTTACTTCTTGCTGTTGGTCTCTTAATAGTCATTCTGGATTCCCTGAATGGGATTCATCCCATCTTCCTTAAACATCTACATTGAATCTGAATTAATCAACCAGTGCTCCCTTTATAGTTGGTACAGAATAATAGGCACTCTCAGGGCGCAGTTCATCTGACCTACTTCAGATGCCTATTTTAGGATAAGAGGAATTGTGACCTAGAAGTGCCTATTTCTCTCCTTTGACTACTAGAGAGCCTAATGTGATTAGCTCAGGTGCAGGCATTCATACTCTCAATGTGTACATTTAGCCAAACGAATTCCTATTTTTTCTGTGTGATTTATATCTTAGGGAATTATATACCAGCATACATACCCATGCTTTACCTTCTTTTGCTTCAGAAAAAATATGAATCCATTCAAAAACATTTCTTAATGCTAGTAATGCTTGCAAGCTTTCACCTTATTACCAGATATATACTTCATTTGCAAAGGGATAAAATATAGCTGTATGCTTCCCGTATTTCTTCTGGTGAACAAAAACTCTTAAAGTAAAATGTAAGGTATGGGATCTCGAAGACAACAAGAAATTATAAATTAACATTAACAAAAATAGAATAAGCACTCAGCTGAAAGTTTTCCTGGAGGGAAAAATGAAGGAACACTCTCTTCCCAGCTCCCTATTATCTTTCTTAGCTCTGGTTCCCAAAAATCAATTGGCAAAGGCTATATTTAGAGCAAATTCCATATAAAAGTCAGCAGGGAAGAATGTACCTATCTTGTGGGTAGCTCTACTTGCGTGTTTTTCACTCGTCAAGTGATGTGATGGAGTTGTGGCCTCCTCTTGCTCTGACAGACACAGCAGGAAGGGACATCTGTGGTGCCCTTTCACTTCAGGCTGCAGCTGTTCCTAGGAAGTTCTGGAAGAAAAAAACCAAAACAGGACACTGTTTTAGTGAAGAATTAAAAGTAGCTAGGTCCTTTCTCTTGCATCTGTCCTCATACACATACCAATGCCGATCTCCTACTTTTTACTGTTTCACCCGGGGTTTTAGAACTATTTGCATGTAACATGAGAGAAGTAAGTAACAGAAGCAGACACAGTAATGATCTTCTGAGACAGGATGTACTTACTGGTGTCAAGCAGCATGTTTTATGAGTTAACTTGGCAGCTTTTACAGCTGATTAGCTTGAAGATCTCTGATACAACTTTACATAGGGAGTTTTAAAGTTACTGATCACCAATACTTAGTCAATACCAAAGTAAAATATTAATTTTAAGATTGGAGTCAAACTTAGAAGACATGCATAATTTAGGTTATGTCAAAGATGCCAAAAAATCTGTTTTTCTCAGCTCTTATATTCCAAATTGGTTGGTGATCATGGTTATTATTATATAATTTCTATTTCATATGCCTTTCTCTATTTTCTAATTTCTACTGTCTTTCCCTGTGCTGAGATCAACCTGCTTGCTGAAATGCATGCTTAGGCTTGTCTGTGTTACTCTTGTGGCTTTCTGAGTCTTGATTATATATTGAACGAGATCTGGGCACAGGACAACATTCTCCACCCTGCCCTGGTTTCCATGGTAAGAAAAGCTTGGTATGTGAGCTGAATGGGAGCCACTGCATGCTCCAAGGGTTCAGTTAACAACTCAGGAAGCCGTATTCTAGCAAGGTGTGTACATGATGATCTCTAAGGTCTTTTCTAACCTTGTGATTCTGTGATTCTGTATATGACCAGCTAACAAACAGAACAAGCAGAGAACAATCTCTACCTCCTTCTAAGAATTTAAATTTTTTTAAATTTTCCTATTTATTCTCTGCTTTCAGCTAGTGCTTAGACACTTCAGACCATTTAGATGTTTAATATTTATTTGGAAAGTTGTTATACTCAATCTGGTTTTGGTTTGAAGAAGGTAAATAATGACACTTTTTTTGGGTTTTTTTGTAGACAACTAGATAATCATATTGCCTTGTTATCTGCCCCTGGAATGAATTAGAGTAAATGTTCATGTGCTTTCTTCTTTTCTAATATAGATGCATTTGTTGAAAAATGTTATACTATTTTAATAATGAATAAAAATTACATAATTTAAAAAAAAATGTTAATAATAGAATGTATGCACACACATTGTCTGTGTAAATTTTCCTAAGAGGTTTTATATATAAAAAGGCAAAAATACTGTATCTATTAAAAGTACATAACCTAAATCTAAGATTGAAGATTCTTTTATCCCTGAAATTATTAATAATAACCTGTAAATATAGTACAGGTTTCAATTATCTGGAGGTTTCAGGTAGAATACTAGCAGGACATGTTTCTCTGAAACTTCATCCTTACTAGCTGTCCTCTGCTTAGCACTGATCACTATTAATAACATCCTTAAGAAAATATATCCAACTGTTTGTTTCCTCTTTGAAGATTTGTGATTGATCCAATGGAATGATTCCTTATTTTCTAGAAATGCAGTAATTCTTATCCTTTCGAGACTATAGTCAAAAGTTCATTCCAGTTCCAGAAAACTACTTGTTTGAGAAGTAGAAGAAAAAAAGTTATCATTTGCTTGTAGCATAGTGATACGCACTACCTTGTGAAACAGCATTTCTGTGAATAATCAGGGATTAGGGGTCAGTAGTTAAATGTGTTTAAGATGAGCCTCTTTCATGCTTTTGCTCCATCAGCTTGTGAACCTCCTGCTAACATGAAGGTGTTGGTAAATATGGTCAAACCAATTTTGATCAATTTCAAAGATGAACCTAAATAGCCACAAAAAAAATATTCGAGCACTTCTTAGAAATGAGTTGGCAACAAAAATCATAGTTGAAAAGGCTTACCAAGCCTAGCCATTCAATTACATTAATTCGTAGGAAATTATGAAGGAAATTATGAAATTATGAAGGAAATTTCTTAGGAAAAATGAAGTAATTGTTGTTATTATGGACTGTGGAAAAAAATCTGTGTGCAAAATTGGAGACAATATAATCAATAAGGAAACCTGTATCTGTCTCCTTTTTTATTCAGTGTTGAAACTCAAGGGAAAAAATAAAGCAGTATCAGTAAATGCATGGCTAAATATCATTATTTCTGGCCAAACTCCTGCTGCTGTTTTTCTGTTTAGATATTTGTTCTATGACTAATTGGACAGCCAATTTAACATCTTTATAAATGAGAAGATTTAGGATGTCTTCTTACTGCTTAGAGTCAATAAAATAAAAAGACTTTTTTCTTTTAATTGAAGTAATTAAATGCCTCCTATTTTACCTTAAATGCTAAATAAAACAAAATATATATAAAAAAGGATAACTTTCTATATTTTCCCTTTTTTCTGAAAAATGAGTTAGTGATTCATATATTACTTAATTTTTTCCATTGTGCTTTAATTTTTTATTCCTTAACAGCTTCTCTGGAACTTCATCAGTCTATAAAAAAAGATATCCCATTTGCCAAAAATATTTCATTTGTCCTCACTGAAAAGATGATATCCAGTTTCTGTACCATTGCATAGTTTTTCTGTTCCAAATGCATGTCTTTGCGTCCGCCTTTATGAAATTTCATGAGGTTCCTGTCACTCCATTTTTCTAGCCTATCCAGGTCCCTCTGAGTAACAGCCTTGACTTCCTGTATTGACTGTTCCGCAAATTTGGTGTTACCTCCTTGGAGTGCCCTTGCCTCATCCTACACTGTGCTAATAAAACCAGTTTGGCCCCATTATTAATCCCCGAGGGAAAACCCTGTTAACTGTCTATCAGTTGGACTTTGTATGTTATAGCAGACTTCAAGTACCTAAGGGGGCCTACAGGAAGGCTGGAGAGGGACCATTTATCAGGGAGTCTAGTAATAGGACAAGGAGTGATGGCCTTAAGCTGCAGGAAGGTAGATTTAGATCAGATAAAAAGAAAAAAAAAATCTCACTCTAAGGGTAGTGAGATAGTAGCACAGTTTGCCCAGAGAAGCTGTGGCTTCCCCCTCTCTTGAAGTATTCAAGGCTGACTTGGATGGGGCTTTGGGGAGCTTGGTCTAGTGGATTAAATGGGCTTTAAAAGTCCCCTCCAACCTAAACTTTCCTATAATTCGTTCTATGAAAATATCTCAGGGTTTGTGGGTTTTTTTTTCTTTTAGTTTGTTTATTTGGTTGGTTGGTGGGGTTTTTTTAATCATCACTAAAAGCTTCCTCTTTGTTTCAAATTTTTGAGAACTTGTGACAAAATTACAGTCTCATTTCCATTAAAACTGACTAGGTTTAAGTACAGATAGGGAGAGAGAGGTTAACTAGGTCTTATATGTCCCTACAAGTTGTGGTATCCTACATGGGAAAAGTGAGAAATAACAGAATGAATGATGAAAGTATCTGAAAAATCAGCTAGGAAAACAAAAATGCAATTCTAACTGGTAGATCAAAGGCCTCTTTTGTGACAGATAACATTGTGAAAAGAAACGTATAGAGAATAGAAGAATGAGACTTTTCTACAGCTGGAAGCATTCCAAACTGATATATTAGGTCATTTTCAATACCCAAGTTGGATTAGTGTTTGCCATAATCCTCAGAAGAAAAAGATACTTCAGAGATACAGTGAAAGAAAAATGACAATGGAACTTTGAGAAACAAAAGAACAAAGCAAATCAAAATTACTAATATGAAGCAGATATTTAACAGCCCTTTTGTCTGAATACTGAAGTTTATCAAAACATGAGGCTAAGAAGATGAGAAAAGAATGGCAGATGGGGGATGAAACTCTTCCTATTCCTGACTGCTCTGATGGATTTGCACCAGTTATGGATTTAGACTATAAATTTAAGACTGCACTTGAACAAAATAAATTAATTTGGACCAGCTTGTAGACCCAGATAGAAAGTTTTTTCTGGCATATGAAATCTTTAGTGAAAGTAGAATTTTATCAGTGAATGGTTTAAAATGAACACTAAAATAGTTGGAAAGAATATTTGGAGGAAGTGAGGACAGTTAAGTAACACTAGAAGTCTGATTTTAGAATCTGCCACTGATTTTTTTACAAGGGGTTTTTCATGGACCTATATTCTGATATATCAGCCCAGATAAGTTGTCTGAATAACTGGTTTTCTGCTTCTGACCATGATCAATACTAGTAGAAAAAAATACAAGTGAACCTCTACAGTTTAAAGTACAATAACAAAAACAGAAAAATCATTCTTCTCTGTCCCCTTTTGAATTGCTGAATTATACCAAAATTAATTAGCTAATATGAGATAATGAGCTAAATCTAATGAAAATAAAAGAATAAAAGTTGTTCAGTGAAACAAGATAATAAAGATGGTTATGCTCCTTGGACAGTTTCAAGAAAAATGTTCAGTTCCATAAAGAAATCCCGTAAACTATTTTGCTTTTTGTGTCTATTAACTAGATTTTGTTGGTCTGAGGACTGCCAATAACTTTAAGACTCTGCTAGCTTTTGTAGGAAGAAGAAAGGCAAGCTTAGTATTATTGTGATATTTCTTTTTTTCCCCTTTTTTGCTTGATTTAGAATTCATGTATCTTAGCCTTTTGAATTTTAATCTGAGTTTAAGGTGGAATACAGCTAAACTAAGCCTGTGTAGTTTGCATCTATAAACTAATTCACTAAGAATATAACCAGAAAGGGAATTTTCGTAGAATTATAGCATGGTTTGGAAAGGACCTCAAAGATCATCTAGCTCCAACCCTCCTATCATGGGCAGGGACACCCTTCATTTGACCAGGTTGACCAGTCTCATCTAATAGGAATGGTCATTTTCTCAACTGCCATTGAAGTTATATGAAGCTGAATAAAAGTCTCAGATTTTTTTTTAATAAAATAATAGATTTTTTTAAATGCAACTTACTATAATGTCAGTTTTAGAATTATTGCTTTTTAAATATCTGTTTGCAGTGAATTAAAATGATCAGAACATGAAAACATTTCAGCTTTTAAAAGAATAAAGATTCATGGATATAATTCATACTTCCAGTGGCATTACAGAGAAATAGCAAAAATTTCATTCTCCTCAGATCAGAAAGAGGAAGAAATATTTAAAAGACTTAGTAAAGACCATGCTAATGAGTAAGAATTTATCTTGAAAGAAGGTAAAAGGAATAAAGAATTTAATATAGACAGGACAAGATATGTAAACTCCAAGAGATGTGGTAGAAGCTGCAGAATTACAGAAATCTTATATTTCATATCCCACAGTCCATCAAGAAATAAAAATGTAACCTGAAAAACAAAAACCAAAACCCCACTGTCCTAAAGTAGGTGATATTTTGAGGTTTTGTGTTTTGGCTGGGGTTTTGGTATTTTTTCCATAAATATACAAAATTATGTATATTTACAAAAATTTGGGACATTTAAGTAGGAGTATTGAACAGCAAAGAAAGTGGATGGCTATTGTTACACTGGCCTGGCTGTGCTGGGATACTCTCAGAGAAATGTATAAGATTTATAGGTGTGTTTTGTTGTTGTTGTTTTATTTGTTGGGTTGGGGTTTTTTTTGTAAAGACAAGCCTCTGAGGAAAGGCAATATATATTCAGAAAAGCACAGATAATTAAAATATGAACACAAATACAATTTCTATTAAGCTTACTTGATTTACAAATAAACTCAAGCATTGTCTAGGTTTAACCTGAAGTTCTGTGGGAAAGTGAAGCCATATTATCACCAAAAATGTCGTTCCAGGTTTAACATTATTGTTATCCAGCGTAAAGGCAATACAATGGGTCTGCTGCATCTCTCATCAGAGCTTCATATTTCATAAATATTGGAGATGAATCCTCTTCTCTACCTAATATAAATCTGATATTTTAATTCAAATATTGCCACCTTAATGGGTTTTGGGCACTCACAATTCCTCAGTAAACCTGTAGTTATCAGGAATGGAATTCTATTGCAAGCATCAGAGGGATTCTTTTGGCATGTGCAAGACACAATGTGCCACAACAGCAACACTGAAGTGACTTTTCCATGTGATTTGCACTTCTGTAGGAAAGTTCTGCTTTCAGTATATGTTGTTTTGCAAGATAGCAGCTGAAAAAAATTCCTGTCCTGGTTTTGGCAGGGATAGTGTTAATTTTCTTTCAGGTAGCTGTTGCAGTACTGTTTTTTGGATTTAGGATGAGAATAATGCTGATAACACACTGATGTTTTTAGCTGTTGCCAAGCAGTCAAGGGCTTTTCTGTTTCTCATACTGCCTTGCCAACAAGAAAATGAGGGGCACCCAAGAAGGTAGAAGGGGAAACAGCCAGGACAGCTGACCCAACCTTGCCAAAGAAATATTCTGTACTATATGACATCATGTTCCATTTATATCTTGGGGTGGCCTAAGAGGCTGAGTGGTAGCTGGGGCTCTGTGAGTCTTGTGCAAAGGCAGCTGGGGAGTGATAGTGTTTGTAGCTGTTATCTGTGATGAGACCCTGCTTTCCTGGAGATGGCTGAACACTGCTGATGAGAAGTGGTGAAGGAATACCTTGTTTTGCTTTGCTTGTGAATACAAGCTGAGAAACTGGACAGTCTGGGAGAGTCTTGTGGGGGACCCTTGAGCAAAATTGCTCTTGGGTGGTGAGAAATTGTGCTGTTCAGCACTTGTTTTGTGTATTATTATTATTGTTGTTATTAGTCCTAGTGATCTGTTTTTATCTCAATCCACAAAATTTTCTCACTTTCACTCCTGAAATTCTCTCCCCTGTCTTGCTGTAGAGTGAGCAAGCGGCCATGTGGGGCTTAGTTTCTGGCCAGGGCTAAACCTCTACACAATAACGTTAAAAGAAAAAGAAAAGTTGATACAGGTTTGGTTTTGTCATGTTGTTGTTTTTCTATGATGTCACGTGAAACAGAATTGAAACTTACAGTTCCAAGAAAGAGTGACATCCCTCTCCAAGTTAAAAATCTGTAGGTTCATCTACTCCTGAACTGTTAGTCTCTCATTCTTGAAAAGAGTTGTACAAGTGAAGTCCCAGGTATAGATACCATTCAAATTACTTTAGATGTCTTAAATTTACTTAAGACTGCAGCACTACTTAGTTATTTGAAGGTTTCAAATGCAATGGTAGGTACTTCTGCTTCCTACCTCCCCCTAGAGAGCTTATTTCATATAGTTGCTCCCTGCTGACAACGCGCTGGGCAAAGTAGAGATGTCTTGTGTGAAGTTACCTGTCTTGCTCTCTACTTGAGCCTTATGACTGAGAAACACAGATCAAATGAAAAGAAGTAAAGAGAGACTCCGGGAAAAGTGAAAAGAACAAGGAATTTGCTATAGGCAGAAAGCATGTAGATTCAAAGGGAGGTGATAGAAGCTGGAGAAGGATTAGCAGACCTTAGAGTGGCCTGTAAAAAGTTCAACAAAATGATGGTCAAAGATGAAAGAAAGGTAGGAAAAGAGGAAGATGTTAGTTCATAGGAGTAATTTAAATGAAAAAGATACCTACTTCATAGTCATTCATCCAATGTCCACTAACAGTCAGTGAAGAAAAAGAATCATGTCTCATGTGTGATTCATATGTCCCATTTTTGATACCTGTTCTAGGATGACACAAATCACCTTTTGAAACTCTTAAGCATTTTTAACTCTAAAATTAGGCCAGAGAAATTTTAACCAAGGAACTAAGCTGTTTAAACAGGAAAATGACGTGGATAATTTAGAAACTGCCTAAAAATGGGTGAAATCAGCTACCTTAAACCTAAACCAGAAGGATCGCAGCACCTCTCTGCTAACCAAGCTTTACCCTTTAATCTGAGCTATTGACAAATAATTCTTTCCTTAGAAAGACAGTTTGTATCTCATACTGTATTTTCATTCTATTGAGCTGTGGATGAATACTTGGCTTTACAGTTTCGCTCTCACTGCAGTCATAGTTCTATTAGAGTACAGGAAGTTTATACTAGAGATTCTTGAAGATTCTAGGGGGGTGTTTTTGTTGTCTCTGTTTCTTTGTTTTTAAAATTCTCCCATTATTGAATTGGAATAATAAGAAAAGGCAAAATTTTGAGTCCCCACAAGACAAGATACAAAAATTCTAACAGAAAAAAAAATAGGTGTAGAAGATTAGTAACCACTGACAATTGTCGTCTAATCCTTTCCTTAAATCCAAAAAAAAAGCCCCTTGAAAAAAACATGATAAAGTGTATTCATTGATTTTTCACTCCTATAAAGGAAGCAGAAAACCAAAGCAAGTGAAAAGTTGGAAATTCCCTTTGTTTCTCATGCCCAGTTTGTGTAGGAAAAGAATTTTACATTATGTGGAAGGGCACCATGTGTTATGACTCTACTGAGATCCTTATTTCAAGGAATTTTTTTTCCCTTCTGAAAACATTGTCTCTGCAATTCTGGCAAGGTCAATGTCAGGTTGGATTTTCTGCTATACAAGTATCACTCAGGCAAATTAGTTCTGCCGTAGGGGCTAGCCTAACCTGGACACTGTATCGTGAATCATTTTCTTTCCTATATCAGCATTTCTTTTATTCACATGGCACATCCTGTTTCTATCTTTTCCTTGCTACTCCGATTTTTTAATTCCATGTCCTCATCTGATTGACACATTGAAAGAGATTTGTTTTATAAATTTTTATTTAAGATAACTTACATGACTCCCTTTGCCCCCATTTAATTTTCCCTTTTAATGCAGTTACCATCACAACACATCTGTGAAATATGGGGCATTGCAATCACACACTTACAAATGGGAAATTTATGCACAGTGATTACATGCATATTAACAGATCCCTGATCCCTGGGAATACAGCAGAGACTAGGTACTTCTGATCATCATTTGACTCAACATCATTTAATGAGAGACATGCAAATACACTGGTGGATTTGGTTTTTTTCCCCCTTTGCCCCAGCTATATAAGCACAAGGTTTCTGTTAAACTCAAAACAATTGAAACTCACATTTCTAATCAATCAGAAATATGCATTAAATAGGGGGGAAGGTGCATGTGATTTGACTCTTCTAAAGGTGGCCACAGCATGAGAAAGAGATGTAAGAGTGTTAAAAAGAGGGTAAAAAACCTTGACAGTTATACAGCAATTTTTATAGCAATATTAAGGGAAATTATCTAAGCAAGGGCACCTAAGTTCCAGTTTGCACTTACAATTTTGGTTTTGTAGCTTCTACAATGATGGGCTTCCGGATCATAAGCTTCATAACCATTTTTACAGAAAACTTGGTACAGTAAAGTATAAGTCTGAAAGGAGTTAGTTAGGACACGTGTTTGAGAAAGGGAAGAGAGTGGAGAAGACTCTGAGGTAAAAGATTAGGGGACAGAATTAAATAGGTAGAACCTAAACTATAATGGGAGTGGGAGAAAAATCAATGTACATAATGAGGGGAAAATGTGAAGTTAAAACCAGTGTATTTTGGACTTTTTTATAGTTTTAATAAAGTATGATATTAAATTAACACTTTAGAGTGCCTGCTTCATTCAGAAGACAGCCCTTAGATAACTATTTGTGGGGTTTTTTTCCCTTACATCAACTTGATTAGCCACATATGCAAATCATTTTATGGAAATTCAAATACAAACATTTTTGAGTCATTAAAAGCAATGTTTAGTGATGAGAATTTAAGTATGAGCACCCTTGGTTATGAGTTTGAGGATTTTATTGAATAAATAATTGCAGTGGGGAAACTATGGAAATGTATCCAGTTTTGATCATCACAGATAAGGAAAAATTGCTGCATGTGCAAGAAAGAGGGTGTTTTATGTGTGATGGCAGGTTTCATTTTAGAATCTATGGAAAGTGAAAAATGCTGAGTTGTAGGCACAAGTTCAATGTTTTTGTGTAATGAAATATATTATGCCCCATTATAAATGTCACCATTTATGTAGCTTAAATTTTACAATCTGTCTGTTTTTCATATTGTCTGTGGATCATATCTAGCCTCTCTAAAGCAAAAGGATTCTTGATAATGTAACAAATTAACCTAGTAACATTTTCTGAGAAGATTCCCTTGTGGAACTAGGAAAGATACTGATCCCAAGGATGAGGAGAAATACTGGACCCAAAATTCAGAATGTTTCTATGAAAAGGAATCCTTTTGGTAGACCTCATGATTCTTTTGATGGGGTGAGTCTTATGACATCTGTTACATGCTGAATAATATTTGAATGTCAGGAACATTATTCCCACGTATTTTCAATTTAGCATCACTTGTTTCTACTGGAATTTTTTAAGTAATCTACCAGCGGGAAGAAAATCATCATCCTCTTTGTCATCAAGTTATCCTTCTGAAGTTATTCAATGTCCAAAGTTGAAAAAATAAATTCTGGAGAACCAATGGCAATACTCTAGCATCATAAGCCTCACTATATTAAAAACTAAAAACCAACATCGACAACAAAACCAAGAAAATGCAATGATACGAGTAGTTCTTGAAGAGTGGACCTGCTTGGCTAAATATCTTCTTTACTTGCCCTCCTCTTTCCAGTTAATGGAGGAGTTGGTTTTCAGGGCAGCCTTCTTTATATCATCCAGATCACAAAACTTTGAATTCGAATTACATATTCTCCCATCATTACAAAATTAGGAAATGAAAAAAACTACCATCTATTTTAATCCTTGGAAAGTCAAGGAAAAAACGTAATTTTAATTTGCAATGATTCCAAAGTGTTCTTATGCGTTATATAATAAGATAAAATTAATTACATATGTTACAGATAAGACAATAAACCTTAACTTTCAGATTATATTGCATAAATACAGATACCATATAAAAGATGACAGTTAAGAGTAGGTAAAATAAATAATCAAGAGTGAATGTGAGAAACATGGAGGATTTTATACCTTTGTCTATAGTTTCACCCATGGGCTACAGCCAGTCCTTGATGATGACTTTTGCTGGCATAATGTAAATTTCCGATGCTGATGTACACAAGAAATGCTAGAGCATAACAGAGAAACTAACTTTTACTATCCTCTCTCTGATTCTTCATTTTTGAAACTCAAAGTAACAGCCATTAGTAAGTGCTGTTCACTGGACATCTAACAGGGCATGAACCAAAGGAGGCATAGTTCCACTCAAGAAGCTGACTGACTTCCAAAATGGAGTTTGTGACAGCCAAGACAAATAAAAATTCCATAGCATAGCGGTGGGGAGGAGTTGAGAAAAAGCTTCTGACTTTGTAAGCCAAGTTGTTTTTGTTAAAAAATGACCTTATAAGGTGTATAGAACACGGCTAACCACATGTGCCTGTTATAAGATTAATGCCTATTCTGAAGTCTGCAAAATATTTATATACCAAGAAAATAAATCAAAGCAAGCACAATTAGAATGAAAAAAACAGTAACTAAGTAAGTTTCTATTTGCTTTGAGAATAGGAAGATTACCAATTACTTGGAAAGCTACCAAAATGAAACATTTTTTAAATTTATGTGTATAAGCCAGCAAATGAAGAAGTTAAGTCAGTCATAGTAGTATAAAGCGTGGTTACATATAGTAACAGGAAAAAAAAGATTTGTTTATAAATTAGAATGTCAAAAAAGATACTCAGTTATATTAGACTTAAAATGTATAATGACTTTTAAAGAATAAACTTCTTTAATATAAACCATACATCTTAAATCTTCAAAAAGACTGTTTTCTTTATTTAACAATAATATTTCCTTATATGTTTTTAATGGAATGGTTTCTATTGGCATGATTTTTATTTGCCTTATCTAACTTTTCACTTCTGCTAAACCAGAAAAGATTCAAGTTAGAGAATTTTATTCATTAATTAAATATTCTATAATAAAATTAGTAATCATCAATCATTACTCTGTATAAGCCATAGACATAAAATTCTTGACATAAAAAAAGCAAACTTGAAGTTAGTAAGCTTTCAAAGAAAGAGATTCTGTAAACATGAGTAACTCTGCTTTCTTTCTCCTCTGTATAGCTTTATTAGGAAAGCAGTTGTAGTTTAGAAAAACAAATGAAGAAAAAATCTGGCTTTGCATTCTGCTTTGCTGAAGATTGTTCAAAAAAAGTGTCCTTTTGTATTACTTTTTTGCAACATATATGGCCTAGTTTTCAATAGGATGTTTGAGATACCTCATTTACTTAGTTTTAGAGAAGTGACACAATTCCTTCTAATTAAAAGTTTTAATTGCCCAAAGTTGGTGCATAAATCTATTTCCCATTTAGTATTAGATGCCTGTATTTGGGTTTGTATCTATGTATCTGTCACGATCCACAACCTAGACAAGACTTTGGTTTGGCAGAGGCTAAACCCCCTTGGGTTCCAGCCGAACCTCAGATCGCTCTGGGTGGCTGGGGGCGGCTGGGCTTAACCCCTGAGTGATATCCAATCACTAGGTGTTTTATCGTGATAAGTTCTTAATTAAATTCTCGGAGCACAGAATTGAGACTCGAAACGGAGTCAAGGTGAAGGTTGTTTTATTTAGAAAGAAGCGTGCAGGGAAAGGGGGGAAGAAAGAAAACGGGGGTGTAAAAGAGAGATAGAAAGAGAGAGAGAGAGTGGAAAAAGGGAAGAGGGGTGAGGGGAGGCTATATCTACCACCACGAGGCTACGGCATTCCGTCCGATGGCAGAGTATTCTCTGGGTCCGATGGGATGGGAGAGCGCTCCCTTCGTTGTCCCTCCATGACGAAGTATGAAGATGAGGAGAGAGGAGGATCCTCGTTGCCTCCCGTTGCACCCCTTTTTATCGGGATATAGCGCCTTTGTCTCACTACAAGCTTCCACCTGGCCTGTAGGAATGCCCCAGGGTGGATGACGGAATGTCCGATATGCAAATGGCTCTCCTGAGGTGTGAATGGCCCCCGATGTGTATTCCTGGCAGTGGAACAATGGCTCCTGATGTATGCTAAGAGTTTCTCGGAAGCCTGGGCCTTGACCGGTGGTGATGTAGTGTTACAGGAATGAAGTTTGGTAAGGTGAGAGGAGAAGAGAGGGGGGTCGGTTCTGTTGGCACTTGGTAAGGCATAATTCCGGTACCTTACACCACCCCGTGACTTAACATTGTCAACAGAAAAAGAAGATAGAAAGAGTAAACGTGCAGGGAAAGTGGGGGAAGAAAGAGAAACTGGGGGTGAAAAGGAGAGATAGAGATAGAGAGAGCAGAAAGTTTACTATGAAGCTAAAACATTACAACAATACAAACTCTAAGCAAGGCCAATGCCTGGCAATTATTTTCTCGGTACACATTAAGAAGGTAAAACATCTTATACAATTTCTACGGTGGATGATACAGATTGATGTACAGCTCGAATTTGTTTAACTCCACCAGGTGACACGGTGGTTACAAATTGCATATTGGCAACAACACATTGAATTAATTGAATAAAACATGGGATAACACATGGTAGAAACAGGGTAGCTAAACCACACAGCAAGTGAAATATGTTTCACCCGGTGACTTCCTGGAAGCCAGGAAAACATATCGACATTCCAACATTCCCAAATTAGCACTGGCAAATTTTTGTATTTCAGCAGTAATTTGTTCAACTATCTTGCCATTGTCAGCAATTTTAAGCAACAATCGGGAACATTCAGTTTTGCAAAGATCCCGCCCTTTGGCTAGTAGGTGGTAGAGAACCATGCAATGTTGATAAATTGCATTCCTCATTTGAGTTGCTTGATCTGCCAATAGGTCAAGGGCCTCAGCTGTTTGATTAGTAGCAATCTCCAATATGGCTTGCAATCGGATAATGCGATTGAGGTTATAGATAGGTTCTCTAGCACCACTAACCCACTTGTTAGGATTCCAGGTTGCAGGTCCATAATGTTGTATGATACGTTGGGGGGTCCATCTGTCCTTACCCCAGGTTTGGTAACTCCCGTCAGTGAGGGAGTTGTCAATGACAGGTCTTTTTTCTCGTTTCAAATCATCATATATTTGAATACCTAAATGATCTTCACCAGTTTCAGGAAGTAAGAAAAACAAAGGACGGATCACCCCAACGTAACACACTCCTGACCAATTTGCTGGCAGTGATTTATATGCATGATTACCACATATCCAATAGTGTCCTTTTCAGGCCACTGATACATTAGCAAAGGGTCCTCTCCAACATCCCACACGAGGAGAAGGGTCAAAATAAGGAGTGAATTCTAACCCAAAGGGGTCACTTTCAACGCAACAATACAGGGATTCTGTTGTAGTATTTTCACAGCAGGATATGTCTGAACATAGGTCTTCCCATATTTTGCCTTTTGTCTCACTATATCTATTCACTAGCCATTTTGGTAGCAAGGGTGTAGCTGCCCATGGCCAACTTGATAGACCAAATGGTCCTCCACATACCCAGCATTTTGTGAGGTTGTAAACATTTGCTATTTGTTCAGCCAGCTGTACAACAGAATTTTTTTTATATCACTGTCTTCATTCCTATAGTCTTGTAGTGGAAAGATGATTGCTCTAGAGGTTGTAGTCTATATAAGACACCAAAATAACATAGTTGCTATTTTGATCTGCAAATCCATACCAAGCTAACAGAGATTACAAAATCATTACAAAAAATACAAATTATTAAAATTATGCGTTGGTTCTCCTGTCTTCGGTCCTGTTCCCACGGGGATCTCCTCTGAAATGAAATGAAAATCGACGGGCCCCTCTTGGGTTCCGCCTACACAGTTAAAGTGAGGGAACAATCCAGCACGTTAATTTTGTATTATTTTCCTTGGGCGTCTTTAGCTTTCCAAGGAAAAACAGCCTGGCACTTCCAGTTTGCTCTCTAGTTTAGCAGAGGCATCTGTAAACCACAGATTTCACAGCTCCTCTGAAAACTTTGGGCAATCTTAACAAAAGGCAGGGGTGTGGGGGAGGGAATTTGGTTTGTTAACACCTTTAGGGGTGCCTTTGTCCTCAGTATCTCTGAGACATCCCGTCAGGGGGAGGGGTCCCCACCAGGTTGTTGGCATACTGCTTGCCCCTTTAAGGTCTCAGTTCACTACAAACCACCTTTTTCCCTGGGTGTCATGCCACTGTCCCCCTTTCTGCAGTTTGATTGTTTGTTTGTTTGTTTGGTGGTTTGTTATCGGTGCATCTCAAGAAGGTCGTATAACTTATCTATTCCTCTGGCCAAGGAAGGGACATTTCCTTGGACATTGGATGCCTTAGGGGCAGCCATTCTATACAACTCAAAAAGGGGTAATATTGTCCACACCTTGGTATCAAAATTTTCCCCTATCCACTTTACTCACAGGGTTTATTACACAGTAATTACAAAAAATGGGAATACATCCTGAGAGGACCACACTTTCAAGTGTCCAGCTCCCCCCTCTCAGAAGCTCAAATGGGGAATACATCCTAAGAGGGCCACACTTTTAAGTGTCTATAGAGTTCCCCGCCCACTTAGAAGCTCAAAGGGGAATACAACCTGAGAGGACCACACTTTAAGTGTCCAGCTCCCCCCTCTCAGAAGCTCAAATGGGGAATACATCCTAAGAGGGCCACACTTTTAAGTGTCTATAGAGTTCCCCGCCCACTTAGAAGCTCAAAGGGGAATACATCCTAAGAGGGCCACACTTTAAGTGTCTATAGAGTTCCCTGCCCACTTAGAAGCTCAAAGGGGAATACATCCTGAGAGGACCACACTTTAAGTGTCCAGCTCCCCCCTCTCAGAAGCTCAAATGGGGAATACATCCTAAGAGGGCCACACTTTAAGTGTCTATAGAGTTCCCCGCCCACTTAGAAGCTCAAAGGGGAATACATCCTGAGAGGACCACACTTTAAGTGTCCAGCTCCCCCCTCTCAGAAGCTCAAATGGGGAATACATCCTAAGAGGGCCACACTTCTAAGTGTCTATAGAGTTCCCCGCCCACTTAGAAGCTCAAAGGGGCAATACATCCTGAGAGGACCACAGTTAGTATCCAGATTTCCCCTATTCACTCTCAGGTGGTCATACACTGTAATCACGCAGCAACCACACAGCCCACACACAGAACCACGCAGCCTACGTACAGAATTGATAGGGGCAATACATCCTGAGAGGGCCAAAAGCTTAGTACTTAAGTTTCCCCTATTCACTCTCAGGAGGACAAACCGTAATCACGCAGCAACCACACAGCCCACACACAGAACCACGCAGCCTGCGTACAGAATTGACAGGGGCAATACATCCTGAGAGGGCCACAGTTAGGTATCCAGATTTCCCCTATTCAGTCTCAGGAGGACACAACGTAGTTACACACCTTTCTATTCTCCGAGAATCCTGCCGACTACGCCATTTTAATGTCACGATCCACAACCTAGACAAGACTTTGGTTTGGCAGAGGCTAAACCCCCTTGGGTTCCAGCCGAACCTCAGATCGCTCTGGGTGGCTGGGGGCGGCTGGGCTTAACCCCTGAGTGATGTCCAATCACTAGGTGTTTTATCGTGATAAGTTCTTAATTAAATTCTCGGAGAACAGAATTGAGACTCGAAACGGAGTCAAGGTGAAGGTTGTTTTATTTAGAAAGAAGCGTGCAGGGAAAGGGGGGAAGAAAGAAAACGGGGGTGAAAAAGAGAGATAGAAAGAGAGAGAGAGAGAGTGGAAAAAGGGAAGAGGGGTGAGGGGAGGCTATATCTACCACCACGAGGCTACGGCATTCCGTCCGATGGCAGAGTATTCTCTGGGTCCGATGGGATGGGAGAGCGCTCCCTTCGTTGTCCCTCCATGACGAAGTATGAAGATAAAGAGAGAGGAGGATGCCCGTTGCCTCCCGTTGCACCCCTTTTTATCGGGATATAGCGCCTTTGTCTCACTACAAGCTTCCACCTGGCCTGTAGGAATGCCCCAGGGTGGATGACGGAATGTCCGATGTGCAAATGGCTCTCCTGAGGTGTGAATGGCTCCCGATGTGTATTCCGGGCAGTGGAACAATGGCTCCTGTTGTATGCTAAGAGTTTCTCGGAAGCCTGGGCCTTGACCGGTGGTGATGTAGTGTTACAGGAATGAAGTTTGGTAAGGTGAGAGGAGAAGAGAGGGGGGTCGGTTCTGTTGGCAATTTGTAAGGCATAATTCTGGTACCTTACAGTATCTTAGCTGGAAAGAGCTGAAGACATTTGAAAATGAAAGCACTCTTCAGTGGGACAAGATGTGTTCAATACTACTACTATCTTAATCAACTAAATGCAGAATATTTTACAACTGAGACTATTTAACATATATTTATAATGTATGTGCTACTTTCAAACTACCTTTTAAATACATTTTTATATTGATATGCCCAACTGCATATTTCATACATATTGATATACGTAATATGTGTGTATATTTTTACCTCTATAGAAATGTAAATATAGAATTTATATTTTGAGAACCTTGAATTCTAAGGGAGGTAGAATAGTGCTGGTTTATATACACATTTGATTCACACAATGGTATTGGTTATAGCACTTTAAAAGACTAATTACAGGACCTGTTTATTCTAAACAGAAATACTCCTCCAAATAGTGCTTATGAGGCAAGCTAAGGACATAAAGGACAAATATGCAGGGATTATTCAATTTTAAAGATAAAAGTGATAATTTAATCAATAATATATTACAATAACGACCAAATGCATTGAACAGTTCCACTTTACTTATATGCAAAAAACCCCAGATTTCCATTAATTGTTGGATGAAATGCAGCCCACATACACTCACTGTTTTTATGTGGGCACTTACAGAATCTTTATCACCACAGCAGCTTGACATTAATGCCTTTACTCTTATGATACCTCTTGCAAGGCGGACCTGTTTTGTTCAAAGAGAAGAGCTGACTGAAGCAGAGAGTAAGTAACCTATCCAAGATCACGGTGGAAGTTTGTGTCAAAAATCCCATGTATACAAATCTTTTGAGTCACAGCCTCATTCCTTAATCACGTCATTTTTCACCTGCGTCAGAAAATGCCCCTTCACACACTACAGAGGTGTAGAATCAGCGGTGGGTTTGGAAATCAGACTGGAAAATTTATCATATTTTTGACAGAAGTTTCCCATCCTCCCTCATCATATATATATGCCTCATATATATATGCCTTTTTAACAGTCTTTTCCTCATATATATATATATATATATATATATATATATATTAAAAAGAGCTTTCAATTTCAAAAGCTTTTTTAAAGGAAGCACTACATTTTGATGTCTTGCAAATGGGGAAAAAAAGTGTTCATTTGCAGAAAGTCACCTTTTAAAACATTAATTATAATTAACCAGTAAAAAATAAGAGGAAAATTTTTTTTTCAGAATCTTAAAGGAAAATATTTTATTCATTCTATCATCATTTATAGAGAAAAGGACCACTTAAAATTTTCAAGGTTCTTATTATTTTAATGGGAAGCCAAAATGTTTACATCTCCATACTTCTTGTGGAGTAAGAAAGTTATTTCCAATTCACCTTTAATTAAAAATTAAATTAACACACACACACACCTATTTCCTGCTTTGTCCCTGCCTCCATCAAGGAAATTACATACTTGAAGCAAAATAGTCTATAATGCCTACACTTCTCCCAAATTATTGACTGGCCATTGACTACAAAAGAGCCAAGAAAGATACGTTCTTATCATTAATAGTATGCACTGCAAACAGTTAGGTTAATACTTGATATGTATTCCTCTACTCAAGTATATTTGATTTATATATGGTTTTATGTATCGCTTTAAAGGTTTATTTCCTTTTACAGTAGACAGTCAGATTTTCTCTACTGATCTAAGATATGCACTGACCTATGTAATTGCTACTACATCAATGAAGACTTGAAGACATTAGGATTAGGATCTATGGTGCTTCTCCAGACATGTCAACATGTCCTGAAGGCCTATCAGTTGTGATAGGACTGCTCACATACAGTTTTAAATTGCTGAAGTTCCTCTTGCTCAAGGAAATGCAAAAGAAAAGACACTTATTACAGTGTTGTCGGTATGGGTTCTTACAAAGCTCCTAGATCAATATTGATTTAAAAGCTATAAGGAAGCAAACTGTGATAGCACACCCACTTGGAAATGGAGTGACATTGCATATTAAAGTTTCCAAACTTATTTTCTAATTCTCTAGTCTATGCATTTTTATACTACTAGATATGGAAAAAAAACTTTTTTCTTAAATTCATTATAGTAGATAATGTACCAGCCTTGTATCGATGTTCCATACCTTGAAGAAATCATTGTATGAATGAGGTAGAAGTCTGAGAAGAGGATATAGTAACTGGGTCTGCCTTTTTAAAGAGGAATTATTTTGTAAAGAAAATATTTAAGTGCAGTAGATTTTTTTTTCTATTATTTTTCATTGTATTCTTTTTCTGAATTGTGGAGGAGAAAATTAAACCTTGCAATAAGCACCATTTACCACGATTTTTAATCTAGGCATTTTAGTATGTTTAATAAAGTAATGTATGTTTCTTACTTCAGTGAGGACTTAAAGACATGCTATGTTTTAATAGGACTTCTTGCATCAATAATTGTAATGGACCTAATTTGAAAGACCATCATTCTTATTACTCTGTAAGGAGGTGCCATATTTTATATTATGTGTAGGCAAAGTTCCTTAAGTAGATATTCAGGCATAGATTCATAGAACTTGGGGAATACATAAAGCCTGTTCTGCCCTAATCTGAGTAAATATGGCTATCTAGTGAGAATTAAAATTGGCAAAATTTGCTCACTGAAAAATAATGCAGAATGCCATAATGAAACATCTGGAAAAATAAGAAACAAAGATTTAGATGGCTCCACTACACAAAGTACATAGAAAATTTTTGCCACTCAGAGAGCATATATCTTACTGATACCCCAGTTTTCTTAAGTTCATAGAATCATAGAATGGCATAGGTTGGAAGGGACCCCAAGGATCATAAAGCTCCAACCCCCCTGCCACAGGCAGGGCCACCAACCTCAGGCCTGGATCTACACAAGGTTGTCTAGGGCCCCATCCAACCTGGCCTTGAACACTTCCAGGGACGGGGCATCCACTACTTCTCTGGGCAGCCTGTTCCAGCACTTCACCACTCTCTCTGTAAAGAACTTGCCCCTAATATCTAATCTAAACCTTCCTTCCTTTTGTTTTAATCCATCTCCCCCTTCTCCTGCCATTGTCTATCCTTTTAAAAAGTTGATTCCCCTCCTGTTTGTATGGTCCCTTCAGGTACTGGAAGGCTGCAATGAGGTCCCCCCGCAGCCTTCTCTTCTCCAGGCTGAACAAGCCCAGCTCCCTCATAAGACTGAATGTCTACAAGTCTATGGGGCCAGATGACATGCATCCCAGAGTCCTGAAGGAGCTGGCTGAACCCTCTCCAACGGTTCCACATCTTTCTTGTATTGGGGGCCCCAGATCTTGACACAGTACTCTAGGTGGGGCTTCACAAGGGCAGAGTAGAGAGGGACAATCACCTCCCTGTCCCTGCTGGCCACCCCTCTTCTGATGGAGCACAGGATACCATTGGCCTTGCGAGCTGCAAGAGCACACTGCTGGCTCATGTTAAGTATCTCATCCACTATGACACCCAGGTCCTTCTCACCAGGGCTACTCTCAAGGAGCTCTTCTCCCAGTCTGTATCTATGTCTGGGATTCTTCCAGCCCAAGTGCAACACGTTACACTCGGCAGTGTTGAACCTCATTAGGTTCACCTGGGCCCATCTTTGCAGCCTGTCAAGATCCCTCTGGATGGTTCCTTTCCTTCTAGGGTGTCAACCACACCACTCAGTTTGGTGTCATCCGCAAACCTGCTGAGGGTGCACTCACTTCCATCATCTATATCATTGATAAAGATGTTAAAGAGCACCAGTCCCAAGACAGACCCCTGGGGGACACCGCATGTCACCGGCCTCCACCTGGACATAGACCCATTGACCACCATCCTTTGGCTATGGTCTGTTCCCCAGTTTCTTATCCACTGGATAGTTCACCCATCAAATCCACATCTCTCCAATTTAGAGATAAGGATGTGATGGGGAACTGTGTCAAAGGCCTTGCACAAGTCCAGGTAGATGACATCGGTTGCCTTCTGTTTATCTACCGATGCTGTCACTCCATCATAGAAAGTCACCAGATTGGTAAGGCAAGACCTTCCCTTGGTGAAGCTGTGCTGGCTGTCCTAGATCACATGCTCTTCCCTCATGTCATCGAGGAGGATCTGTTCCATGATCTTCCCAGGCACAGAGGTGAGGCTCACTGGCCTGTAATTCCCTGGCTCTTCCTTGCTCCCTCTCATATAAATGGGAGTGGCGTGACCTTTTTTCCAGTCCCCAGGAACCTCTCCTGACAGCCACGACTTTTCAAATATGATGGAGGGTGGCTCAGCAACCACATCAACCAGCTCCTTCAGGACCCTGGGATGCATGTCATCTGGCCCCATAGTTGAAAACATATATTATAGTTACTATTGCAGTAGAGCAGGTATAAAGCTGTATTCTTCTTAAGGTATGTAGAAATTCAAAGCAAAAAATCCTTAATACATCTTATTTTCTTTCATTAGACATAAAAGTTTCTGATGCATTTCCAGTATTAGTAAGCAATGGGCCACCTTCAAGCCTGAGCTAAGTGTGCCTTCTACACTGTATTTGAAAACATTTTATCTTAATTGTACTTACCTTCCTGCCTTACATGATCTATTTAAGGTGTACATGCAGTATATATACTGGTATATATATAGTACAGAAATACAGTCAGAGTTTAATAGCTTGCAGAATCTAGAACATGTGGAATCAACACATCCCATGGAAAAGAGAACATTCACAATACAAGGTGTATTCAGGGCAGGCAAGATCTGCATTAAATGACTACTTGGGGTTTTCTTTTGTTCTCTGTTGTAGAGAAACAAATGTTTCCTTATTAACAAGAACAGTGCTAATTTTATAATTACAGCATGCACATAAAATCACTAGCTTTATACAAGCACATTGCTGTTGAAATGTGCAAGTACAGCTTATGTAGGCAAATATGAGGTCTCTTGAAAGCAGTCAGCTTAGACACTAATACAGCATATGAGAATATCTCCTTTACCTTAATGTCTTCGAACAAGTGTAACTTCTGCACTCGAGGACAACACATCAGATATTATCCTCTGAATACTTACCCAGTATTTCAGAGGGTACTCACTTTGCCCTCTCTGTTGTTGTGACTAGGCTGCCAGAAGTACCAGAGTTGGCTGGTTTGGCACTTTTTTTTTCTTCCATGTTTACATGAACCTCAGTTGCACTTTTGACGTACAAAATAGACATACCTTTAGAAATTAAGTCAAAAAACCTGCTAGCCTGGAATGGTACCAACTTTCTGTGAAGTAGCGTTGCAACCATCTTAATCTATCTCAGAGGCTGTGGAATTCTGTTTCTGTATAATTAGTTTTTGAAATTGTAATTAGTTTTCATAACTGTATGGGAATAAACACTAAAAGCCGCATTAATATATCAAAGGTCACTGTGTTTTGCATAGTAAATCAGGATATTTAAGTTTCCTACATCACACAATGCAGTACCATGTAAGGAATGTCCAAACAACCAAGCATGTGTATAAAGAATTGTGAAGCATTATATAGAGATATACACTTGAGTCTTGGCATCAGAGTAGCCTCCTAACAAGATTAATTGGCTCTGGCACAGCATAATATTGGCACAACAGTACTGCTTCTAGTTCCAGATCCAGCTTGTGCTGGGGTTGCATGAATATCTTTGTATGGGACTGAGTAATGTGATGTAGATCTTTACAGGTCATAAACCCAAACTTGGTTTCTGTGTATGAAGGTACATTTTTTTAAAGTGATGTAACAGCTATGCTATTATACTGTATCAAATTATAACCTATTTATGTATACATACTGAAATTATTTATTATGTAGTGGTTAATAGTGAGGTTCTAGCAGAAACTTTGGGAGAGGATGTTTCACCCAAACATTAACTTCAGTAGATAAATTCAGCAGAATGAATCAGCACATGTTTTTCTAGGAATAGTTGAAGTGAAGGTCTGTTGATTTCTCATTTACTTTAGGAACAAAATAGAAAAAAAAATCTATCAGAACCGCATGAAAGCCATTTATACTGCAGTGGTAAAAAAACACAAAACAATGTTATATATTGTGAATAAAAGTATGGGCGTATAATTAAAATATCTTAAACCTGTCTGTGTAGTCAATCAGAATGGATAAGATAAAACATTAGATAACTAGCTACTGTTTTACAACCTATTCTCTTTAAATATGAACTAGGTGGTGTGTAAGCATAGATGAATAAACTATATCACATTTACTATATAGTTGGATTTGCCTATAGCTGTCTATATTTTTAATTAGATGCAACACGCAGTTAATATCCTATTGATTCAGACTTTTGCTTGCCTCGTATTATTATAGTAGATGCATGCTACAGTCAGACCTTGACTAGACCTTCATATAAGATCTTGCAATCTATGCCTGGTTATCTTATTGACCGGCCATTATGTTTGGATCAATCATCATAAACCTGACTAAATGGCATCATACTCAATTTGCAAAGCTAAATGTAAAGGATTCAAAAGTTTCCTTACTTCACAGTGTTGGAGGCAGGAACAGAACTGAGGCACATTTCCCTATTCTTGGTTACTGATTTCCAGTAAAGTCCGGTAGCTACATCACTCCTCAGTGGGTTTGCCACTGAAGAAATTGAGGATTATTATACTTACGATTTCTGACAAGTCTCGACAATAATGACACACAATCATTGATTTAATCAATAGCTTCTAAATTAACTTTTTTTTTTTTTTTGTAGTTGCAAATGTTCATCATCAAATAACTACCAGTGTGACTGAATTCTTAGCATATGTATATATGGAACAGCTGGGTTTGTAAATATATGTTTTACTTGTGCAGCTGAACCTATCTGAACCAATAGTTCTGCTTGTCCTTTGCCATTTTTGGATTGCAGAAATTGAATTTAGAAATGCAATGTGCTTTTATAGTACTGTTAACAACCAAGTCCTGCTGACCATTGAAAATAAATTGTTTATTTCTTATCTCAAAGGAAGACAGGTCAAGCAATGTTTTTTTATTAAATAAATGCTAGTGACTGAGGTTTTCAGTTTATTTTATATTGAATATGAAGAGAAATTATATCTTCATTATTGTATCTTCAACTGTTCACTCTCAGCAAGGTCATCTCTTTTCCTGGTGACCATCTCGCAATTTTTCAATAGTAATTTCAGCAGTGGAAAACTCCAGGCATATCCCGGAGGAGCTATTTATACTTGTGCAAATAGATCTGAAAAATATAGGTCTTAATACATTTAAATCTAATACATGTTTTTAAATACCATTTAAATTCACAACAGGAAGCATATTTCTCTGTAATCTTTGCTTCTTTGCCCGTTTGGCTGATTTTTGACTCTATATTTTGTAAGTTGTATTGACTATAAAAGTGTAGAAAACAAAACCAAACCAAACCAAACCACCACCTCCCCAAATCCATGTGATAGAATAATTAAATGAGGGAATAGCAAAAAAAATCAATAATAATGGACTAGTATGAAAGCCTTGTAATTTTTTGGCTGCTACCATAATTTATTTTGTGGGTTTTTGGTGGTTTTTTTATTTCTTTGTTTGTTTGTTTTTGTTATTGAGACTAAACTCCCAGAACAGAGGAAGTCTTAACAACAAGCTGGTAAAAGTGGTTACTGAATTTTCTATATTTATGTTTAGGCTAATAATAGAATTTAGTATTCAGCTTCTTCTTTCTATATGTTTTCTTACATCTTTTTATATCAAAATAATTAATTTTACTTCCATTCAGCAACATGATAGGTTTGGGTTTTTTTTTCATGTTTTGAACATGTTGCATGGGTTATGAATTTACATGAGTGGCAAATAGCAGCAATACGACTAGAAAAGGAGGAAGTACCTGTTCTACTGTGAAATGATACAGTGATAATTTAATACAAATAATCCTCCCAGTGTTAAGAAATCAAACAAATCAAAATGGTGTTGCTATCTTGAAGGCCTCTCAACAAGCACTCTTTAACCTTTGTTAAACGTTTTGTGTTTACTATGCATCAGCTTTAAAGATCTAGATAAATGAATTAATTCACCTTTATCCCCTTGAGAAACACTATTGATTTTTATGAAAATGAATTAAACATTCACTATCAATTAAGTTCTGTGTTTGCTTTTTTAGAAGAGTTATCTTCTCACTGAATGAGAAATTTGCCTGCCAGCAAACACAATAGACTGTTGTACTGTCCACATATTGGCATACATATTGGATAAACAAAACCCTATTACAATCCTGCTTATACTGCATCAAGATTACACATTATGTTTAGACTTCTTTTTTCAAAGAAAATGCCCAGCTAAATTGCATCACTTATCCTAGGTTTCTCTATTGCTTAAACATGTAGTAAATTAAGCTATTGAGAAGCAATGTCTTGAGAAATAATGATAAAAAGAGAAAAATACTTTTCTTTGTTTGGTTGGTTTTGCTAGGTGTGTTTTACATTTTATTTTTACCCACTGATCATATTGGTTTCCCTTCTTTATTTTCTGTGATGGTAGGTACCTTATTTGACTTTGCATTATGATTTTTTTTTTTTCCTTGCAGCTGCCTTGGCAGCATTGCTGAAGGATTCTTTGGGACAATCTTGAGCACTTCTTGCTATTCTTTCTCTCCTTTGATTTACACTCTTAAATTTGATCCTAGATGTCTCTTTTGCTTGTCATTATGTTTGAAGTAATAGTCTGTAGAAGTCTGGATGCAAGTCAAAAAAAGCCCAAACAAAAAAAAAATTGCTTTTGAGAGTTGATGATTAGTACAAAATCATGGAATGAAAACATAACTTTTCAGAGCAAGAGATATATTCTTTACCTGGTGTGCAGTATGCCAATATATACACAGAGTAGAGGTACTTGATTTATTTCATGTCTGTGCAGGGATAGGTTCTAGGTGGCAATTACACAAAGATAGTACACTAGCACACAGAATCTAGAACATGCAGGATTAGAAAAATCTGCCTAAATTTATACTAATTGGTTAGTAATTACCACAACATCTACTATTGGTCAAGCATACTTGAATCAGCATAGATACAATTTAAAGGTGTGTGGGAGTAATTTTCATAGTCTTTTAATTTGGTGGGTGGTTGCAATCGCCCCCTGCCACCTTTACCTTTCCCCTTTGTTGACTTCAGGTCTCTCCAGCAATCACCCAGCTCTTGGAGCCTTCTGGGGCAGGAAGTTTCCTCTTTATCAGTCCTTCAGCTCTTCAAAGGGAGTTGTTAGCAAAGTACGGTAGTACATTTAACCCTAAAATAAACAGTGTCTAAGCATTAACCCAAACACATTTCTGTCCCTGTAAAATGGAAAGTTCTACTTTATAGATAGCACTATCTATAATTAGAAAAATAAACAAATACATAAGTTGCTCTTTTTTTTTTTTTTTACAGTAACACACAAAGAAAACACATTTATAAATATGCATTTATAAAGTAAGCAAGTTTTTACTAGAAGATATTCTTGGTTAGGTAAAATAGTCTGTAAATCACACAAAACCTCCGCTTTAAGATGTTTAGAAGTATCATCACCAATTTATATCCTTTTAAATTGAGATCATAGAATCATAGAAACACTTGGGTTGGAAGAGACCTTCAAGATCACCAAGTCCAACCACAGCCTGACCCTGCCTAGTCCACCTCTGGACCATGTCCTCAAATACAACATCAACCTTAAATAACATACCTTTTAAATAACTCCAAGGATGGTGACTCCACCACTTCCCTTCCTGATAGCTAACCTAAATCTCCTCTGGTGCAGTTTGAAGTCACTTCCTCTTGTCCCATTGCTTGTTACCTGAGACCCCCATCTCTCTACACCCTCCTTGCAGGTAGTTGTAGAGTGTGATAAGATTATTTGTTCCATCAACTTCCCCAGCATCAGGTCAGGCTGAGAGGCCCGTAGTTCCCTAGTTTGTCTTTCTGGCCCTCCTTTTAGATGGGTGTCACGTTTATTTCCTGGTTTCATAGAATCACATAATAATCAGAGACACATCACCCTTTAAGTACTTCTCTACAGCAATAATGTACACTGCTTCTTAGTCTTTAACATATGATTCTACATGATTTTATAGAATAAAGCTTGCACTTTTTCTTTGCATACAGCATTTTCCAAATAAGTCAGGTTTGGTAAAATGTGAAGGGACACATAAATGTGAAGACCATGCATTGTCTAAAAATGAGTTTCAATATAAGAGAATTTTCAACTTTTTGCTACATCTGTGTAAAATTCATTCTACCAAGATGCCGGAGTCAGAGCTTCTGGATGGATTTGGCTGGAATTAGTAAGATAGGGAAGGCCCCAGAGTGAATTGGTTGGGTTTTTTGTTTGGTTGGGCAGTTTTTTTGTGAGTTGTTTGGTTGTTTGGTTGGTTTGGTTGGCTTTTCTTTTAGCTCTTGTAATACGTTTTAGATATTGGGATTCAAACTCCTAGATTTTTTCATGCTACATCTTTTCCTTATCCTACAGCCCACTGAATACAAAACCAATTTCTACAGTTTATTTTTCCATATTCAGCAGAATAGGAAATTAATCTGTTTAACGTTCATATGTTTTGTCATTTGTTAACACAATTTCAGTCATTCAGTTTTCTAGTAAACTATTAAAACTGCTGCTTCTGCCAAAAGAAAGATAAGCAATAGTTTCCATTGGTTCCTCTTCTGTCTCCAAATGATTGTGGAGGTTAGCACAGCAGTAATAATCCAGACTCCTCTAGTTATGATGCATTAGATGAAGAATTAGAGTATGAAGTCAGAGTAATAAACCTCATGGTAATCTGCTTACGTTTAGCCTTTGAATGCGTAAGTAGAAAATAAACTATGTTGTAGCTTCATGTGAGAAAATAATCTGCAAATATGTATATTAGAAAAGAATCCCATAAATGGCAGTTTGTAACAAATATGTATCCTCATGCTTCACACTAAGAATGGTTAGATGTTAATCACGGAATGACAGAGTAGTCTTTATGCATAACTATTGATATTAATATATGTTACTATATCACACTATGGATAGACTATTAGGCCTGATCCTCCATTCTATTTGGACAGTTTAGGGTGTCATAGCTTGCTCAGGTTGGATGAGTTGACCTCTTGAGGTCTCTTCAGGCTTAAATTATTCTATGGTTTGTAATCAATGCTTAAAAAGAGGAGAAAAGTGTATCAATATATTTTAATTCCAATCCACAAAACGTTTCCAAATGATGATGTTGATTATCAGATCAAAAAATGGCACAACCAATGAAAGAGTTGAGTTTATTTTTAACTTAATGTTCATTATATTCAAATTTAAGTCTTTTAATAAGCTGCAACCTATCTTCAAATGGATGTTGATCAGTTTTCCACCGTATCTCAGAATGTTTTGGGTTTTGTTTTGGTTTTTTGTTAAATAGCAACTTGAAAACAGTATGAAGGTGTAATTTATTCTTCACAGCATTCAACATTTTCTTTTTCTCAAATTAATCTTAGTGAAAAAATTCACCCCCACATTGGGTATTTTTCTCAATTTTTTGGTAGCACATGAATACAAGTTCATTAGGAACTGCCCTTTTTACAGCAGTAATTATGATATAAAGCCAAAAACTCCACCTTGTACTATATAATACTTTGATAAGAAATTGAGGTAGTTCTGAAATATAGCATTTATTTTCAGAAGAAAGAAAAACTTTTAATTTTGACTCATAGCACACAAACTTTAATTAGTGACCCAAGAGAACAAGCCAAGCTGAATAAAAACAAACTAATATTAGTAACAGGCTAACAGTTTGCCCATTTCCTTGGGCAACATGTGGCTGACAGATGATATGATGTGTAGTGACAGACAAATTCTGATCCTTTTTCCAACTTTTAAATTCTACCCACGGAGAAAAAATTAAAAATTTTATTAATATCACGAAAAGCAGACTCACTAAAATACAAAACCTATTCCTAATTTAAAAGAAATTATAATAAGAAATGTTTGTGATTCAGTATTCCTAATCTGATACCAGTGATATATAACTGGTAGTAGAGGTAATAGTCAATGCTGATTTCAGGTCTTAATTGCTCATTATCACTTATCCTGATTTGCATTTTGGATCAGAAACATCTACTAGAAAATAAATCAATTGTTTTTCAAATATTACCTCATAAACATTCCACAATTTAGTTCAGTTTCTTCAATAAAAATTTGACAATTTATTTCTATACACATTTGTTACAAGAACATCTGAATTTGCATATCAGAGAACTGTACCATATAAGAAACTTCAACTTATTCTATCTGACTGTTCCCTTATGATGTTTCTCTACTTATATCCGGTTATATTCTTTCTTATATTCTTTCTTCTGAGATCTCTGTATAATGAAAAAAACCTTTCCTCTTATTTTAAAGTTAATATTTCAAGTAGAATAGTTAACATGTTTCCCTTTGACTTGTGAAGTACAGGCGTCTTCCTATGCTTGAACAAACAACTGTCTTTTTCATCATATGGCAACATAGAAGTGGGAAAGATTTTTTTTCCCATTTTATGTGATAAGTATTATCTAATTTTTCTATTTATATGTGAAAGTGGTTCAAGGGCAGGATCTGGATCTGTTCTGTAAAGACTTCCTATGCACAATAGAGTTAATGAACCCTGGCTTTCTATGCATCCTTCACTTCTGTCTTCCACTGTAAATATCTCTCAGCCTTGCTGCTACTAACATTTCAAATATGTCACTTTCAGTGATAAAATATGACATGTTGTGGCATGTCTAAAATGGTATACAAGCATCCTGGGCATCTGGCCTCTGCTATGGACTACATGATATCTTAGCGCTGTTAGTCTCTCCTTCAGTAAGCTAGATAAGGAATAAGATTTAATAATTTGTGTTGTTCTCTACTCAGCAAAAATTGCCTGATGCAATTCTGTCTGACATTATTCTTCCTGCCACATTTGGTTATTACTGATCAATAATTAAAAATATACTTATGTATATACACATATAGTTTTGTGTTTGTATTTTTATACATGAAGGCAGGAAGAAGGCTGAATAGATGGACAAAAAAATGGAGGAACACACAGAGAACATGATAAGTGATTTTTATTTTCTCTGGAATTTGAGATGAACAAATTTCTGTATTTATAGTCATTTAGACCTGATTCTGCAATTTCATGCATTTGTGCTTAATATGCATATTGTGAATAGTCCTAATTATATATAACTTTCATAAGGGCCTTAGGGTCTTACAATTCCTAGTTTCTTCTTTTAGCATGTTGATGTGTTACACAGCTAACACATTTTTTAAAATCCTCAATATACTGGCTACTTAGCTTAATCCTTTGCTCCCAGAACAGCCATTTTGTTGAAAGGAGGAAAAGATCTAGATACCCTTGACTTCCTTGAAGTCAAGGAAGGTTAGATAATAAAAGCTGTTTCTCCAGTCCTGTGTACTTCGGAAGTGCACAGGTTATGCAAATATTTGACGCTATAGCCAAAGGGCTTCAACATAATTTCTAAAGGTAAGCTCATGGGTACAAAAAGAATTGAGAATAAATTTTGTTTCTGATCTTAAGCTCTGTGACTATAGCTTTTACATAAAAATAGGCAATGAAATAACAGTGTAGCTCAAACTAGAAAAAATGCATTATGGTTAATACTCAGGTTAATTACTTTTGAAATATCTATGAAAGCTTTACCTATCTATGGCTATAGAGAATGCTATATAAGTAGCAATTTCTCTATTAAGATTAGTTGTCTCTTCTTTAAAAATATGTATTTTAGCTTGAGGGGAAACTGATTAAAAGTACACTTACAATTTTTATTACACAAAAGAATAAAATTAATTACGTGGTAGTTCCTTCTGTATTATTCCTACATTCCCCATACCAGGCTAAACCACATGAAAATCACATGTCTTGGCAAGACTATACTGCAAATCTGTGGCAGAGTGAAACGAATTGACTAAATAGCATGAGTCATGTTACAGTGCTTTAACCTCAATTTATATTATAAATACATTTAAAGATATATTTATAAATTTAAGCTTTATCTTCCAAACAGGAGATAAAGTCATATCTGGCTTCCTGGGAGTCAGAGCTTGAAGTTGTTTTTTCCTAGATACTGTTCAGTGGTAGACCGTCCCGCCCCTTTCAGGCAATGCAATTGTCATGCTCTTTTGCATCTTTAAAGAAATAAATTTCCTTTTACATTTCTTCTTGTAATTGAATTCCTAATAGGTTTTGAAAATGCAATTGAATGTAGGTTTAACTTCAAGTCAGGTATTTGCCATTCAGATCTTTCAGTAATTAATGACAGTTACAATCATTCAGTCCAAGAACTAGAGCTACAGGCAGATTGGCAAGTAATCCCAGTAGGTTTTTTTTGTTTTTTCCCAGTCTCCAACTAAATTTTGTGACTCTAATCATTTCTTAATTGCTTCCAAGGTTTTGCTTTTTAAGACATTCATGCAAGGAAACTTTATGAAGAACAAGGATATTCAAACTCAATTGCAGACACTTGATTTATCCAAAAGACATTAGCTACTGTTCACCTAAAGCTCTCTTGGCAGTAGTGAGGCATGCCTGCCAGAGGAAGCCTTAAATCACAGTTTGGAATTCTGCCCTGAGTGACTCTGTAGAGGTTGAGTGCAAAGCAAACACACTGAGAGTAAAAATCTGATTTAGACAGAAATTAGTCATTTTGAATGTTGTCCATCCTTTCACTACCCTCTCCGCCGTCTCAAGTGCATGCAAATGTTTGTGTATTGTTATCCACCCTGAGACGTGACAAGTTGTTTTTTTTTAAACTCAATGGTTTACATGTCAAGAAATTCCTCAGTAAATATAAAACTTGTGTGAAAACTTGAAGAGTACTGTAAGTTCATTCAAGATATTTTTATCTTTTTTATTTTCTTTTGATCTATTGGCACAGCATGTAAAATATAAAGCATTCTTTAAAAAAATCATAGAATAGCATGGGTTGGAAGGGAACCCAAGTTGCAACCACCGTGCCACAAGCAGGGCCACCAACCTCCAGGTCTGCATCTACACAAGATTGCCCCAGGCCCCAACCAATCTGACCTTGAACAACTCCAGGGATGGGGCATCCACCACCTCTCCAGGCAGCCCCTCCAGCATCTCACCACTCTCTCTGTAAAAAACTTCCCCCTAGTATATAATCTAAACCTTCTATCCTTTAACTTTAGTCCATCCCCCCTTGTCCTGCCATTGTCTATCCTTTTAAAAAGTTGGATCCCTTCCTGTTTACATGCTCCCTCCAGGTACTGGAAGGCTGCAATGAGGTCCCCCTGCAGCCTTCTCTTCTCCAGGCTGAACAAGCCCAGCTCCCTCTGCCTCTCTTTGTAGGGCAGGTGCTCCAGCTGTCTAATCATCTTTGTGGCACTCCTCTGAGGTTTCTCCAACAGTTCTATGTCTATCTTGTATTGGGAGCCCCAGATCTTGACACAGGACTCCAGATGGGGCCTCACAAGGGCAGAGTGGAGAGGGACAATCACCTCCCTATCCCTCCTGGCCACCCCACTTCTGATGGAGCCCAGGATACCATTGGCCTTTCGGGCTGCTTTTCCTGAACGTGACATTTTATTGGCCTACCCTTGTGATTTGCTTTGACTTGTGCCTTTCATATGATTATCCTTCACAGAAGAGACATATTTTCCTCTTTTCCATTACCAGATGGTCACTTTTTTAAATAGTCTGCTAAAGGATGACCTAGCAAATACTATGTATAGATCTGTATTTTTATTTAATGTTATCCTCCTTGAGACATGAAGAGTATATTCTATACATTGTAAGTAGAATCATAGACTAATAGACTCAATCATAGAATCACAGACTGGTTTGGGTTGGAAGGGAATTTAGAGATCAACTTATGCCAAACCTCCCCTGCATGGGCAAGGACACCCTCCACTAGACCAGGTTGCCCAAAGCCCCATCCAAACTTGCCTGTAACCTTCCAAGGAAGGGACATCTATGACCTCTATGGGCAACTGTCTTGGATTCGTCTAGGATACAGTTAATTTTTTCTAGCAGCGAGTGGAATGCGGTGTTTGTGTGTTAGGATGAAAGCAGTGCTCATAACTCACTGATGTTTCTAGTTGTTGCCAAGCAGTCAAGGACTTTTCAGTTGTTCATATTGCCCTGCTAACAGGAAGAGGGGAGGGGGCATGCCCAGGAAGCTGCAAGGGGACAAAGTCAGGACAGGTAACCTAAACTGGCCAAAGGGTCTATTTTGTATTAATGACGTTATGCTTAGCATAAAGGGGGGCTTTTGGGGATGGATCCAAGATGCCTGTTTTGGAGAAGGTCTGAATTCAGGACAGCTCTGAGCTATACAGTCTGCGTTGTACGTTCTGGTGAGAAACTGCATTGTGTATCACCAGTGCTGTATACTTTTGTATTAAGTCCTGTAATTGCTATTTCTCTTGACCCTTTGCTGTCACAGTAAACTGTCTTTATCCCAACCCAAAAGGTTTGCCTTTGATTTTTTTTTTCTTTTTGATTTCCATTGCCTCACGCTTTTTCCCCCGGAGAGAATGGCTGTGTGGTGCTCAGCTACCGCTGGGGCAAAACCACAACAGCAACATGTTCCTGTGTCTCACTACCCTTACAGTAAATATTTTTTCCTTATATCTAATGAAAATCTATCCTCTTTTAGTTTAATGCCAGTACCCCTTGTCCCATCACTACATGTGGTTTTTTTAAGTTCTCCCTGGAGCCTTCTCTTTTCCAAGTTCAACAGCCCCAAGTTTCTCAGCATGTCTTTATATGAATAGACAGCTTAATAAAACTTACTGAATACAGAAAATTTTGAAACACATTGAGAATTTATCTTTGACACCAAATCCAAAACCTAATGACAATGTGGAAGTCAGAATATTTTTATTCAGCTATACTATTGAGATATGAGAGCAATAACAACATACTTTAAAGCAGAATATAGACTAGAACAATGTCCACAATCAATAAATATATTTAAAATGAACATGGTACTGAGTTGCATTAATTACTCTGCTTATCTAAATATAATTTGTGAAAAAATGGTAGCTGTTTCTTTGAAAGGAGAAGAGAGGAAGAAAATTTTATGTAATTTTATGGCTGTGCCTAGAGGTATATGTTTAACAACTAAGGGACAATTTTCAGAAGCATCTAATTCACTTAAAGGCTCAAAATATAGTTCCAAAACTGTCTTAGACTTATAGTCCTAAGAGTAGTAACCTCAATGTTTTAAGAAAGAAACCTAATTGTTTTTTCTCACAAAATGGATAGATGTGTACCAAAGAAAAGCATCCACAAAAGCTAGCAATGTGGATCTACCTAAACAAGCCAAGAATATGAGAATAAGCAAGTTCAAGGAGAATGATTTCAGAAGTTAGCAACCTCCATTACGACTGGCCAGTGCTTTATGTGCCTTACACCACAGGAAGTACTGATGTCTATGCACGTGCATCTTAATCCTCACTGCTGTCCTACATGTCTGTGTCATAACAAAATGTATTTTTTTTTCAAATTAAGGTTCACAGTCTGTATTTGTTCCTTGGGTTTATAAATATTTTCTCACAAAATTTGGATTACATCTATACTAGTATATTAAACGGTCTCCTAAAGTTTTCCTAGAGCTAGAAATACTGTTTTTTGTCGAGGTTTTAGAACAGACCAGCCAGAAATGTTCTAGATAATTTCCAGACACATTTAGAAGAGACTTTTCTGTTATGTTGTGTGATCACCCTGTTCTTAGTAGCAAATTTTTTAGATAGCATGTAGATTCAGTATTCCACCCAGATGACCTCTTCACCAGAAAGTGGCCTGAACTCACTAACCATAGTTTGTTATGTCACAGTGCTATATTATTGACAAAGTTTGTCTCATACTTGTAGTAGTTTAATATTCTACAACTTATATACTACTAACTTATATGATAAAAAGTTAGTTGGAGTAAACGCAAAGATGAGGGAGGATCAGATGAACAGCAATGGGTACAGGAACAATAGTAACCTAATCAGTGAAAAGGGAGGCCCTGAGTCCATTGTTTCCTAAAGTCATCAAAGGAGAAATATTAGGCCATGTTTTTTCCAATGAAACCCACAAGGATGGACTGGCCAAATAAAAGAGGAATTCCAAGGCAGTTTAAGGAAGGACAAGTACTGGAAATTAAAGGCAAAAGGGTGTAAAAGGAGGCTGATAAGGTGTAAAGAAGTTGCCATTTACTTGTTTGATTGAACCCTCACTCAGCCCTTTATTCTCATGTAATCCAATTTCTTTCTGTGGATGTCTCCTTTATCTTGAGTGTGTGAATATATAACATCAGCACCCTTCAGTTTTGATCAGTTGGAGGATTACTCTTTCTCTCCCAGTCACAACCCAATACTGAAGCTATCTGCTTTGCATAGAATATTTTTTCCTCAGTAACTGAGAAAAGAAGACATTCTACTTTGAAGAAGACGCTGGCTCTAAAGGGAAAGAGATAGAAAACAGTGTTTATTTTTTAAACATGATTTGGTGTGAGACCCTCCATCCTTCTGACACTGTCATGATGACATATAAAAGTATCTGGATAGCAATGCCTCTCTGCCCTCCTGCATTCCTTTTAGGGGTTGAAAAATGACACCCTATTCAAGTTAATGAACATTAATCCCCCCCCTGCCCCGAAGTCACACTGTCTGTGAGGGTATGACCCTGTCACTTTGTTTTTCTGTAGTTATTTATTAAATCACAGAAAATTGTCATCTCTTTATCTGTTTATTGTATTCATCCACTTTTATGAAATACAGCTTTTGTTGACTGTTATGATTCCTACTATTCCTCATTGGCAAACAAATTCTTCTAGTTCTTTCAGGTTTTTTTTTTCTTGTTTTACTTATGGTTTTATTGTGGGATCCAAGCTGCTATGATACTTTCTGTGTATGGACAGACTCTGACTCCTGTCCTGAATCCTAGATTGGCCAGAAGAACTGCAGTGGAGCAGTGGGACATGGTATTTTCCTCAGTACCATGGTTCTGCATTCACTGGACTTTCAGTGAATGTGACAAGGTGTTATGTTGCTTTTAGATGACTTCCTGAAATGTGCTGACTGTACTAGTAAAAACAGTTGTACACTTCAGATGTGTCTTTGAGTGAGACTGTACAGGCAATTCCTTATTCTGAGTGATTCATCTATCAAATCCATGTCTCTTTCTAGTTTAGAGACAAGGATGTCATGTGGGACAGTGTCAAATACTTTGCACGAGTCCATATACTTCATATATGTTATTCTAGAAAATAGCATATTTAGACAGGAAAAAAACCAAATCATAAGTAAACCACAGACTAAAAGATAGGGACATCTTCATGAGAAAATAACTGAGGCATTAGAACTTGTATGGATCACAGCAGAAGTGCCAAGTAACAGTTACACATGTGTAATTGGGAATCTGGAGAGTTGTTCCCTTTCAAAGTAGATGAGACAACATTAAACTTTGGGGAGTCAATGCAAGTAGACTTTGTTTCTACATTGTGTAGTCCTTTTTTCTGTTATGTTGATTTATATTCCTTAAGTAGCATCTTGTACAGTGATGTGACACAGCATAATATGATTTAATTCAATATGACAGTTACAACTTGGAAGAAAAATAAGGAAGTGATTGGTGACAGCCAAAATGGCTTCACTAAGGGCAAACAGAAACTGACAAACCTGGTGGTCTTCTGCAGTGGGATTGTAGCTTTGGTGCTTAAGGGAAGAGCAACTGATGTCATTTACCTGGACTTACGAAAAGTATTTGACACTGTCCCACATGACATCCTTGTCTCTAAACTAGAGAGACGTGGATTTGATAGATTAATCACTCGGGATAAGGAATTGGCTGTACAGTCTCTCTCAAAGAACTGTAGTCAATGTCTTGATGTCCAAACAGATCAGTGATGAATGGTGTTCCACAGAGGTCGGTATTGGGACCCACGCTGATTAACATCTTTGTCAGATATATGGACAGTGGGATTGTGTGCATTACCAGCAAGTTTGCTGATGACACCTAGCTGTGTGATGTGTTTGACGTGCTGTCAGGAAGGGATGTCATCCAGAGGGACCTTGACAGGCTTGAGAGACAGGCCTGTACACGCCTCATGAAGTTCAGCAAGGCCAAGTGAAAGGTCCAGAAGATGGGTTGGAATAATGCAACTACAGGTTGGGCAGAGAATTAATCGAGAGTAGCCCTGATGAAAAGGACTTGAGTTTCTGAGAAGGTCAACATGGATAGGGCTTTGGGCAATCTGGTCTCATGGAGGATGTCCCTACACAAGGCAGGGGGGATGGAACTAAATGGTCTTTAAGATCTCTTCCAAGCCAAGCCATGTTTAGCCTTGAGAAGAGGAGGCTGAGGGGAGACCTTATCACCACATACAATTACCTGAAAGAAGGTTGTAGAGAGCTGGAAGATGATCTCTTCAGTCAGGTGACAGGAGATAGGACAAGGGGAAATGGAACAAAGCTGCACCAGGACAGGTTCAGATTAGACATTAGGAAAAAAAAAAACACTGAAAGAGCTGTCGGGGAATGGATCAGGCTATCTATGGAGGGGGGTTGAGTCACGATTCCTGGATGAGTTTAAGAAAAGGGTAGATCGGGTACTTAAGGATATGGTTTAGCATAGGGCAGGAACAGTTGGACTGGATCTTAAAAGGTGTTTTCCAACCTTGTGATTCTGTGTTTCTATGATTACATGACCTGGGAATGCATACTTGCCCAGAAAGCCAACCATATTCTGGGTTACATCAACAGAAATGAGACCAGCATGTTGAGGGATGTGATTCTGTCCCAATGCTCTACTGTGGTGGGACCCCATCAGGAGTGCTTTTTCTTATACTGGGACCCCAGTATAAGAATGGCATGCAGCTGTTGGAGTGAGTCCAGAGGAGAACCATGAAGATGATCTCAGGGCTGCAGCACCTCTCCTGTGAAGACAGGCTGAGAGAGTTGGGGTTGTTTGGCCTGCAAACGAGAAGGCTCCAAGGACACCTTATAGCGGCCTTCCAGTATCTAAAGGGGGCCTACAAGAAAGCTGGAGAGGAACTGTTTACGAAGGCATGTAATGATAGGACAAGGAGTAATGGCCTTAAGATGGAGGAAATTACACTTAGATTAGATATCAGGAAGAAATTATTTACTGTTTAAGTTGTGAGATGCTGGAACTGGTAGCCCAGGGAGGTTGTGGATTCCCCCTCCTTGAAAGTGCTCAAGGCCATTTTAGATAGGATTTGAGCAACCTGGCCAAGTAGAGGGTGACCCTGTCCATGGCAGGGTGGTTGGAACTAGATGATCTTTGAGGTCTTTATCATCTCTAGCAACTCTATCTAAGCCTCATCAATTCATGTCATTCTATGACGCTACTTTGAATCAGATACTATCGTCAGTATTAGCCATTAGTATCTGAACTGATTTTCTGTTTTTGATGGGACAGGATCTCTGTGAATTGTAGGTCCTTGTGGTCAGCTGTGACAATCCATAAAAAGTAATGCAATCCTGATTTCCCATCCTTTGATGCCATTCACGGTGCACTCAGTGACATTTGTTAAATACCTATTAGTTTAGGTAACTGGGATTTATGAGAGAGCGGTAATACATAGACTAGGACCAGTATTGATCATAAATCTGTGCAATGATAGGAAGCTTTTCCTGTGCTGTCAAAAAAGATGTGAAAAAAATAGTTGTGCTGAGATTAGTTGTCCTGGAGCTCTTAAGAAGTGTAAAGTCCCAGTACTATACACTTATTACCTTTCACACCATCTATAATGGACCCTAGAAGCAGTATAATCATTAAAGTTATTACTTTTGTTTAACATGACAAATTCTTTGTCATGAAGGGAAGTTAAACATCTCCACAGTGTGTTTTGTTTTGTCGTTTTGTTTTCCTGAAAGGGAAGAGAGAGGGAAGGCTAGCTTTCATATTTTTTTGCAGAACTTGAAACAGCACTGTATCCTGCAAAACCATTTTCTGCAAAAGCTGGATCTTCTCCAAAGACAGCTGGTACTGACCTAAGCCAAATATGCTTGATATGCAAAAAAGGTAGTGTTTTGGAGTGGGTTTTTTTGTCCTGAATAATTGACTGAACAGTGCCATATACTTGTATGCTAAAAAAAAAAAAAGTTACTCTTTCTGGGCATCACAACTTTCTTCCATTATATCCCCATTTCAAAGAACTCATTAATTTTGGGGGGATCATCCAATATTATTTCATACAGATTGAATATTTTAAAGACAGCCTTAGAAAGTCTATGACCCTTTATTTTTATAAATAAGTATAGAACAAATAAATCTATAATTTAATTGGCACAATCTAGACTGCAGGAGAATTAGAAGCTCCAGAAAAAAGATAAGATAAGGACTGCTAGGAAAAGGAGCTTCCACAAATATGTAGAAGCTGCAGTCATGAGTGCCTGTATCCAGAAGACTTGAATTAACTCTGTCAGATCTACATAAGTATTTTGCTGATTTATGTAACAAACAGGTTAAGTAGACCAGCTGCATTAGATGAAAAATAATTATGTAAGGAGTTCTGTTACAATCTGTTGTTAGCATTTGCTTCCTTGGGCTGTTATGTTCCAGAAGAACACAACCAGTGGAGTGGCCCCCTTTACAAGGTGTTGACTATGTTCCAAACTGAGACCCCAGGTAAGTGTAGTCTGTATTATTTCTAAAAACACCTCCCTTGCTTCCTAGAGTGGGAATTCCTACAAAAATGCCACACATTCACATATCTTGGTCCAGGTGCAGATTGTTTCTGTTCTGGCTGTTAGATTTACTTAAAGAGATGATTAAACAAAAAATTTCGGCCTGAATAAACTAACAGTTCTTGTGCAAGTAGAGGGAGGGGATGAATTTTGCAGTTTAAGACTTTTTTTTTTTATATATACTCTCTTTTGAAGAAAAGAGAAGAAATCTAGAGTAATAAGGCAAGAAACGCTCCAAGCTTTAATTATAAAGTCAGTGACAAATTTGGCAGGGAGAAGCGTAAAACTCAATTGTGCTGTCATTGCTTTGGACTCACAATTTTTTTTCCCTTCCTGATTAGTTTCACACTCTGATAATAAAACAATTCAATCTCCACATACAAAAAATACAATTATTGGCAGCTTTCAGGCTTATTTCTTAGCACAAGTCATGTAAATCAGATAAATAGCAATGAGATCACAGTTTTTTTCTATACAATCCTATTTTACATCTGCATTTTCAGCCCATTGATATCTATTCCTTCACGGCCTTCAATATTCCTCTTCTGAGTATGATACTTCCTTCATATATTTCTTTATATACGAACTCCTTTTCTCTTGGTGTTTCACGGAACCTATCATCGAGGGTCATGATCTAGGGAGGATTTTTCTCCCCTGAATAAAGGTCTTTAAGAGTTGAACTGGACTCTGGGAGGCACACTGGCTTGAGCTGTTCCTCTCCCCCTCCATTTTCATTCCCACTGTCTCTGAGATTTGAAGTAGGCTGGTTTGCTGCATCTCTCCCAGGACTTCAATTCCACTCAAAAATTTGTTGAATAATAATAGTGGTGAAATCAAAAGAATGGTGAAAGAAATCACTAGGGGGTTAAAATTGCTCTTGTATTTTATAGTTTACAGCAATTACATTTTACTTTCATATTCTAATAGAAACAAAGACATGGTAATATTTCATCAGTTATCCCACATTACTTTGGTCTCAAAAACAGAAAACCTGATTTACAGAGGCAAAATATTTTAAATATTAGTATATCCTAGTAAATTCCCTTTGTCTATCATATTAAATATGTGATTTGTTGTGATGGACAAATCCCTTTTGGTTTAATCTTTTAGGAATTTAGGAGCTCACAAGAAAATATATTTGAGCTCAACATTGTGAGTCAAAAGATTGCCCACATTAACATAAGCAATATATAAATACAATTGCTGCAGGATTTGTATTAAACGTTAAAAACCTCTATTCAGCTGTAAAGAATAGATGCACTGTACCTGCCAGACATTTGGCATTGATGAGAGCTGCATCTCAAGTCATGTCACAGGTTAATGTTGGACAGCAGTTATGGGAGGAATTAGTATACTGATTACAGATATGTCAACTTTGTTCTGTTCAACTTCACAGCAACCTTATAAACAGGATAAAAGCAAGGTTCATGTTTTTTAATGGTCAGTAGGGCACACATTAATTAATAAATCTCCAAGAGTTGTTTTCTTGGTTAATGTTTTTAATGTGCTTTTATGACCTGAATCAATTCTCTCTGTATTTTCTAAAATTAGAAAGTGCAGGAAGTTCTTCTATTTTCTTAGATGAGGTTGTTAGAGCAGATAGAAAATAACACAGAAGCAGGAAATTTACATATCTAACATATAATAATGCACCACAATGTTAAATTACTATTTTATTCCTGGTAGATGGAAACTACATGGTATATGTTATGACTACCTAATGGGCTGGATTGTAGAAATAGATATACCTTTGCTTGGGGAACAGAAAGCAGAAGCTATCTTTAAGAACTGTTATGCCATAAAAAGGTTGCACATAGTCAAAAAGATCTCAGTTGAGGTAGATGCTGAATCAATCTGTAAAATTCAAAATTTATTTATCTGGTCTTTATGGGAACCCACTCAGTGAAAATTGTTATATCATGTGTTGCCCACATACTAATATAGAAAAAAAAATAGAAAAATACAATTTTTCTCTGAATTTTTAATAAAGTCAGTGAGTCTTAGAACACACTTTTTAGTGTTGTTTATTTGCATCTGGTATTTTGTTAGTGAAGTTTATGGATTTAATTCCAGAGTATAAATAACTGTTATTGGTGTGTTACTGTGTGTCACTGGGACAAGAACATTTCTAATGAGGATATAACAGTCTGGAAGTTGTCCTTTATTTATCCTTTTGCCAGAAAAAAATCCCTGTAACTGGACTACTTAAGATTTAGGGTTTTGGGTTTTTTTTTATTTCTGTGCCTCTCCTGAGAATCATGGGTTTATGTTATTTTGAATTTCCAAGTTATGTTCCTACAAGTGTCAAAGACATTCCTGAATTTCTTTAATATATCTTGAAATCCAACATAAACATTCTTCATCCTAATATGAGGAGGACTGAGTTTAAGTACTGCTGCTGATATCCTGTCAGAGAAGATGGGACATGCTTTAAGAGGGAAATCTCAGGGCTAGTAGTCCCAGTCCCACAGGACCCAGTGAGGAGATCAGGGCAGACTAAAAGAAGCTGACATGGGCCAAAAAAGAACCTAGGTCATAAAAACATATCATAATGATGAGGCAGGTCTGAGGTCAAGTTGGAAAACCAATCCATAGGCTGGAACTAGGTTCAGGTCTGCTGGTTGCCAAGCGACAGCAGAAGCTGAGATCAGACCAGGAACTGAGCACATAGTTTGGAGTCCAGATCAAGCACTCTATGATTCACAGATTCACAGAATGGTAGGGAGTGGAAAGGACCTCTGGAGATCTTCTAGTCTACCCTCACCCCTGCCACCAGAGCAGGATCACTTAGGGCAAGTTGCACAGTGTCACATCCAGGTAGGTCTTGAATATTGCCAGAAAAGATTTCACAACCTCTCCAAACAACCTGTTTCAGTACTCTGTCACCCGCAGAGTAAAGAAATTTTTTCTCATGTTCAGACAGAACTTTCTGTGTTCCAATTTGTGCCCATTGTCCTCTCATTGGGCACCACTGAGAAAAGTCCGTCCCTATCTTCTTGACATCCACTTGTTAGATCTTTATAAATCTTGTCTACTGCAGGGTAAAATTTTCAGCATTTGGGTAAGAAAAATTATGACAGATTGGCCCCCTTCACTAGTGTTCCATACACTGGATGAATTTTCAAATGTCTGCAAAAGCTCACTGTAGTACTTGCTTTGTGCCTTGTAAGGAATGGTATTATCATACATTTTTAATCTGCATCCACACAACGATAACATTCAATATGCTTTCTGTTCCTGCAGTGGGTGCATGACCAATCCTCTGATATTTTATATGTAACATGGTGACCTCTAATAATATTCCTTATGGTCAGCAGATCAGAGTCTTTCCTTTTAAAAGGAAACTATGCCTGTTTCTGGTAGAAGTCTTTCTAGCAGTGATCTCAAACTATTAATAATATACAATACACTTTGCTCATTGAGTTGCCTTGAATATTAAAGAATTTCCTCTAATCAGGCTGAAAAATAAAATAAAAGAGAAATGCAAGGGTAAGCAAATTCTCTTTGTGTCTTATTCACCAGGCATCTTATTTGAATGGTATATATTAAATTGTTATTTAAATTTACAGCAAGTCATTAAAAACAAAGTCACAGGTTCACCAGTACTATCTGAATTTATTAACTGCTCCTTTTTATTTTAAAATGATTTCTGTATTTCCGTCCTATAATCTCCTCGTTAAAATTCTCAGATCAAGAGGAGCAACTCTTTTACTAAGGTGAATTAAACAGAGCAAAAATTGTATGTTGCTCTTACCAGCTCATATCATAGCTGCAACTCAGCAATTTTATGCCTCTGCTGCTAAGGCAGTTCTAATATATAGTGCACTTTGGAGAGGCATGGGGATAAATCTTTGTATTCTTCTACTCTTACTCTTTTCTCCTTCCATAATTTTAATGACCCACTCTTAATAAATAGCATAGACATCATCCAAAAAATATATCAGTGCTGAAAAAAACATAGACTGTAGTCATCACATCGAAGCTATGTTTTCTCTTTTACATGCTGTAGAATGATATGGGAAGCGTACAAAGTACTAATCATACTAAGGTTATGATTAATCTTACTTAAGTTTAGCCATCTAGCTAAACTAAGACAACTTTCTAGTTTCCCTTTATAACCACAGGGCTGTATAATGGGGAAGTCCCATGACTCCTTAAAGGTGAGCTATCTGACATACTATAGTTTTCTACCTCAGAATGAGATGAATTGCTCTCTAAAAGTAACTACTTCTTTCCACTGACTATGAAGGAAGCTAATAGAGACCAACTGAGAAATCTTGAATATTAAAGAATTTCCTCTAATCAGGCTGAAAATAAAATAAAAGAGAAATGCAAGTGTAAGCAAATTCTTATTGTTTTAAGGTGGAACTGAATTTAATCTTAAGTTTTCAAAAAGATAACATAACTTTTGCTGAGTCTAAGATTAGAATTTTCCTTTTATATGCTTTTCATCTCCATCCGAAACATTTATGTGGAATGAAGTGAGATGCTCACCTTCTGGCTCTGATGTAGGTTACCACAGCTTGGTAGATTAGATGACTTAGATCTTACTTTGCTTCTGTGCAATAAATGAGATGGACAGCAGTTAGAGGGGAACATTCATTTTAATTTTCAGTGAAGTAATAGACAGAGTAATTATCTTGAAGATAACATTAACATTATGAGATGCAAATGATAATCTTTTGTAAAGGGGGACTCAAATTACCTGATTGTAGAATACTTAGATTTTCAAATGCAGTGTAATTGCTGTCTTGAAGTCAATCAAAAGGGCAAATGATTATTTCCCTGTTAAATACACAATAACAAATACATATCAGAAGCATTTTATATTTTCATATTTTGAGGCACTACCCTTCCTAAGACTTCAACTGAAAGAGGAAATACTTTCTTGACAATAAGCAAAACCAATCAAAAGTGCAGAATACATCTGTGTGAATATAAGAATGTATCTCTTTCTAATTTACTTTTACAGTTAAATACTGTACACAAATGACCATGGGCAACAATATGATACATTCTTGTCACTTCTGCTGCAGCTACCTTTCAGGAGCTATTTTTACTACCCATATGAAATCATTTCTCATTCCAGAGACTGATAAGACTACCCTGAGATTTAATGGAGACATCTTCATTTGATGATGGAGTGTTACTAGAGTAGTCACTGTCACAGTCATGATCAATTTTTGGATTGTAATTTAAGAAATTAGAAGAGCACTAATGACTCCAACTTGACTTTCTATCAGTGTACCTCTATATACTTCACTAGTTAGTCCATAGTCATTGTACAGAAGTTCTGCTTCTTACAAGCATAGGTATATAAGAGGTTAAACAATAAGATAATGCTATTTATAAAACATTTTTGAGCCTTACATTTCTTTCAAATTTTCCTAGAAATTGATCTAATTTCCACACATAGCTTTCCAAAATATTAATACTCTCTTGCTTCTAAAGATTTGCATAAATATGAAAACTGTTATTGAAAAGCATGCTTCTGTTTTTGCTGAAGATTAGATTTTGTTTGAATGTGGTCACATATGCTACTTTTCTTAGTCATTCCCAATCTTTCCTATATCCCAGTATCCACAAAATAACCTTCTAACTAGATGTGAGAAAATATTTGTGTCTTTTCATTTATTGTCAACTCTGTTTCCAAAGCCATTTTTTAATCTCAGAAGGTAGCCATTTCTCTTTCCAGTATCACCATACAACTTTATAGCCTTCTTCTGAAATCTTCTTTGTAACTCAAATAACTATATCCAAAGAATATATTGTGCATATTTGCATGAGTCTAGTAAAATGAAAAGTGTTATGCCTGACATTGCTGCCTTGCCTCCATGGTGTAAAAATTTCATGTAGTGCATTTTGTTCACCAAATTTTAATTATAATGCACAATGAGCTGGGATTCAGGTGCCAGTGCTGTTGCCTGCAATGCAGAGAAGCTGGGTGTCTCGATTTCCGGCAGTTAGTGCTGTTTACACAGCAAGCTGTCTGAGAAAAGACAGGCTGTATTAAGTTACCTGAACACAGATGTGCAGTGCAGGTGTACACTGCCTTGGACTTCAGCTGTGACAGTTGAAAATGTCATGTGCTTTTATTTATACCTTGTCCACAGGCACACTACCTGCTGTATCTGTGCAGATAAGCTAAGGTTTCATGTTGCAATGAATGCTGATGTTTACACAACCAGTTCAAGTACCGGGTATCAATCTTCAGATGAATCCCACCTCAAGTGTACATGTACAACAGCTTTAAGAAGTACAAAATATCTTTTTAGATGCATACGAAGTTAAGGTCTCTTTCAGCATCCAAAACACACTAACCCACAGTTTTAGTTGCTCTTCTCCACAGAGGAGCAACCTTCATTTACTGTGGGGATGTAACACACCACTTTTAGGCAGACTGATTTAAAGAGTGCACAAAATACAATCACTAGATAGGTGTCTATATTAGGTGGACTGGATCCCAATTAGAATGCCAAATTATAGTTGAAAGTGGGATTTATTCAAGAACTGTATAGTTCAATGTCACTCCGGAAAAGGTTTATTGGTGTTGAGCTCCCAACTCCTTTTGGACATGTGAGACAAAGAAATGAATTAAGAGACATTCAGTCAGAGTGATAAAGAAAGGTCACCTCTGTCTGATGGTAACCAAAAGCCCGTGTTTAGACCATGTAAAAAGCAATCTTTTAAATGAAGGAAGGGAAGTTGGCAGTGCACATCACTAGGCTATAGTTTTTTGTATAACTGGGTTATACAACACCAGAAATAATGGGTTCTGGATACGAATATGGCCTTCAGATTTTGGGAGAAAGAAGGGAAACACATTTTTCTAGTAAGCTATTTTGTTTTAAATTTGGATGATTAGATCTGCTTAAAGGTTTGAAATAGGAGTTGTGTCAGTGGACATGAATATACATTACAGAGGGGTATGATAACACTTTTGAAGTGAATCCCCATAATTGCACTCAAGAATGTGTAATCAAACACAAGAACACTCATTTGCACATCAGTCTCTGTACTTCTATTAATTAAAGCTCTTTCTGAAATGTTTGTACGGAGCAAAATCTGTCTTCTAAATGTTTGCAATGAACAAGCAAACAAACAAACAAACAGAACAAGAGGTACTGAATTGGACAAGCAGTTTTGCAAGCAAGATTTGCCAGATAACAGAGAATAAGAAAGTCACAGAGGCTGGAAGGGACTTCTGCAGACTGTCTAGTTGAAGCTTCTTCTGAGAGCAGGTTCCGCTACAGCAGAACCATGTTCACTCTGGTTTTGGATATCTACGAGGATGGAGACCCCATAGCCTTTTTGTGTGGACACACATGCGCAAACACCCACCTCACCCCCTGTGCCACCCCCCTCCCCCCATCTGTGTGTCCCTTAGTTCCACAATTTTGTCAATTTTTTTTTTTAATTTATGAGTAATCAAGACAAGGGAGGGAAAATACCTAGCAGGGGAGTGAAATGGCTTGCTAGCAGAAAGATCACTTTAAGTTTATGAGTTTTGTAAATTTAAAAAATTCCTTTAAAATACATACTTAACTGAAAGTGGCATGCATTCTTTTACCATTCTGTTGTGTGTTTTTAAAAAATAAACCAATAAAATTTTGACAGCAATACTTTGTAGTAATAACCCTCCCTCATCTTCCTTCCATCCTAGGCTTTAGGATAAAAAGTTTGATTAGTTTATTAGGTTTCTGTTTTCTTTTCTGTTGCCTGTTGTCTATTTGTATTCATGAAAGGTAAGAGAGCAGTATTACAATTTGAATTGCTTGGTGATGGAACAATTACTAAAAGAACGAATTTTAGGGTTTTCATATCTGAAAACTGGGGAGGAGGCTAAATGGCTATTCTTACTCTATGTGAGTAGGATTTCTGCATTTGCAATTTAGCTCTATGAAGAGTTTCAATTTTTATCAAAATCTTGTGCCTTGTATCAAAATCTTGTGCCTTGTATCAAAATGAAGTATATGTTCCAAAGTAGTTAACCCCCCAAAAAAAAAAATCCCACAAAAAACTGAGATAAAGGACATGTGGGCAAGGAAAACAACTAAAAATTATTTGTTCTCATAGAAAGTATTAAAATTATATAGGATAAACCAAGAGTATATTAATTAAAAAAAAATAAAGATATTGTATGAAGTTTAAAACATTTTACTATGGGGAAAGAGGTTGTTCATCATTATGATTGGGAAACCCATAAAAATTTCAATGCTATGCAGAAAAAACCTTAAATTTAACATAGATGCTAATTTATATAATTCTTTGTTTTATATAGTTTACATTGTTCATATAATCTGTAATGTATATAACTTGTTTGACTTCACTGAAAAATTAAGAGCATCTGGTCCAATTCAAACATACATGTTCGATATTTTCTATTAATAATAATAATAAAGTCAGTATTTTCTAAGAAATACACATCTGAATTAATTTAAAAAAGCAATATGTTTCTTTAGTATTCAGAAAAACAAACTTAACATTGATACTTTCATGAAAGTTTCTGATCATTTATTTCTTTTTTTCCCTTTTTTTCCCCTGGACAAAACAAAACAACCCAAAACAAAACCAAACAAAAACATAATTACTAGTTCAAATGTTAGCATTCCAGGTTCTAGCAATGATCTCAGACTGAATTATTTTAGTTATTTTTTTGTGAAATGAATCAAATTTTCTGACCTCGATACATTACACATCAAATTATTGCACTGCTCCTAGAAAGAATCTAGTGGTTGGAAGGGGAAGCATTTGTAAAAGCACAGCCTTCTGTTTTGAAGAAAAAAAAGCAACATTATTTTTCTATCATAATTTCAGCAAATAATTGATGTTAAGAAATTCTGTTAAATTGATGTTAAGCTATCAATGGCTTTTCAGTGAACAGAGACTGTGGTAACATTTGGAGATGACAGTTTGCATTGGGAGAAAAATCATGAGAAATTCCTCTGCAATGATATATGTCATCACTTCTCACTTAATCAATACAATTTATCATCTAAGACACTGATTCAGCACAGTTATGCTTTAGGGCATATAAACAGTCCCATTAACTTCAGTAGATGTAGATAAGAAAATTGTTCAAAACAAGGCAGCTAACAATAATACCAGCATGCAAACCTCATGCCAACAGAAAAATGACCAAGGAAGTGACTTGGCAGAAGGACTTGCTGTGGACACATTAAGAGGTTTTTATCCCAATCCTGGGCAGATAAAGAGGTTGCTTAAGGTACTCTCAGTTGCATGTTAGTGCATAATCTCATCCCTTCTCTTCCATACCTAATGATGTAGCAAGTGCCCTGTGTCCAGTTCCATGTCTGGCCTTGCATCTTGACTCATAGAATGATGTTTTGGATTGGAAGGGACCTTAAGGATCATCAAGTTCCACCCCTCCTGCAATGGGCAGGGACACCTCTAGACCAGGCTCCTCAAGGTCCTATCCAGCCTGGCCTTGAACACCTCCAGGGAGAGGGCATCCACCATCTCCTTGGACAACCTGTTCTCGTGTCTCACCACCCCCATAGTGAAGAATTTCTTCTTAATATCCAATGTAAATCTACTCCCTTACAATTTAAAACATTTTTCCTTTGTCCTATCACTACATGCCATTCTAAAAATTCCCTCTTCAGCTTTCTTGTAGCCCCCTTCAAGTACTGGAAGGCTGTTTTAAGGTCTTCCTGGAGCCTTCTCTTCTCCATGCTGAACAAGCCCAACTCTCAGCCTGGTGTTGCTTTTTAAAAATTTTTTCTTTGTTCTAATCTGAAATGCTGTGAGCTTCCTTTCTATCCTGTAGACCTACATGTGAAGAATTAAGTGAGAAATTCAGGTGGAAGCATACCAAAAAAAAAGTCTATATTCCTTATAATGCTAAAAACAAAGTAAAATATCCTTTCAGGTCACAGACTGTGTGAGTAAGAATAATAAAGCTCATTTTCCTGATTCTTAGTCTGAATGTTCCTCACAAGTGTTGAGATTTATTTTCCTTTTTTGAAAGGGAGTGGATGCTAGCCTTTCATTAACAAACCACTTCTTACAGTGCTAATGGTTTCCTCACATTTACCACATGGAAAATGTACTTCTTGCTGCATTGCTAGAAATTATTGTCCTATTGGTGTGGTGGTTTAACCTCAGCTGAGAGCTGGGTCCCACAAAGTTGCCCACTGCTAAGCTGAAACCAGGACAATTGGACAGATTCAACATATACTAAAATATATTTTTGAAAATAATAATCACAAACAGTTCTCCACAAATTGATTGTATGTTTATCCTGCTACTTCACTGTGCTTTCTCAGAGAAGCTAAGGATGTTTTACTGTTTTTTGCAGAAGTAATGCAAAGATAGATTTTTAGGTATTTGTATTAAGAAGTTTTTGTAAGTTGGATATCAACATTTTAAAAATTAGGTCTTAAGTCTTCACCTCTTCTCTTCCTGCAGCAGTTTTACCACACCTATACAAGGCTTAGATACGTTAAACAGATTTTCTGACAAAAAAATTCTGTCATTATTGTGATTTTTCTATTTTGTCTGTTTCATTACATATAGACACTCATTTCACATAGACAGGATGGTGTTTTAATACTCATTTTTGCATATGTGTAGGGGTCATAGATAATTATTAAGGAAAGCTCCAGTTCTCACATTCAAAAAAGGTAATTGTGGGGAATCCGAGTGCCTCAGGGTAGGAGTCAGAGGCAGGAAGGGTGAGAATATGAGGCCACACAGGCAGGGTTTGCTGGCATATCCAGTTTTATGCTTAAAGAGAATAGGGGTATGTGGTTTTAGTCAACTTATACCACCAAATTAGACATCTTGATAGAGTTTAAACCTATCTGGCCTATCAAAAATTGTTTTACACGCTACCATGTACTATGCATAATATCCAATAATCTAGTCTTATGTTAAGTCTACTCTAAATTGCTTAATGCATGCATCATAAATGTGTGTAAATGTTTATATATGTTTAGTTATAGAATTACAAATGGTATTGTATCAAACTCCAATTTAATACTTCTTCAGTACCCTACTTTCTTTTTAAAAGCCACTCATTTTTTTAAGGAGTATGAATCTTTCCTTCTGTATGGCACTGATTAATAAGGTGATATTATCTATCTCCAATTTTGATCTCTCTCTTTCTGCCCTGAGATGACCTCTTTTGCAAGCTGATATGGTCAGTACTGTACCTTCTTCAGCATTATCAGTTCCCCTCTTTCCTCATCCAGCAGTCAGGAATTTTCTTGGTAAAGATGTCACAGATAGTAGTAGTATTTGTGATAGAATCTGCTGGTTTTTTGTATGTGCTAAGTGGCTCCCTTGTTATAGAGGGCCTATTTGGACCTTCTGTAACTAAGCAATAACCATATATTTTATAAAAAACAATAATATTGCCAAGTATGTACTTTTTTGAGTCAAGACAATACATTAAAATTTTGTAAAAAACATAGCACAAAATTTGTTGTGCTATAATCAAATTGTTTTATTGTCTGTATTATGAACTTACGTGGATTGCCCTTTTTTTTCAGAAAATCTGACTTTCAAATTTCTTCTAAAAATAAAGCCAAGAGTTTCTACATAAAACTATTGTCCATGTATTGTGTTTCAAGGAAAAAAAAAGAAAAAAAAAAAAAGGTGTTATGACTCAACAATTTGTCAAAAAATGACCAATATCACATGTAATTTAAATTTTCTAACTGTTAGAAATTGATTAAAATGAGTTTCACTCCAACTTGCATGTCTGTGAAGTTAGACATCTGTAAGTGCAGTCGTCTCAGGCATTCTTTCATGTCCTAGAAGAAAAAATAGGCTTACCTGCATCACATAGTTTATGCACATGAAAAAAAAAAAAAATTCACCTCTACCTTAAGGCTTGAAGGGAATGGAAAAAGAGTTTAATGCAAAAGAAGGAAAATTGATACTGTCCCTCCAACAAGCCAGGCAATGCAGCCACATGGTTGTCTAAAGAAGTGTCAGACTAGCCATAGGATATAACAACTCTAAAAAGCAGGAAAAAACTTGAGTGTTGATTAGACATTAGAAGCAAATTAAGACTTGTACTGGTTTAGGTAGGTACAATTTCAAAATAAAGTTTTGCATCCATATATCTTGGAACAGAGAAACTAGTATTAAACTTCATACATTTGTGAAGACCTGCCTAGTACTTACAGGTTTCTATTTAAAATAAAAAATGTAGCACACTGGTCCTGTTATTTTTTAAATTCATTTCAGTCATGTTAACTAGCAGTCTAACTTAAAGCATTTTTGATTTAAGGAAAGGATAGATTGTGAATATGTTAAATTTATATAGTGTGGCAGCCTGTACAGTCTCATAAATGGAATGGAATCATTGAAGTTGACAAAAGGAAAATATGTAATGACTTGGATGAAAGCTATGATCTGAATAGCTGAAGAGTATCCTAATCATCGTTCAATAAGAGCTAACATCAGGACAATAAAACCTCTCCACCACACCAATCAGTACTCTACATTGTAAAACATGCAATTTTAAAAAGCAGTTTTATAAATCAGTTGCTATTAATACTCAAAATAAAGTTACAGTTCCAAAATGACTTAAAAAAACAGAGGGTTTAAACCTAAGGCTAAAAAAAGAAGCCTTGTAAATCAATGTGACAGAAAAGTACTGAGGACAATTAATTCATCTGCAGTGCCATCATGATTTATTTGTATTTATGTAGTCTTTGCCTTCATATCAGTGATTCCCTTTGCATTATTATTATCTGAATTCCTACACTGTATTTATAAAATATCTGATATTTAGACTTTTCATAGTATATATATATATTTTTTTAAAATTAGTACTCATAGTATGAGTGATAAGTAAGAATGAACCATCTATAATATGCATTAGGAAAGTAAGGGCGTACATGGCCATTATCTGTCCCTGAGTCTGACTGGCATGGACTAGTCTGTGTCAATACTTGTAAACTCTTTGACTTTCTAAAACTTGTTGATCACATACAAACTTGATTGTGAGTAGTTCTGTAGCCATGCTGACTGCTGAGTCACACAGAAGAATTTCTTTGTAAAGTGCAAGTTTAATGTACCGAAAACTTGGAGGGATCATTACAGCAATTAACAGCAGTGATGATAATCTAACTCTAGTCAAGAAAAGGGCTTCAGTTTGAAGTTTTCACAGACTTTGTGCATGTGTTTCCACACAAATAGTCCCCTATAGAGTAAGCACAAAACTAATCTATCTGCATAAAGTCATGGAGTAATAGCTGATTTCTCAGTTTATACATAAGTAAAAATGAGCAAGTCTTTGTAAACAATAATTACGTGTAAGCATGAACACAGGAATATAGGAAACCTGACACATTTTGCTGATCACTTGTGGCAAAGACAGCTTTGTGTTGTAACACACAGTGCTGTTAAGGCAGATTTTTCTCATGATATGGATATGTGAGTTAGCAAAAAACCCCAACAAACAAACCCAAATGAAAAAATCCAAATCATAACTGAAAAAATTACTGAAATTATATTCTTGTTCTCAGGAAAATACATTACGGTGTTGTGATGGATTCATCTTCAGAGATAATAATTGATTTCTTATGCCCAGAAAATGAAGAATTCTAAGCAAGGTGTAGTTGAATGGAGAACAGGAGAGTAAAGGAGACAAGCAGATTTTGTGGCAGATGGATAATTTAGCAACAAAGTTCTAATGATATTACAAATCTTCTTAAATTTGCAGTCATGTGGTAGTGGAATGTGTGGCATTTGTGATTGGTTCATATTGGAAAAAGAGGTAGGGAAAAAGCAATGGAGTGTTTTTACTTTCTGTCAAGAAGTTAAAAAAATACATGGTGCTTTGCTATGTGGCAAAGCACATATGGCAAGTCGATCAGCTGCTTTTGAGACTGAACTTGAAGAGAGACAGCCAGGGATAATGTTATGGCAAGCACTGGATAGTGACTTCCTGATCAAACATTCACTGAAATCTTGTGGCTGCAATACAGTGTTATCATGGAGGACTTCGACTACCCCAGCATCTGATTTTTTAAGTCATTTTGGAATGACTTGCTCCCAACACAGTTGAATGCAAGACAACTAGGAGACTTCTGTAGCATGTAAAGGACTTGTGAAAAAAGAGTAATGTGATTGGTTGACAACAGCCTCACTCCAGAGACCATGAGGTGATGTAATTAAATATCCTCAGCCAGATGAGGAAGAGAGCAAGAACAGACATGGGATTCAGAAGATTAAACTTTTGCTTGTTCAGGCAATTAGTAGAAAAAAATCCCTTCAATGCTGCCTTCAAGAGAAAGAGAAAAAATCCACCAAACCAAAACTAAAGGGAGCTTGTAATCTTCAAGGACAAACTCCTCAGAGCACAAGGATAGTCTTTCTTGTTCTACTGAAGTCAAGCTAGCTTAGAGCGTAAGGTCAGTAGAGGTAAGAAGTCCTGACTGAAGTCAAATACAAACAAAAAACTTATAGGAAGAGAAAACAGACCTCCTGCTAGGAGGAAAATAGAAATGTTATAGAGGCACAGGTGGGATTAGACAACTAGGTAAAATAAAGCTTAGCTCTAGTTGAAACAGAGGGGTGTAGAAGGCAGCAGGAAGGGCTTCTGTAACTACACTGACAGCAGCAAGAAGAGAAACCAAAGATGACATAAGCTTGCTGTTAGTGAGGCAAGTGACTTGGTGATGACAGAGAATTGAAAGGCATAGATACCTGTTTTCTCATTTGTGACAGTTTTTACTTACAATGCCTTCTGTCAGACCTCCCATGTTTGACTAAATGAAGTACAACTTCACCACATAACAGTATCGTTAGGGACTATGTTAACAAACTGTAGTAACATACAATGGGGACAGACTGAAGACATTCAACAGTGCTGAGAAACCTTTCACGTGCCATTTCAAAGTCCCTCTCTATCATCTTCAAATGGTTGTACCTGTCAAAGGAGTTCCCTGTAGCCTAGAAAAAGGCAATTATTATGCCCATTCTTATAAAATGGAAAGACAACAGAAGGCAATGTATTCTGTCCATTAAAAAACTTCAGCAAATCCTTCTGGAAGCTATCTCCAATCGAAACGGTAGCTGGAAACAGCCAGCATGGATTCATTAAGGGCAAATCACGCCTGTTCATATGATTGTCTTCTGCTTTGAGTTAACTGGCTAAGTGGACAAATGGAGAGAGATCAACTGTGGTACCCCTGTAGTATAACTGCAGAGAAATGTCCTCGAAATGTCAAGAACAAAATAGGCAAGACTGACTGGACTGATGAAGAACTTTCTCATAACTAGTCAACAGTTCAAAAAGATCTGAGTTATGTGCCTTTGGGATTAATAGTAGGGCTGATTTTGTTTGAGATCTTAATCAATTATCTAGACAGTAGGAAAGAATACATTTAGTGACATTCCAGAAGAAAGCAAATTTGGGGAATAATTAATACACTGTCATGGAGAGACACTTCTACAAGCTGGAGGAATGGGCTGGCAGAAACTGCATGAAGTTCAAGCAAAACTACTGTGCTTGCGATGCAATAACGCCATTCCACAATATAGGTGGACTGGATGGGGAGTTATTTTATATGAAAGCAACACAGAATCACAGAGTCACACAACATTAGGAGTTAGAAGAGGCCTCATAAAATCATCTAGTCCAACCCCCCTGCCAGAGCAGGATCACCTAGACTAAATCACACAGAAATGCATCCAGGCAGGTTTTGAATGTCTCCACAGGAGACCCCACAACCTCTCTGGGGAGTCTGTTCCAGGGCTCCATCACCTCACAGTGAAAAAGTTTCCCTTATATTCACATGAAACTTCTTATGCTCCAGCTTGCACCTGTTGCCCCTTGTCTTGTTGCTGGCCATCATGGAGAAGAGCCTGGTTCCATTATCCTCTCACCCTTTACATATTTATAAACATTAATAAGGTCACCCCTCAGTGTCCTCTTGACCTCTCTTGACCTACTAGTAAAGGGCCTGGTAGTCCTGGTTGTTTAAAGCTGAACATGAGTCAGCAGTTAGCCTTCATTTCAGCGAAGGCTATCCACTAGCCTGTGTCTGTTAGGAAGAGTACAGCCAGCAGGCAAAGGGAAGTGATTGCTCTTCTCTGTGTGGCATTTCTGAGGCTGCGCCTGAAGTATTGTTTCCAGTTTGGGGCTCCCCAATACAGTAGAAAGATTGACAAACGGAAATGACTCTTAATAGATGGTTACTAAGGTGAACACGTGAAATAAAGAAAGGCTGATGAAGCTCAATTTCTACAACATGGAAGACAGGAAGCAACTTGTTTGCTGCATTTAGCTATCTTTTTCCAGTTACAGAGAGGAGAGTGCTAGAGTTTCTCAGGAGTGCAAAGGTTAAGAGGCAATGGTCAAAAGCTGCCATAATGGAATTTCCAAATATATATATAAATTCACAGTGAGGACAGTCAAAGTCTGGAACAGGCTTTTTAGAGAGCCTGGCTAATCGAAATCTTTGGAGATGTTAAAAACTCAGTTGTACAAGATGCTGAGCAACCTGACCTAACTTGTAGTGTATAGCAGGATGTGAAACCAAACAGCATTCTAACCGGAACTGTCTCATATTTATTGTAAAATAGTTTTCTTAAAGATTTTAGTATTTTGGAGGGAAAAAAAAAAAAGGAGAAAAAAAAGGAGTTTCAGCAAAAAAAAAAATTTTGAGCATTATATATTCCCCCCCCCCCTTTTATATTTAGTATTGTGGCACACTTTTAATGATAATATAATGTGTCATATAGCCTGCTGTCCGTGACACTTGTTATGTGAGAAGTGAGAAGTGCCCAACGACTGGAGGATAGCCAATGTCACTCTGGTCTTTAAAAAGGGCAAGAAGGAGGATCCTAGCAACTATAGGCCAGTCAGCCTCACTTCTGTCCCTGGAAAGGTGATGCAACAGCTTGTTCTGGATGCCATCTCCAAACAACTGGAAGAGAAGAAGGTCATGAGGAGTAGTCAGCATGGATTCACCAAGGGGAGATCGTGCTCGACCAATCTCATAGCCTTCTATGATCTCATCACTGGCTGGGTAGATGGAGTGAAACAGTAGATGTCATCTACCTTGACTTCAGCAAGGCTTTCAATACTGTCTCCCATGACATCCTGATAGAAAAGCTTAGGGAACAAGGGATAGATGAGTGGACAGTGAGGTGGGTTGAGAATTGGCTGTCGGACAGAGCCCAGAGGGTTGTGATCATTGGAGCAGAGTCAGACTTGAGGCCTGTGACTAGCAGTGTTCCCCAGGGCTTGGATTTGGGTCCAGTCCTGTTTAATATCTTCATTGACGACCCTGATGAGGGAATAGCATCCACCCTCAGCAAGTACGCCAATGATACAAAGCTGGGAGGAGTGGCTGACACACAGGAACACTGCGCTGCCATCCAGCAAGACCTGGACAGGCTGGAAAGCTGGGCAGGGAGAAACCAGATGAAATTCAACAAAAGCAAGTGTAAAGTCTTGCACCTGGGAAGAAACAACCGCATGTATCAGTACAGGCTGGGGGATATCCACTGGAGAAGAGCACTATGGAGAAGGACCTGGGGATCCTGGTGGATGACAGGTTGGCTGTGAGCCAGCAGTGTGCCCTGGTGGCTGAGAGAACCAATGGGATCCTGGGGTGCATCAGGAGGAGTGTGGCCAGCAGGTCTAAGGAGGTGATCCTCCCCCTCTACTCTGCCCCAGTCAGGCCCCACCTGGAGTATTGTGTCCAGTTCTGGGCTCCCTGGTATAAAAAAGACAGGGATCTCCTGGAGAGAGTCCAGAGAAGGGCTACGAAGATGATTAAGGGCCTGGAGCATCTCCCCTATGAGGAGAGGTGGAATAAGCTGGGACTGTTCAGTCTAGAGAAAAGAAGACTAAGGGGAGACCTAATTGGTGTTTACAATTATCTTAAGCATGGGATGCAGGGCAAATTAGCCAGCCCCTTTTCAGTGGTCTGTGGAGACAGGACAAGGGACAATGGCTGCAAGTTAGAACACAGGAAGTTCTGCAGCAACATGCGGAAAAGCTTTTTCACAGTGAGGGTGACAGAGCTCTGGAATAGGCTGCCCAGGGAGGTGGTGGAGTCTCCTTCCCTGGAGATATTCAAGACCCATCTGGATGCCTATCTGTGTAATTTGAGCTAGGGAGCCTGCTTTGGCAGGGGGGTTGGACCCGATGATCTCTTGAGGTCCCTTCCAACTCCTACAATTCTGTGATTCTGTGATTCTTTGATATATGTTGAAATTTTAAGTTTTTGGGGGGGTTGAGTTAGGTTTCTTTTGGGGTTTTTTTTTGGGTTTTTTTTTAGGAATTTTTGAAGAATACTTTGAAGCTGAATCGCTGCTTAATTTTCCTCTGAAAGAGAAATTGTAACTTTTTCTAGTTTTGAAGCCCTATATGTGCTGAATGAAAAACATGATTCTGTTTGGGAACAGCCCAAGAATTTAGAATCAATGCACTGCAATGTGTATATACACTGTTTTTAACAAAATTAATTGCTTGTAGAGTGGACTTAGTTATTCTGTAAAAGATGGAAATAACATCTGACAAACTCATTTTATTATTGCTTATTATTTACCTGCACTCCATGTCTTGCTCACTGTTGCCACTTAACATTAGTATTCATAGCATGTTATCTTGAAAGCAGATATAATAAAACAATACCACTGTGGTCTTCCCCATAGCAGAGCCCTGCAAAAGATCTGGCTCTCTGAGAGTCCTTGGTGATTTACAGTCAATCTTATTCTATTGCTTTTTTTTTTTTCTTCACCTCCCTCAGGGTAACAACACTAAATAAAATGATGCTTTCGAATCATCCAATGAAGTTAGAAACATGTCAATAAAAGATTCACTTGGTGATTCTAGAAATCATAGCACAATACATTTTTTATAAATAAATAAGTTACAATAGAACTATCTGTCTCTCTAGTACACGTAGGAGTACTTGCTATTAAACACTTTAATATTTCCATAATACCTAATTAGTGGCTGTTACTTCTTTTTCAGCCAGGGAACAAAAAACTCTTTGCCAAGGAAGAACTGGAACTCATTCCAATTTACTTATGAAGAAATTAAACTTCAGAGACCAGGTATGACTTCCCAAGGTCCTCATGGCAGAAAGCAGGGCAAAGAAATTATTTAACTTCGCTTTTTCCCTGTATCTCCACTGCCCTACATGTCACAGTACAAGGGCTGAGGAAAATTACATGACGTAATCCTAGTACAAGTTTAGATATAAAAAAAGTGTCTCTAGTGCAGCCTTCAGAGCAGAATATTGTTAAGATTTTCAATAATAACGAGGAAGCAAAGATAAGCTAGATCTTCTGATAGAGAGGCCTTCAACATTATTTGTACTGTACCAGCTAGCTCTCCAGCTCTAGGTTCAGGGTTTGGATAAGGTTGCTTGCTGTAAATTTGAGCTGGAGGTATAGTGTTGTGAGAGGTCCTTCTTCTTCAAGCTTTAAGAAAATTCAGCATTGAAGGCAATTTCCTCAACAGTTAGAAAGTATAGATAGAAAGCAAATTTGGAATGTTGATTCTATTTCCAGTAGACCTGCTTTTCCCAAAGCCCCATACAACCTGGTCTTGAACACTGCCAGGGAGGGGGCAGCCACAGCTTCTCTGGGCACACTTTGCCAGGGCCTCACTACTCTCGCATATAAATATATAGGATAGAATACTCTGTGAGGAGCATAATTTTTTGTGTGTTTTCTTTTGTCCCCCACATTATGACTTAAGGTCCACAGCAGTCTGCAACCTGGAACTCACTACACAGGTATGTTAGAATCACTTCACACACATGCACTTGTGGGCCTTGAGACCATGCTTTTGCCCAGGTACTCCTGGGTATATAAGTGGATGCCACCGTTTTTAAAGTATATAGCTTTTATATTCCAGGAATAACATTCATTATCATGAGATTTTTTTCTGTCATGACAGAAAAGCCAAACATTGTATCAAGATCTGGTTCTGGCTTAGTGAAAGAAGAATTAGCTAGCACTTGGTTATAAACATTTAATTTTACCTATATGATACTTAAAACTAATTAGATTATGTGTTCTGGAAAAACACTCCATGTGATTTAGGTTTTATCAATACACACCAAAAAAACCCAACCAAAGAAACAAATAAACGAACAAACCAAAAAAATGCAAAAAAATGACAAATTTTGCCAATTCCTGAACATGTTCTTAATATCTGTAAAGGAACCTGAACACAGAGAGATTTAAAATGGTGAAAGAAATTGTTAAAATTGTAACAGCACTTTTGTACAAAAGGAAAGGAAGTTAAATAGAAAGCATACATATATGATATTTTGATGTTTCAGTAGAAAAATCCACATTGCGACTACAAATGCTACTTCAGTTTTTGCATTCACCCCTAAATAACTGCAGTACTTATCTCTGAATGACTGTGAATATAACAGGTCACTCTATCTATTTGCATGAGGATGTCAGGTACATGACAGTGGGATAATGAAAATGCAGAAATAGTAAAAAAAAGAAATAATGTAACAGGCTTCAGCTCACAAATCTTGCAATAAAATTTAAGGAAAAAATCAAACTTGTACTGAAAGAGCTGGAGGTATAATAATTTGCAAGCTGTAAGAAAGATTTGTTTTGTGAATAGTGATTATACTGACTACTAGAATCACTCTATTTTTTATTTCAAAACTCGGCTATGAATGACAGTTCTTTTTATCCACTTCTATTAAAGGAAAAAAACCCCACATATATATTTTAGTAGCTTTAGCCCATTTGCCAGCTTAGGACATTAGCGGAAGAAAATGCACAGTACTTGTACTCCTAAATCAGAATGAAAAATATTGCATCAAAATATAGCTTAAAAATTTATTTAGAGAATTAATCAGAAATATTATGGGTTTGATAGAAGAAATAGGGAGTTGTTTTCCAAACAGATACAGAGCTTCTTAAAGAAAATTAAATATTCTGAAAATACTTTATTTTTGTATACATGAACATTAGATAAATTCTAAGTACTCGATTACTTGATCTAAAATAGCTTATGATATTTGTAAAATTAATAAAAAGAACCTAGTATTTTTGTGGATACTATTTCAAAACAATTAATCTAAGACAATTAAAAATGTGTTTTTAAAATTAACAAAGCTACTCAGGCATAGCTATCTGTAAATATCATATGGTGAATCTTCTGTGATGTTATTCAAAGCCAAATTATGTTTTTGTGTTCAAAAATGGCACATCCATTTTAGACTTTGTGTAACCTGTTGAAGACTTGAGGATTTTTATATTAATTGTTTTCATATGTGAAACAGGAATTTTCATCCTAAGAAAGACATTTTATTGCAATTGTGGTTTGCACCATTGTTCCAAATTAGTCAAAACCAAGTTTTGACTACTGCAAAACTGTGAACTAATAATATACCAATAATTAAACCCTTCTAAATTATTTTTGGTGCTGCTGGTTAAAACAATTTATCCTTCTTTACCGATATATATGTATACACACATTTTATATATATATATATACATATATATAATTTATATTATATTTAATATACATAGCATATTAATGACATCAGTATAATTCTTGTAATCTGATTTCTTTAGAGAAATTTTATTGGTCTCCAGAAAATGGGATACTTTTATTGTCTGTAGTCAAGATTGCATACCACTGTAAGTATATATGACTGTTTGCTTTCATCAAACAAACAACTTCCTTGTCAGATACATGCCAAATATTTATAAAAAGATGACTAAAGGAATGCTAAACCACTTACACATAATACAGATATGGTTAAAAGCTTCCAGACTTCAGGTTAAAGAACATGTATTAAGGATGCTTCTTAAAGAGATTGAGGCCATTATGTCTAGATTTTATCAGCTGGACTTGGAAAATCTACAATTCAGAGCAACTTTATCACTAATTACGTCCTGGATGATCAAGTCTGACAACAAAAGAAGATACTCCTCAACTCATTGCCACTAAGCAGCTCATAGAGATCAGAGAAACACTAGCAAAATAGTTATTTTATGAAGTTGTTCCAGCAAGCCAGTCTTCCCATTTACTTCAAGGCTTCAGATCAATGATATGCTTGAAACAGAAAATAAGATACCAGAAAAGAATAATTCTTTAAACAGAGAAAACTACAGGTATCTTTGTGAGTCAGATTAATAAAAAACAAACTTATCCCTCTGCAATTTTACAAGGTAGATCTTTTCTTCCACTCCTTTTTCAGTCTAAGAATTTGTGAATAGCAGAAAAAATCACTTCGTCATCTTTGGCTACTTTGGGTAATTTACTTCCTTTAATAATTTCTAAGGTTTTGATCTCCCTCAGTGCAAGAAAATACACTCTCCTCAGGAGTTTCCTAACCTTCTCATTTGACAAAATGATCACAGTTTGCTGTATTCCTTATACTGCTTCTGTTGCTGCAGTCTTCAGAAAGTTCTTCCAACATGACATGGACAGTTCTCTACAGTTAATTTTTGCATGATCAAAAATTTGGAAACTGAGACAATTAAATATCTAGCCTTCTTCAGTGTTGCCCAGCCAGAAAGCATGCAATATTTAGTTCTTGTACCATATTCTTCAAATCTATTACATTTTCCTTCTTAGCCCTGAGACTTAGCAACATTGTCTAACACTGAGGATTTGCCCTTGGTAGCAGCACAAATACTTGGGTGTTTTTCTATTTCACCCATCTTGGACAAAATTCCTCTAAGCAATTTAAATCAAAATTCAGATTAGGCTGGAGCAAAACTACCAGACCAACAGCAAAGAGAACTCTTGCCCACAGGAGCTCATTTTACTTCAGATAATACACAGAAATTTTCCAGAGTAATGCAGTTTCAGACACTTTAATTTGCTGCCTTGGCTTAGAGCTTGGGATCATGCAGGCAAGCACAGCTCATGTCGTTTTATCATCATCATCTTCTTCTCAGGCAAGGAAGACATCTGCTGCAGATACCACCACTCACAGCTTAGACTTGAAATAGAAAAGTGGGATATTTAATGACAAAATTTGTGTAAGAGGATCTCTCTGCCTCTGCTACAGTACACAAGATACTGGTTGGAACACCTAAAGAATCTACGTATATATTTTGAGGAAGTATCCTGGTAAAATATAGGGGAACATATGTCTATCTGGTAGTGGTATGGACACAAATAAAATTATATGAGACAAAATTTTAGCTCATATATACTCACACACTGTTTATGGAGATTTTTTATTTTCTATTCCTAATCCAACAAGTTACATAAATTTTACCTTCTTAATTAAAAGATAGTTAATTCTTAAAATGAATCTGGACAAATATGCAGATACACCATAGGAGAGTTTGGATAAAACAATTAATTGTATGATGGGCTTGAAGGAACCACCCTGCTAAACATATGAGAAAATAAGTGAAGAATACCTTCAGTAAAGTTTATTTAAATAAATAAAGTTTAAATGGTGAAATCAGGACAGTGTTCCTATAATATATTCTTATCTGTTGTGGCTACTTTGGAGCCAATGCATTAAAGTTAAAATAATCTTGAGTTTCTGGGTGATGTGGACTTGTTTTCCTTTTGACTTCTGCATGAGTTTTTGGAATGATGATAAATAATGGAGTGTTGCTCTGGCACCTCAGAGCTATAGCACCAAAACTAGCAGGAAAACTGGTGCTTTGAAATAAGAGCATAAAACCATGAAAAGTGAAGAACACATTCGTATTGAAAATTTTATTCTGGATCAGAGACATTAATTAGTAGGACAAGGAGTGAAACTCAGATTTATACATGCCTCAGTGCAGCAATTAGATGATCTTCCTTTATTTGGGAAAGAACACAGTCCTGCAAAATGTAGGGCATCATACTAAATGGCTCACATGACCTGATTTTCTCTTCCTTTTGTCAGTCTCAGAGAAGTGGTAAGCTGCATGGAACATTTAATTATTTCCATAGTAAGAATTTTCAGTATCAATACAGAAAAAACATGTCTAGAATGTGCATCTAAATACTGACAGACTTGCTGTGATGTATCAGCAAAATTTTTCTATGGGTGAAACTATATGAACTTACTTAGATAAAGCACATAAATGCCATCTTCTACTTAGCGTTATTCTAAATGTCATATTCCTCAAAATAAATAAAATATTTATTTTAGAAACTAAGAACAAGTGAAATTATAGCAGGGCTGAATAATAAATTTGAAAAGGAACATGGAATAAACAGGGGGTTCTAACACAAAAAAGAAAATCAGAGCTTTATTTAAAATTGATTTTGAATCAAAAACATAGGCATGTCATATAAAAGCCAATGACTATTTTTACGTAAAAAATAAAGATGGGGAAAAAAGATATTTACTCCACAGTACCATTTGCCTAGTGACTGCACTTGTGAGATTACCCTGAAAAATACTGTTACAGCTCTTGAGAGGAGGCAATGCTCATTAGCAAAAATATAAATATAAATGCAAATGGAAGGCTTCTATTGATCTGCATAGAGACACATTGTGAATTTAATTTAAACATGTATGTTTTCAATGTTTTGCTTTTCATTTTGCTAGAGACTATAGGAAGATACTTTGGCTTTCAGTGTCACACTTTCAGCAAGAAATTTTGTTTAGAGGCTGCAATTAAATAATTCAGAAATAATTAATTCAGAAGACAACCCATTAAATTATAACCCTCCCCACTGGTTAACTTGGTGCCAAAATGTATTGTTTAATTTATCATTCTTAGTATTTTTAGAAGGCCTCAAGGCAGGGAATGAAGCAATAATAAATAGGGAATAGTGGATAATTAGAGAAGGAAATGTGGAACAAAATTACTAAGGGCTTTAGGTGAAGTTCATTATTACTATTTAATAGTGCCCAAGAGCATTTGATCAAATTATGGATCATGTTTAAAAGTGGGCTGAGAAATCCTGGTGGAGGAGAGTTTTCTCACTACTACTTTCAGAATTTTGCAGTAAGTTTTACAGAATTTTAACAAGCAGTACAAAAGCAAAAGCATATTGACCAAAGGTACTTTATCACACATGGTGCTCTAGTGAGAGTTGAAGAAGACAGAATTTCTTCATTCTCTCAGATATGGTTCAAGCTGAGACTATTATATGATTAAGAAGTAAAGCACTTCAAGCATGAGTGATAAGGTGACATATTGTAAGTGCAGCCCTTAGGGCTTTTAAGCACAAGGTGAAGCTGATTTTTTTTTTTAAAGTCTTGAGGGTTTTCTGCTTTTTAATTTCATCTTACAAGAGCCCCAATTTTAACACGAGTCTTTCAAGCTGACCAAAACTTTTTATAGATTTTTTGTGAGTTTTTTTTTAATGCATTCAATCATTTCCCTTATGTGTTCAAGTTACTTCTCTTAGTTATAGTATTCTTAAAATAATCCTAAAAGTATTTTTAGTGGAAGCACATGTGCAACAATACAAACCTCAGTTTTTCAGAAGGAAGGAAGGAAGGAAGGAAGGAAGGAAGGAAGGAAGGAAGGAAGGAAGGAAGGAAGGAAGGAAGGAAGGAAGGAAGGAAGGAAGGAAGGAAGGAAGGAAGGAAGGAAGGAAGGAAGGAAGGAAGGAAGGAAGGAAGGAAGGAAGGAAGGAAGGAAGGAAGGAAGGAAGGAAGGAAGGAAGGAAGGAAGGAAGGAAGGAAGGAAGGAAGGAAGGAAGGAAGGAAGGAAGGAAGGAAGGAAGGAAGGAAGGAAGGAAGGAAGGAAGGAAGGAAGGAAGGAAGGAAGGAAGGAAGGAAGGAAGGAAGGAAGGAAGGAAGGAAGGGACAAAAAGAGAAATTGAGAAAAGGAACTTTCTGATTGATGTTCCACTGTAACAGAATAGGGGAGAAGAAGAGCATTTCTGAAAATTTCCCTTTCAGGGGAACAGCTACATTTTCAGTTATATATTTTTAAAGTAAAATGTTGTCTGTTAAATATGAGGAATTTAGTGAGATGGAAATTCCAATTATGCAACAGTTCTTATAATTAGAAAACTCAGATCTCCCTCTCTGGATATTTGATTCCATAGACAGTGGAGTTACATCTTGTTTCTTTTTTTTTTTCCCCCTCAAAATAACTTTGTTAAACAGCAAAAGGTCAAGCTGGTTTACAATTAAACTGAATGTGAATGACTGGACAGGATGTTGGAAGTTTTGGTTAATGTTTTGGAAGTTTATGAAACTTCTGGCACAATTTAATAACTGCAGTGGAAAACCCTCTGGAGTACTGTGTCCAGATCTGGGGGTCCCAATACAAGAAAGATGTAGGACTGTTGGAGAGGATCCAGAGGAGGGCCACAAAGATAATTAGAGGGCTGGAGCACCTCCCCTACAAAGAGAGGCTGGGGGAGCTGGGCTTGTTCAGCCTGGAGAAGAGAAGGCTGCGTGGGGACCTCATTGCAGCCTTCCAGTACCTGAAGGGAGCATACAAACAGGAGGGGAATCAACTTTTTAAAAGGCTAGACAATGGCAGGACAAGGGGGAATTGATTAAAACTAAAGGAAGGAAGGTTTAGACTAGATATTAGGGTGAAGTTCTTTACAGAGAGAGTGGTGAGGTGCTGGAACACGCTGCCTGGAGAGGCGGTGGATGCCCTGTCCCTGGAAGTGTTCAAGGCCAGGTTGGATGGGGCCCTGGGCAACCTTGCGTAGAACCAGACCTAGAGGTTGGTGGCCCTGTCTGTGGCAGGGGGGTTGGAGCTCTATGATCCTCGGGGTCCGTTCCAACCCATGCCATTCCATGGTTCTATGATTCTATGAAACAGTACTAGCAGCAATAGTAAGAAAAAAAATCACTAGTCTCTATGCACAAATTACATTAATTATTATTTTAAGCAGAGAAACAGGGTGTTTACTACCTCTGACAATTATGGGAATGATTAAAAATGAATACTGAACTTTATCAAAAGATGTTATTCAGGTACACATTTTGAGCTATCATGAAAAGGTGAAAGAAAACATCTACAGAATTTCATTCAGTTTCAGATGACAGGGGCCAGAAAACCTTTAGAACTGGGAGAGTCAGAATGACACAAAAAAGAAAAAAAAAAAAAAAAGGCAAATTGTCAGCCATGGAAAAGAAGTCAATGTAGTGGATCAATTTTGCACCTAGGTTCTGCAGCGATGATTGCTGAGCACTCTTTTAACTAATCCATCGTATATAGAATGAGGATGGAGTAGTTTTCCCTGAGACTGTCCGTAGTGTGGAGAGTGTCATGTTTATGGATCCTAGACAGACAGGCTACAGCTCGGTCAGCTCTCATTTTCTTCTGCAACTTGTACCTCCTCTGCATGACATATTCTTTGATTTCAGAGGCAGTTTCTAAGATGCCTGTTGTATTTTGTAATGATATTTATGTCCATAACACTGAAAATTCTTTACTTTTAAGGTTGTCTATGTTATTCTTGTCTGAACCCCTCTACTAGACTTTCTACCGTATGTGTGGAGGTATCTGATGTCTGACTCATCATGTACGGTAGTTGTATCACTTAGAAGCTTCCATTTCAAAAGTACACTCTTTCTAAATGGAAAGTTTTAGAAAAGCTTTAGCTAACTTTTTAGCTAAACAGATATTACTACAATGAAACGATCAGATTAGTCAAAAACAAAAAAAAAATCAATATGGATTTTAACTGCTGAGGCTGCTTTATTTTACTTGATTACTTTTAATTTGTTTAACATATTACTCTAATACACATCTGTAATAACATCTCTAAATGTGTTGAAATGAAGAAATTTTCCTTATTTTCTTAGGAAGAGTATCAGACTTCCATGTGAAGTGTAGCTGGGGTCATTACTGCAATTTAATAGTGCTTTATCAATAACAATCTTTTTCTATTTCTAATTATTTTTTTCTCTGCTGTTCTTTCTTCTTAAATTTGTGTAGAGAAAAAAAATCTTTACCTTACTGTAGTAATGGTGGAGATAACATTTCTTAAGGGATCTATTATTATTTCTTGATTCTAATTCATTCTTTCTCTAAAAGTTTCTCAACTCATTTTCCTTTGCTAAATTTGTTTGTATTCTCTAATCTTCCATTAGTCTTAATACTAAGATCATCCTTTACTTGTCCGTTTTTTTAATCTTTTTTATTGTGGTGGTTCGACCCTGTCTGGAGGCCAGACACACACCAAAGTCACTCTATCACTCCCCTTTTCATCTGGACAGGGGAGAATATATATATTGAGAGGCTTAGGAGTTGAGATAAGGACAGGGAGAGATCATTCTGCAATTAGTGTCATGGGCAAACCAGACTCAACACAGAATAAAGGAAAGAAAACTCTAATTTATTACACTACACTACACAAACAGTGAGACCAGAGTTGCGTATTGAGATATGCAATCAGATCTTAAAGCACTTTCCCCCACCCTTCCCTTCTTAGCAGACTTAACTTTATTCATGATTTTGCTCCCTTCTTTCCCCCCATTGTGGCACTGAGAAGGGCAGGGAATGGGGGTTTCAGTGAGGTCCTCTGAAGTTGTTTCTTCCTTTTCCTGGGGGGTGAAGGGGGGAGAGGGGGGCGTAGAATGTACATTCCTCACACCCTTCCCCTACTCCAGTGTGGGTTCCCACCCATGGGAAACAGTCCTCCATGAACTTCTGCAATGTGAGTCCTTTCCCATGGGCATTCAGCTCTTCACCAGTTGCCCCCAGCTCTTCACCAGTTGCCCCAGAGTGGGTCACTGCTATCACACACAGTCATAAATCATAGAGTATCTCTCAGTCTCTTAAGCCCAGACTGTTCAGTCTGGTCCTCCACAGTGTCACAAGACCCCCACCAGCAAACCTGCTCCAGTGTGGATCTCTCTCTTGCTCATCTCTGTGTCTCTGTCTCTCTTCACGGGCTGCAAGTGCTGGCAGAGATATTCTCCAATATGGGTCACCGAATCTTCTGTATGTCTCCACCTGCTCCAGGGTAGGGACCTCTCCATGGGCTGTAGGTGGAGTCTTGGCCTTTTCCATGGGCTGCAGGGAGACACCTGCTCCACCATGGGTTTCCCCACAGGCTGCAGGGGCATCTTACTCTCTGGCACCTGGGGCACCTCCTCCCTCCCCCTTCACTGGCCTTGGTGTCTGCACAGTTTCTTACATCATAGAATCATAGAATAGTCTGAGTTGGAAGGGACCCCAAGGTTCATAGAGCTACCTGTCCCTGGGACCTCCCTGTCCCTGCTGGCCACTCCTCTTCTGATGGAGCCCAGGTTACCAAGAGCACACTGCTGTCTCATGTTAATTTTCTCATCCACCATGACACCCAGGTCCTTCTATCTTCTCATTCCCTTCTCTGGTGGCAAAAAGCATATCCTTGTGCTTTTTTTTTTCCTCCTAAAGGTGATTCCCAGACGCACTGTGACCGTCACTGATGGGCTCAGCCTTGGTCAGTGGTGGGTCCAGCCTTGAGCCCAGCTGGTGTTTACTCTGTCGGGCCTAGGGGGAGCTTCTAGCATCTTCTTGCAGAAGCCACCTCTGCAGCCCCCTCCTCCTCCACCAGAACCCCACTATGTAAAACTACAACATTTTTTAGCACATAATTTGTTATTAAATCTTATTGCTCTTCTGTTATGAAATTAATCTGTGTGTTCTTCTCCAGTCATTCACAATGTTCATCCAGAAATCTAAGCTGTCAGGTCAATGCCTCATTTTCTAAGAGTTTAGTGAACTCCATAATAGATTTAAGAAATACTACCACTACTATTTTACATTTATTGCATCTTTTTAATGCATTAATATATTTAATTTTTAATTTATAATTGCATTTCAATTTTTAATTTATAATTGCATTTTTTTAATCTTTTTACAAAGGCATTTATGATCATAAATTAAGCTTCACAATGACCTTGAAAACCTGAAATACAAATGCCTGTTCTTTTACATTTTCAGCATAAAGATCATTAAACAGCAAGGTTTTGGGGTTTTTTTTTTGATTTTTTTTTAAATACTATGATTTGCAATGGTTAAGTGAGTATTCTAATATTTTTCTGAAGGAAAAGTCACTACTACTTTTAAAAATAAAGAGGACTTTAAATATGCATTATTAATCAAAAGATACAGACAGTCACTGTTAGATGTAATTTACATTATACATCTTAGGATATGTAACTGTTACAGTCTGCTTAATGTTTAATAATTAGGTCAATAGAAAGACAGTTCCTTCCAGACAGGTATAGGTTTGGGTCAGCCTGTGAGGCAATTCATCAAACTTTGTATAGTGCCTCCCAGGCAAGTAACTATTCACTTTGGTCTGGAAGAGAAGGCAGAACGCCGAGATGTCTCCCAGGCAGAAAATTAAATGGGTCAGCCTTGGAGGCAGCCCAGATAGGTGACTGTTAAGCTTTCCTTGAAAATGGATTAACACACTAAGGTCATTCCTGAGTACATAACTATTGGCTCCTGCTATGTGACAAGCCATTATTCATGGACTTCCTTCCATCTGAAGGGCTGCTTATTGCAGCTTATCTTAAAAATAGATTATGAGCCGATTAGCCTTTGATTCTATTATAAAGTCCTGTTTGTGAACATGAAGGTATGTTTTACCAGAATATCAAAAATCATTGACTCTTGGCTTTTTCTGAGGACACTAAAAGAAGTTCACCCTTAATAGGTGTTGTAAAAACCAAGTCCACATGTTAATATATAAGAAAAATACAAAGTTTCAAACAGGGAGGCTTATATACACATCTGCTCATATATAAGCCTTTGGCAGATTTGAAAGTCTATTGTGCATATGCTTACCTGGAGTACATATGTTACTGATTTGGAAGAGAATGTCAGGAACTTCGGATGTTTAAACTGGCCTTTTATTCATGTCCATCTGAAAACTGAAGATAATGTACTATTTGAAGAAAACACACTGGGGGGGGGGAAGAAAAAGCAAAGTAACTCAGATCTTGCAAAATGGAAAACACACACTTTAGAGACTTGAACAAACAGATCATAGGGAATCCTGGAAGAAGACATGAAGAATTGCAGACGAGTATATAACAAGGTTCTTCATCCTATTTCCACTTGGCAGTTACCTTTCTTTTTTCATAAGATCTTGTCAGTTTGTTCTGCATTATGACTGCAAGATTATAAATGGAAGCATGGTATTATTTGAGGAGAGGGAGCCAAGTGGAGAATAGAGGGCATCCAATAAATTGGAAATTCTGATAGATCTTGCTGAGTGCCAAATGGCATGTGCGTAAATTAGCAATACTGAAGCAATCCTGGCAGTAGAGAAGAAATCTGGCAGAGATGATTCAGAGAAAGGACAAGCTTTGTATTGAAGGCCAAGAGACACCAGGAATACAGTGGGGCACTTAATGATGAGCTGCAGGTTATAGAAGGTGGTTAGAGAAAGGGGAAACTTTTGTTTGGGTTTAACTATGAAAATTCCTATGGTTACTTCCTGTGTAACATGCCCAAACCAAAATATTTTCTATTGAATGCTAATGTTCTGAGATATATGCCAAGTTACCTCGTAGCGTTACAGTCCAGGCTAGAAAAATGCAGATCAATAAAACCTACCACAACCATGAAAACAAAATGAACACTAAATGCTAAGATGGGTGAATATCTTAATACAGACAGCTTACTGTAATGTCTGTTTGGATTTTTATACAGTGAATATTTAATACAAATACTTTATCTCTTCCTGGAACAGACAGCAGTTGCCTTTTAAAGTGGATTCTTTCATTACTGGTTATATGATGTTACATATATTTTGTTCTTTGTGTATTCTCATAAATCTCAAAACAAAGGCACAGGAGTAATCTCCTATTCCTATTGTTACATTACCTATAATGTGCAACATGGTAGTTTGGATACTTGATTGCTTGTCTCATTGTATGCCCCTTCAGCATTTCAAGTCTTCGATGTTTCACCAGAAAGAAATCATAAAAGCATACACTACCCTGAGTTGGAAAGGACCCATTAAGGGTCATCATGTCCAACTCCTGGCTCCACACAGGGGCTATGACCACTTCCTTGGGGAGCCTGTTCCAGTTGCTCGACCACTCTCTCAGTAAATTGCCTCTTCCTAATATCCAACTTAAACCTCCCCTGTTGCAGCTTCGTACTGTTCCCTTGGGTTCTATTACTGGTAACTAAAGAGAGGAGATGGGCACCTGCCCCTTCGGTCCCCCTTGTCAGGAAGCCATTGACCATGATGAGGTCTCCACTCAGCCTCCTATACTCAAGACTGAACAAACCAAGGGACTTCATCCTCTCCTCATAAGAGTGCCCCTCCAGAGCCTTCAACGTCCTCATTGCCCTCCTCAGTACACTCTCCACAAGTCCCTCTTGTACTGCGATGCCCAAAACTGCACACAGTACTCAGGTGAGGTTTCAGTGTAGAGTAGGACAATCACCTCCCTGGACCAGCTGGCAATGCACCTCAGGATATGGCTGGCAATGAAGGATGAATGTGACACAGCTCTGACTGTGTGTCGTATTGGAAAAAGAGTGAATTTCCTTGGGGTTGGTATAAAATCACTGTAGAGGTCTAAAGTTTACTGTCAATGTCACCACCAACTGTCCTTTTATAGTCAAAGAGGAGAAATAAGCACCACCAGAGTGCCATTCATCAGCTCTATTTCAGATTCTACATTAGAGTGAGAGGAACCACACCTTGGAAAGGCCTTGAATTTCCTAAATGACTAAAGATTTACTGGCTGATTGAAGGTCAAATGCCAGAGGCATTCTAGTGGGTGAAGAGGTTTTTGTTTGTTTTCCAAAAACATTCTTGGAAGTCTTAAAAATCTTCTGTGGAGATACTAATCTATAATAACTGTTATTAGAAAGTTTCAAAAGTATTTGAAGCTGCACCTTTTCAACACTGCAGGACATAGTTCAGAGTTCACATGTTACTTATTCATCCTACAGATGAATGATCTATGCACTGAGAATTATTTTCTTAAAACCTTGGCTGTCATAGCACTGGGATGGGGAATGTCTGGGATTCAATTACAACATGGATTAACTTATAACACTTTTTAACCTGAGCAGGTAAATGAATTCATAAAAAACAACAAGAAAACTGCTGTCGTGACTGTAGAATGTTGTAATAGGTAGTTTCTTTTGCGGGAAAAAATTAGAATATGGAATGAGTGGTGTGCTGCTTGCAAGCAAATATATTCTGTACTTTATTTCATGTGTTTTCAACGAAATTATTTTCTGTGATTCATTTCTGTGATTCATTTAGCTTCAAATAGAAATAAAAAGATTCTATTTTAGAGAAGGTGACATTATGGAACACCTCGTGTAATTTCTGGCAAAGATTATGTATTTTAATTTTTCTCTTAAAGCTTTTAGGTACAACTCTCCTTGCTTTGAGTGTGAAAGGTTTTTTTGTTTGTTTGTTTGTTTGTTTGTTTTCTAGAGTTACTGTTTCATCAAAGGAAGATCAGGGGAAAAGGTGAATGTTTGATTTTCCCTGAGCAAGAGATTCCTAAATTCCAAGTATCTCCTGGAATTGTCACTTGTTTCTGCAAAGTTCTAGCTCTATAAACTCAACTCGCCTCTGTCAACTTTCAAAGCTTCTCAGGTAAAGAATAAATGATAATTTTCAGCAAATAGGGCATGGTATCCACATTTCTTCTCTACTCTCCAAAGTTACAGAAAGAATTGTTCTTGCTTCAAGCACAATTACTCCCAGAGTTTTTCTGGTGGAGTTTTCCTTCCTGTATTGATTCTGAAACATGGTCTTCCTTGAAGATACAATAAGGAGCAAAATACATGGAAAGGCTACAGTCTCCTACTCTGCTGTTTTTTAAATTCACATTATCTAATGCCTCCAGGTAATAAAGAGGTAGATAAACCTATTAATCAATAGAATTAAATTGGAAGGTAGAAGTTCTGTGGGCACAAATATCCTTACTTCTACCGACTGGCTCCCTTGATAAGCAGGCACTCAGCACAAATCTGTGAGCCATTTATACTTTATATTGGCATGCCATTACAATCAGTGTTTAACTATTTCAATCTTGTGAAATTGACTTCTAGGTTGCCCATGTTTCTTCTGTGTTTCCACTAAAGTGCTAACCTTTCTTTGACAGCTTTGGCACTACAAAGAATGCTTTGGAGTTCTGCTGAAGCATTAACAGGAACATGAATGCCAACAAATAAAGTGTTCTGGGAAAAATAATAAAAGCAAACCCAGAAAAAATAACTCAGTGCTAACTGTGTTGCCACTCTCAGCAAAAAAATATCTGCTACAACTGTAGCTGCTAAGTACTCCTCCTCAACATTGAAGCTTTGAGTTGAAAGCAATTTAAAAAGACTTTCAGGAAGCTGCATCAAGAGATAAGACGTCACACAGGTAAGATCTTTTATTGAACTATTCCAGTCTGAGACGACAAAATACATTTGGGAAAACACAAGTATAGGACAAAATCTGAGCAATGAAGATCACACCCTGAAACTTTAAGACTCTTCTCCATGCCTAAATCCCCTATTTGCTCTGCAAGCACAACTTTCATTAATGAAAATCGTCAGGGACCTTGTCTGAATGCTCAAATGGGCTTCACTGGAATTGCAGAATTGCAACTAGTGCTGACTAATTCTGCTCTACGCCTGGCCCTCACCGCAACCTCTGACCACTGATTGGCGCAGGATCCCCATTTTAGGTCAGCACAGGTCCATGAGTCCCATCCTCAGCAATGCTGTTGGTGTGCCAGTCTCCAGCTCCAACACAGTCCTGCCCTGCACAACCATGGCTACTCCTGATTTGGGCCCAACCCATGCTCTGACCTTGACTCTGCATTCCTAAGAACTCCTTGGGATTTGTTGTCGGAGATGTATGGTTGTCTTTGTTCTATATTCACAATAGACAAGTAGCAATAGGAAAACTGTAATGAGAGAATAATATTTTGGTATCGCTACTTTGTTGAAAATAACTCCTTTTTGAAAGAAAGAATTTTAATTATATCAAATTTCAGGTTCCTTCCTGAAATTGCTTTTAGGCAATCAGCTGAGGCATCTAAGCAAAGAATAGTGAGATGGAGTCACCTCATCTGACTTTAGGCAAATTCCGGGTGCTGAGTTCAAGCTGTCTGGTTTGAGATTTCAGATCTGTTTGCATAGTGCTTTGAGAGTTTTATTTCTGACATTTGCCTTTGAAGAGATCCCAATTCAAGCTGGTGCTTATATGAGAAAGTTCAGTGCACTGGAATAAATGTTGACCAAAGGGTGGAAGAGACTAAAATGACCACTCAGCCTCACCAACTCTTCAGAAAAGGCAGTCATGTCATTAACATAATGATTTGTTTTTAATCTGTAGCTAGAGCCAAAAATGTTAATAATGAGTGAAAGTGGAAAGTGGAAAGAGCTTTACAGCTATGCTCTGCTGTAGCATCACAAAGCACTGCTGACAGGACCATCCGCCCCCGCCACCTCTGTCACAGTTCAAGACAAAATGACAGTGTGGAGACTAAATTGACTTGGATTCCAGAGCATTTAATCACAGATGTATGCAGTTTTACAAATTACATTAATTCTCAGCAGTGCAGTGGCCATGTGATCCACCAGCTCTCACAGTTCTCCTAGGGTGACATGCCACTGGGGCCACTCAGGTTTCATGTCCTGCCCCTCTGGTCATTATGCCTCAGCTGCCCCCTGGTGCCAAAACATATGACTGACTCCTACCTTTATTGTTTAATGATTGCAATGGGGGACTGTCCCCTTCTGTAAAGCCAACAAAAAGCCTTGTCTTTGGAGGAGGAGGAGGAAATAGCCAGACCAGATGTCTCTGTCCCAGTGTTCCAGGTCCCAGACAGAAGCACATGGTTGCAGTGACCTTAGAGATTTAGAACAGAGACGCTTTTACTTGTCGATCACTCCTAATTTGGGGCAAGCCAGCTCCACCATTGTGCTCTGTGCATTGCTCTGCTTCGTATCACAGTATTGGAGAGCAGTTCTTAGAGTTTCTCCTCAGTGAAATTTTCAATGAAGTATTTTCCAATGCACTTTTTTTTTTTCTTGAACATACTTCTGTTCCTCCAGTTTCTGTACTATTTCCACTACAATCTATATGCTAAGGTACAACCCCTCCACCAAGGTTTCACTTTTTTTTCTCTGTTACAAGTTGAAGCCTTCCTGAAGTTGATTTCCTGATAACTCAGGATTGTCTATCCTCCCCTTCTAACAGGGGTATGTATTTGGGTCAAATGCCACATTAAGAGGTCCTGTTCACCCTCTTTTCTGGTGATGAGACTTTCTTCTTTCTTGTTCCACCTTTCTCCTGTCACTCATGAAATCGTTTCTCTGCACTTCTGAAATCAATGGACAGTGCAGATACTTGGATACCAAGACATTTTGACCATAGATAAACACAATTTTTTTAGGATTTCTGTATCCTGTGCAAGATGGTCCCTGACATGTAGTGTGTCCTCCTGGAGCTGGGCAATGAGGTCCTCAAGTCTCTATTCTCTCTCTGCATACCATAACTCAAAATTCTTTCCCCCAGAAGGTTCTCCAGGGGGAGAGGTTCCACCAAGTTCCAGCAGGGGAGTTTTAGGTTAGATATCAGGAAGAATTTCTTTACTGAAAGGGTTGTCAAATATTGGAACAGGCGGCCCAAGGAAGTGGTGGAGTCACCATCCCTGGAGGTATTTAAAAGGTATGTAGATGTGCTTGAGGACATGGTCTAGAGGTGGACTAGGCAGGGTTAGTCTGGGGTTGGACTCAGTGATCTTAAAGGTCTCTTCCAACCTAGGTGATTCTATGATTCTATGATTGTCTGCATAAAGAAATAAATGCAATCTTAACTTTGATTTAAATTTAGATAAAATTGGTTTGCATTTAAGTCCTCTAGCAGACTCGTCAACTCTGTCAGGATGCAAACTTACATAGGTCTGGACCTGCACTATTCAGCCTTATAGGTATCACTGTGTGTAATAACCCAACCCAAGTATTATGTGCCAAACAATTTGTGAATATGAGATCCTTCTGTAACAGTTAATCTAATAGAATATGGCATGGGGCTGAACACTGACTGGCACACAGTCACTTGTACTGTAAAATTGCTATCATAGTCCCTTGCATGTCATTGTTAAGAACAGCTAACTTTCTCTCAGACAAAGCATGAGCCAAGGATCATTCTCAATAGCAGTTTGAACACAGCTGGTCTATTTAGGAGGGTAAGAGAGCTTTGCTGTGAAGAAAACTGCTATGCTGCGCCAATTAGCTTGAGGTCCAAAGGGTCCCTGGTCTATCTTATTTATCAACATACGCAGTCTTAATAGTGGAATCTGCAGTAGTATTTTTCTACAGACTGTTTTCAGTGACAGATTTTTCTCTCCTTTTCTCTTCTGAAATAACTATAATTATTTACAACTTTTGTTAAAACTATCATGAGACAAATCTTAGACTTCTCACTGGGCCTTACCTGCTATTTGATTTCAGCAGTATATATGACTATGTTGGTCTTCTGAGAATCATGTCCTTATTAAGAAATTAGAAACCTAGCTTCACTGTCTTTGTGCAGTATTAACTGATCAGATTTCTACTTGAATAAGAACTATACTAAAGTACTATGGACAAACCCTTTATCAGACAGAAAAAGACACAAATCAAACCAAACCCAAAACCAAAAAAATCAAACCAAACCCACATAGAGAAAAGAAAACACCACCAACTCCTCAAAATTTCCTTGAATTCTCACAATTAAAATTACATTGTAGTGAACTGCACCAAACAGTCAAGAAAAATTTTTACAAGTCAATTTAAAATATGTGTTCTATTAATCAACAACATTTATCTATTTCACTAATAGAAATAAACAAAATTATTTGACTCTGAATAACATAATTAAACGGTGATATTTAAATTCTTAGTCCATGAGTATCAACAAAAGGAAAACAATTGACCCTGTAATCTACTAGGCACTGTATAACCCACTTTATCTTTCTTCCTCAACCTTGACCTCAACCTTCCTTTCTCTCTTTCTCTTTTGTCTTTCATTCTTCCTCTTTCTCTTTTTCTCCTTTTCTCTCTCTTTCTCTCCTTTTCTCTGTTTCTCTTTTTGTCCCTCCCTTCCTTCCTTCCTTCCTTCCTTCCTTCCTTCCTTCCTTCCTTCCTTCCTTCCTTCCTTCCTTCCTTCCTTCCTTCCTTCCTTCCTTCCTTCCTTCCTTCCTTCCTTCCTTCCTTCCTTCCTTCCTTCCTTCCTTCCTTCCTTCCTTCCTTCCTTCCTTCCTTCCTTCCTTCCTTCCTTCCTTCCTTCCTTCCTTCCTTCCTTCCTTCCTTCCTTCCTTCCTTCCTTCCTTCCTTCCTTCCTTCCTTCCTTTCCTTCCTTCCTTCCTTCCTTCCTTCCTTCCTTTCCTTCCTTCCTTCCTTCCTTCCTTCCTTCCTTCCTTCCTTCCTTCCTTCCTTCCTTCCTTCCTTCCTTCCTTCCTTCCTTCCTTCCTTCCTTCCTTCCTTCCTTCCTCCCTCCCTCCCTCCCTCCCTCCCTCCCTCCCTCCCTCCCTCCCTCCCTCCCTCCCTCCCTCTCTCTTTATCTGCCTTTTGTAATATATATTTCTCTTTCTCCCTTTCCTTTTTTTTCCACTCCCTTTGGTGACTGTTTGCATTAGTTTGAAGCAAAAAAATTATGCAGTGTATCCAATGGGAATTTCTTCAATACAGTAATTTTCATTTCCTACCTCTACAAAAGACAGTGCTCTCTGACCAGACAATAATGGTCTCGGGAACCAACCTTCTGTACGCGAATAGAGAGGTGAATGTTATTGCAAGAATGCATATACTTTCACTTAAAACCCTCCTAAGAAGTGGGTAGTGTTCTACAGTGGCCGTTTCCTGACCTACAGATACTGAGTTAGATTATTGGTGAGTTTCACTAATGAAGTTCAGAGTGCCAATTACTGACTTGTTAATTTCTCCTTTTATGATGAGAAAAGATGCCCCAAGTGAAGATTTTGCACATTAACACATGACCAACTTAGTCATATATTTTGTTACTGCACATTGTTTGCGGTAATGTACTTATTCTCAAAATACGTTATTAAATTTTAAATTACCATCAAGCTGGAGTTTCTTCTTTTACAGTTGCAGGATGGTTTTGTATTAAAAATACAAAAACATCTCTCTGGGGAAATGTGGATCATTTTCCTAAAGGAACTTTAATTAATTTACTTAGATTTCATATCTACTCTTTTACTCTGGGAACCCTTGACATGACTTAAAATGCAAATATTAAAAATTCCCTTTATTATGGTGGAATTACATCCTTTTGAAACTGTCCTTACATTTCTATAACCCCAAAAGACAAACCATACAATTCAGAATGGAAATAGTTCTCATTTTCAAAGAGATTATAATCCTCTCTTTCATTAAACACTGCAAAGATATTCTGAGTTTTAGAATTTCACCCTAAAGACAGTTAAAAACCTCCTATCTATTATGAAGAAGGAAAAGACAAATTATAATGGGAGAAATAAAGTCTGAATTTCCTACAGTAGTATCACATGTAGAAATGGGCCTGTATTTGTGTCCACACAAACACTGTTTGTGTCCAACAGCGTCCTATTGATGGAGACTCAAATGTTGTTGGTCTGGTCTATCCTTGAAACTGACCTAATAATGAACAAGTTGAAGTGCAATAAGAATATAGTAAGAAAATTATTTAATTTTTGGCAAAGGAGAAAAAGTTGCTTAGGTTTTTGGAGTCACTAATCCTGAATTTTTTTCTTTTAGGTAGAATTCATTTCACTTGACTTACTGCGTCTGAAAATCAGACTTCTAAGTCTGAGGCAGTCACTTCCCTTTATAATCAATAACCAGAAATAGGCACATCTGGAAAGTGATTTATCTACCTTATCTCAAGAATCAATCTTAAAGTGTGAAGGATCAACCCTCAAGGTAATTGCTTGCAGTGAAAGAAAAGGAAAATTTACTTGAACTTCGTTGTTAGATTTTAAGGTGCATAAAATTACACCATTGAACACAACACACAAATCCTAACTTCTTCATGAAAGGTACAGATGTTTCCTACCTTCACTCATTGGTTCAAAATTAGTTTCCCTAAAACCATCATATCAATGCACTGGATATAAAAGTAAATTACCCTCTGCTAATCTTAAATGTTCAGATACAATTTTTTAGTTCTTCAGTTCAAAAATACTCTATTTCAGGTAAAAAATTTGCTACCTGATTTACGAGATACTTAAAATATTTCTGCATAGAAAGAGCCTATCCCCATGAAAGCAGGTGCTGACTGTGTCGTTTTAAATCCTAATTTTTTTTACCAGTTTCAACTGACTGACGAAAAAGTCTTCAAATATGAGTGGCGGAAGAAACACTGGTGACTATTCCATCAACCCTAACTGGTGGTTGGAATAGTCTGTGAGGATGGGTTTGATAGTTTTCTAGAAAACCTGATATATGTACAAGTTATATGCAGTTTCAAAAAAACCCTCAGTAGTATGGAAAGATGAATATATGTATGACAGCACTTGTGTTCATAACTGAATAAGCATAATAATATACACCTTTAGAAAGTTTGGAGGTACAGAGAATGATTTTACACTGTCTTAACACTTTGCATGGTTTAACACTTTACAGTCAGTTATGCCATAGCATGTTATTTTAATAACATCAACTATTGTAGTATTCCTTGTGTTACATAGCACAAGCTGAAGTTATTGGATCAGGTCCCAAGTGTAGAAAATAAGCCAGATGGCTAATAATGCATTCAGTGTACCTCAAAATCAGGGGAAAAACACGTCAGTCAGTGCAGTATCCTATGAATCTGATTTTCAGAGAGTCATCTGAATACCTGAAGGAAAGATGTTTCTAAAAGACAAGGATTCAACTCATGGTTGCAGTTGCAGTTCCAGCTGTCATTTGCTGTTATGAAATATGAAGTTTATTAGTCAGAGAAAAACATCTAACAAATAACTCAACTTTTCATGTATTACATATAATTCTCTCAATTGCCTCCAATTTACCTATAAACCAATTAGTTCACCACATCCAGTCTTTTTTACACTTTTTTTTTCCCTTTAAGAATAATTAAAACAAGCAGTAATAAAAAAGTAACTCATACAAAACTACATAGACATTTTAAATTCTGGCCTTTGCATGATTGTACTTTTTCTGCTCAATCCATTGCCTCTTTTATAATACTATCACAAAGATAACTGTTACCCATCAGGACATATTCTCTATTGCAGCAGTTATCCTTATTGTCTCAACTTATTGAGAGTTATCCTTATTGTCTCAACATCATCATCCGTCTAAATATGGCTTAAAATATCCACTAGAAGACTATTCCATATGATTTTTTTTCCATGGAAGTGATTGTCTTACTGGGGTACTGGAACACCAGAAATGCAAATGTAGTAGATTTCTACTTGATGTTCAGCCCTATCACAGAAGGGTATGCTAAGTCTGGAGAAGTAACCATTAATCAACTATATTTATAGACTGTTATCTTACTGTAAAGAAGATTGTAGTGGGAGAGGTCAAGAACACCCATTAAAACACAATTTTTGGGAAGTAGTCCATGTACATGGCAGACATGTGTAGTCAAAGGAATAACATGGGCTTCTATTATTATTATTATTATTATTATTAATTTATTTCCAAGAGAAACCTGCTCCATATTTTGCTAGAGAAGTTTTTGGCAGGTCAGTTTTGGGGCTATTGGGGGGGTGAGGGTTATGGATTTGTAAGTGTATATTTTTAGAAGATATTAAAAAGCTGAGATTTAGGTTCTTACAGTTGCATTGTAACTAATCAGTTTATTAATGTATTAAAAGAGTTGCCTGATGTGAGGAACATATACATGAATACAAAAACATGTTTAGTAAAAAGGATTTTGCCAGTAAAACATAGTGCATCACTATTTTCTGAAAAAAAAATGCAGAACTAAAAAAGATATAGCTCATTCTTTAATCTTTTACTTTTTTGTTAAGGTTAATATGATCTTTGTCTTATCTGAACTAGCAAAAATAGTATAAGCAAAGAACATTGCACTGTCAATGCTATAAGAAGTCAACATTCTTAAAAAAAGGAGCAGCTGATTCTTAAATGGTTCAAGCTTGTGAAGTCAAATCATCATTACTTCATCACTAGACAAGTTTAAAAACTGGAAAATATCTCATGACCATATGTGTTTCTTTAATATGAAGGCTTTTTTTGGCAACCAGTCATTTTTCAGGGAGCTGGTAACTATGCATAATTTAGAACTCTCCCCTACAAAAATGTGACTCTGGGTACTGAACTGTGAAAGCTCCATGTGTTACCAAGTCTTGGCACCCATGGACCCTAATGCTGGTTCAAGAACAACAGCAATATTTATACAGGGCTATTCGTACAGCATGTCTCATGGTACTTTATAATGGGAAATAAAGTAACAGAAGCAAGAAGCCAAGGAAACACTCTGCCAAAAGCCCATCTGAAAAGGATTGTATTTCAATCTATCCATAGCAAGAGGCAGAGACTGATTTTTTTGATGATGAATGACTTTGATTCTAGAAGAGCAAGGTGCATAATGGGGAAGAATTATTTTTTTTATCCCATTCAACTGACTTTAAAAACCAGAGCTTAAACATTTCAAAGGCTCTGTGTTTGGAATTATGAATTCACTGATACTGAAACAATACAAGGCACTCAGACAATGCAGGGGAAAAGAGAAGTAAACTAGAAATGCTTCAGGAAACCATTGTGGAAATTCCAGTTTTGAAGTAATATTCAGAATCATTCCAGTCTTAGTAAAAATCGTTGTGATAGCAATTTGTATTCAGAAAATAACACATTGATTTTCCTTAAAAAAATCTTAATAAAAGGGGGAAAAAAAAATTGCTCAAAATCACTGAGCCTGATATTTTAAACCTATGAATGGAGAGGAAAGAAAAGGAAAGGGCAGAGGTGGGAAGTAAAACCTATTTTTTGAAGGTACTGAAAGGATATTTGTTCTTGGATGCTCTGAATTATTTGAAAATGCTAAAAAGAATTAATCTAGAATCAGCTGGAATTAAAATTAAAGAGAAAGTGTACCACACTAACATGAGGGAAAAAATATCTTGCAAACTCATCTTGAGACATAGGACCTGAGTTGTTGAAATCATAGTTTGAGTACAAATTACATATGACTGCATATTTCAATCAAATTAAAAGAAAATAATAATGTCCTTAAATTCTTGGGACGAGATTTTCTGCTATTGTCAATGACTGCAATTTTATTGAAGATGTGGTTGTTTTAGCACATCAGATTAAATGATTAGCCATTCTTAATAGCTTTTCTTTAAGATAGCATATAAATATACTTTCCTGTTGTGTGTGTTGTGATCAGATTGTTTGCAAACTGAAGATGGAGTGAAACTTGTTTTAGCAATTCCCAGCTAGAGTGCGATCCCCCAGGGAATAACAGAAAACAGTCATCATTTATAGGAATACCTAAATTGTTCAAATTCATGCAAGGGCAGGAACACAGAGAATTTTAGATACCAGAAACTGTTATCAACCCCATGGTAACTCTATGCCCAATATACAAACATACAGAGCCATCTAGAACATTCTCCCAATTATTTTATTTTTCTAAACAATAATAATCAGTACATTATTTTTCTTCACAGAAAACAAACACTAGATTCCTTACCTTGTGTTGCAGTTTTGTGTAGCTGTGCTGCTTCAGTGGCTTTTGTAAGCTGCAGTTACAGCTTTCTCCAAGCCCCATATTTTGAAAACATGGTCAATTGAAGGCCAAATTCGAGACTGAGCCTATCAGAGCTGGTCATATTGCCTCTGTGAATCACATATAGGAGAAAAACACTGCTGGCAGGCACACTTTGCCACTGGAGTGGAAGTGAGAAGATGTAACAAGCTGCACAGACACCAAGGCCAGGCCCGATGGAGCAGGGGGGAAGGATGCGAAAAGAGAGTTTCCCCTGCAGCTTGTGGTGAAGACCATGGTGAAACGGGTGTCCCCTCGAAGCCCATGGATGAGGACGGGGAGCAGAGACATCTATGCCCTGTGAAGATTGATGCATGCCTCAGCAGGTTTGCCAGGGGACTTGGGAATTTGCGGGGGACCAGGCTGGGGGGTCTGGACTCTAATGTCAGCACCCTATGGAGGGGAGTCCTGCTGAGAGGCCTGTGGTGAGGAGATGACTCCCCGATAGAGAGGACTCATGCTGCAGAAGTTGTGGATACGACTCTCATGTGGGTGGGACCCCACGTTGCTGCAGGGGAAGTATGTGTGTGCTGCGACAGGAGGGAAGATGGGAGCAAATCTATTAATAAAGTCAAGAGTGGAAAGAGGCGAGGGGTGGGGGAAAGTAGAAGTGATAAGATCTGGGGAAGAAAAGCATCTTGTGAGTGATTGCTGGAACCCCACTGCCCATTCCCTTCCCTTCCCTGTGCCATGTTGCGGGGGGAAGAAGGGAGTAAAATCGTGATGAGTTTTAAGTGTGCTAAGAAGGGAAGGGTTGGGGGAAGGTGCTTTAAGACCTGGCCGCTTCTTATCTCGTTCTGGTTCACTGGTTGTATTAGTTGTAGTAGTAATAAATCACTTTCCTTTATTCTGTGCTGAGTCTGTTTTGCCCATTGCACTAATTGGAGAGTGATCCCTCTGTCCTTATCTCAGGTCCTAAGCCTCCTAATATCTATTTTCTCTCCTTTTTGGCTGAAGGGGGGAGTGAGCGAATGGCTTGGTGGGTATTTGTGCCCTAGCTGGGGCCAAAACCACCACACCTTGAAAGAAGAGCATTTATTTCATTTATTGTGATGTAGAAAAACTGTATTGATCTCAGGGCTGTTAATAGCATGCCTAATAAGTAAACTTTTAATTGATTAATGAGTTTCTAGCTGGAATTCAGCAAGCAAAAACAAAATCCACTTTTGAAAAGCAGAAAATATAGCATAAAAACATAAAGGTCCCCTTTTTCTTGAGTCTTCTGCACTATTCAATGTATTAAGATCAGCAACTTGTATTCAGATAAATAATTCGTCAGTTAGAGGGGTATCTGCTAATTCCATGTGTGTGTACCTCCGTGTGGCCTATTCTCATCCTAGAATCCCAGTTCCTCATTCCATTCGGCTGGAATTCTCTCATGCATATTTGTCCCAATAAAAACCTCAAAAAGCTAGGTCAGGAACAGTCTTAAATTATCTTAATTTCTAATGAAGCAGAGAATAAACAACACTCTAGAGACTGAGAAGCACTGTAACAAAAAATTGAGGTCAATGAGTTCCTAAATTTCTCTGGACCTGGACAACAATACTAAGTGACTGAGCATTTGATTGTACAGTCTTTCAAATTTTTTTTCTTCCCTTTTTTTTTTTTCCTTCTTTCTTACAAGACTAATCATAAGGTCAGTAATAGCACCTTGTGAACACCAACATCAGGAGGAAAATTTAATGTCCATTAACCAATTTCTAGAAAACACTGATTTGTATGGGTAAACACATTTCTTACACAAGTGAAGTATCAAACTGATAAATTTCTAGATAGATTTCTGCATTTGGAGTGTTACACAGAAACAACACCACAGTTCAAGCTCAATTGAAAACTTGAGAGGCACAGTGGAGGTTGGGTTCTTTTGGATAAACCTGAATTTTGGTGAAGTTTATTTCTGATGCTTTTTATAGACTACTCACAGCAGAGATCAAAACGTCAGCTGTGTTACTACATCCTAAGTTGCAATTTTATGTCTAAATTGGTTACATAGAGTCAAGTAAGTAGGTAAAGGAACCACTGAATTCTGTGGTTTTGATTCAAAATAGAGAAATACAGTGACATTATCACTTCAAATCATGTTTGTTGAGCTTTACTTCGTAAACCGCTGTAGCTGCCTCTTAAACAGGATTGTTCTGCTAGTTAAAACTACAGTTTGATGAAGTCTTTCCTCTTCTCATGCAGGGTGCTATCACATAGTGTTCTTCCACCTCTGTGTCCCTAGTAAATACCATCACGTAACCCATCAGGTATAAGCATACTGAGATGACGGCAGCAATGTGTTCTCCTTGATGACTTGAGACCATTTCATCTTTTATGCTCAACAAGTAGCTGAAAGTCTTTATGCAACCAGACTTTATACAGTAACTATGATTTTACTAAGCAGATAGCTGTGGTGAGTTGACCCCAGCCAGAAGCTAATTATTTGCATGTCCACTCATTCCTTCCTTGCCTTCTTTCTGACAATACGTTCAGAGAGAATAAGAACAACAGTGATGCAACTCATGGATCAAGATATAGATAGTTTAATAAGTGAGGGGGAAAAAAATAATGAAAAAGCAAAGGGAATCATTCATCACTTTGTGCAAGCAGAGCAATGCCTTGCCAGTGTCTGATGCACAGCCACCATAGAGGACAAAGCCCTCACCTTCTTATTTGTGTACCACAGTTTTTGTTGCTAAGCATGATATTATATAGTATGGAATACCCTTTTGTCCAATGTGGGTCAGCTGTCCTGGCTATATCCTCACTCAGTTTCTTGACCACTCTTATCCTACTTGAAGCTGGGGGAGAGTGAAAAAAAAAAACCCCAAACAACACCCCCCTGTGCATTCAATTTTCATAGCAAGGGTTCTGTAGGGGCAGGGCTTCAGGTATGGCTTCTGTGAGAAGATGCCAGAAGCTGCATCATGTTAGATGAAGCCACATCAAGACATCTCCAAGACGAACCTGCCACTGGTGAAAGCCAAGCCAATTAATGACACCAGTGGCACCACTGAGAAAATATATTTTAAAAGGGTAAAAATTGCTTCACAACAGCAGGATTGACAGTATGTGAGAGAAACAACTCTGCAGATACCAAGAAAAGTTAAGAAGGAGGAGGAGGAGGAGGAGGAGGTGCTCCATGTGCCAGAGGAGACACTCCCCTGTAGCTTGTGGTGAAGACCATGGTGACTCAGATTGTCCTTCTGCAATGCATATAGGTCCACAGTTGACTAGATATCCACCCTGTAGCCCATGGAGGAACCCACAGCAGAGCAGGTGGGTGTTCCTGAAGGAAGGTGCTCGGCACAGCTGGGGCAGGTTCCTGTCAGAAATGACATGCTGCCCATAGAGAGGAACCCACACTGAAGCAGGTTTTCTGGTAGGACTTGTGATCCTGTGGGGAAGGAACGTTGCAGCAGACTGTTCCTGAGGACTGGACTCCACATAAAGGAACTATGTTGTACCAGTTTGTGAAGAAATGCAGTCCATGGAAAGTATCCACACTGGAGAAGTTTGTGACAAAATCTCCTGTGGGCAGGACCCCAGGCTGGAACAGAAGAGTGTAAGGAGGAAAAGTGGCAAAGGCAATGCATAGTGCACTGACCACAGCCTCCATTCATTATTTTCCTGCACCACTGTGGGTAAGAAGGTAAAGAAAATGCAGAGTGAAATTGACCCCAGGAAGACAGGTGTGTTGGGGGGAGGTGTTTTAAGATTTGTTGTCATTTTTCAGTATCCTAGTCTGATTTCATTGGTAACAAATTAAAGTAATTGGAGTAATTTGCCTGTGAAGGTATGAGCTGGTAAGTGTCCTTATCTCACCCCACAGGATTTTTGTGACATTTTTCTCCCCTGTGTTTTCAGTGGACTGGCAGTGATAGAGCAGCTTGGTGGGCACTTGGCAGCCACTTGAGGTGGAGCAAACACACCCTGACACTATGCAAGCAATGCACAGAAACAGCCAAAACACTGGTGTGTTAACAACACTGTTTTAGTCACAGATCCAATACACAGCATCATACGGGCTGCTGTGAACAAAATTGACTCTGCTTTAGACAAACACATTACAATACTTCAATGGAAAAGTAATTACTTGCATTATGAAGATGGTATTGTTTCTAAGGAAATCAAACCCATAGTAAGGGAATTTCAAGCACAGATGTTCTAACATAAAAATTGCTATATTCTCTCCAAAGGGAATCGGAGATGTTTTCTTCCATTATCTCTTTCCTGCATAGTAAAGGAGACCGACTTCAATGTTTTTGACTTAAATAATCAGACTTATTCCCTATTTTCTGCTCTTTTTCTGTCCAAAAAAAGAACATAAAGTAGTACTATTGTATTATACATGGAATGAAGCAGTAGATCAGAACATTGTTTTAACTCAGTGGATGATTTAATATGTCCAAAGACACATTGATTATAAGGCAGTATCAGTGATTCCTGATTTTCTTCACAATGACATTGTAACCTTTATGAACGGTTGGCTCTTTGTGCTAATGATAGAGGAAGTGAACAGATGCAGTTCTCTAGTGATGAGAGGTGTTACTTTGTATGGTTGCTCTTTTTATGGTTTGATCCAAAATCCATTAGTGTCAGTGAAACTTCTTTCATACTCAAAGGTCAGCATGCTGGAAAGAGGTTGCAAGACTAGGCTGAATTGCTAGGCCAGATGTACCTTTCAGGTTATTAAGAAGAATTTTATGAGCTCCTAGTAAAAAAATTCTATAAAGTTTTATCAAAAGCTTTAGCTGACATTGACACCTATATACTGCAAATACACTTTGAAGATTTCTGAATTTTTGCTTCAAATAATATTAGATTGCTGTTAAATGCTTAGGAAAATGTGACTTGTAAAAGTATTTTACCTAAATAAATAATTTTTAAAAAATATTTTTAAAATTAATAATAATGCAGTAATTTCCCTAAGTTAATTAAGATTTGTGATAAATGTGTCAGCCAACCTATATGCAACATAATTTTATATATCTGTTTCTTGAATTGTAATTTATCAGTTTTGCTTGCTTCAACTTATGCTTTAAATTTGTTCCATGAACAAAACAACTAGAGCCATGTCAAGGAAAGAAAATAGAATTACTAAGAACCGTATATTTTTTTAAGATTTCCACTCCCACATCCCACATATAGTTGGTTGCTCTATTTAATTATATAGTTAGTTAGTTAGTTAGTTAGTTAGTTAGTTTGTTGAAATATAATTATGCAAACTAATCTATGCAATTTTCCACTAGAAAGGCAAGGAGCACATGCAGTGTCTGTGTCTGCATATGCCAATATAGGAATAGGCATATACAAACATGTCAAGCTAAATTCCTACTTGTGGTAGCCCGTATTGATCTTTTAAATGGCTCTCATTAAGTTTGATTGGACACACAAGTCATGTGTTATATGATTCCATGTTTTATTTCATGACTGGCTGACTGCAGTCCTTCATAATTAAGTTTCCAGCATACACACTTTGTAAAATGAGCATATCATGAATATGCTTAATACTCAATTAAAAATGAATGCTTCTAGGAAAGCTCCCACTGATAAACTCGTTCATTAGAACAACTATTGGAAGAATGGGAATTTGGGGTCTTAATCAAAAGAATAAAATTCTGTGGGGTTTTAATGGGTTATCCATTGAATATCCGCATGGTATTTTTAAGGATTCTTGTTTGAGCTAGACAAGAGAACAGAGCTTGATACTGTACATCCATGAAAGCATAGGAAATATATGTAATTCATCAGAGTCTGTCTAGGACTAGGATGTTTCTTAGACTAGTATAACAGAAAAACTTGAAAAAAAGAGTACAGAAATAAATCTGAATTTCCTTTTCCCTCTAACAGACTAAATGCGCTCATTTAAGTCATTTTGGTGTTCAAAAAGAACACAATTTACAGAAAAGTGTCTTCTTTCTTAAAGATCCTTTCTGCATTTCATTACACTTTCTGGCTTAGTAAAATGTCTAGAAACTAAATGTGTTAATGATCTTCTTAAGTTGCTATAAATACATAAATCAAAGTACAACTGTTGTTCTTGCTTTATGATGAAATATTTTGCAGCTAAAGCCAATTATATTTGCAGTGGCTTATCACAGCAATTATATGAAGCAGCAGGCCAGTCAGTAATGACTTTTTTGTTAGGGGAGTGCTAAGAACACTTCCAGCAGAGCTCCATTACCTGGATTACAATCACAGCTTTAAATTAGGTACCAATGCAAGTAATTTAGTTTTGGTTTTGTACTTAATTGGTCATTAACTTGTTCATGCCAATAATTTTATTTCTGTGCCACTCACTCATTAAATACTCCCTAAAACATCTATCCAGAAGCATTCCTTGATGCAAAAGAAGCAGAAATTCCTTATGAAACATTTCTGTGTCTGTGTGCTGCTTTTATGTCTTCATGAACAAATTTGAATGGTAAAACATTTCTTTTTCCTCTGTTTTAACTGTACAGTCATTAACATGGGTTAATAGGAGCCTGGAAATCGCTACACTTGATCAGCCAATGTTTGTGTGTACTTCAGCATCTTGCTGCTGTCAATGACTAGATCCACATGGTTATAAAGAATTTGAAATGAACAATTATGGAATAACTTTCCTTAGAAGGGAAATTTATTCTTGTTCCCAAGGGCTACTTGTTGGTTCATATCCTGAAATAAGAGTTTGTTTTTTTTTTTTTAAGAAAGAAATCTAATTCCATGCAAATGTGAATGCTCTCATTATCCATATAAATGTTTAATCCTTTTTAAAATTCTGCTAATCTTTAAGGCCTCAGTGATATTTTTTGTGGCAAGGAGCTCTCTAGGTTAATTATGCCTGTGCAACAAAGTATATCCTTTTATCAGTTTTAAATTTAAATCCTGCCTATTTACTGCTACACACAGGTACTTTATAAATCTATATTGTGCAATTTTCTGCTCCAGGCATTTTCCTCAAGTGAGTGTCTGCATGAATGTAATGGCTGGAGGATGCCCTAATAGGCTCTTCCCATCTCTGACTCCTCAGTGTGCTTCTCCATAAAACTGATTTTTGATCAGTGCATCTGGTTTGGAGCTGTGTCTATGGTAGAAAGATAAATGCAGAGTGCTCTCAACAGTTTAGGAAGAAGGTAAAAATAAATGATCTTTCTGGAGTAAAAATGAAACAGATTTTTGAAGCCATACTCAACCAGCCTGCTGAGACAAGACAGTGACCAAAGATAAATAATAAAGGAAAACATTATGTGAGTATTCACACAGTCCACAATTAAGGGGGTTTCAGTGCCTCTGTAGTGACTGGACTACAAATCATTTTTTAATCTAATCTAGCCTTTGAGCTAGGCTAGGTCATTTAGTTCAGGCAATAAGGACTCGCAGCTTTTACATCCAGAGGTCCAGCTGCTCCACCCCAAGAGACATCTATCACGTTTGTTAAATTTTAAATACAAGTTCAGTTATATTTGGATATTTAGTGTGTCCAAACACCAAGGGGATTTTTGCAAACAGGTTTCATATAAGAGGCCCTGTTTTGAAGAATTATTAAACAACTGATTAAAATTAATGTTGTGAGCTCCTCCTGCTGACTTTTTAACATCAGCCAAATAACATTTGGATGATTAAGTAATTCTTTATTCCTGTGGAATTCTCATTGATTTTAGAGTTTCCTACCTAGAGACTTTGTAAGGTTATTTTCAGTCATGCTAGTTCAAAGGAAAAGATGGGGAAGAAAAAAGAGATGAAGGGAGATTATTAATAAGAATAGAGCAGACAACTCTTGAGATAACAGAAAGATGAAAGTGAGATATTCAGGTACTGAAGACTGACTAGGAAGAAGAACAATAGCATAAGTGTTGACATAACATTTCATTAAGGGGACAGTTGGCCCTATTATTATTATTATTATTATTATTATTATTATTGCCACTGTGCAAAATAAACCGCTCTAATTCAATTTAATTTTAAAGATTTGGAAGCTGGATTATATGAGGTGCTTTCTCCCTAAGAAAGGGTGTCATATTAATGAGTTGGGAAGTCTTTAGAAATTGTGTTTGTTCAGAACCCAAGTAGGTGAGAAAACAAGTATGAAATGGCCAAGTTGACTGTGAACAAAATCAGTAACTAAAAAAATATTGTCATTCATCTGAAAGGATATTCATGGTAATAGAAGAAAGGTCAAGAATAAAGAAGTAATCATGCTTTTAAGCAGGAAACATGTAAAATTGTTTTGCAAAGTAATTTAGATGATAATTGTGTGCAAGCAATTGACTCCAGTCAATGACTGCATACCAATTCACCAACTGCACTTGGCTTACTTGATGCCTAGAGGTACTTCGAAGAAGAGTCAATCGCAGTAGAGAAATAGAATTGGAAAGGAGAGAATTGGAAAGGAGAGGAGAGGAGAGGAGAGGAGAGGAGAGGAGAGGAGAGGAGAGGAGAGGAGAGGAGAGGAGAGGAGAGGAGAGGAGAGGAGAGGAGAGGAGAGGAGAGGAGAGGAGAGGAGAGGAGAGGAGAGGAGAGGAGAGGGGAGGGGAGGGGAGGGGAGGGGAGGGGAGGGGAGGGGAAGGGGATGGGGAAGGGGAAGGGAAAGGGAAAGGGAAAGGGAAAGGGAAAGGGAAAGGGAAAGGGAAAGGGAAGGATAGAGTTCATCCATTGGTTTCAGAAAGTTTCTTAATCATTGTTCACTCTTGAAATGCCAAATAGTATTAGTGCTTACTAATCTGCCAGCCTGTCAGAGAAACATGGAAAGAGTAGGTTTATGGTAAAAAGACCGAGACACAGGAATGTGCAATGGTTCAAGATATAGGCCTTGACACACTTTTCTAAATGTGATGTGACTCCTAGGCTACAGTCTGGTACTGCTGTCTGGAATTTCTGTTCTGACATGATTAACGCTGTCTCTAGGAGGGTGACAGGACACAGGTTTTAAGTGTCTAACACAAGATGTCTGTGTACATGTGAGCAGGCTGAGAGGAGCAGAAAATATTTCACCTCAGTCTCCTAAACACATGGACATTTTTTGCCCATGTAGAAGCATGAAGAAATTGGTAGTACTGTTTAAAAGTGTCTTAAAAAAACCCCACAAAAACCAAAAAAACCCAAACTTATTGAATTGGATTTTTTTTTCCTCAAAAAGCTTAAGATAATCTTGAAATGTAGTTTTGCTTTTGTCAGTAACTATCACTATATTAATTGTTTGGTAACACGGCATCACTTTCAGCTGGTGTCTCCACTGAAGCCAGTAGAGCTTTTATTATTGTTTATCATTGTCAGTGCAGAACAGCTGAGGCTATGTAAGACATAGACTAATTGCCACTTAGGGGTATGTCAGAAGAAAACTGGGACTGTGCAGCCAATCCATCTGTCACATGGCACTTGAGTAAAGATTAAATACATGGTTCTACAAACCCTAGTTTACATTAGCAGAAATCTGTACTGGAATAAATTCTAAATTACATTTGTATATGTGTGCACACTATAATCCAGAGTCAAAACATACTTCAGACTGGTTCCACAGTCTATGTGTAGGGTCCCCAAAGGAAGCAAATATCTTCATATGAACTATGAAAATATTTAAATAAATGAAAAATCAGAGCTATACACCTAATAGCACTTCGGGGTAATCTGCCACATCCTAGTTTAAACAATATAATTAAAAATATGTGCTGTAACATCTAGACTATTAAAAACAGTGAATGAATGCCTTGATGCCACTGCTTTTTTCTTTCTTTTTCTTTCTTTTTCCATCAACATATGGTATTGTAACTTACTCCCAGGTTTCACCCCAACTGGAATAAGTTTCTACACAAAATGCTCCACTTTTTAACAGGAAAAATTACTTGAGAGTATTTATTTTTAGGTTTCCTTACTATGTGTATTATATCTTCCATATGCTCTTTGCCCATAATTAGAGTTTTGAAAAGCTAACCTTTTTAATAATAAATACAGTACGTCAAGGTAATGACTTATGATTCAACTTAAAGATAATGAATAATTATGAATGATACTAATGGTCCCTTAATGTTAATATCATTCTGCTAATTTAATACAGCAATTAATTTTGCACATGAAACACATGCAGGTGCTGTGAATCATTTTTAAAAAATCATTTCCTAACTCTCTTGATAGTTTTGCAAATTTAGAATTAATATTGAGTAACTTTCATAGTAATTTTTATTTTAATATGTTATCACCATAACAACCACTTAACACTTGGAGAACAGCTTCACATTAATACTATTTACGGTTATATCTATTAATTATATTTAGGATAATTTCTGTGGGTAAACTTATTCTGCTGATGGTCTTAAATTAACAAAATCATATCTTAGCTCATTTCCTACATAAATTATATGTCATGATCTTCTGTATTTGTGACAATAATATCTTTGAGGATCTAGAAAACACCTTGAGAATCCATCATCAGTGCTGTTTTCATATTGATTGGGAACTGATGGATAAAACTCCTTTATGTGGGAATGCATCCCACATTGCAATCTGATGCACAATATTATGTTCTTGTTTAAAATTAGGTCAAATAAACGTTTCTCTGTGGTTAGGATTCATAGCTGCTGCTTACAACACTGCTTAGGGCACTAAAGAAAAAGAAGTATACAACTCTAATTTAGTTGAGCTTACATAAAGTAACTGCCGCATGCACTACTTAGTGTCTTCTATTAAAAAAAAAAAGGACTTAACTCCAAATACATTTACATGCGTTGACTGTAGTTACTAAGTGTGTAGTGTTTAGCCAAATAATGCTCATCTATTGCTAGACTACATAATGGAAGCTAGATATACCTCACCTGTACATACCAACAGTCTTTTGGGATACTGCTATTGTACTCTTGTTAACAAGGAACAAAATCATCTTCAGAGATGGGATTCTTTTCCAAGATGACTTGGCACCTCACTCTTTCAATACTCCATCTTTCTTAATTACTATAACCCTAGAAACTTCATAGTTTGAATTAGATATTTATCTAGATTAAGACAGAAAAAAAGGTATCAACTCATGGTTGATTTATGCCTTTCTACATCATCCCAACCAAAACTTTTAGTTCAGTGAACTTGTATTCAAGACCCATCTGGACATCCACCTGTGCGACCTTTACGAGGGAACCTGCTTTGGCACGGGGGTTGGACTCGATGATCTCTGGAAGTCCATTCCAACCCCTGTTAATTCTGTGATTCCATGATTCTGTGAAAACAGGAATGGATTTCTCTTTCCAATATAAAATATCACCTTCTCTTACTTCCTTCTTTATAGTTCATCATGGCTTTCTTTTTAGGTATAAGAGAAAGACTAGGTTCCTTTTGTTTTGTTCTCCCATACATTATTGATAATTGACTGTAAAAGTGTTAAGACTAATTATACAGGAAGAAAAAAATCATGAAAAGAACAGAAAATGCGTATTAAAATAAAAATCTGATGGGGGTGTGTTCCACTGATTTTCTATTCAGCAGCCCTACTCAATGCTTGGGTCTGTTTCCTCTATTTCAATTGCATTGTTGTAAAGCAAGGGCTTCTGTATATCACAGAAGTATTGGTAAGATTCATTTTTTTTAGTGCAAAACATCTAGAATTCATCTAAGAACACAATTTTTTAAAAAAAATCAAATAAAAAAAACACACTTTGAAATGAAGCAATAGTTTTCAAGCAGGTTGGAAAATATCTGTAGAATTCAGTAATTCAGTTCTTCCAGTAATGTTTGTTTTGGGGACTTCTGTGCTTTTGTTGTTTGTTTTTTATTTCGTTTGGTTTGGTTTGGTTTGGTTTTTTTTTTGGAGGGTGGTTTGATATTTTGGGTTTTTTTGTTTTTGTTTTGTTTTTATGCTACCCTCACAGTTATTCAGGTCAATCTGACCTAATTACTGTCCTCTCTGTACTAACATTCCCTCCTAGGACACACTTAGGCATGACTGCACTGCTCAGCGGAGCCCCTGACCTGAGCACTATTGACCTGAGCAAATATATTCACATAGTGAAGCAACAGTTCATCTGCATACAGCAGAACTTAGGAACATGAAAAAAGCACTCAGTGTTACTTGCACACCACAGCCTAAGCAGTCCTGCAGTCAGGGGGTGCCAGCTCATCTGTCCAAAGTGCAACAAACAAAAGCCAGCTGACTAGGATTTCTACAGTTAACACTCCAAAACAATATACAGAAAGAGGTGATTCGTTGCCCCTCACTCTATAGAGGTGCTTATAATGTGGTATTAATTTTTTCTTTCAAGTACATCCTTTATTCTCGCTGACTAAGTGATGTACATGATTTGCTTCGATTATTTTTGAGATCTAAAATTAGGTTAAAAAATTGGTCTGTCCACTACTTCTATTTTGCCTCGGAGAATTTATTAGATATTGTTCATTAATGTATTTATTGATTTAATGTATTAATGCTATTTATTATAATATTTATTGAATGTCAGAGAATTGATTGCATCTTTGTACTCTAAAACTCCTGGTTATATTTCAGAAACTGATTCTAAGAAAGCAATATTCTTAGTCATCCTTGTACCTTGGATACCTTTAAAAAGAGAGTCTTTAACTGACAGAAGGAAATAGAAGAACAGAATTATGTTCTACCTTATTTATCATCAACAACTTGATTACAGGTTTAAAATCGAAGGGAAACTGGAATATGATTTTCATATTTATGTCTCTGCTTGACTTTGAGTTTTTTTATAGAAGTCATCGTGAAAGAAGAAATAGGGAGTATCAGAAGGAAAGGTTAAAATCACTCTTCTTACTTTAAAATATTCAAACAACCTAAGGCTATAAACTTTCTTTTTCTTAATCTCTAAGAATAATTATGCAATGCTGTAATAATATAGGCTTTAACAAACATGCATTAAATATCAAATATCCGAATTGTATCGCCGAGACTGATTAAAGTCAACGTAGATTTAGGACTACACTAGCTGATTTCTGCATTATTTTGATCACGGGACAGCGTGGTTGTAAATTTTCTTCATTGTTGAGCTTGTATTTTTATGGTAACATTATCATTTTGCATAGATATGAAAAATCTTATACTTACAGAGGCAAGACATAATTGCCCATAGTATGGGCAATAGTATTGCCCATAGTTCATTTAACTTCATGAACTGCGCATAATTGGTTAAAAAAAAAAAAAAATCAACAGGGTTGATAAAGTTTTGTCTTTAGTACCATTAGTGGCCTATGATATACTAAAAAATACCAACCCTAAGTGTGAGTTGCAGCCTACGTGCTAATATCACAGTGTCTTAACACTAAGAACTTAATTGGGTTACATGTTATGCCACTAGTCCATCTTCAAAGTATACGTATGAAAACTAAAGAAGAAAAATGGCAAAAGAATATGAAGTGCTAATTGAATGATACATAGTAATACTGGATAGATTGATATAGATGTCGCTTAAGAGACAATTAATTAATATAAGAAATAGAAATCGAGAATAGAAAGTATCTGCGTGATTTCGATTTTAGTGGAGAATGGCTATAGCTGTTTGAGCTATTTTGCTAGAGTAGCTACAAAATTTAACCCTAACAGTGGAACAGCCTTGAAGATAAAGAAAGCGAAAATAGAAAAGTAATAAAGAGTAAGATGAAGAACTAATTAAGAGACAGAATATATCTTGTTTTCTGCTAAAAGGGGTTCCTAACTAGTTTGTGCCGGAGTGTGTTTTGGACACTCTGGAGTATGATTTTTCATAAAGAGTATGCGCTGAAGGAAAAGGTAAAAAGTTCACTGAGAAGAAGACATTGAGCCTTCATCCCTGAAGACCACCAGAAGACCCCCTGAGTGTCACTGAGCATGCTCTCTCTGAGAGGACTTAATGTAAATGATGTTCTGGAAATAGTTTGCATAACCCTGCTTTTTCTTAGAAATTATAATGAATATGTATAGTTAATCTGTATAAATATGAGAAATTTTGTTTTAAATGTTGCATGCATAAGAAGGAGCATTCCTCTCTGTGCCCAGCGCTGTAATAAAGAATACCTGCTGAATAGTCACCAAGGCTATTGAGTTTTGATTCTGTCTTTTCAAGGCTTCAGCACACAACTCTGGACTTAGAGCAAAATCTTTCATTATGCCATATTCAAATAATCAAACATTCAGTATGGCTGCTGAACATAAGAATCAGTGGAACACACAGACATACACACCCCCATCAGAGTTTTATTTTAATATACATTTACTGTTCTCTTAATTATTTTCTATTAATTTATTTGTTTATTTACTTCTTATTCTTTTAGGATTTAACGTATTCATTTATTTGCAGAAAAGGTTCCAGGCATGTTTGTAAGGAAAGCAAAGAAGAGCACATATTACACAAGTTTGTTGAGAGGGAGACATTCATTATGTACTCAAAGGCAAGATTTTTACACCAGCAAGAATATTAGTCATATCTGGGGAGTGTCTCAAATAACATCTCCTGCTCTCTTGTAGAGTATTCTCCTCTAAGAAATATTTAGAAATTAGATATTTCCAGACTGAAACTCATTGATCTGCTACATCATACATCAGACATATCACATCTTTATGCAGGTTTCATTCTGGTTAACTCTGATATCTGAAGCATATGTATGAATTGTAGTTAACAAAGCTCCCAGCGCAGGGGAAAGAAACAGACCCTTTGGAGCTTGTGATATCCCATTTTAAGAGATGCATTTAAGGTAATATGAGTCATCTTCAGAAAGCACCTGTACTGGTATTTAAACAAAAAAATAAGCATTGTAGACTGGATAATTACCTTTTAGTTCTTTGCCATTTGAACAAGTGTCCTAATGTTTCTCATACTGTTTATCTCTGTATCAGTAACCACTTAGTTATTTTAGATGATGCAGAACAGAATCAGAGAGAATCACTGTCTTCTAACATGTGGATTAGAATTCTCTTGTGAAAAAGAAAAGGAATTTCTGGTCTTCTGGAAATGATGCCTGTCACTTTGACGCATCTTGAGAGAAAACCGGAACATGTAAATCTATGTTACATAGTGAACATGAGATTTTTTAGTTTCCCACAAAACTTTAAAAAGTAATTCCTTTTTGTGCCTGGTGGTTCTAGATTAATAGATTGTAAACTGTTATGGACAAGGGCTGTGATATTTTAGTATGGTTGAGCTGTGCATGAGGGTTGTAGGAGCTGCCAGAGAGCAAATAAATCATTCTGATGCTGCGGAACACTTATTTGTTTCTATTTGTTCTAATTTCCTTTCTGATTTGACAGCTAATGGGGGAATGAGGGGGAGAAACATATGATGTCACATTCAACATAGCATTTCAAATGTGGTAAGTGACAGAAGATAGTGCTCCTGTCTGAGTACAGAATATGTCCTTGGATTAATTTTTTTGCTAACTGCTCCTGCTGTTATTTTTCCATAATTTTAATGATAACATTTCAGCCAGAAATAACAAAACACACTAGCAGAAAAAAAATCTATTTTGTTTAAATGCTATTTCCTGCAACAGTGCAAAATATTGCCTGACATACCATAGAATCATAGAATCATAGAATGGCAAGGGTTGGAAAGGACCCTGAGGATCATAAAGCTCCAACCCCCCTGCCACAGGCAGGGCCACCAACCTCAGGCCTGGATCTACACAAGGTTGCCCAGGGCCCCATCCAACATGGCCTTGAACACTTCCAGGGATGGGGCATCCACCACCTCTCTGGGCAGCCTGGTCCAGCACCTCACCACTCTTTCTGTAAAAAACTTCCCCCTAATATTCAATCTAAACCTTCCCTCCTTCAGCTTTAAACCATCCCCCCTTGTCCTTCCATTATCTGCCCTTTTAAAAAGTTGATTCCCCTCCTGTTTGTATGCTCCCTTCAGGTACTGGAAGGCTGCAATGAGGTCCCTCCGCAGCCTTCTCTTCTCCAGGCTGAACAAGCCTGGCTCCCTCAACCTCTCCTTGCAGGGCAGATGCTCCAGCCCTCTAATCATCCTTGGGGCCCTCCTCTGAACCCTCTCCAACAGTTCTACATCCTTCTTGTATTGGGGGCCCCAGGTCTGGACACAGTACTCCAGGAGGGGCCTCACGAGGGCAGAGTAGAGAGGGACAATCACCTCCCTGTCCCTGCTGGCCACCCCTCTTCTGATGGAGCCCAGGATACCATTGGCCTTGCGAGCTGCAAGAGCACACTGCTGGCTCATGTTAAGTTTCTCATCCACGGTGACACCCAGGTCCTTCTCAGCAGGGCTACTCTCAAGGAGCTCTTCTCCCAGTCTGTATCTATGTCTGGGATTCTTCCAGCCCAAGTGCAAGACCTTACACTTGGCTGTGTTGAACCTCATTAGGTTCACCTGGGCCCATTTTTCCAGCCTGTCAAGATCCCTCTGGATGGCTTCCTTTCCTTCTAGGGTGTCATCCGCAAACTTGCTGAGGGTGCACTCAATCCCATCATCGATGTCATATAATCCTATTGGGCACCAGGGTTAGTTTTGCCAAAGTAGACAAAACTAATATTGGCAATAGTAGACAAGTTACTCTCAAATAGAAGCCTGGTATCAGAGGTAAAAGACAATTAGTTTAGGGGTTGGGTATTTTTTCAGAAAGTAATTCCTTCTTCATATCCATTCTTATTTCATAATAGAATAATAAAAGTGGAAATGTTTTAATCAGAAAACATTAAATAATTAATGGTATAATCAACGCATCAATTTCAAGGGGGGAATCAAGCGAGTGGAACATGAGTGGACTTTTAGTGTGCATTGACTCTGCATTTAGTGTTTCCAAATCACCACATGATTATTATTTATTTTTTTTTAGGTTGAATCGTTCAATTGTTTTCAGCTGAACATGAAATATTTCTTCTAACACACACACACAAAATAAATGGCAAGAGCTTTGTTTGGTTATGCAGCTTCCCAGCTACCCTGATTTCCCTGTATCACTCTTCCAAGGAATATTCTTCAAAGATTTAAAATTGTTTTACAATTTGCAATCAATTTTACTTTTCCTATGCTGAGAAACCCATAAATTGTGAGGTTTTAACACGTTTCTTGATACAGAAATACATTCAGCATATAATTGGATACTATTTGGAAAGAATTTCTGCTCTGAAGCTATGTTATTAGGACTGCAAGCTTTCATTTGGTTTATCTGCATCACTGCTACTATAAAAGGTCAGAGTGGAGCAAAAACATCTCTTTTATTGCTCCACATTCCTGACACATCATTCCATTAAAAAGCTGGCATGCAGGAGAATGCTATTTTTCCATTATGGAGCAGACCTGTTAAATGACAGATATTACAGCTAGTCAAAACACAGTTGTTCCTCCAGTATGTCATGCTGTCCATGGACTACCTCCCCTTAAACTATAAATGAACAAAGGACAGCAGTGAAGGAGTTAAGTATCTTACTGAATGGTGGTGTTTTTTGGGGGGTTTGGTTTTTGGGGTTTTTTTTGGTTGGTTTTTTGTTGTTGACTTTGGTTGGTTTTGGTTTGTTGTGGGTTTTTTTTGTGATATTGCTGCAGCTATTGTCTATATACCTGCTGTTTAAATTGTGTTTTCAAACTTCATTAAAAATAAAAACCTCAACATTCAATTTAATCATCTCATACATATATTTACTAGACATCTAACCATCAATAGCTGTTGTGAAAAGAGTAAAATGAAGAAGTACTATAAAATCATAGAAGACAACAATGCCCATAATGGAAGCTTGAAGAGCTTTTCACTTCAAGAGAATAGCATATCTAGCATTTTAGTACTAATTGTATTCTTTTGGCCACAGGAATTCTTCACATTTTACAGCTTAGCAGTATAGACAGACAGTAGTTCTACAAGGTATTTGTGACCTATTAGATCTGTCTATGACATCTCTTTATTTTCCTAGCATCTGTCTTCGAGTAACTTAATGAAAAGCTTACAGATGTCACAGCCCCAGACAGTTTATTAAATTACATTCAGAATCAGGTCAAGATGTCCTGGAAGACACATTTCTAAGGTTACACATATATATATATAAGTGTGTATATATGTATATATATTTTTATATATATATATATATATACACACTTGTTATCTAGCATATGGTATGATTTTCATATGCTTGATGACATCTGAGACTTTTGCATGGTGACAGCTGATAGAGTAGGGCATCAATGAGTTACACCCTTCTGCAGACATAGCTTGAGGTGAGTCAGGAAAACCGGTGGCACGAGAAATATATTTCTGCATCCCAGCTTCCTCCAGTGCTCTGAGTATGGCCTTCCCCTGGTGTAGGTGAATATTACTTCATTCAAGCATCTTTTTTTTCAGATGAGATGTTGAATGCATTTGAGAAAACTTCTATTTCACCTAGTCAGTGTTATGTACACCTCTAACCTTTTTTTGAGGACTCAGAGAAGAATAATTACTTACATGGACAGTTTGGAGGTGTAATAGGAAGAAACTAAGATTGTTAGTGGGCAAGGATTAGAAAAAGAGGTTTCAATTTCAGTGGTTTTCTTGAATTAGAAGAGGGAAACTCATGTAACCCGTTCTTTTGGAAACCCATGTAAGTTTGAATAATGTGTATAAGAATATATAGCTTAAGCTTCTCGTGAATTTATGATGTGCTTCTCTTATTAAATGTTGGATATACTTAGAATATTGTGGACATTTATGTGTGTTTTGACTGCATTTTGACTCGAGTTACTGGCTTCTTTGCATTTTTTCAACTTTATTTTCTGGTTAGTGCAAAAACATCCGAGAAGACATTTGATGATTTATTTACATAAATCTGCTTTCACTATTTGAGTAGACAGATTTTACGGATGAACTCGAAATACAATTTTAATAAAGATTTTTATTGCTTTTTCCTTTACCCAATGGCTGCTGCTGAATAAAATACATGTATCATATGAAATACACTCCTCGTTGATATTAGACTCTATACTACCTCATGATTTGAAAAGCAAATCCTAGCATATAGCTTCATCTTTGAAGGAAAGCGAAATCTGTCTTTGGATACTTTAACAGTCATATATTGAAAATATACTCTTTGTATCTTAGCAATCAATCATTCTGGAGATTATAGTAAAGATGAAAAGGAAGGACTTTAAATGTACTTAAAGAATTGATACAAAACACATATTCTCCCCTTGCATAAAAGGTTTGGAATAGAATACAATACTGTAATAATAGCACATCTTGAAAAGTGGCTTAAAAAATATCTAGAGGGCTTCATTACCAACCATTTCCTTCAAACAGAGCATTTTAAATAGATTTACTTTGTTAGACTTTGAACAGAGTGGTTTATATTATCTTAAATGCTGTCTTTAGTTAATAGTGGCAAGATCTGTTGAAAGCTATGTGACAAACCTGGCACCCTGACTTAGCGAAGAGTCAATAAACTTTTTGAGTTCTGTAGGATAAACATGTGTAGAAAACAATTACATAAGGTCATTTGGAAGGGAAATATAAGTAATACGTAGTCATACACAGAGGTAGACTTTCTCAATAGTTATGTCTCTGATAACTCTTATAACAAAGAACTCACAATTGTATGGGGCCAGATACAGGCATGAAGCTGCTACCTCTCCTGTGGCTGTTCTGCACAACAGGTACAACTCAAAGAAGACATAAACATAGTTTAAATAGCTTCTTTGGCTTATGGCCACTCTTATTCAGTAGAGAAACTTGAATTATTTTACAATCTGGTTCATAAATTCTGTCTCTGAACTTTCATAAGATCATTTCAAATTTTCTCTTTTTCTTCCTGGTTATGTTAGAAATTAATTCTCCTTTCTCTTTTCTGCATTTTGTTTTTTGTAACTGAATGCACAGCAAATGTGAAATTGTGCTGTATGAAAATTATCTCCTACAGTTATCACCATTGACATTTAAACCCTTCGTCTTTACTGAATTAAGATTTCTATGTCCAATTACATTATATGCATAATAGCAGTAGTTGTTATTGATACTATGTTTTCCATGATTTAGTAATATGATATTTTAAGCTCCTAAATGGGACTTTCAAGGATGATATAGTTTCTGAATGAGAGTATTGTTCTAGAAAGAAAATTGGTCAGTTTTCTCAGTTTTCTTCCTTGATAAAACAAGAACATTATAGGTCTGTTAAAGTATGGTGCCACTTCAATTCCTCATACATGTAGACCAACTCTCCAACATATTAGAATGCTTTTTGGATCATGGAATAGACAGAATTTTCTGAGACAGACATAGCAGTACCAAGCCCTAAGAAATCCCACCACTCCTCCATTTCCATCAGATTGATTGCCAAATAGCATCAAGCTGTTTCTGTCAGCTAGTTCTTAATCTATTTAACATGTTGCATGGTGATAAGATCATGGTGATCTTATTTGCTTGGCAATAAGTCAGGTACCTTTCAGAATCCAAAATGTATGACATTTTCAATACTACATTTGTAGCCTTTTCAAGGAAAGATAGGAAATCAGTTGCCAATATACATTAGAATAAATTATATGGCTTTAATTCTTCACTAATTAAATAATACATAATGTAGTTTATTGTTTTGCCCACGGCTGATATCTTATTGGCAGACTCCAATTATCCTGTTTCTTTCGTAAAGCGTTAATCCAACATTAGCTTTCTTCTCATTCTATGATTTCCCCAGTGTTATAACACTAACTGAAAATCATTGTTAATAAGCCAGTGTGCTCCTCAGCTGGCATTTTCAGAATCCTTTTAGGTAGTTTACAGAAATTGCTGATTTTGGGAGTACTGTTAGAAGCTGTGGTTAAAATGTCCCTTAGATACTGTTATGATATAAATTATTTCATCATTTTAATTGGTATAAGCCTATTTTATAATCAATATTTTTCCTAGTTACAGAACAGTGAAGTTTATGAAAAAATCACAAACAAACCAGCTGTTTTCCCTTATAAGTGACATTTCTTTCATGTTATTTATGTAATAGACTATTTTGGTTCCTTTTAAAGAAAACACAAATGGAATATAAATTTATGCATATAAAATATATATGTGGATATCGATGTCTATGTATATACATATAGGTTGATAAATATATGTAATGAACATACATTTTATATATAAATATAATATAAAGTTAATATATTGCATACAAATAGATAGTTATTGTCTAATTATCCTCAAATTTTGCATAGCGTCTCTCCCATATTATTACTTCTGCTTTTAATTTTTGGACATTATTGCATGCTTTTCCTTTATTTCTTTAATTTTACTAATATTTTTTATTTAAATGTGTTTTTTAATTGCTTCTAAACCAAAATGTTTTTGTTAAGATATAAATTGCATTAATATCATTGCAATAGTGGTGAAAGTCATCAAACCTTCAAATCAAATCTTGTCTTCAAAAATTTTTAAATAATATCAATAATTTTAAAATAACATTTGGAAACAAATGTTATATTTCAACAGAGTTGTTTACAAAATTATTTTGTCAAAGACTTTTCTTGATTTCATATAGCTACAATGTAACTGTATATGTACAATAAAAATATAAAAGTCCATGTTTGACAGCTTTTGAAGTTAAGATAAAACATTCCGTTTCGAAAAATATGTAGTGAAATGTTTTGAAATTCGTCCATGTCTAAACTTGGAAAAGAGTTTGGATCTCTGAAACACTGAATTTCCTAATGTAAATTGTGAGAACTCATTTAAGTTATAAAATATTAGTAATATTTAAAGTATATTCTTGATAGATTCTAGATGTAAAATGTTTTATTTTGTGCATGAAAGCAGAACTGATAGTTATTTAAATAAAATATTTTCTTGCTATTTCTTAAGTTCAGTTCTACACAATTTATCAAGAAGAATGTGTTAACACCTATATCCTGCAAGAAGGCATTTTCTTTTCAACTATCCCTTCCTCTTTTAATGTATTCTTACTTTTTCATCTTTGGAAAATCATGTTTATGTTATTATAATGGGAAAATCTTTCCCTCTTTTGCCGTTAATGTCTTGGTAGGGAGTAATATCCTTACTTTCCAGAAGAGAGCAATCAGCTATAGACTGATGTCCTGGACACCTAAAGCATCTTGGCAAAGTTTTTACATTCAGGAAATGATTGAAGAAGCCGTAAGCTATGTCACCTCCTTCACACAGGTTAAGATCAATGATGCTGTATAATGCCATCCAAGCATTTTCTCTGAATGACAGGTGACAACACAGGAATAACAACGAGTATCTTGGCAAATACACGGTAATGAAATACGTGGCAAAACTTTAAATTACTACCTTTGTATGCAATGTGATTAGTTAGGTATGTATTGTGAATACTTTGTGTCAGGATGGTGTGCCTAAGTGATAATTAAAAGATGAAATTGTGGCTCAATTGACTTTGCTGAGTGATAAGCAATTAAGCTGGTTATCAATAAATATCCTGGCCCTAGTTGGCATATGATATGGTAAGTAATGTGACTGAGTTTGGTGCAACATGTCAGGTGTTACAGATTGTACATATGACACTAGTTTTCTTCTCTACATAAATCCTCTGGCATAATGAATAAGAAAGTATTCATTCCCAAACATTATTAATACTTCACTTTTGAAATAATTAAAGAGAAAAAGAAAAGAAACAAAACATAAAGAAAAATAAATATATTTCCCCAACTAGATCTCTCAATGTCCCTTCCAAATCTGCTGCAGCATGCTCTGTAAAAATGCTAAGAGTTAAAGATGTGGAAAGTGGAATCTGATTTGAAAAATTAGACAACAGCTAATTCAGTGTAAATATAATCTGTGAGAGAGTTAAAATAGCTCAGTATTTTACAGAATAGCACCTAGAGCACTAATCCTAAAAGGAACTCTGGTGCAGTTGCTTTAATTAGACAGGAAAAGTTAGCTATCTCTGCTTCTAATTTAACACAAAATTTGTTTGATAAAAGACTCCAAAATTATAAATCAGTTTGGGTAGAGCTAGATACATGACAAATCTATGCTGAATTTTACTAATTGTTTCAGGTTAATAAAAATGAAAAGTCCTACTTTAACTAGATAGGAAAGTGCTTTGAAATGGTTTCTAGAAAGTAGGAAACAAAGATTCAGGTCTTTGATTCAATATGCTTCAGAAAGTGGATTTGGTTTGAGGTTCTTAATTGAAGAGATTTTGAAGTTTTTTCAAGCAAATCCCCTAAATTAGATTCTGTAGTCTCCTATTCATTTTCCTATAATGATGGGATTCAATTTTAGACCAATGATTATTAATATATAATATAAAGAAATCTTGCTGTAGGTGTCTCCAAATGTGTTTAAGATCCTGCTGTAGTCCTTGGAGATAAATTTGAATGCCCTCTGAGATACTATAAGCTACCTAAGACATCTACATGAGGTTAGCAGGTAAGAGATCAGGATTTATGATATCTATGCCCCTTTGCAGTAGATGATGAACTTGAGGAACACACTCCATTTAGGTGTCTACAACAGCTAAAATTACTTTGTGGGTAATGTATGTTTGCCTGAAGATAGCACTCTGGTATTATTTGAAATGGCCAATGCTTATCAAGATGTGCATACCCAGAATGGGATGGCAGGACTTGTAGGAACCTGTGCCTTTCTGGACCAGTACTTGAAAGCAGGGGAAGACAGTTTCAGAAAAAGGGTGGAAACTAAGGAGTGTGATATACCAATTTTAACTGCATTATTATTCCTATTACATTAAAAAAATAAATAAATCTGGATATATGTCTTCTTTCTTGAATGATTCTTGATCAAGACAAATTCAGACAGAGCAGGCCTGGCAAGCCGTAGTACTGAGTCCTTAAAACTCAGTGAGGCCTGTTACTAGGTTAGCAAAACCATATCACAAGCCTACAGAATGATACCTCAGACTTTTATTCACAGCCTGACTATTTCTAACTTCTAGTGCAAATACTGAAACAAAAGTTGAGCCTTTCACCAATACTTCTGCACTAATAGTGCAGAATAACAAATCATCTACCTTAGCTCTATTGTAAGTTGAAGAGGCTGAAGCAAGCTGTCTGCTGTTACTTCTGACTTGCACGTAAGACAGAAAAACAATTACCCATAGCAAAACATTGTTAAATAATCCCACTGTACATAACTAAACATGTTTCAGATGCTGATTCAACACCAGGTTTGTTACTGAAAATGCAACTTTATTCAAGATTAGCTACCTAAAAGAGTGTATCACTTCAGTATGGAAAACTGCAGAAGTGTGGGGTCAGTTAGTCTGCATTTTCCCAGATATGGCTATTGAGTAGGCTTTGAAAGGTTGTTTTCTTTGGTAGTCCAGAACACTTTACTGAGGCAGAAAAGTATAATCACATATTTGCAACATTACATCACTGAAAGCAACAGATATATTGTAAATAAGTCTCTCACTATAAAATACAGGAGAAAAATGCCTCATGTTATTTTTTCTGTTTTTTATTTTTTATGAAGAAATCAGAACACCTATGAACATCTTGAAATAACAAATTAAGAAAAATAGATTGCTTTATAAAATATTCATGCAGTCCTTTCATGAGAAGACAAGTCAGTGATTCAGAGAAATTAAAAGGAATTCATACTTCTGAATAAAAAAGCCAAACCTATACCTTACATTGTAAAATGCTTCAATATAGAAAACTGCATCACTTTCCTTTCAAAAGAGTTTGAAACATATGTAAAATAACTATATAATATAAGAGAGATAAATAGTCGGATCTTAAACTTCTCAAAGCAACACAGTAATGAACGAAAGCTGAAGGCAAAAGTAATAGTCCCTATCTCACAGAAATCATGGAATTTAGGCTACTCTTATATAGGTGTGTCTTTTATAGTGGAAATCCACTAGCTTGCTACAGTGGCGTTTGAATGTGACAATGGAAAATCTAAAAACGTATATTAGAGGAAGAAAAACTTTTGAAATTAAATGATGCCCACCAACAAAAAGTTAAGTAGTCATAGTAAGAATAGCAAAAAAAAGCCAAAACAAAACCCCAAACCAAAATAAACAAAAAAACCCACCAAAACTTAGCACTGCTTTTGGGAGTGACAATTTCTAATAAACTTGGTTTGAATAGGGACAAAAAGAAAGATAGTAATATCTTTTAACTATTTTTTATTTATTTATTTTTAGTTTAGTGTCAGTATGAAAAAGATCTGTGAAGTCTTTATATTTTAATCTTGTGTCTCTGAACATTAAAACAAATAAGGTCACAGTAAAGTCTTTCTAAGTATCACAACTATATCAGATGAATAACTTCAATTTTCCCAGTTCTACGATGAAGGGAGCAGTTAGAGTTGTTCTTTGGAGACCCATAACAGGTTGGCCCTGGCTGGATGAAATTTGTGGCTTGTTGAAAAAGTATCTTTGTAAAGTATTTTTAAAGTATCACAGCACTTTAGATTTTCCTTCAGGTATCGGTTTGGTCCTTTGGACTGATGGATGGAATGGTCAGTGGAAAAGTCCACAGAACTTCTGGAGTCTTTTCTCATGTAATATGAATAGCATTATAATCAGCTCATAAATGAATACTCAAGTCCAAGTTTTTATGTCTGTGTACATAAAAATGTAAATACCTGTGCATATCTATATGTTTACTGGTCTTCACTTGTATGAATGCTTTTCTAATAAATAACAAGAAGAACAAGAAAAGAATGTAATGAATTCACCTAGTTATGTAATGATAGTTTTAAATATTCTTCTATGAAGTAATCATCCAGTCAGGCTACCTCAAGGTGTTCACATTTCCCCCTTCATTTTTTTTAGAAAGAGGGTGAGGAAATACAGAAACTTGTGGTCATTTCTTAAACCTTAGAGCCAAGAAAATATCACAGTACTAGCTGTATCTTTCCATTATAAAAAATAATTTGTATTATACTTTTGTACTTTTATGTGTGTCTTGGATGAGTCATAAGTGATGCCTGAGCATCCTTTAAGGAAGTGGAATTTTTGTTCCATTGTAGTTTCTCTATAGTGCACATAGCTTTTTACATGAATTGCCCTCTTAATGAAAGAAGAAATTTGAATGTGAGCAGGAAGCACAGGAACTATCCTTCTATTATCTTATCAGCCAAAACATGGGCCACATTAGCTACCATCATAAACTGTTGTTCCCTTATTTTAGTTGGTGACATGCATTCAAGTAAAACCAACATGTAAAGTCTAAAACTTCATGTTTTAAAGCGGCTGCTGCTTCTTCTTCTTTATTTATTTTTTTTTAAAGACTCGTGTGTAAACCAGAACATCCTGGCATTTCTGAGGATTTCAAGATTTGTTCTTGAGAAGATTTGTAGAAAAGATCTGCCACGTAACATCCTCTTAATGTCATTAAAACTGTAATAGATTAAAGACCAGACCTATCTGCTGTCTGATTCACAGAAACCACCAGCAGAGAATACCACAGAATCCATTACAAGATCATAAAGATTTTCCTAGTACTTATAGTTTATTCTTCAGAGACTTTCTGGGCCAGAGAATATGTTTTTGGATATATCTTTCAGCAGATTTCTCTTAAATTTATTTACATTAAAACCACTAACCATCTCACAATTTAATAACCAACAGGTTGAGGATAATTTAGTGTGTCTGCATGGTACAGGTAGAGTTTTTTTATCCCTGTAACTGTCAGAAAGAGATTTTTGTGTGTGTGTGTTCTGGAGCACTACAGGAGGACAAAATGATAAACAGATAAAATCAATGCCTATTTGATCAAACTTTTTTTCAGCAACACAAAATAATGCAGAAGTACCAATCACTCAGGTTAAGTATCCAGAACATTCACAAATAAGATTAAGTTTAAAGGATAATGTTTTGGGGAACTACAGAAAAAAAATATCTGTAAGCAGTTATAAGTCAGTCAATAAAAAAAAAACGAAGAGTAGTTCACAGATTTTCCCCATACATCTCAGAGGAACAGTGTTAAAGCTCCACACAAATAACTTTACAAAAAATGAGAATTCTGTATTCATCTCATTGTTCAGAGTTAGAAAAGCTATTGAAATGAAAGGCTATTATCTTGTATAGTATGCATGGTTTACCTGTATGCTAAATTTCTGTGGGTTTTGTTCAGGTTTTTTATTCATTTTTTCTAAACAATTACTTTAATGGAAATATTTACAATTCAAATTTCTCTTTTCATCTTTTTTTTTTCACTTTAGGGTGAATTATATCAACATGCAAATCAATAATTCAGGACTTGCTAGAGACTGAAGTAAAGATTTGCTAAACAAGTTAAAATAAGGTAGCTTCTGGATACAGGCAGCTTTTTCTTAACTTTCTTCTCCCATAGATATTGCAATAATTCAAAATGGTACTTTAAATAATTCATTACATTCGCTACTGCTTTTACACATTATGCATTTTTTCTATGAACCTAAATTTATTTTTGAGATCTTCTTTCCGTATAGGACAGTGTTTTCATCCTGAATAAGTCCATTAAAAATAGAATCAAACAGCTAATTACCAGATAGTTCAAAGTGAACAGATGATTGCAGAAGCAGATGAATGTGTCATGAACTTTCCAAAAGGGTATGTCCTCTTAGCCATCAACAGAATGGATGAGAGATCCTCGGAAATCAGTCTGTAGCTGGACTAATCACATCTAATACTGGCCTCCTAAAGGGAGGATGTCTGTAGCCACTGATGAAACACAAGTATCTAACATGGTTGGGATGATTTACCATTATGAAAGGCTCTTATTATGGAGCAAGTCACTATAAAATCAGCCTTTCCTGTACACTTTTTACTCTTTACTCTTGATCGTCTAACTGTGGTAGACTTCAGTTATCTAAACATAAATGGCAGATGCTATGTCAAATCTGCTGGACTATCCATAATGTTCACAGAGAGACAGACAGATCCTTGAGAGACAGCTTTCTGGAGAGGCAGCTGGAAAACAGCTGAAATGCGTTACATCAACTCAAATGACTATAAACTGTTAAACTGAGAGAATATTCATTTTTAGAGAAGGATTCAGCTCCAGATTACAGGCAGATTGGCATACTATTTCTGAGCTCCTAATGTAGTCAATGCATCTACAATTGGCATATACGACTTGATTCAGTTGCTTTTACATGAGCATCTGTCATGGTTTCAGCTTGGATGGAGTTAATTTTCACAAGGAGCTAGCACAAGTGATCCAAGCTGGCCAAGGTTGTTTTCAATACCATGTGACACCATGCTTACTATAAAAGGGGACTAGTCAGGTTGGTTCAGTGTGATTCTGGGATGGTCTGGGTATGGGCTGTGCATCCAGTAGGTTCTCAGTTAGAGAACATATGTAATTTATTAAGTCCTGTTGTTCTTCCCTCTCCTTGTGCTGTCCCAGTAAGCTATCCTTATCCAAACCCACAAGGTTTGCCTTTGTCTTGGGCAACTCTGTCTACTGAAATGTGCTCCTGGTAAAGGCAGGGGATTTTAACTATATGACCTTTGATGTGTCTTCTGACCCAAATTATACTATGATTCCTTGATTCCCTTTCTCATCAAGAGAGGGGTGAGCGAGTGATGTGTGGCACTCAGCTGTTAGCTGGGGTTGAACCACGCAGCATCTTTTGTTGTTTGAAACACCAGGTGGTATCCTGTCTGTTTCCTACATGTATGTCTGTTTCATGTGACATGTCCAGCCCTCTCTGGTTATCTTGGATACATCATCACTGTTGAAATTACACCAAAATTCTAAATTCAGTTGGTTGAGTAGTCTCTCATAACAAACAGAACCCTTTAAATCCAACCTTAGACATAGAATCAGTACTGAGGTCTATTAATACATAGATACATTTCAAAAGATGTTGACCTTTAAAAGACTTTCATAGCTTCACCTGAAGCTACTTAGTGTGAAGTATTTGAAAACTGGAAAAAATACTGACACATTGCACAATTATTATAATAAATTCTTTTAATAATAATCTTGTAAACCACTCAGATACATTTTTGACAGTGTGTAAATGTGTTTTGATTTTCTAAGGGTAAATCAGCAAAACTTGTCTTAAATACCTCCATAAGTATCTCTTGAATATTCTTAAAATATCTTTTTTCAGTATATTCTAATACTTTCCAAATGTTGGTATTCCTTTAGGAAAATCTACACGTCATTTTACAGGTAGATGCAGGCTTTTCTCTCTGGACTCAGAGGCAAATAGATTCCAGCCAGTCCTAGACTGGGTTGCAGCAGTCAGTCAGTCTATAGAAAGATGCAGAAAAGCACTGTGTCAGCAGTAGGAGGCTCATAACCTTTAATTTAGATGTGGCAGAGACCTCAACAATTACGATAGCTTGGTCATATAATAAAGTCTCTTTTACAATGATGCTTGCTTGGTTTTATTCTGACCCAAAAATTCTACCATGACATAATTGTTTGCCCTATTACATACATTCAAGCAAAATTTTGAGATATTAACTCCCAGCCATGAAACTGAATGAGATCACGCTTTTTTTTCCCCATTCTCTGTTTGCATAATATGTTTTCAACAGATCACTTCACTGTAGTGATTGGAAATTTTTAACATTTGTTGTGGTTCTATTAAAGAAAAAAAATTAGAGGTCATTATGTAACAGAAATTTATGCCCTATCAACATTTTAAGAAACCTTATGCACTTGTGATATTACCACAGAAAATTAATTATTTTTAAAATGACAAAATTGTAGGTGTTTTGTCAAACAAACAAACAAACAAAACCAACAACAAAAAACCCAAAACAAATCAAACCAAACCGAACCACAACAAATACAAAACTATATTGACACGTCCTTTCTCCTGAGCAGTTATTCCACAGATTGACATGCAAAAAACCTGTTGATAGATATATTATTCTTTATCATCTCCATGCAATCATTAGGTTAGCAAGAAGTTTTTTTCTGTATTAATATCATGTAGCTGAGTGGTAGGCCTCAGGACTTTTCGCTATGACATTAGCTGAATAGCTGAAAGGAACAAGCTTGTTCAAGGGAAAAAAAGGAAGAAACATTAAGACTTACTCTTTGTTCTCTGAATCTTTCACAGTATTCTGACTGAAGACAAAGTGTGAAGAACGTAGATAGTGAGCATCTGAAGGAGGAGTAATACGAAAAGAATTACGAAGGATTTTTTGAGTCATATTTCATTTCAATGTAACTTTGTTTTCCCTGTGTTCTGTCTTTTCATCTGTATCAACAACAAAAAAAAAAGAACAGAATTCAGACACTCCAAAGGGAAAAAACAAAACAAAAACCTTCTCAAAAGCAGTCTGTAAAAATAACTGCTGTAATCTAAACTTTTGGTTAGCGGTTATGTAAGTACATTATTCAGCATGTATCAAGCATGCACAGTTTTAGAAAAGATCCCATAAACTTTTACGTACTCTTTTATGCCTCTCACAGATTTTAAGAGAACACCTATCAGATGTACTTTTCCCAGAAACAGCTGTACACCTCAATATTCCCATTTGATTATCTTAAAATGAGACAATCCATCGATGTAAAAGATTGTGCTTATGGAATTATTTCACATAATGTGACAAGAGAAAGTATAAGATTGCATCATTATACAAGTAGCTACATACAATAAACCAATGAAGAGTAGTTTAACGTGTATCAGAGAACATAGCTTAAACTTTTCTGAAATCCTAGCCATATTAAAAAACTTTAAATGTATAATTCATAATTATATGCATTCAATATATTTATTTAGCACTTGTCAAAGGCTAACTCCATTAGCATAGAATCCAAATGACCTCATTATGCATTCTAAAATTTATCTCCAAACAAATCCTTTCTATGGTCATGTTTATGTATATAAAAGTGGGTAAACTGACGTATGTGGTGTTCTAAAGCAAGTTTTAAGAAATGGTAAGAGTGCACTGTTTATGGTAAAAAGTCAGGACTATTGATTTTATAACTACTCCTAAATCGACATAGGCATAACTCCAGTTCTGAACATTTGATGCAGACCGAAGTTGATGCAGAACAGTTCCAAGAAGCAGGCCAAACATTTGTTAAACTTGCACTATCCTTGCAAAGAATGAAAATCTGGAGCGTACCTTTTGAAATTATCATCTGCATGAGCAGGGATAAATTTAGCTGTAAGCTGATGAGACTTACAAAATAGAGAAACTAATATTAACTCTAATAATACTATGCGTAAGAGTGGAATTAAAAAAGAGAACCCTTGATGCATCAAACAGTAAGTTGTGCAACAGAAGAGTTCATAGACTGCGAAATATCTATTTTAAAAACTGCTATAAATGTCTGTAAATGACAAGGGTCCTGTTCTGAATTTTGGAATTTAGTTTACACTGAAGCATAATTTACTACACTATTGCTTTTGTCCCAAGATGGAGGAAATTAATAAAGATTTTATAGGGATCTGTGAGAGACTGGGTGTGTTTCCCACTGTTGACATTTGGCTGATGTGATTACTGGTGTTTGGATTTTATTCTATGTATTTACCATACATAACATGTTAGTCCAGCTACAGTCATTCTTAAGAGGCATTTTACTCTAAAATGGAAGTAAATAAATAAATAATTGTAGCAGTTTTGTGTAATTGGGTTTCAATAGAGAAGGGAGGTGCTGCAGAGATGGCTGCTGTAAAAGAGCAGCTAGAAGCTCTCTGCAGGCCCCAAAAAGTAAACACTGGCCAATTCCAGACCAGAGTTGCTGCTGACCAGAGCTGAGCCAATCAGAGATGGTCACAGTGCCTGTGTGAATCACATTTAGGAGAAAACAAAACACAGGGGAAGGGTGTGTGTATGGAATGCCACCCCGCCCTCTACCTCCCCTCCCTTCCTCCCCCCTCCCCTGCCTCCACCCCAGCTAAGAAGGAAAACAACTCAGGAGGAACAGACTGAAAAGCCCCATTCCCTGCCCCTCCCCACACCGTGATTGGGGGGAGGAAAGGAGCGAATTTATGACTAAAGTCAGCAAAGAAGGGAGGGGTGGGGGAGAAGTAGAAGCGTTAAGATCTGGGGAAGAAAAGCCGCTTGTGAGGAATTCACCAGAACCCCCCTCCCCATTCCCTGTCCCTCCCCACGCCAGCTTGGGGGAGAAAGAAGGTTGTAAAACTGTGAAAAAATTTAAGTCCGCTAAGGGAGGTGTGGGGTGAAGGGGCTTTTAGTCCTGACCCCACTTCTCATTATCTGACTCTGGTTCACTGGGTGTGTAACTGTAGTGTAATAAGTTACTTTTCTTTCCTTTATTCTGTGTTGAGTCTGTTTTGCCCATGACACTTAATTGCAGAGTGATCCCTTTGTCCTTATCTTGAATCCTAAGCCTCCCAATACATATTTTCTCTCCTTTTTGGCTGAAAAGGGGAGTGATTGAGTGGCTTTTTGGGCATTTGGCAACTAGCCAGGGACAAACCTCCACAATAAAATAATTTATCCTTTTAAATTAGAAATGCATTGTTTTCTAAAAGTAAGGTATTAACTAAATCAAAAAGTGTCATGGAAGGTGAAAGGTGGTTAAAGGACACTAGATATGGTCTCTTGTTGAAGGAAGCTCTGTTGCTAAGCAACAACACCTAAAAAATGTTGGGTTCATAAAAAGCTGATTGATTAATGAATATATTTAGTGAACAAAGGCATAAATTGTACTTAGAAGGTTGTATTAAAGAAGCAGGTGAAGCTTTTCAGGTAGCAGCTTCAACATTGAATCCAAATTCCATTTCTTCTAGTAGGGAGTTAAATGCTGGACACTGCTTCAAATTTCAGTCTGAATGTATCTATGTTTAATATCCAGTGCTATGAAGACTTATCATCTCATTAGGGAAGATAAATCTGGCTCATGTGAGTTATGAGAAATGAATGGTCACAAGATTTGCTAAGAACCTATTTAGAAATATATTACCTGGCCTCTGATTGTATATTAAATGAGAAAACTAAACAAAGGTCACATATCTATATATCTTTTAACATTCCAGTGCTGAAAAAAAGGTGACACAGCTGGAGAATAGAGGGTGAATGACTAATACTGTAATTTAATTGACTAATTTCAGAAACATCGTAAAAACTTCAACTTTGTAGAAGATGCTCAAAATGAGTGATCTTGAAAGATTTAAAAAAATGGAAAAGAGAGTCTTTACAGTATCAAAAGGGACACAGAATCATGTACAATTGATCAAGTCTTACTAGAAAACCTGTATAGAAGTGCAATTCTGCTAAAGCTTTGTAAGATTGCAAGGTGCATAATGTCAGAAGGTAGGACATGGGAACAAAATAAACTGTAATTGTGCAGTAAGCACAGTAATTCAAACGACAAAATGTGAGTAACCCTGAATGTTATGAACATGAAAATAAGAATGGACAGGAAAAATCCTTTGTTTGGTTGAGTTGTGACTGCCTCAGTTGTCTGTATCTGAAAAAATCCCCAAAACCAAACAAAACCAAAACCAAACCCAACACCCCACAAAACCAAATCTATTAGCAAAACATTGTTTTTACTACACGCATATACAATACAAAGTTTTGGAAAGGAGTCAGGCCACCAGTGCTGAAGCAAAACTAAAATTGATGACTTTTTATAGGCTTTTCCTGTGGAAGACATAAACATCCACTTTGGATAAATACCTATGGGATCACCAAAAAAGTATATGAGATATGCACTTCTCCTCAATAAAAAATACAACAAAACAAACAAAAAACAAACAAAAAACAATGTAGAAAGACAACCATAATCAACTAACTGGTATTTAATGTCTACTTTTAATGTAAGTTTTAAGACTATTTTAATGAAGGAAACAAATATTCACTGGTTTTTTTAGGATTTGATTTGAGGTAAAGAACCTGAAATACACCTGAAAATCATGGCCTTTATGTGAAAAATGGTTTGGGTTAATTAGTCAATAAATTAGCATCCCTATGATTCATTTCTTTTTCTTGGCATTGAGATGTTCCTGCCATTGCAACTTGGGGATCAATTCTGTACATCAGGACGTGGATTTGTGAATCTGAGTGTATGAAGCTGACACAGTGCAGTACTCTGTCAAGGTAAGTGAGCTTGTGATGACAAGGGAAGTATTCTTTCTACACTGAAATACCTTTATTTTCCTGTGATCAGGAAAACCCACTAATACTTCTGTGTTGCAACTGGTATTTAAACATAGGTCTGTATCATGCTGTTTTCGCACCTTTATCTGATTCTATTACAGATTATGTTTCCTACTAGAGATATTTTATTTATTGGATGACCTATTCTCAGCAATTTTCTGGTTTGTATATTGGTCTTTAACATTCAAGGGAATCCACCAATTTTACCTTTGTGTCAAATGTGTATGAATAGATTCCTTCAGGTGCTTGGTGCTATTAGAACTGGATACCTAATTCTTATAATCTTTGAAGGGGAGCTGGGAGACTGAGTTAAATACTTCTGAAAAATCAAATACTATATAAAAAATAATATGGCGATGTTATTCTCATTGTTTATTAATAATTTTCATTTGTTTGTCTAAATTAATGACTTAAGTGGAGACTGCCGCAACAAAATTATCTTGAAAGCAAACCAGAACCACTACAGCCATTTGAAATTGTACTTTTCCCACTGTAAAACAGTATCATGAATAACATGGATTTGCTTAGAAATGAACTATGACTACAGCATTAGCTGAACTGGTTGTTTCCAATTCACTAGAAATCAGTTTATTATGTGCTCGAGAGACGTGGGTGCTGAAGAGCTGTGTGGGCGTGTAGGGGGCATAGCTGTGCATGGAAGGCAAATGTGAGACAAGCAAACCTTAAATTCCCTTTCACTGGAATCTGTGCCTAGCTGCCTTGCCTTTCGGAACTAACCTCACACTGTTCAGTTCTACAGTTCTTACTCCTGCTGAGTAACAGTTGTCAGAGAAGCATCCTGGGTATCAGTGTGACTACTCAGAAGAATATCACTACTCAGACTGAGTAACGGCTGCAGAATCAAACCCAGAAGAACAAGCACCAAAAGATGTGCTGTTAAACCAATTAGAGTTGTAAGCAGGATAGCTCCCCTTATGGGACTTCAGTGTGAAAATGAAGGTCTAATAACATTCATTTTCATCATGTTGACTTGATGAGGTGGTCACGAGCAAGGTAGTCAAGACACGATCAAAAATAAGAAGGCTAATGATAGGGATAGGATACAATAGCATATGTTGCCCTGAAGCTTCTGGGAGGAAGCACACTATTGACTGAACCGAGCAGTGTGCTCTCACTACAATTTTAATAAATAGTACTGCTTTGTAAACATCATTTATGAGATGAAAAATAAACTACATGTAGGGTGATGCTTCCTTTCTTGGGTATATCTCTTTCTAGTTCTATTATAATTAAAGTATTTGATACTCCACAGTGTATATTAATGAACATAATAAAGCAATTAAACACTTATTATAAAAACCCCTATTCTTTCTGTCTTTTTAAACAATGTTGACCTCACTTTTTATTAGTAACTTTAGTCTACTCTGTTGTGTTGCATATTTATTAATATTCTAGAAACTAAAGAAGGTGAAAAAAACCTAAAAGGACCATAGAGATTGAAGCCAGGAATATCACTAGTTCTGACATTGAAGTTTTACAAGACATTGCCTACTTATTTATATTGACATTACCGTTGATATATATATAATATATATTATATATATATTTATATACACATGTGTGTGTGTACATAAATATAGTATATATAGGAGCAAAATGTGTTCACAGACTAGTCCTTTTCTAAGGACTGTGCTAAACTGTGTAGCAGTAGGTGGTAAAAAGAACTTGTTTCAAAGTTGGAAAGCAAAAGGTTTAAAACTAATTCTTCTACAGAAGAAACAGATACAGACCACAGTATCAGTTCCTGGTAGAAAAGTCCAGGGAAGTTAATAATAATTTCTTATCATATGTTACCAAAATATCAGCATTTCTTTTCTGATTAAATGTGTGACAACCTATATCTCAGCAGCATTATTTTGCAAATGTAACTTCTTTCAATAAATCAGTGAGTGTTTGGTGGAGATTTTATGCAAACCAAGCAGAATCTTAGAAAGGGAGAACAATATGTTAAAAGAAATTTGTTCTGAAAAAGGAATGCTTTGATACTAGAGACAAGCAGCACAGCAGGAGCTTAAACAAATGAAAACAACCTCGGTGTTTGCTATTCTTCTCTGGTGACAGCTTTGTGGAGGGCATCTAGCTGTTAGAGAGCAATTTAAGAGAAGGATCTGGCAGCATGTAGCACCGTGGTATCACAACAAAGAAAGAAAATGAGATCTTGTTCTGGGGTTTTTTTGTGCGTTTTTTGATTTTCCCCCCATGAAATTGATACTGATAGTCTATGTTGAATATATTTATTTGGTGCATATGTGTGGTAGTGTGGGGGATGTTTTTGCAGTAATATGCATTACATTTACACTCAAGAGATGTTCCTGCCCATCTGGAATTCTTTGTATTGGTTTGTTTTTTCCAGAGTCACTCAATAAAGAATTTGCGGTTGGAAAGATTGAAAAGGAGAAAGACATTCCCCAGTGAGGGAAAGTAGCTTCAGAGACAGCAACACACACAATGTTCCTTCTTTTTCCCCTCAGGCAAGAAACAGTGGATGACTCAAGGGAAATGGTGAAAATGTGGACTAACTTCTTACTGAAACACTAATAACATTGTCCCACTTTGCATCACTCATTTTCTTGATGACAATTGTTGTTTCCCCTCACATGTTGTCAATCCTCGCTCTGCACAGGGGACATAATGTAATTCCCTGCAAGAAGTAACTCTGTTTATGAAATAGTGAGGATGAAATTTCTTCTCACCTCACAGTTTTTCATACGGTTCCTTTCCAAGGTCTATGCCACCAGGGACCTCTAACATAATGCAATGCAACAGTGACTTTCTCCTGTCAGTTTCTGTCTCCAATAATGTTACACATATGCTGCTTTTCTGACCAAAATTTTGCATTTTCTTTCTTGCCTTCCTTGATTTCCTTCCAAGATTGTATGTAGCTGGAGTCACACTGCCCATAGAATCATTAATCCAGAGCAAATAAATCTTTTCTTTTATAACAAGTACCCTTTTCCTACTTTTGTTATGATTAGAAAAAGGAACACCATCTGCAATAACCGAGTTGCTACTTTGGTATAAAGGAAAAAATAAAGCTTTTAAACAGTACTTTCTGAGAAAAGAGAGAGAGAGATAAGGAGAGGGAGAGGATGGGGTGAGGGGGAGAGAGAGGGGGATGTGGGGAGGGTGAGGCAAGAGACAGGAGAGAGAGTAGAGAGAGGAGGAAGGGGAGGGGAGGGGAAGGGAGGGGAGGGGAGGGGAGTGAGGGGAAGGGCAGGGCAGGGCAGGGAAGAAGAAGAGAGGAAAGAGGAGCAGGAGAATAAGGGAAGAAAAGAAAAAGAGAAGGAGAAAATAAGGTCTTAATGCAAACTGGGATATGGCTGTAAATGTCATAAAAATGAACACTGCATCTTAGTCACTGCCACAGTGTTATTCCCTGGCTTCCAAGCATTTTTACATGAGTAGAAGTTTCATTGCAATTGCCTCTGGTCTGTGAGAACAGTGATACCCTTTCTTTTACTACAGAATACCCTAGAACAACGCATGATAAAGTTTTCATACATAATGATTTTTGTCAAATCTCTGTAGATGATTAATAGAAGTAAAATGGACTAATGTGGTTTTTTGTGTTTTATTTGTATTAATACATTACTTTATAACACACATACTAAGAAACACTATTTTATTTTCCTTTAAATTATATTTTCTTATATAAGCCCCAACACTAAGTTTCAGAACTGATGATCAGGGTATATTTAAGTTCATTTAAATATTTTTGGTGTTTAGATCGAGAACCTACAATCATCAGGCTTTAATTTAGACACAATACTTAGTTTCATTAAAAAAAAGGCTGCTACAGATGTTTAAAATTGAGCATGGCTATTTGAGTTTAGTTTAGAGGTTAGAATTTCAAGTGTTTGTTTTTCTCCCACACAGTTCTATGTACAAAAACAATAGCGGTAAATACAATGTTAATTATTTCATTGCTCTGTAAAACAGCTGTTACTGTTATACCTGAATCTCAGAAAGGAAGGGAAAGTAGAACAGTCAGAGACAAGAAAGCATGTCCACCTGCATTTGCTCTTTTCTGGTCAGATCCAGTGGGTTTTTTTCAGCGAAACAGGAAGCGGATAAAGATACTCATGGGAAACCATTTGACTGCTGAGAGCAACAAAAAACCCAATTTAAAGATTCCTGCCTGTCTCTTTTGCTATACTTTACACTCCAGATGAATCAAAAAAACCTGTCAGGACTGAAGTACAGAACCACAAACATATGCCAGTTCTTGTCTTGCAAAAGTAATGCTGTGTAACTTGAAATCATTTAGCGTTGTTTTTTAAAAATATTATATATTAATTAACATTATCAGATTGAAGAGTAGAGTAGCTGGTTTATGTCATATTTGCATATGTTTAAGCAATATTTCAAAATAAATAAAATATTCAGAAATAAACCTTAAGTGGCATGTTGTTAAATGTCATTAGAAAGTGAATAAGGTGATGCCCTCATGCATCTATGGAATAGAGTATAGCTCTTGAAAATCTATTATTTTACTTATTTATACCTGTTCTGCTGCTATTTTTGCTAGTCAGGAAAAGGTTTCCAGCCTATATCGTCTTCCATTTAGAAGCCTTTCTGTTGTGGATTATAGTCAATGATTTAGCTAGTTTGTTGTAATGCTTGGCAGAGTATTCTCAGGCTTATTTTCACAGCTAAGCAAGATTTTGGTAGATGGTCTCTGAATTCAGAGTCTTTTTCAAACAACTCAAGAGGGAAAATTGCTGATTCTTAGGAAAATGCTGTATTGTATTTGTTGAGTTAAAAAAGCAATCTTTACTAAGGATGATGTGGATAATTTACGTAACAGCATAGTAATTTTTGAAAACTGTACCTATCATATTTTTTTAACCCTTATAATATAACTGAAAAAGGCTATAAATCAGTTTCTATCTCCTCTGACATGTCATTAGCAATTATAAGCCAATGTTAAATTTTAAGCATTAATCACATCTGATGCAGCACATTCAATAAGGCTCAGGCTCCTAACAGATCTGTAGAACACCAACAGACTCTAAGTACTATATTTCATTCCAAGTCCTGAAAGTCATTTCCTTCCTTAGATAAAGACAATCTTATTTTGTTCTAATTCATGGCACAGGAACTGGTTTTAAGCTAAATAAAAAATAAACTCTGTAAAGCTTTGTTCAAATAAATTTTCACATTATAAAGCCACATGCTATATTTTTTTCTATACCTGCTCTCCCACATCCTGAGTTCTCTAACCACTGTGGTATAAGACAAAAGAAAGGTACCATCCTATAGAACAGTAACTGTGGGAAAAGAAAGAAATGAGATACAGCATGCAAAAATGAGAAACAAATAGATGAAAAAGTCCTTTATGAAGCAACAGGAAAGATATAGCAAGAAATCTTTATATATTAATCCAGTCTCACTCCTTTTTATGAGTTAGTAGAATAATGCTTTCTATGTAAAGGTTCACTCATGCAGGATAAAATTTATTTGACATCTTCAGAAGTAAATTTTGGGAAAATTATGGAAAAAGACTGAATAATTTAGGGGTTCCCTTCCCTTCCCTTCCCTTTTTCTCCCATTAGATTATTTTTGTAATCAGTGGTGACTTAGTCCAATATTCCTTCTGGAAAGTAATGAAGAAAATATATTTTTTTTTTCAGATTAATAAAAAGAAAAGTCAAGTTTCTTTTTTCTGTGAAGGCCACCTTGGTTCCTACATCATATTCATCATTCTGCTTAATGCTGCATTTGAGTTTATGTTGGCTCAATAAATTTTAAAAAAATTTCCTTGTGTCTTAACAGTTACCTGTATGCAGGACAATCTCCAACACTTCCATTCACCAGATGTATGCGAGAGAGTAAACACATCTTCATGATTGTCATTGTTGCAGATACATCAGGTTTTCTGTATCCTGTCGATGAGGTGGTTTCAGCTCAAGCATTTTGATGTCTGTAGGTCTGATTCCAATTAGAAGCAAGGACCTTTCAGGCTATCTATTGAATCACCAATTGAATGGAGGGAATTAGGAGGCTGAGAAGGCAGATGAAAACAAACAAGCAATCAAACAAGAAAGCAGATTTGCATGCTGAACTGCAGAAAACAGAAAACGTGGAAGAACAGTGATAGTCCATTTCCTTACCAGTGTTTACACACCTACCCCAGGATTGTTTGAAATCTTCTCCTCCTAGAAAGGAACTGCAGCCCAGAAATTTCTCTTAAAAAAGTCATTTTAGGAACTTTTTACAGTCAGTACAGAGAAATTGGTGCAAATCATCTCCTTCTAACACAATTGTATGGGGTTTTTGCATGAAAAAATATACTGTGGACTACATAGTACAGAATGTCTATTTAGACTGATACAGGATGTCTGAACAGACCACAACGGTCTGGGAATATTGTTTCTATAATAAATTCAGATTTAACCAGGTATGTTTCTCAAAATTTTGAGTAATTCATTAATTCACTTATGATCACTTATCTTAAGATAATGGCTCTATATGTATCCTGTAACACCAGTAAGTTTTCATTTAAAACAGGATTTACTTAGACAGATTTTCTGTTTAGCTACAAAGGTCTCAATTCCTCCTCATGCTTTCGAAGTCAATTATGTCATGTCATGTCTAATCCTTGACTAGTTCCTCAGTTATCTAAAGTATGTGTTTTATTCACAGTCAATGTGTCTAGAGAATGTGACAAAGTCTTTTCAATTCCACTGGCAGAAGAACAAGATCAAGTTATAGGTCATTACTTAATAGTAATTTTCCATACATTCCTGCTACTTCCCCTTTTATTGTTTTGGTTATAGACAGTGAATTCCTCTAAGGGAATTTAAATGTTTGCTTTGTTTGATTTTAATCTACCATGCATAGCCTAATAAAGTAGGGGTTGAACAGCATTGATGCAAGAATAATGTCAAATCTCTTTCCCATACAAAAAAAAAATTCTAAAGATTCTAACCAATGTCATGAAAACAAGCATTTTATTGACAGACAGACGGCCAAACAGATGTGTTCACGTGTGTGTATGTTTTATATTTATGTATGTATACTCACAATTATTCTTAATAGAAATAATAAGACAACTGTGAAATTCAATGTCTTGTTCTTTTTTACTTTGAAATCTGAGATCCTAAAGCCTTAGAAGTTATCCAAAAGGTGTTCATACATTAAATTTATTGTATTTTTTTTTCTTTAAACAGTCTCTTTAATATTTCCTCTTGTTTAATTTAGTTGTGTGGATTTTTTGAACAATATGCCATTTGTTTCATTGCAAAAGGCAATTTTCATATGTTACCAGCTCCATTTAATCAAATTTATTTTTCTAGAGTAAAACTAAGTCTTCAGTAAAGAACATCATAAGCAGCAGAGAATGGAAAATTACATCAAACTTGTATATTAATGTTGTACAGCCATTAATATCAAATGGCAGCTATAGTCAAAATATACTGTATCTATAGTAAATTATAGGCAATAACTCTTTTAGGGACCTTCTTGCCATTGATTTAGATCAGAAAAAAGTATTCTAAATGCATTTGTGGCTCTAGACTTCAATTTTTAAATGAGAACAAATCATGTTATTATTTTATTAGGCAAAGCTGAGAATATCACTGAAAACACTGCAGCCTGCCCTACTTCTGTAATGCAGAAACTTGCATGTAGTTGTAAATATTTTAAAAGTAATATTTATTGTTATATTATTTTTTAATGAGCTGCAATTTTTTTTTATTCCTAGACTATAACAACATGGTGAGATATTTTACAATGGGATAAATATTTCATTTATAACATGCCTCTTAACTCTTCAGATTTAACTGTGGTGATGGGAATTCACTAGTCAGACAGGAAAAGTAAATTGTCATGGATAGCTCGTGGAGATGCAGAAGAGGCAAGGCATATGAATTGGGTAAGGATTAAGATTATAATGATATGTATTGTAAGAGAGGGGAGTCCCAAGATCAGATCCCAAGATCTTAAATATGTAGCATTTCAGCACTGTTATTATTTGAAATGAATAAGTGGTGTCCCCCTGGGGTCTGTCTTGGAACTGGTGCTCTTTAACATCTTTATCAATGATGGAATTGAATGCACTCTCAGCAAGTCTGTGGACAGCACCAAGCTGAATGGTGTTCTGCCCTTGTGAGGCCTCATCTGGTGTACTGTGTCCAGATCTGTGTTCAGAGGAGGGCCATGAAGATAATTAGAGGGCTGGAGCACCTCCTCTATGAAGAGAGGCTGAGGGAGCTGGGCTTGTTCAGCCTAAAGAAGAGAAGGCTGTGGGGGGACCTCATTGCAGCCTCCCAGTACCTGAAGGGAGCATACAAACAGGAGGGGAATCAACTTTTTAAAAGGCTAGACAATGGCAGGACAAGGGGGAATGGACTAAAGCTAAAGGAAGGAAGGTTAAGATTAGATATTAGGGGTAAGTTCTTTACAGAGAGAGTGGTAAGGTGCTGGAATAGGCTGCCCGGAGAGGTGGTGGATGCCCCATCCCTGGAGTTGTTCAAGGCCTTGGGCAACCTTTTCTACCAGGTTGGTGGCCCTGCCTATGGCAGGGGGGTTGGAACTCTATGATCCTTGGGGTCCCTTCCAACCCAGACCATTCTATGATTCAATGATCTGAATTCTTTTAGAATTTCCTGGGTTTTTATAAAGATCCATACTTTATTTTTCTGTGAAGAATTTCTCCTAAAATGTTGGGGGGTTTTCTAAGTGTTCTAGACTGTTCCAATGTTCTATCAGTCTTATAAGAATCGTATTTCTGAACTTCATACTGCCACATGTGATTTTGAAGTCATGAATGTTTTTGTGGGCCCACATTCTCTTTTAACAATACAAAAGCAACACACTTTCCTTTAAGTCCAGAAAAAAAAAAAGGTTGTTTTTTTTTAAATAACTGATAGTCTTGAAAATGCGATGACTAAATAACAGAAGTTATACCGCAATGCAGAAAACACTTTTAAGTATTGGCATATCAAGGTGCCAGAATCATACCACTATATCTCATCCTTATCATTCCTATTAATAACAAACCAGGATTAGCTCCTCAAATATAATTAGCACTCATCTGAAGAGCTATGTCCATAGTAGTAGTGAAGATCAAACTACAATAACCTTGGGAGATGAGTAAATAACTTGAGATTAAATTGTGATTGTAGACAGTTTAAGGATTAAATCTACCTGCATAGGAACAAACACAAAAATAAAAAGTATGGACATAAAAGATACAACATAACAGCATTAACAACAGGATCCAGGCAGGCATGCTGGTGCTTGGGGGAGTTTATGAATGTGTGTGTGCTTGTGAACCTGGAGAGTGTGATACGTGTGCTGCACTGTGACTTTCTGCTCCTGTCAGCCCAAGAGGGGATGTGGCTGCCAGTGCCCATGTCTGGTATGAGTCCTGGATGTCAGAGGTGCTGGGGGCAGCACCTTGTCTGTATGACCAGCTGTCTGACCAGCCACATCTGTGTCCTCTGTGTGTGAGTCTGTTTCTGTGTCCGTGTCCGTGTCTCTGGAAGACAGACTCATCTTTACTGTCATCTTGAAAACAGGAAAGTGGCAGCTGCATCCCTCAGCCTGAGCAAGCACCGCAGGGCAGTGTGTGGAAGGAGTTCCGTGCTGGACCTGATGGAAGATGCGGCTTTTCTTAAAATCACTTAACATCCTCATCCCGTTCTTCATCTGTTTGGTGGGTTGAATTTGGCTGGCAGCCAGATGCTCACCCAGCTGGTCTCTCACTTCCTTTCCTATACAGGATAGGAAAAGAAAAGAAAATGAAAAAATCTTGTGGGCCAAGATAAAGACAGGGAGATCACTCATCAATTACTGTAACAGGCAAAACAGACTCAAATGAAAAATTAAATATGAGTTGGCAGTGTGCGCCCACAGTCCTGAAAGTCAATTGCGTCTTGGATTGCATCAAGAGAAGCTTGATCAGCAGGTCAAAGGGGGTTATTCTGCCTCTCTGCTCTGTTCCACCTGGAGAACTGTCTTCAGTTTTGGGGAACACAGCAGAAGAAAGACATGAAGCTGGTTAAGCAGGTCCAGAGAAGAGCCACAGAGATAACTGGGGGTTGGAACAACTACCCTATGAAGACAGGCTGAGAGACTTGAAGTTGCCCACCCTACAGGAAAGAGGGAAAGGGGAAGTGGAACAGGAATGTGAAGGACAAGGGAAAGAGAGCAAAGCTCCAGGAAGGCTTGGAGTCATCCAGTACTTAAAGTGGGACTTCAGGCAATATTGAGGAGAGACTATCAGAGAATATAGTGATATGATTAGGGGTAGTGGTTTTAATCTGTAAGAGGGTACATTTAGAATAGATGTTAGGAAAAAATATTTACTGTGAGAGTGGTAAGAAACTAGAACAGTTTACTCAGTTGTGGATGTCCCTTTCCTGGAAGTATTCCAAGTTAGGTTGGCTGAGGCTCTGAGCAACCTGGTCTAGGAGAAAGTGTCCCTGCCCATAGCACGGGGGTTGGAACTAGGTAATATTTAAGGTCCCTTCTAACCCAAAATATTTTATTATTCTATGATTTCAGGAAAATTAATTTAGTGCCAGCAAAAAAAGTAAGATTGTGAGAAATAACAACAAAATTAAAACAAAACCACCATTCCTCCTTTTTTCTGAACTTCAGCTTTATTTCTTCTGCCCCCAACTCAAGCAGCTCACAAGGGCTGCTGCTCCTTCCTCCTCACACTTTCTCCCTCATCCAGCATGGGCTCTCCAGGGACTTAAGATTCCTTCAGGACCTATTCACCAGCTCCAATGCGGGGTCTTCCCCAGATGTGGATATCTGTTCCACTATCCTTCATGGACTACATGGGGACTGCTACACTATGGTCTTTTGCATTAGCTGCAACAGTTCCAGAACCTGGAGTACCTCCTCCCCTCCTCCCTTTATTTATCATATTAATGGTAGTTTTTTTAGTGAGCAGATATGTTATACTACCACTTGAGTTTCTTGCATGGTGAGAAGGATTGTTACATATTGATTATAAAACTTGTGCAACACTTGAAAGACAAAATAAATCTCATTCTATTGACTTTGTGTATTATGGTAGAGATTAAGGATATGTTACAGTATTACTTTTCTCTCAGTAGCCTGTGGTGTAAACAAAATCAGTGTTTAGAGTGTCTGTAAGTAAAAGGGACTTCTGGATGCTTCTTATGTAAAATATCTCTTCTTTCCACTAACTTTAAATCTGAGATTAAAATACTTATTTATGCATATATTATGATGGAAATCAAGTAAAAAATCTAGACAGCAGGGAAAACATATGGTTTTCCTCCTTTTATCCACCATTGCATTGGATTATTTGATGTTTTATGCGGGGAAAATAACACCTATCACATAAGAAGACATGAATGGCCTCAGATGGGTTCCTTTGGGTCTGTGAATTTCTCCTTATTATATATTCCTTTCTATTAAAAGTACATTATTTTGTTAAAACAGAAAATTAGGAAGCAGAAGGCTGGTCAGATAGCACAGACAAAGCACAGAAAGGTAGGTGAAATATACTGGGGAAATTTCATTCCATGCGGGAACATGTAACCGATGATGTTTCCTAGAAGAGAAAAAAAGTGCACCAGAACACTGCTACCGCTGATTCTGGAGAACACGATTAGCACACTTTAGAAAAGCCCCACAAACAAACAAGGTAAACTTTCCTGTCTTTTCTGTCTGTATAGAATCATAGAATCATAGACTTTTCTTGGTTGGAAGGGACCCTTTAGATCATCAATTCCACCCGTTGCCCTAACCTGCCGTCCACCACTAAACCATTTACCTCAGCACAACATCTAATAATTTTTTAAATACCTCCAGGGATGGAGGCTCTACCACTTCCCCAGACAGCCAATTCCAATGCCTAATATCCCTCTCTGTGAAGTTTTCTGTAATATCCAATCTAAACCTCCCCTGGGATAACAAGATGCCATTTCCTCTTGTCCTATCATTTGGCACTAGGGAGAAAAGATCAGCCCCCACCTCTCTAGAACCTCCTTTCAGGTAGTTGCAGAGAGCAATTAGATCTACCCTCCTCTTCTCCAGACTAAACATACCCACTTCCCTCAGCTGCTACTCATAATATTTATTCTCCAATGTTTCTATGATATTCAATCACTCCACCACTCACTCAGGGTAGAAAAACTGATAGAGAAAAATATAAAATCAGTCAGTTCCACCAACCTACTACTAATGCCCACAAAGTTGCATTGTCAATGTAAAAACATTAAGATCTGATGCACTTGTCCAACTGCAGTCATTTAGTACTGTATAACACACCCTAGGATATCAAAAGAATTGATGTAGAGCTGGTGGATGTGACATGAGAATTTTGTCATTGCTATGTCTTTCTCTACATCACAGCAGAAACAATGATATTCTAGGGCATACTGCATAGTACTACATAGCCATGTTCACAAAAGTCAGTAATAGGCTGGGTTGAAGGAAACTTAAGAAGCTCACAAGATTAAGGTAAGAACAGCAAATTAGAACTTTGCAGGACTAGAGAAAGCTTTATTTTATAATAGTTATCCCCAAAGTCCAGAGCAGGAGTATGGGTTCATCATAGCCTTAAATTTCAAGACCAGAAATCAGTATCAAACCTGTTATCTGTGCTTTCACACACTATACACAGAAAATAAATGAATAAATAAATAATTTCTAACTAAGCATTTTATTGTACAAAGTCTTTTTTTCCTGAGCGTTTGTTTTTTGCTTTTTCTTTTCTGATGCCTTTTTTCTCCTTTTATATTCCTATTTTTGGCAACAGTGCCATTGTTTTCTTCCAGAACCAGCATAGACACACTCACTGATCACTAGTGGAAAAATTTTGGAGGATCTGATTTTTCTCATTAAATAGTATCTTGAAATAGGCAAGGAATTTTCCATTATGCTAGTATGTTTTGAAGAATTAAAAGATATCATTACAACTGTCTAGCTTGTTCTAAAACTAGAAGCCAAACAGAAAAGGGGAAAAAAAAAAAGCTTTTATATTCTGATTAAGACTACTTTTTTCTTTTGTTAATTGCTTTACTTTTATCCTAAAAATGGAATTATTCAGCATTTGCCTCTGAATGTGTCTTCACTGGAATTTATACTGTGCTTTTAAAATAAATGCCTCACAAAATAGTTTGGATTAGTATTGAATTACATAGACACCATATGTCAAATGCTGATTTTATTGGACAATCAGCAACATCCTCTGTACATTTATGAATATTTGCATTAGTGTCTATTACGAGTTGGTTGTTTATGATAACAGAAAGACTCTTCCCTAAAAAAAAAAAAAAAATATTTGGATGATTCTGCAGGAAAATATTGGTACACACACTAACTAGTGTGCATTTTGTAATGACCCTTTTTGCCTTCACAAAGAAAACTGTTATAAGGACCACTAATTGTGGTTTTGAAAAAAGTGATGCTAGTGCTAACTGTGCAACGCATCAAATTTAATTCTATAAATAAATAAAATAATTTTTGGAAAATCACTTGTGAAATGTATTATAGTTAGGCACCTTCAAAAATGTTTTTGCAGCATCTGCTAGAACTAAGAGATTAAGCATAACTATTGTACATCACATAGGATTTCAAGACACCTCAAAGGTGGTTGGTATACGTTAACTTGGAAAAAACAATAGTTAAAACATAGCTGTCTTAGTTTAAAAATAGAAGAGGTATAAAGAGTAATAAAAACAATGATCAAATAACTTGAATTTAAAATAACAAAACAAAATGCAAACCCATGAGCAAAAAACCAACAAACAAAAACATAAGGATTTTTTACATGCCAATTAATTGACTGTCTCTCCCTTAAATTAATCTTCAGCATGATTTTCCTGCAAATGGCTTACAAGTGCTCCTGGCTTACAAACTGTACACATGTAACCCTCATATATGGAAGGAACTCCATTCATTGGAAGTTTTATTTTGAAGGTAAATGGGCTAGGGTGGGAAAAGGTAAGGCTTATGAGTGCTATTCTGGTGTTTTAATCCTGTTACAATTCATTTGCCTTTTTGACCAAAACTCTCTTATTATGTGAATACTTGAATTAAAAGTTTGAAGAGTTCTGTGAGACACTTTTTTTCCTGAAATTAGTTTTTTATTATAACTTCCTTCAACTACTTTCCTAGTTAAATGTTTGACAGTATAAAAAGACTTGATTTTCTGGTTTTCAAACCTGATATAAACCATGCATTCATTATGCAAAGCTGATTTTTCTTCCTGTTTCAGCTCATAGCTTTCATTCAAATACAAGTACAAAGGCATAAATATTCTAATATTTATTATGTTTTCTTGTTTAAATAAAATGAAAATTGCTTTCAAAGCTAGATTCCGTGACTCTAAGCAATCAGTTCACTGGAAAAAAAAACCCAACAAAACCCCCCCCCACAAAAAAACCCTATACAAAATAGATAACATTTGATTTTCATGTTGGATCATTCCAAAGCACACCTATGGAGAAAGTAGAACGTCACTCAGCACTAACCAGACAGCACTGGGAACAAAGAGCCTTCTTAACAAAATGTTGGTAATGTTGATATGTCAGGTATTTTCTACTTACATCTAGTTAGTAAATTAAAAAGGTCACAAACAATGTGATTGTACTTAAGGGAAATGCCCACAAGACAACATTTCCATTTAAATATTGCCTTACTTCTAAAAGGTGGGAGTAGGACAGAAAAACAAAAGCAAAATCCCTTTTCATGTGTTTGAAATGAAACATCCAATGATAATCTTTGTTTCTCCTTCAGGAACACAGATGACATGAGAAGATGGACAGGTCAATAGGCAGAAAGGAGAAAAGATTAAATCACTGAAATACCAGGAATAAACATTCGGCTTTGCTCAGAGGCACGGTGACCCCTTGAATTTTTTTTTTCTTTTCCTTCCTCTACTAATTTGACAGTGCCATACCTTGTTTGGTACGCATAAATGACAGTAGGTATCATGTCATATACTCCAATGGCAGCGTGTACAAATCACAATGTCACTTAACATTGTTGTGAGATCAACTTAGGAGATGCTATTTATGGAGTCTAATATTGCTTCCTGCAGCACCTGATGTCTCCTTGGAGGTCTACTACCTTAGTGTTGACCAGACCCAAACTTGCTTTCCTAATGAAATTTGACAAGGCCAGAGCTCCAAGTAGTGTATCTGTACTGGAGTGTCTCTTTGCACAGTAAAAATTAAATGCACAGAAAACCCACGCGAGGTTATCAGGTAAACTATGTTGAGTTTTGCTGCTGTTGATCTTTCCTGTTAAATTTATACTATTGTCTCTACATATACTTGGAAGGAAAAATTATAAAGAAGTAGATACTAGATATTAAAATGGTACAGTGCTGTTCTGAGTTGTTTCAAAGGCAAAGTTTTTATGTAGTTTACTTTAATTATATGATTGGAATTTAATTATATTATAATTATGGCTGCAATTACTGTTTTGTATGTTTCATTAAAGCTGCATACATTAATTGCACCAAACTTCTGCTGATGAGCTTAACTAATATAAGCAGATGTTTACAACAGAAAAGCCTGGTTAGCCTTCTATTGTAATGTTCCTCTTGCAAGGTGACTATCTCCAGAAAGCAGGTAGCAACAGAGTATAATACTGGCAATTTTCAGTTCCTCATTTATTCTGATTGTTATTTTGCACTATATACACATACATATATATCTCTCTATATATACAAGCACACACATGTATATATACATATATAGACATTTTAAACTTAATTCTTAGTCTGTGGAATCACAATTAGAAGGAAATTGGTTCAATAGTTTGCATCTATATTTTAAGTGAGGGCAGTTGCAACATTTGTTTGAATTAGGAAAGTTAAACAAAATACTTTTAAATACTAATTAATTCAGTGGGGAAAATTTCAAGGTAGTCTAATTTTGACTTAGTGCTTATATTTTCAATAAAATAATAGAAAATGTATTTCCTAACCCATAGCTTTGATTCAGCAGAGTGTTTTGCTAATTAGTTATTTACTGTTTACATTCATCTACGAAAGAAAATATATATAAAATTTTCACAAGACTGAAGTATTCAAAGCCCAGTTTGGGGATAGGTACGTTTTAATGGATAGGCATTATCAGTAGCAAAAATAATACTGTTGCATATTGTCACAGTCCAACTTTTGAATACATGAAGTAGTTCTGTCCTAAAAGCACTTAATTTAACATGGTTTTAATGAATTATAAAAATAAGTAAACAATTAAAGCAATAAACCTTTCTCATCTTGGCATATATCTCTGTTCATGAATTAGTTTGATGACAGAGCACATTTTAATAAAATATTTTATTTGGGATTCAGAAATCGTTCTAATATGATCACAATTCAGAATGTGCAACTCCTACCCATCATGATATACATTTGCTTATCTTACTGACTGAGAGAATTTAAATAAGCAAAGGTAAGCATGCTTTGTCTTTATTATTATAAGATTTTTTAGAGTGATTGTCACGATTTTGTCTGTGTAGTGATGGAAATGTAAATGGAAGTTTTCTCACTGTAGTTATTTACTCTGTTTGCTCATGAGTTGTCATTTGGGATGATCAGGGATTCCCCATCACAGTACCTACTCATTTCCAAATTTTTTTTATACCTGAACTACCAGACCCCATTTTGAACAGAACTTGGAAATGTTAATTTTACATCTGACTTCTAGAGACTCCTGGCAGTATCTGTGAGGGAACAACATCTTGATGCTATTTTTTAATCAGGAACTCTATTGACTGTGAGGGAAATTGACAGACAACGTCCAAAAGCCCTTCTTTGGCTCATCTAAACTATGAACCAGAGAGTCTGGTCCATTTCTCCTCTTTCATTTCTGAGGTTTTTCTGGTCACTTATTCCTCCTTACCCAGGTACCACATTCTCTAACCCTTTTTACAGAAGAAAATTTCATTGAGGTGGTACTAAATTAGCCCACAAAACTTGGATTGAACTCAGGAGTATTTCTGCAGCACAAGAATCTCAGACAACAACAAAAATATGTTTGATGTGTCAGTCTGTAGTCAGTTACTCCTTGCTGGACACCAGGTGCCCACGAAAGCTTCTCTACCACTCACTTTCTCACTCACCTGGACAAGGCAGAAAAAATAGGAAGGAAAGTGTGAGCCCCTTAATGGCCTGCAGGTGGATATCAGTGCAACCGTTAACCTCCATGGGCTTCCGGGGAACAGGCTATCTTACCATGGTCTTCTCCACGAGCTGCAGGGGAATCTCTGCTATGCTGCTCAGAGCACCTTCTCCTTCTTCTTCACTGACCTGGGTGTCTGCAGAGTGGTTCCTCTCAAATCTACTCACTCCTCTCTGTCTATAATTCCTGCTGGATTTTTGTTTTCTCTTAACTGCATTATCCCAGTGGTGCCACCACTTTTGCTGATCATCTCAGCATTGGACAGCAGCAAGTTTTTATTGGAGCTGGCTGGTATGGGATCTAACATAAGGGAAACTTCTAGCAACTTCTTGCAGAAGTCACCCCTGTAGCCCCCCTCCACTACCAGAACCCAGTATTTCTCTGTGTATTGGGAGAGACAAGTCATGGGAGAGAGGGAAAAGGCTGCATTTACATGTACATAAGAGGAAGAAATCACAGTCAAAAGAGAAACTGAAGAAGAATTTTACAATTCAGCAATACAGGCTGAAGTTGGTATAATTTACTGTACTGAGTGGAGATTTAAGCCCTGTATATGGAACAGACTGAATGTAGGTGGAGAAGAGAACTGCCAAAAACACCAGCATGAATTCATCGTGCTGAAAACACCCATATGTTTGTTTAAATGTGTTTGCACATACGCTGTATATTTATGTATATTAAACAAGCAACATTAAATCAACATGAGGGATTCTGGAGTTAGTGAAACTGACAAAAAAAACCCCAAAAACAATTGCAAAGCCGAGACACTGCAATAGTAAGGTATTGACTATGTGACCTAAAAGATTATTACCCATTTTTCATTCCTTCTTTGATAAACTTGTCACACATTAGAACAAATATCAGATTGTCCAGGAGATTTTATCACAAATTCAGTATTGTGTGTTTTTTTCTTAAATTTAAAAAAAACCAAACCAACCCACAAAGTAACAACAAGAACAAAACAATTTGTTTGTTTCAGCTTTAGCACAGCTAATTCTGAAATTTACAAATACCTCACTTTAGAAAGTGGTTTTTTTAATGTACATTTCAGTAGCTTGTGTTGAAAAATCTGGAAGTTGACCATTTATAGTGTGGTCTAGCAGTCTTTTTACAGGATCTCTGAATGAAGGAAAAAAGTTATTCCTTGTATTTGAAGAGGTGATTAGCTTAGACAAAATAAAGAATCAAATTTCCATTAGTGGCTTTTAAATAGTGTCGTGGTGTAATTATAGGAATTAAAAGGTTTGGGAAGAATTGTTGCAGTTCCTGTTAAATTTTAATTGTAATTAATTAAGGGCTAGGGGTGGGATTTATCTCATTTACCTTTAGTTCGCCTAAAAATAAACAAACAATGTATTCTTCCAGGCTTATTTAATTTGCACTGAAGATTTACCTCTATTCCAGTACCTCTGTTTTGAGCACAGATGTCTAAGCCAGACAGGATAAATTGCTTTCTCTTCCTTTATGGAGTCACCCATGTGTCTTTGTTGACTAGTTTTGACAACAGGCTAGATGAGAAGCTTAAAGTGCATGCCTAGATTTTAAGTGATGTGAAATGCCTACATAACATTTAGGTATCAATAACATAAGATGCATTTTCTATGTCATATAACTTTGTGGCTCAGTTTGTTTCCAGACCCATATTCTTATTCCATGTTGATGATGGAGTGTCCAGGCTTTGTTTTGTAGGGAATTGTTTGATATCCTCTGAGATGAAAATAAGGTCCATTTCCAGGGGTTCCAAGAATTGTTCCTTCCAGCTGGTATAGGTGGGATTCAATTCCCTTCCCCTTGTGCAGACCTTTCACTCTCAAATACCTCATTGTTTTGCAGCTTTCCAGAATAAAGCGCTACCCATTTGGCACCATGTTGTAAACAAATCATTTTGGTTTCAACAGTGTACTGTGTGAATAATTTCAGCTTTTTCAGCAAATATAAATTGTTATGTATTCAGGTTACATGGCATTGCAAGGAATGCAGAGGATATTTGGGTCAATTAATTTCATTTATTTTGTAGTTTATTTGATTAGGTACATAGTAAAGCTTTTAAGAGCAACAGAGTTACAATAGAGCTACATGAATGAAGTTCAGCTCTGCATATAACTTGCTGGAGATAGTGTTGTAACAATGATTTCGATATTTGACTTTCCCCAGGAATTAGGAATTAAATATATATCTCAAAATAAACTCACAAAACAAAACACAGAAAATTTATAATCCAATTGCATCACAAACCCCCATGAGACCATCGACAAATGACTGGAATAAATATTTGCATATAGTTTGCCTGGGAACATCCTGACGTATTAATTTGGTATGAAATTTTGTTGGCACCATCCAACAAAACAATTTGGGTCCATAGTCCCTGGTAGAGTCATGATTCCTTCCTAGACTGTATTTCTTGCTTCACTCATGTTTTGGGTTTGCATGGCATGGTTTTGGTAGCAGAGAGGGGCTAAATGAGTGGCTTCTGTGAGAAGGTGCTACAAGCTTCCCTTTGTCCAACAGAGCCAATGCCAGCCAGCTCTAAGAAGGCCCTGCTGCTGACCATGGCCAAGCCAATCAGTGACAGTCGTAACACCTTTGCAATAACATATTTAAGAAGGAAAGAAAAGTTAACAACAACTTTTTGCCATTAGAGAAATGAATAAGAAGATGAGAGAAACTCTGCAGACACCTAGGTCAGTGAAGAAGGAGGGAGATGAGGTGCGCCATGTGCCAGAAGAGAGATTCTACTTGCAGCTCATGGAGGACCCCATACTGGAGCACATGGAAACACCCAAAGTAGTCTGTGACCCCATGGGAAGCTTGCATTGGATCAGGCTCTTGGCAAGGACCTTCAGCCCATAGAGAGAGGAGCCCAGGCCAGAACAGGTTTGCTGGCAGGACTTGTGATCACATAAGGGAACCACGCTGGAGCAGTTTTGTCCTGAAGGTCTTCACCCTATGGAAGGGACCCATACTAGAGCGGTTTGTGAAGAACTGTAGCCTGTGGGAAGGACTCACATTGCAGAAGTTCATGGAGGACTGTCTCCCATGAGACACGCTGGAGCATAGGAAGAGTGTAAGGAATCTCCCTGAGGAATAAGGAGCAATGGAGACACTGTATGATGATCTGACCACAATACTTATTCCCTGTCTCCCTGTGATGCTTGGGCATAGAAGGTAATCAGGCATAAAACTGAGCCCGGGAAGAAGGGAGAGGTTGGGGAAAGGTGTTTAAGATTTGGTTTTATTTCTTAATATCCTATTCTGTTTTGATTGGGCAATATATTAGATTTTTTTCCTAGTTGAGTTTTTTTTGCCTGTTACAGTAATTGGTGAGTGATCTCTCCTTGTTTTTATCCCAACCCATAAGCCTTTTTTACGTGTTCTCTAGCTTGTCCGGCTGAGGAGGGAGAGTGATAGAATGGCTCTGGTGGGCATCTGACCAGGATCAGTCCACCACAACTGGCTGAATATATGGTCCTGGGAAGGGCTTCCAAGCTCAAAGCTTATTTCAGGCATGCTTTTTACTTTCAAATTTATTCTCACTGTTAATAATTCTCATACACATCTGTAATTATCTTGTGTTTACATAGGTAGTTATCAATTCTGAATATTCAATTTGTAATCTAAACAAGGTGCATTTATTCTATATTTAGATGATGTAAAAGTTTAGCCTTTACTTGCATCAGGATCCTATCACAGATAGTGGAAAGAGGTAGGCACTTTAAGCAAATGAACTACATTTTGCGATTGTAGACATGTTAAAAAAAAACCAAACAAAAATACCCCAAAAAACTTAACTGAAAGTGTTTCCATGTGTTGGCAGTATTTGTGGGTTTGTTAGGTGTAACAAAGTTTTCAAGAAACCTTCTGTTCATGAGATATTAATTGCACCCTGACAACAATGACCTGGATGACATCTAGTGAATGCCAAAACATCTTTCTGAATGAAGCTGCAAAGCCTTTTAAAAATAAACTCCTCACTAAATAAGTGAATTCCCATCAGACAGTACATAAGTCTGTCTGATTCTAGAGAATGAGCTTTGGAAAAAAAACAAGTTCTGAGCATTTCCACAGCTGGGGCTCAAAATAAAACTGTATATTTTAGGCAGGTTTATTATCCTGAGTCAAAGTATATAGCATGTATGTATGTAGTCATAATGTTGCGTGTGCTTTATCCTCCTGTCCCATATATCTGTTGTTGCGATGAGTTAACATATTTCAATATTTTGCCTGAAGTATGCTTTGAGTATTTTCAGAGACTGTGTGAAAACGTAGATAAATTTTGCCTTTTGATAACTCTCCAAAACCTTATATAATTACTTATCAGACAACAAGGCATATCTTAACATCATCTCCATAATGTGTATTGCAGTCATCAAGTCAAATTCAGAAAATAAATGCTATCTTTATTACCTTGAAGATGTAGACATTTCTATAAGAAATTATTTTTACTAAAACATCCACCTTTTCTTATGATGCGTATTTCTATACTCTAAGAAATCATACTGAAAAGGTTTCACTTAAATGCAACTTTGTGTATAAGGAATTTGTTCCTGTTTTCCATTACAAACTCCTGTGAAAGTGCAACAAAAGGACATACAGGGTGGCAGTACAATGGAACAAGCCAGATCACAGTCTGATGCCTCCCTAATGTCCTCCGTAAAGAATGAACAACGTTAAGAAAATAAATTTGCTTTTCCTTATAATCTAGCATGACTAATATGAATAGGCTTACCATGCAGCAGCTTTAATCAAGCTACTTGCATAAAATAACTGTGAAGACACTAAAGCATGAATGCAGTAGGTCAGCAGTGAGAGACTATTCCTCTAGTTGCTAATCCATATTGAAGTTGTTCAGGTTGTTCTCCACAAATACTGTTTCCTTGCTCCCTTTTCTGTGTGGGATATCTGTGTGGATGTCTCCTTATGCTGCAATGACAAGTTTGTCTGAGTGGACATTTGAAAATGTAAAGCAATCATTTAAGTGGAAAGCACAAATTTCTGGCCACAAGTATCCCCAAGGTTTTCTGTCTATGTCTGTTGTGTTGCCAGCAATAAGAAAGTGAGTTATGAGGGTATTCCTTTTCATTCCATGTCTACTCTACTTCTGAGAAAAATAAATACTTTTTTTAAAAAAACTTTTTTTTTGAAACAGAGATCATGAAATCATATTGTCTTGTCTGTATTTCTCTCTGACAGCCCATGCCTTTACTCCAGTAACAAGTTGACTCTTTTGGCAAGTTGCAAAATGTGTAAAAACCAGATTTCATAGTAGGAAAGCACGATGAACAAGTTTACTGAAAACAGTATAGAGATAAAATAGTACCCACATTAAACTAAGAATGAAATCTGAATTCAGTCATGTTATTAGATGCCTATGAACCCTCTGGCAAAAGAAACTATCTGGTGGTTGTTTCCCAGTCATACGGCAAATAGTTGTGCTTGGCTTTAAGGAGACACATTTGCATGCAATAGCCCTTGCATAGATATTGTATTTGGTTGCCTTTCCTCCATCAGAAAGCTCCTGTCCTTTCAAACTGATACATTCTCATGTATGCTGTTTATTTGGAGTTCCATTTCACTGCTTTTACACAATGGCTATTTAGGATTGTTATTGTGATTCATATTGCATTATGATCTTTGTATCTGATTAATTCTTTGTGGCAGTATCCCTTCTTTACAAATACTTTTTAATTTAGTCATGTGCTTATTAGATAATGAGTACACTTTCTAGATCAAGTGTGTGTTGCATTTTGGGGTGGATATTTCTGAATTGGATAAGAAGACCTTCAACTATTATTTTGGTTTTCTGAAGTTATAATTCATTTTGCAGTTTTTGTTTGCTTGAATCAGAGTAAACTTTTGTTTTCCTGGGCTCCCACTTACTTTCTACTTATCTTTGGAGGGAGAGTGTAAAAGTTAAATTACAAAAAAGACAAATTTAAGTTCTCTGTTTCAGTGCAAATAATTGTCTAGCAAATGGTGAAGAACTCAGTGGGTGTAAGAACTTTGTGCACAAGTATTCAGAACCAAGGTAAAAATTCTCTATTTTATGGAAAACAAACAAACAAACAAGGAACACAAACAAACAAACAAACAAAAAACAAAAAAACCAAACCCAACTGCATACATTAATTTAATGTTAAAGGAACATAGACTAATGAAGATCTGTTGGCTCTTAGGTCAGTTTTCCTGGATAATTATGACTAAGTACACAATAGGTAGGCAGTTCGTATACTTTACATATTTCTGCATATAGCCGAACCCCAAATTATCTTTAGTACCTTAGAAAAAAATAAGACCAATAACAATGATAGTAACAAATTACAATGTGCCACAGAAAAAGAGCAGGATAGATGCAGGATATGTCCTTTGATAGCAGGGGATTTTTAGGTTAAAATGTCTGGATGATTGTGGGAAATAGGTCAAAGCCCACAGAACAGGGAAGTTAAAATGCCTTCTATTGACTTTATAGATTTCCCTTGGGGAAAACTCCAGATATTACATTAAATAAACCTTGAACCTGAAAAATTATTATAACAATAATTTGGAACTTTGAGAACTTATATTCTATGAGAAACAAGTCTAAAGAAGAATAAATTCAGCAGTTTAATCAAAAAACTATAGTAAAAGCAAAATCACAGACTATGCAAATACCGGAAGGATAGAAAGTGTAGAAAAAGAAACAGCTTTGATAAAGTATTGACTCTTCAGTTATTTCAATTGCACAGAGTATACAGAATACAGAAAAAGAGGTCAAATTCTTAAGGACAAACGGGCATGGAAAAAATAAATAAAATTGCAAAGACCAAGAAGTAAAATGAGTTGCAACTGGCAAGAGTCATAAAGAGCAACTAGAATATATTCAATTAACATGTTAGTATCAAGTTGAAGGCAATGGGAAATGCTGATCGGGAAAAGGAAGATCTGATGGTGATACCAAGAATGCTAAAAGTATTTTATGTTCTTTTTAGCTTTAGATTTTGCCAGAAAGTTTGTCAGAGATCAGGCAGCTGACACGTAATTGACAAGAAAGGGGTAAAAATTCAGTCTGGAGAATGAAAAACTACATTAAAGAGCACTATTGTAAGTTAGAAGGTTTACTTTGGATAGTCCAATTGAAATTTACTCAGAAAACTATGAAGTCTTGCTGAAGCCTTATAGAATTTGTGAAAGATTATGAAGTTTTTAAGGGCTGGAAAAAGGAAAATCACAGTTCTCATCTTCAAAACATGGAAAAGTAGGAATGAAGAATCATACGCAAGTCAGATTTAGTTCTGTTTATAAAAAGCTGGAACAAATAATCAAACAATTTATAAGCACCTAGAGATAACATAAGAGTAGAGCAACTGCCAGAACAGATTTCTTGGGAACAAAGCTCATCAAAATAATCTAATTTCCTTTCTGTGATAGGATATTTGCCTTACAGAAAAAGAAGAAAGGTATATGCTGTGTTAAATATTTTGAATTTACAAAATCTTTTTGAAACTGCTTTAAATTACACCTATAAGCAAAAGATAAGATTAAGATGTTTATTATTATAGATGTGCAAAATAACTATATGTGCCCAGAAAGTCATTAACGGTGACTGGATATCAAATCAGAGTTATTATTTAGACAGGTTCTGAAAAGGTCTTTCATACATATTGTACAGTTCTGTTTATTCATGAATGATTTAAATGTTGAAATACAGAATAGACTTTTTTAATTTTACAAGTGATCCACTGGGGAAGCAATCAGAAAACAAACAAACAGACAAGCTGGTAAAATTCACCTATGAAAGTTTTGAAGGTTTCCACTTAGGCAGAAATAGTGAGTGAACTATGCAAATAATGGCTTTGGGGGAAAGAAATTAAACAGGCAGGAAGATGCTCTGAAGGAAAGTATCCGGTCAGCATACTCACTCCCAAATTGAACTTGAACTGAATGTGTCATGCTGTTCCACTATCCTGGAGTATAGAAATGGAACTGCTGTGCATAAGGTGTGTAAATTAATCTTTCTGCAATGCTTGACTCTAATAAAGCTGCAGATAGAGTACTGGTTGAAGTTTCTGCAGTGACTTAAGGTGAAGATAAATCAAATGGAGAGAGAGCCTGAAGTCCAGAGCAGTGAAATGAGAATGGGTCTCAAAGGAATAATAAGCTCTTGTTCATATGTTTTTGTTCTGTCATACACAGAGCAACAAACACAAAAACTCTTTTAGGAGGCATAATCATGAACCACACTTTCATTTGATTTCATAGCAGAATTATATTTCCACCACCAGCAAAATAGAAGTATACTGATAAACAATTAAGCCTACCTTTTGTATGTAGAAATCTTAGCTTGTAATCCAGTGGGGAAAAACAAACTATGATTAGTAGAGTCTCCTTTGGTGGAGATATTCAAGAACCATCTGAATGCTTACCTGTTCGATATGTCCTAGGGAACCTGCTTTGGCAGGGGTGTTGGACCTGATGATCTCTCAAGGTCCCTTCCAACCCCTACAATTCTTTGATTCTGTAGTTACTTCTCAGAATAACTTTGTTCAGAAAACATAATTCCATAAATTTTATGTTGATATCTGATTTTTCTTGATAGAAGTTTTGTCTAGAAGGCTGACACTTGGCAAGCAGAGTTTTTCATTTCATGCAGAGTTCCTATCAAGCATCAATGAATGAAACAAATGGTACTATTTAGAAAAACGAACACAACACACCTGAATTTCTAGATGTATATCTATTGGTGCTGTAGACTATCAGGTCATATAATATGTTGACTTTATTTTCCATTTTATTTCTAGATTGAAGAACACTTTGACATATAGTTTGCAATATCAAAGAAAACATTTATACACATGAAAAAAACCTACTCATCTTACTTTCTAACTTTAAGTCTAATCTTAACTTAAATGCACAACAAAAGCTGAGAATTCCTGGGAAATTTATACAAGTGTCCTTACTATATGCTTGTTCTGTTTGTGCAACAATGTCTTGGAAGCTGACAACCTGTCCCTTGACCAGCTTCATCATGTAGGTAGGTTGCTGTCCACATCATCTGAGATGAGCTGTAGGGTGCGTTACTGCCACATAAGGTATGATTCTCTCAGATCATGTTACTGATGGTGGATCCAAAAAGTGGTATGATTCTTACCTGCATTCAGAAGGCCTTTTCACAATTGGCTATGGCTATTAGATGACCAGGCCATTAAGCATCCCTGATAGTCCACTGGAGTCATGGTATCATTTATGACACTGTGTTTGCGATCAGTGATCAGGTGAGTCACTGTACGGGTGGCATGTTGTTGCTCATCTTCCTTACTGTCTCAATAAAACTTGTTTTACACTGTGTTGTTAACTGTTCAGACCACAGGGCATGATTGTTCTCTGAATAATGTGTTGGTTTGCTTCATGTTGATTAGCAGCAGTGCTATTGAAAAGAGACTAGGGAGCCCCATCATTAGAAAAAAAGATGCTGATTATTAGTCTCAAATAAGAATACTTATCTTAAATGTAAAATTATGTTTCATGCATTAATATTCATAGCTGGGGTTATAATTAATTCTATTTTTCATGTATATTATTGTTTGGCTCTACATGTGAAGAGAGCTCAAGTTCAAAGAGCCTATCCTTCATCACAAAGACTAAATAATACCCACAAAACCATCTCTGCTTATAGCAATAAAATAGGGTGAATAAAGTGTGAGCTTTGATGAAATAAGACACAATCATGACACTCAGGATGAAGAAAGAAAGATGATGATATGTTTGTGATCTCACTAGCAACAAAATTATAATGAGTAAACCACTGTTAGTTTCTAGTATCTTATGCCACAATCATTTTTAAGAACATTGTCACACTAATTATGGCCATGCTCAAAATGCCCTTGAATTAGTTTGTGATACAGGAAAATAAAGGAAAATAGTTTTTGAAAAATCATATTTATGTAAAGATAAGCAGTATAATATGCTAGGAATGGCATAAAAATACTCCAAAATAAGACAAAATTTATCTACCTAGTGTCATGCAAACCAAGACAGTGGAAGATCTGATAGAATTTTTTTTCTGTTTCTGAACAGAAACCAGGAGAAACCAGTAGTCAAAATGTCTGTTTCAAGTCAGGAGATTTTTAATGGCTTAGGTGAGCTGACATATCCAGGGGAAAAAAAAACAAACTATAAACCAAAACCAAAGAGAGCACATAAGAATAGTCGAGCCTGCATTTTAAGTGATTACACTATAGAGAAAAACTAAAAAATACTGTGCAGAGGAATACAATGAAGAGGTTATACAGGCAAGTTAGGCTGCAGGTGTGTTTCTACAGCCAAAATTCCATGTGGAATAGAAGAAACACATACTACATATAGTGCTCTGGCACAAGGTATTAAAGAAGTTTCTCCTCTACATGATTTGTTTTTCTGTGGTGTCCTTCTGCTAAGATCTAGAAGAGTGAAGTTCATACCTAAGGAAGATGTTACAATTATGGTGATGATAAATAGCCAAAACAATGTATTTATTGACTTGGGGAAAAAAAACAAACCAAACCAAAACAAAAAACCCAACAAAACCCCAAAACACAGGAGGATTATGAACCCAGAATATGAGCAGACTGGGTTAAATGGTCACTCATGAACTCCCTACTATCCTATCTGAAGACACAAAGTTATGTCTGAATCATCTTGTCTGGTTTAAAGTCTTTTTTCAGCTAGCTGAGGCCAGAGATTAATTTGAAAATTACCTTTCAGTGGCAGAAACTCTTGGAGAGAGACACATTGGTCTAGCTATGTTTGCAGAAATTAATTTCACTGTATGTTCCTTGAGGATCATCTAACAAATGTGCCGGCAGATAAAACATATGAAAAAATATCTTCAAAAAACATCTTTTTGTGCTCCTTGTTGTTTCAAAGTTTGTAAGTTTATGACATGGAATATAGTCCAGATCTGTTTAAGCAGGTCAAGTTTTAATTCAATTCCCTGCTCGCCCAAAATATAACTTTTAAATGGTTCGGTAGCAGGATAAAGGTAAATATATCTACAATTGTTTACTTCATATATATAGTCATAAAATGCTGCAGTGCTTTCTAGATACTCATTTTTTTTAAAAAAGTGTAATCAGATGATCATATAAAAACTGGTGCTTGTCAGATTATTTTTTAGGGTGCTTGTTTGACATTTGTACAAAGCAAGACTATAAAAACATCAGTTTGGACTTTCAGTGTGACACATTTTTGTGGAAAAAGGCCAATTCTTTTCTCAGTTTTGTTCATGTAGAAAAATAATTGTCACTTTTACCCTCTGAACTCACTTCTTGCTTGTAGTTCATAACCTTCTCCTATGGACCTGTCTGAACTGTAGTTTGTCTAGGAATATAATTGAGGGGGAGCAAGATCCTTTAGTCTATGCTTCATCTCACTGAGAGTCAGTTGTGAAGTGAAGTTAGGAGCTTCTGCTGTGAAGATGATTCTCTTGGGAACATCTGAGAGAGATTCTCCAAGCTGATCAAGACCAGAGAAAGAAAACTGTGCTACAACAGAAGGGATGGCTTATATGACACTGGTAGTTTGAAATGATATGACAGTCTGCTGGAGAGGCAGAGCTTAGCTTTAAGCGCAGACAGCCTCTGAGAACACTTACACTGCTTTTATCCCGAGATATCTCCCTCCAGTCAATGCTCACTTATATTTTGTGATTAATTTAGTCAAATGGTGGAAAGTTTACTGTCAAAATAAAAGATTTTTTTGTAATGTATTTCATCAGATCACAATATGCCCAAGCATACCATTCAAGGGAAATGAATCACAGTCCCATCCCCTACATCTGTTCTGATATCTTAAAAAATTATTACCATTTCCAGACTTTTTTCCTTTTTCCTACTGTAAAAACGCCAAGAGAATATTTTCTCCTTTTTTTTTTTTTTTTTTTTGGCTTCTTTGTAAAATTTTCTTTCTTTTGGCAATCATTTTGGACAGGAGATGTTAGATAAAAATTAGCTTTGTGTCTCTGAACTGTGTATGTTTCTATATGTCTGTGTCTGTCTGCATTTTTGTGCATGTTCGTTCATGTCTGTGTTTGTGAACCAGGCTTGAAAAGATACAGAAATGTTCATTCCTATTCCTATTTTAAATTAAATGAGAATTTTAGTTAGAGACCAAGGAATCTGTCACATTGGTGTCTCTCAGCAGTCAGAGTATAGTTTCTTCCTATGTGACCCCAGTGTGATCACACCTGCAAGAAGTTCAGTTCTGGGAACTTCAATATCACACATATATTAACAAATCAGAGGGAGTTCGGGAAAGTGCAACAAAAATGATTAAGTGTTCAAAAAGAATGAGATATAAAGAAATAATAACAGCATGGCCGAGCAATATCTAATGTTAGAGTAGAACATCTGAAGGAAATAAATCTCAACATGAGTGGAGATTGTGTCAGCTAAGGAAGTTAGAAGAAATAACAAGAGATTCAGAAAGGAGAAACTGAGGTTAAATCAATGTGTAGTACAAGTAGATTTCTTACAATTTAAAAAAAAAAAAGACAAATGCAACCAAAAATTTTTTGGGATGGGAAGGAACTGTAGGTCCTTTTATCTAAGCTGGAATAACTTTGAATTTAGACTTCTCTGTTAGATTTGAGACTCTTGCAGGGATGGATATTTCACAGATTCCAATGTTCCTGTACTTTAACACCATCACCATGGAGAATTATTTTTTCCTATATATCTAATCAAAACTTACAAGTTACTTTGCAGTAACTTGTCTCTGTTGCACCTCAGTCTATCACTGACCACATCTGAGGAGGATCTGGCTGTCTTCTCTGCAGCCAGCATGGGTAGTCTGCTATCTCATGTTTAATTTTCTGTTCACTGGGACTCCTTTGCATACTAAGTTCTTAGTTCAACAGGTTCCTGTTGTACGGGTGGACTCCAATCCAGGTGCAGGACTTTATGGAGGGTTTTTTACTGAATTTCACTGGATTTCTCCAGCATGACAAAATGGCTCCCCGACACTCTAGTATATCTTCATCTTCTCCTGGGTTATGTCATGAATTTGATGGGAGTGCAGTGCATCCCATGATTCACATTGTGCATTGTCTCAGGTATCAAGTTCTGCAGAATGACACTAATACCTAGAAACCAATTGCACTTTGAAGTGAGGATTCTTAGTGTTCTTTGGCAGTCTGGAAATCTAGCCAGATTTTTATGCACCTCATAGCTTGTCTATCTATAACTACACAATTTAGCTACATGGACAATTCAAAATACTGTGTCAAAATCATTGCTAAAGTCAAGACAAAAGACAGCAACCACTCTCCTCTTGTCTGTGTTTCATCACAGAGTTTCATTGGTGTGGTTACACATGATCTGTGATGATATACAACATACAGACAATTGCCAATCCATTTTTTCTGTTGTTCTTTATGAGTCTGGAAATGACTTCCAGCAGGATTTGTTCTATTGTCTCCGAGGCAGAGGTGAGACAGACCTGCCTGATGTTTTTCCTCCTGTTTGAAAATGGGACTCACAGGCTGATTTTTGATATCTTTAGGGATGTCTTCTATTCTCTGTGACGTTTCAAAGATGACAGAGTGCAGCCTTAAGAATGGCATCTTCCCATGGACTTGCATATGTAAAATTTGCTCTAGTAAACATTAAGATATCCTTCTGGTAGCACATCTTTATCATATGCTCTGCTACTAGGAACAGAGACTGTGTAGTCTGACAGCAAACCTTGCTGGGTAGAGAAGACTTTTCAGTACCCTATATAGTTGGATGTCTGCCTCATGCAGCAGTAGGCCCACATTTTGCTTTGCTTTCTTTTTATTTCTCTACTTACCCTATAGAATTACTTTTTGTTCCTTTTCATAGCTCCTGTCTTTTTCAACACTAGTTCAACTTTGATTTCTTTAATAGGCACTGTTTCTGTATTACCCCTGGGTGGACTATTCCCAGCTCCACATGTATAGTTTTTGTGCTTAAGCTCACCCAGGATTTCTCCATTGACTCAGGTGGCCTTCTGGCACATTTCATTTCCCTCATGTTGGGACTGACCTTGTGATTTGGGTAGTTTTTCTGTGAAGAATACTGGATGTAGAATCCCAGGGACCAACCCAGGGGTCAACCCCAATCCCAGGTCAACCTGTATGGGATCCTGCTTATCAGTCTCCTGAAAAAGCTCAGCTGCATTCTTATCTTCACTGCTGAAGCCAAGTTTGCTATTCTGCCACAGAAAAACTGGATGGATGCATTGAAGTAATCTCGACAAAGACCAGAGCAGATGTATCCTTAATCTTTGGAACTGTTGCACTGGTACTTTTTTCATAAAAACTTTTAATCTATCAATCTCAATGGTACTATTAGGAAATAAAATTTACAGTTATGAAATTATAATACAATGTACTGACCTTGAATCTTGTCTTTGGATATTGATTCACAAATTAAATCTTAGGTAATAGATGGCACCTTTACTGGGTAATATTCATTCAAACACCAATCATAATTTAAACTATAAGAAAAAAAATATGAAGAGTGTCATTATCAACATCCATTGGATAGTATTAGCTATTTTAGTATTGTTATAAAATATTAACTATGGTATTACAACATTTTAAATAATGTATTCACAGTTAGATATATACATAATAGAATCTCAGAAAAACAGGACTAAGGAGGCATTGAGAGGTCATCTAGTCCTTTTCCCTGCCCTAAGGCAGAATCAGATCTCTCTGTGATTCTGCACAGACATTTTTCCATTTCTCTTAAAGACTTCTATGACAGAGAATCCCCCAGCAATCTATGTTTGTAATACACTACCTTACCTTTACATGTTTCCCTAGTGTCTGTTCTAAATTTTCTGTGTTGCTTTTGAAGCTTGTTATATCCTGTCATGATTAGAGAGGACAGTTTATTTCCTTCTCTGTAGATATGGATATCCGATCTGGTTTACATCCACCCCAATGTCATTTAACTACACTCCCCCCATTTTTTAAAGAAAATATCTTATGAAAGGGCAATAGATATGTTATATAAATGAAACTGTATGACATACAACTCCTATTCTATTTGTCATTTTGTAGAAAGATTAGCTTGTTTATTTTTTTCTTAACCCTACTTGTTCTTCACAGAGCTCCATTCTGTGTGCTGCATACTTCATTCTTATTTTCTATGTACTTGCAATTAGGTTGTTTTATTATTTAGTGCTGGTTTTTTTTCAGAAAGTTGAAGTTAGTGTGAATTATATCTTTTTCTCTGTTATAGTTACCTGATTTCCCCCCACCATTTTTTATTATCCGTAACACATCAGAATGATGAATGCCAACAGTTTACTTATGATGTAGCCATAGATAGGTTGTAGCCAGCAGGTCAAAGGAGGTGATCCTCCCCCTCTACTCTGCCCTGGTCAGGCCTCACCTGGAGTCTTGTGTCCAGTTCTGGACTCCTTGGTTTAAAAAGGATAGGGATCTCCTGGAGAGAGTCCAAAGAAGGGCTACGAAGATGATTAGGGGCCTGGAGCATCTCCCCTATGAGGATAGGCTGAGGAAGTTGGGACTCTTCAGCCTTGAGAAGACTAAGGGGGGACCTAATTAATGTCTATAATTATCTGAAGCAGGGGATGCAGGGGGAATCAGCCAACCCCTTTTCGGTGGTCTGTGGGGATAGGACAAGGGGCAATGGCTGTAAGTTGGAGCATAGGAAGTTTTGCACCAACATGCGGAAGAACTTTTTCCCAGTGAGGGTGACTGAGCACTGGAATAGGCTGCCCAGGGAGGTGGTATTCTCTGGAGATATTCAAGACCCGTCTGGACGCCTATCTGAGTTATATGTCCTAGGGAGCCTGCTTTGGCAGGGGGTTTGGACCCGATGATCTCTCGAGGTCCCTTCCATACCCTACAATTCTGTGATTCTATGATTCTATGATTCTATGAGTTAACAGAAGTTATTCAGTTAACTTATGATTTGTTGTACATATACCTTCAATTGTGTATTACCTCTAGTCAAATTTTTGGCAGAGATAGAATTTGTTTTCTTTCTAGTAGCCTGTATAGTGCTGTGTTTTGCATTTAGTATAAGAGTTGATAACACACTGGTATTTTAAACTGTTGCCGGGTAGTTGTAGTGTTATGCTAAGTCAAGGACTTTTCAGCTTCTCACACCCTGCCAGGTGCGCAAGGAGTCATGAAAGCACAGCCAGGACTGTTGACCCAGACTGCCCAAAGGGATATTCCCTACCACAGAACGTGATCCTCTATTTATGACTTGGGAAGCTAGCTGGGAGGCTGAACTGCTCGGAAACAGACTGGGCATTGCATCGGATTTATCTGCATGTGGTAAGCAATTGAATTTGTGCATCATTAATGCTTATTATCATTATTATTATTGTCCTTTTTTGTGCTATCAAACTCTTTATCTCAACCCACGAGTTTTTTCCCTTTGTCCTCTCCATTCCCTTGAGAGAGAGGGGTGAGTGAGCAGCTGCATAGTGCTGTTCCCAACTGGGGTTAAACCACAACATACCTGCATGCCAAACTAATTATATTTTTGATTATATTATTAAAACATCCATCAAAAGGAAGATGATCTTTCTAGTGATCATATTAGTTATGAATGAGAAAATGCTGCCATGTCAATAAATTATTGGCACCAACAGATTCTGATTGCGTTCCTGTGAGTCATATAGAAAATGAGATGTAGCAGAAAATACCCAGGTACATCATGTGTGGGGGAAAAAAAAAAGTTTAGTATATTTCTTATATCATAATGTTGTACATAGGCATGTATAATATTCAGAAATAATGATCAACATTTTGGGTTATCATATTCATCACAAGTCTGCTTCTGTGTATAAAACCAGGCCTGTGTAGGAACCATTCTAAACTTTCCAAAAAAAATTGTGCTTTATGCTCAGGAAATAAATAAACTGAGTAGTGGAATGAATGCTGTCTAGTGATGCACATTTCAGACAATCCTTCCATAAAAAGGTCAGAGGATACTGGAATGTATTACTTTTTTTTTTTTTTTTTTTTTCCCTCTATATACAAGAATCTGCAACTTCCCTGGAGGTCAGATCAGCAACTTTCAGATCCACTAAATTCATTTAAACTCTAATAACCAGTGAAGAAATGAAATAGTACTGAACAATAGCAGCACTCTGTGGTGTTTACAAATACATTTACAGGAGGTCATTCCTCCTGTGAACCCATTGTACATGCCAATTTGTTGCACTCTTCATTATAATAGAAAAAGTATGGGTAACAATGAACTGCAAACCCTATTTGGAAAACTCATAACTTACAAGCATCAAAAAACGACTGGGGTCATCTCTAAAGCAGATTTCATAGTCACCAATGAGTGTTTTGCTCCTTTCATTAAGTGGACCTTAAAAGGATTTTAATTGCATTCCTTATTTTGGCTAACAACCTGGTTCTAAGAATATTGTGTCTTTAGCTGTTAAGCTCTGAAGAACATTATTTAGGATGAGAAAAAAATGCCTACCGATGCTATTCAGTTCTGAACTAAGTAATCTTTCTGAAACAGAAAGATTCAAACATTAATTGCTAAAATTTGTTCATTTCTGTTTATTCTTACCTTGTTTCCCACATGGTACTAGCTGTGTATGACTCCTCTGAGCTTGCAAATTTTATGCCACAGGAGAGCCACAATATGGGAAAAAAGTCTAGGTCAGGTAGTTCAGTATGAATACAATTTGGTCACCTTATGCACATGCTGGCACTGTACTGAATGATTTACACATTGTCCAAGCCTAGGAAAAGGAAATTCCCTGTTCTGAGGAAGGATATCCCACATTAACTAAATATATTGGAAACAGCTAATGTACATATGCAGACTTTCAGAGATTGCTCCAGTTTTGGGTACAGGCTTAAATGTAATTTCTCAGAAAATAGCTATAGCAAATATGGGAAATCTAACTCTATACAGATAGTGTTTTTCTATGTTCTTTCCCTTAGCTAATGAAAAGTAGATAAATATCTTGAAAGTATACTATGGGTCAGTGGTATCATTTGGAAGTTATCAGTAGTGTGTTTTAAGTTTAAGAAAGAGAGGAGGCAGAACTGATATAAACATATGAAAAGATAAGTATAGCTGTACTCTGCTCAGTTTTCATCTGGCTTTATTATGCTGAGTCTTACTATTTTGTGTTATACATAAAATATAAAACAAGGGTAAAAAAAAAGGTCAATTGAAATACTATATTGATGAAGGATGTGGTTGATACAGAAAATCTATTCAATGTTTATCTACAATGAAATGACATGCTAAGATGCATTTTTCTTCCTTTTCCTTTGTGCTTTATTTTGATTGGTGTGGTTGCACAGGACAAGTAAAGAGCTGAGAAAGTTCATATGAATCGTTCTTGAGAATAAAATGACTACAGTCTTAATACAGAGAATTCACGGAAAATGAAAAATTGTCTTAAAATGCTGTGCATATTTCTGGTTCGGTTTTGGTTTTTTAACTGCCTCATTGTTATCTAATACTTAAGGGAAAACTCTTCAGAATACTTTTAAGACTCCCTAGAAAGCCAACAGTGTGTCTTTAAAAGCACAAAAACCTGAATAAAAAATTGTTTTTTCTTCAAGATTCTTAAAAACCCAAATAAAATCCCCCAAACAAAACAAACAACCCACAAACAAAACCTTCATTTTAAAAGGGAAGGCTTAAGACACTGTTGTAGTCATTGTAAAACAATGCATAAATATTGATAAAATGCTACTGATACAGAAATTTCGCTGTTGTGTTTGGTAGACTAATGTTCATTCGCAAAGGGTTGAGGTTTGACCAATTGCTATCACTGAGCAAATTCACTCAAGAAAATAAAAAAAAAAAGATTTGAGATAATTCTTAATGGTAAAAAGGAAAGGAATCTGTTATTTTTTATACAAGTTAAAATTTTAAATTTATTTTCTTGTGAAAATTAACTCGCATTTCAAACACATTTTTCCCTAAAATTCTGTCTATAAGGAACTTGTTCACTGAGAATAAAATACAATTTTCCTGATTAAATAATCTTAAGCGCATTGAAGTGCCTTGATAAAGATACATCTATACCAAAACCCCTGCCAAAACTATGAGTATTGTCTTCTAAGAGGATGTAGAAAATATAATTCAGCACCATTTTTAAACTGATCTTATTTCTTTCTGAGTTCTTCAGCATACATAGTCTGGACTGACTTGGAGAAGTAGCTGTCTGCCAACATCTGCTGCCACTTTCCTATCTCTTGCTTTTCTGACAATATTTAATGTGATTTTTAGCCATAGGAAGAGCCTTGCTCTGTATGTATAGCAGCTAATTTCCTCTCACCGGAATGGCAAAAAGCAAAAATAGAACTCTCTGTGCTCAGTTCCTTTCTGAGAGAAAATCAATAAGAAGTCAAAGACACCTATATAAGCAATCACAGAATAGAAAAGAAGTAATTTGGTATTTTACAAATCATATAATAAAAAATATTTTTTTAAAATCAATAGAAAAAGTAAAACATTATATTTAAATATTGAAGTTGAATATTGTTAGAGCAAAGTAACGCAGAATATAGCTCATCATATATAGGTTGAAAATGAAACAAAAGTAAAACAGACATCAAATCCTGCAAAAGCTGTTTTGACAGCCAATGTTTCACAAAATGCATAACATAAATTTCATATTAATACTGATGCACTGTACACTGATTATTTCTTTTAAGCATTCCAGGAAAGTCAGAAGAAAATATTCATCAGCTTTGACGTGACCATGATGTCATCAACAAATATTGGTGTCTAATTCTGAAGTATATGCAGATGTTGTTGCATTCATATTTAAGATATTTTATTATGTTTATTTAGATGTTAGATGATTTCTCAGAGATTAATAAACTACTGTATTCCTAGCTCATTTTGGTGAAAGTTTAAATGCTTAAACAGCATTAACAAAATATTTTTCCCAACTTATGCTGGGAACATTGAGACAAAAAGGTTGCACCAAGCTTGGTAAATAATTTTTCTTGGAGCTCTTTATGTGGATATCTCATAAACTTCACATAGCTTTATTCCTGGAACTCTGAAATAACCTAACTCTGCACAATTACTTTCTCTCTCAGTGCACATAGAGAAACATTGTGATTTGTGATAATACTAAGCAGAAAAAGAAAACAATAACATGCCAACACCTCTCTCTAAATAGTATTTTCCCACAATTTGAAAGTGTCCTGGGTTCAGCCCAGCAGCAGGCTATGTTAGCCCTGAGAGTATTCCATGTCAATTGCATCATGATCAGACGGGCTGCCCCCCCCACCCCTTGCAGGGGTGACTTCGGACCCAGGCACGGGAAGTCCCGGTCTGGGCAGCTGCAGTGCCAGTTCCGGGGGAGACTCCGGACCTATCAGAAACTGCTGGGCTTGGGAAGTGCCAGTCTGAGCAGGCGTGTGGGAGTTCCGGGTTCTCTCTCGCTCTCTCTTTCGGGATCGGCGTGGCAGGAGGTGGTGAGGGGGGTGCTCGGGGGTGCTGGGCTCGGGGAGTGCTGCGTTCGGGAATCTGAATCGGTTCGGGCACGGCTCAAATGATATAGTGTGGGGAGAGGTTTGCACTGTATATAATAGCACTGTAGTTAGTTGTTTTCATACTTTTCCCTGTTGTTTAGTAAACTATCCTTATCCTAACCTTGCAAGCCTTTGGTTTTTTTTTCCTCTGGCTCTGCAGCTCCTCGATTAGCTCCGTTCGCCCATCCTCCACCTCTTAAAGAGGTAGGGGGGCTTTTTGGTCTGACCTTTGTGGCCTCAGCTTTCCGCTGAGGTATAAACCACAACAGAAAGTCACATGGTCTCTAATGAAATTTTAAGCTAGGTACAATTATATTTTTACCCCTGCTGCTTACTGTGATTCAGGAAGGTTAAAGAACTATCATTAGAGGAAAATGAAATTTAGGGTTTTGTTTGGGTGTTTTTGTTTGGTTGGTTGGTTGTTTTGGTTTGGTTTGGTTTTTTTATTGTATGTTGGAAAACGCAACGCTAATACTCAGCCCAGCATATTTCCAACAAAGTTTTAGGGGCTCATAGGTCTCATTTGTGCTCCTGAAAGAATTATAAAAAGGCATTTTTGAGCAACTAGACTGGTAGAAAGCAAAAGCAGCAAACCCATTATTTTACCATGGATCTCCTTCGGAATACGTCATAAAAAACATTGTCCAATTGACTTGGCAGGGAATTCGCACCAAATCTACATGCTCAAAAACATCTACAATGGTCCCTTTGGACTCATGTTCATTCTTCTGGAAGAATATAGTATGTTGCTTAGGCCAGTCATGCAGCCACTGTTTCTTGTCTGTGTCGATGATGATCTGACTGACAGTTTGTGACATATTGTGCATCCATGGGGACAGAAGAATGCTCACATAGGCGTTGCTGATAACCTTTCCTATGAGTGCTTCTATAAGAAGCAAATATAATGGGATTATATTGACTAGACTAATGACAGAGCTGATGATGACTTGTAATCTCCTTTAAGAGGTCATTCAGAAGGATAGTCTGCTGCTTTGTTAAAATTCTTCAGCAATCTAGAATTAACAGGACTCTTTCCTCTTTTCCTTTCTTTTTTTTCCCCCTTTTTTTTTTCATTACAGCATATGCACCAACCTGTGTGACAGATCTGATGACTGATGATGATGATAGTAATGATAATGGCTGCTTGATTTTTTTCTTATGCTGCTATTCACTACTCCTGTCTGCTGAAGGCATACTGTAGGCACTAAGACTTCATTAGGAATTTCTGAGATGAATGATTCCTTTTACACCCAAAAATACCTTTCATCTGAATTTCTGATCCCATGTCCATTCTGTAGAAACTTTAAATAAAAAACCCGAAATGTTATGGATGATGTTATTTTAAAAATTAAACTTTAAAATAATTGGCATTTGAGAAACAAGAAAAGAATCTATCTGTTGCACATCCCTCTATGAATCTACATACCATTATTGATGAATCAAAAGAATTATATCAAGAAGGTAATTATGTTCTGCATATTACAGAAGGATCTCCAAGATGCTTTTCATAATGGGACAACATAAAATGAAGCAGTCTCCAAGAAAATAAACTAAAAGTTATGCATTATATATTTCTTTAATCACTGACACTGTGCGCTGCACAACAATGAGTATTCTGAATTCAGAACTCTCAAGGTTAGGAGCAGAGATGTAATTCTTGTTGCTCATAAACCCTATTTATGAACACAGGAGACTGCAGAAACTGATTTTTAAAACATCCGTCAGATTCAACAGCCAGTCAAGACTCATTGATTGGTCATTGGTCACTGGTACACAAATTCTCTATTTATACATATGATAGTATGGTATTAATTTTCCATTTCAGTGATTAACTATGAACAAAGGTTAGAAAACACAAGAGTGCTGGATATCTACTGAGTAATCATGTACTGCAGTGGAAACATAGCATGTTGAGTTAACCTTGAAAAGAAGAACAGCAGAGGAGAGATAATGTCGTTCTTTTCTCCACAAAAAAGAGGAAATGAACTTGAGGTCATTCCTACTTTCTTGGGCACTGACTGTTATCATGGAGGTGGTTTGCTTGAGAGATTTTATCAACAATAGTTTGTGATTACTACTGGGCAATCCAGAGAACTACATTAACATTGGCCTCAGAGGAATTTTTCCACATGTCATCTCAGCCAGAGGCTAAAGAGCCATAAGAGAAGTTACGGAGGACAGCTAATTAGAAATGGGACAGGGGGATGGAATTGAGTATAAAGATTTTTAAAAAAATTTAAAAATCTATTATTCCCAAAGTTGTAATAGTATGTGTCCTTGTGTGTATTTCTAGCTCCTTTCCTCTGATGCCCTATGACATTCTCACATTTTCAGTTACATTACATATTCAATCAGACAGCAAGCTTGGAGGAATATTATGTTTGGTTTTTTTTTTTCCTTTTCAGGAATGAAATCCTATAGCATAACTTTTTCATGAAGGTCATTACTGCAAGTTAAAAAAAATAATTGAGACATTGAGTATATGCATTTATTAGGGATCTTCAGATGTCATAAATCATAGGTTTCAAAACATTTATGACTAGAATCTGTAACATTTAGATATGAGATGAAGAAAATTATGGGTGTTATCTGAAAGTTAGTGTGTTCGTGGAAGCCTTTTCACATATCTTCCTTCCCCGATAATTAGACAATGGCAAAAAAATGTTGGGTTTTTTTTATTTGGGTTTTTGGTGGGGTTTTTGTTTGGTTTTTTGTTTGTTTCTTACCCAGTGTAGAGTTTGTCAGCTTTCTAGCACCTTCTGTTAGATTCCTTTACCACAGAGGACTAACTAGAAGTCTACAGCATCTCCAACATAGCTCATGTTTTTTCAGATATCTGTACATTAGTTCTCTTGGATGCAATTATCTTAAACATCTGCAGTTCAGGAAACCACAGATGATCTAGTCATTAAAGTCTTTTTTTATATTCAGGGACAAAAATGGTATTCTTAGGATACAAATTGTTTAACTTGTTCTACATATTTAGTTAAGGTGAAATTATTCTTTTTTTCCTAAAAATGAATGCTTATTTCCATTATTTAGTTAATCTGAGTCAGACTGTTTAAAGGAAGACATTGTATTATTCCAAATATCATTTCATGGGAACTGGTATGAGTGGTTTGTCTCAAACGACCTGTCTCGCAAGATAACAGAACCTGAGGAGGCAGGATAACATTTTTTGTGGACTCTCACCGCACAAGGGACATGATTTTGCGAGCATCTGAAGGGTCTCAGACTAGGGCCTCCATTCTCCCAAGGCTGGAAGAGCCTGTAGACTCTTGATCTGAAAGTAGCCTCTCTGACAACTTGGACATTACGCTTCCTCATTTGATAAACCATCCGGACACTGTCCCTGCAAGGGCAGCCCCTCATTCAGTAGCCACCCTGATAACCAGGATCTTGTCCTTATCCGATAAGGAACAGTGACAGGCAAGCGGGGCCCTGCAGAGGTGGAGCACCTGCTTGCAAATATCTGTTGTGAGGCCACTGAATGGGGTCATTGTTTCATCAGCCCAGTTAAGGGGGCCAAATGACCACTTGGGACCTACCTTCCCCACTATCTCATTTCCAGAACACTCTGCAACTCAACGCTGAGTCTGCACAAGATATGCTAGGCCTCCCCAGAAGGGTGGGGTCAGGGAGCATAAAAGATGCAGATTTGAGATGTCTGATGTGTGCCCATCACCCAAGGACCACAACTTTATTACGATCTACACTGAATCCCTGTGTGGTGATATCTTACTTTTTCTCTTTGACTCTCTCAGCCTTTCTCTACATCTCTTACGTTCTCTCTCAACTTCTAACCTTAATCTCGGCACACAATAGTAACAGTGTTTCTAGTTTTGCTAAATTCTACTAATTTGCGTTGCTCTGCGTATATAGTTTAGTGTGGTTTTGTCTGCAAGCTTTATAATTCCACTGGACCTCTTGAGTAATTTTTGTTCTAAAGCTCTGCCAAGGAAGAGGCTTAGTACAGCTCTGAAGACACTGCTGTGATGTACTGGATATCATCTTTGTAGGCTGAGCAAAATGGACTCTGTGTAGATCTCTATGGCCTTTAGAACTTGCCCCTCTGAGCTGTTGGAGAAACCTCCCTGCCTTCAGGGTGAGACAATTATTTCAATTATTTTTTGATGAATAGTAATTCTTGGTTTGCTAGACTTTGTTCAGATAACTACTACTGAGTTTTCTAATGATGTCTCTAAATTAAATTTCCAGCAGGGACACATTCATTCTTGATAGTAAGAGTGGCACATTTAATATATACATCTTTAATTTTTTAAAATGAAGTGTTGAGCTGTTGTGGAAATCTGTACTACAAATGTGAATAAAATAATATTTTCAAAATTTCTAAACTTGTCTTATTCGCGTGCTGTCTGCTGTGATAAAACTCAAGGTGGAAGGTACTTAATAAAATGACTGACAGGCAATATAATGCAAGTTGCTACAAGCAGCTCTAGTTCCGTAGCACACACTTCAGCCTAAGCCCCGTATCTGTGAAGAATGATAATTAAAGAAGAATAAATACACGATATTTAAAGTGCCAGTTCTCTGTGATTGAACAGACATACCACGGTACACTTTTTATTTTCATTCTTTTCTTTTCCGAAAAGTACTTTTTCGGTTTCTATTATATATTCTGTTTACCCGTAAACTCGAGTACTCAGTGCTAAGGCGTTATTCAATTCCCAAAGTTTAAATTGTGATAACGCTTCCCTTCCTTTCTCAGCTGGTTATCGAGTTGCATTTAAATGAGGTATTTTTGCTCTATACTTTTAACATTATAAATAAACCCTTCTGGTGTTCTAACTACATATGTATGGAAAATTTTTGAAAGACAGAAAAGCTGTTCAGAACTTGAAAACAACTTTTTAAAATTATTATTGATTTGTTGGGTTTTTTTTCCAAATGAAGATAAAATTATAAACTTTACAGCATAATTCTTTGTTTTCACTCCTGTTCTTACCTCTGCCATCAAAGTGGTTCCAAAGAATGTTTATATGATAAACATGTAAACTTACATTTCCATATGTAAGCAAACTCAAAAATTTTAAGAGTTATACCCGTGGACTGGAAAGTGGCATGTTTCTTAAGAAGCAGGATGAAAACACGTTTCCCTATGCACTGGTAGGCCACATGGATGTAGACTATCAAGCACTGAAAATATATATATAGTAAAAAACATTCTTTTTTTTTTTAATTTAATCTCTGTAATAATTTTTAAAAGCAATTGTGGGTGTGTTTTTTTAATCAAACAAGGGTTTTTTCTCCTACAAAAACTCTATGACAATATTCACATAGGGAAAAGTCTGTGTTGAAATTAAAATATTATTTCTGTAAATGGGCCCTATCTACAATATTCTGGTAGAAGATCACATCTGTATTAAAAGAATTAATCTCATACAAGTGCCAGGTGACTCCTGTATCTTAGGTAAGGCTGGAGGTGTACGAGATCGTTGTCTTTCTTTGAAAGGTACTGGTATCTTACTGTTGAGAACAGGTCTGATTTCTCTTTTCGCCCCCCCCGCCCCCGCTGCATCACTTGTATATTATCCCATGGTCGACCTTCCTATGAAGTAATTAAAAGTACAAAGTAGAGGAGGAAATGTATATCCTTCTAAACAAAAATAGTAGCTGCTGTTGTATGCCTTTGGATAATTTCCTTCATAGAGTTCACATTTGCATCCCACATGGAAAAAAGTGCAGTAGAGTAAGTTTCCTCCATGTAATCTCATAAAAAGTACACTGAGATCACACTGCATAGGGGAATTATAAAACTATTGTATCCTTTTGTTGATGGAACTATATATGGTTTTCAGAAGCAAACAATTTAATAGCAAATCTCTAATCTATATATTTAGACATAGAAATTTGAGCTTAATTTTTCTCTTAAGAAAAAATGTTTCCAAACCTGACTTTTCTAGTGATATGAAATTTTGAAATTTATTAAAAGAGCCGCTTTAGGAAATAAGACATTCTATTTATTGTCTATAATCTTTTCCAGAATGTGTATGATGAATCTCTCAGTGTGGCAAACACTTAGATGCATTTGTAAAGCCCAGAGCAAGTGATATCATCATGTCACTCATAGCAATCAAATATTATTTAAAGTATAATAAATCAGAACAAAATAACATGTCAGGTATTCAAAGGTTATGAGCAACAGAATTGCAGTACAAAGTCATTGGCAGAAGGGGAAAATCACTACTGCAATCACACTGCAATTATCCAGTTCTAGACTTCTTTATATGAAAAGTGGAATTGTAACAGTTTAATGAAACAGTGACAATAGTTGTAAGCTAGAATTTTTGTCTTCTTGAGATTTGACTTTACTAGGATGCTGTTGAGAGGCCAAAGGAACAAAATTAGTAAGTGACTAAAAGCCACCTTATGTTACTGTATCAGAAAACATCTGTCATGATGCCTAAATCCATACAATTTAGTCAGAATAAAATCATCAGAGTACAAAGTATAGTAAAAACGACTCCATTATTTTCTTTCTTCATGACATTTTGAGAGTTACTAATAATGCTTAAACATAGGCAACTGGCATTGGAGTTTCCAGTCAGAATCAGAATATTTTAGTAAGGTTCCTGTTCTGAATCATCCTCCAGAACAGTTTATCCCCAGCCCACCCACACCCTTCCCCCTCTTCCTTTCTCTATGTCCTCCTTTGTTTTTCTCCCTTTCTTTCTCTCTCTCTCACTTGCTCCCTGGGTAATATGAAACACCAAGGAGACTTTCAATGACTCCTGCAGTATGATATTGTTAATATTGCCCTTTTCTTCTAAATTTAGAAAATATGCATTCAGATTATTAGCATTGATTTAACTGGAGTAAGATAGTGCACAAGGCATGAATGTATTCTTCATGCAAATAAAAGAGGTAAGTACCTCTGATTACTATGTCATAATCAGGGAAAATTTGTCTCTCCAGCAGAAAGGACCTCCTTAATGAATTATCATTCTGTTTGGTTATGTGAAGAATTGGACCAAAACCAAACAAAATGCTGATGGTTCATTTTTATCCTAAATCCCTGAAGTTTAAAATAGGGCAAAATTCATTGCTCTAAGATATTCTAATTCAAGTGTGTAAACTAATAACCATGAAGAAGAATTCGTAAATGAGTTCATCAAAAGTCGAGAGACCCATTAGGTGGGAAATCACAAAATGATTTTTGAAGTCATAAAATCCCTTAAATGTACTGCAAATTTATTGTAAATACTGCCTGGTTGATCTTGCAGTCTTTTGGCTGCCAAAATTCTCCTTGATGCCAATGGGAGTTTTGCCATTATTTGAATTTTAAAGGCAAGTTCTTCTATAAACACCCCAGTAGTCTAAAACATTACATTTTATTATCTCCATGAGAACTATATTCTTTATAAACTTAATAATACTGACTAAATTTGTTCCTGACTTGAGGCTCTGAGAAAAGTAATACAGCTATAAGACCATATCTAAGCTTTACTTAGGTTTACAAGTAAGCAACTGGGTGTACTCTTCATGCCTTGCTGATTTGCTGTCTGCCACATGCCCACCTAGATATCTGCTAGTATGCAGGTGCATTTGGTTCTGTGGGAACTGTGGACCGATATGTGAAGACCCATTACCATAGCTCAAGTAATTTGACTTGTTAGTACACCGACTGTTTCTATTAGGATAACTCAACCTCGATGATGTTTCTGGGCAGCTCTGTGTGATGCACAAAAGACCATCATGAGGGCTTTTGCTTCATGTAAAATCTTGCCATGTGCCAAGCAACATCTTCAAATCCAATGATGCATAGGAAAACAACCATGCTTGTAAATATATCTTAATATGTCACTCCCTATCCCCTGCTGCTCAGTGAAAATTGTTTCTGCACTTGCTATGAATTTCAGTGAATTAAAGGAATGCGCCTTGCTTATTTTACTGTTAACTGTAACTATATTTGCTGAGTTAAAAAAACCAAAACAGAACACTAAAAAAGCCAAACAAACTATAGTAGAAGCTAAATATTAAGGACTAAACACAAAAAAGGACTTCAAATTCACAAGAAGCAACAGACTCCATGGTCCCTGTTGGAATTTTGTCAGCTTAGGTTTTATTCAAAAATATTTTATTATTCAGTGTTAGGACAGATACATTCATTTAGCATGCTGGACATCAGACTGGGTAAAGAACTTGTGAATGTACAGTGGGACAACAATTACATGGAAAATATTTGAAGTATTTACAGTAACCAATCCTATTGCATAGCAATATTCCTGTGCCTCATTTCCTAGGCACTTCAAATGCTATCACACAAAATACTTTTCTACAAAAAACTCATTTCCCAGTGTCATTTCTCGGTGTTGTGTAGCTGGTGTGAAATGAGCCACTTACTCTCAAAAATAACTGTTGTTGGTTGTCAGAAGGCAGTTTGATCAGCTATCAATGCTCTGTATGCTGTAATAAATTGGCAATGCTGCCATTACAGCCCAGTCTTTACAGGAGGTAGAGCTGTAGCTTTTTTGAACTGTGTTCTGGTCATCCTGTAATCCATTGAGGATGACTGGACCAGATTATGCATATAACAAAAATTCCTAAAGAAAATCAAGTTTACTAGAAACTATTCTGGTGTTTCCAAAGGTCTTTCCTCCTGGACCAGCTCCACACAAATATTCCATTATCATTCTGATATAGCAAGTTTGTTTAATTTTTTTTTTCCTTTGTGTTATATATATATATATATATATATACATATATATATATATATATTTATATAAAAAAGAGACCAAACCAAATGAAAACCAAAATAAAAACCAAAACTAAACACTAAAGGTTAATTACTTGTAGCATATTAAGGATCCCTATTATAACATGTCTGAACACCTCAGCATCCTTGCCAAATGCCATTTTTTAATGATTACATATTGTCCTGTGGTTTTTTTTCCTCTGGCTCTGCAGCCCCTCGATTAGCTTCTTTCGCCCATCCTCCACCTCTTAAAGAGGTAGGGGGGCTTCTGTTTTCTGACCTTTGTGGCCCCAGCTTTCCGCTGAGGGATAAACCACAACACATACTATCAATAATAATATAATTATACTATATGGAATTAATTTCTACCTGTATTTACAAATGAAAAATTTATGCTCCTCTTTTCTGTTCAATCGCTGGAATAAGTTGATTGTGCATAATTTAAAAATTGATACATTTTGTCCTGTTTGCATTGCAGATGGAAATGTATGCATTTCATACATATATTTTAAATTGCATTACATGTACAAATTAGTAAGCACATACCTAAGTTATTCCAACATTCTCTGTGTAAAACTTACATTGTTTTGTTCTGTGATTTTGAATATGTGCTAAAAGTCATTAAGTTATTTGAATCTCGAGAGTCTCTTTAATTGGTTGCTTCTTCCATCCTACATCCTTGGTTGTTCATCATGGAAGAGACTGAAAGCAAAGCATTGACCAAAACCTTTTCACAGGAATTTCATAGTGGAAGTAAAACAAAGGTAGTCAGTTTCTTTGAAGAAATAATTTATTTTTTTTTAAGACAACTGCTTGCTACAGAAGAGACAGAGGGCAATATGACATAAGTGTGGTCCAGCAAAGTGAGTGTGTATTACTTTGAAAAGAAAAGAGTATTGTGAGTAAAGAGCTCTTCAGAATGACAAAATCTGTTCTGATGCCTAAATTATGTGGAATTTTCCATTAAAATGTAATACTTGTAATTACAGTAGTAAAATCAAAACAAGGTATTCAGTATACTTTAGAAGATACGGTTTGTATTTCAAGTTCAAGAAAAAGGGAGTTTGCTCAGCTCTCTCCAGGAGAACTCCAAAACACTTCTGTGTTAGTGTTTCAGATTTGTTGTTCATTCCTGACACCCCTATCTTAAAAGCTCTCCCAGGTGTATATTAAGCTGTGAAGTCTTCTGATTCTCTGACTTATGGTAATGCTTTTGGAATTGTTTACTGTGTGTTCCTGAGCTCTGATCCCAGAACTCGGTGATGAATTCCATTATTTCTAAGCTATATTTATGTATTTATCTCTATTCCAACAAACAGTGTTTGCTACAGCATTTGCAAATATTTCTGGAGTTCTAGAAGGAATCTATTGATTTTACTTTCTTTTAATGACTATTCAGAAAAAACATAAGACTGAAACACAAGAAACTTAATCTAGCATACTTCAGCAGAAATTCAATTCCCAGCTGTAGAAGAGAGGTTTTTTCCATACAAACACCAAGAGATAGGACTGAAGTTAAACAGTTATTTTATTTTGACATTTGTATTCAAATCCTATTCATCCAAATTACGTTGCTCCTGTACCTGATCTTTTAACTTTCAATAAGCCTCTGTACACACACAAACATCTTTCTGTAAAATCTGTCTCTGGGTGTGTGTGCATATCTATGCATTGAGATCTCAGTGTACTTGTACATAGTGATACATATTGTTACATTAATTTGTATGTCTGTGTTTATACACACATGTGTAAGCAAATATATAAATATTTTTATAGCCTAGTGAAAGCTGATAACCTGTCTTTGGTAAATTACACATGTATTTACTTCAGAGATAATTTCTTGAAATCTACATTCAAATCTAGAAAGGCTGTCAAATCATCTTGGAAAATAGCCAATTTCATCAATGGAATGTTTCTGTCTTTTAAGTTAGGACTTGGCATTCCCCTTGTTAAACATAATGAGGCTCCTCTCAGACCATTTCTCCAGTCTTTTGGGGTTCCTCTGGATGGCAGAACAACTCTTTAGCATTTCAACCACCCCTCCAAGTTTTGTTTCCTCATCAAACTTGCTGAGGTGTACTCTGACCCATCATCCAAATCATTTATGAAGCATTCAACAATAGCATTCAGCTATTTTCAACAGCATCAGATCCAGTGCTGATCTTGAGGTACACCACAAGTCACTGGTCTCCAACTATACTTTGTACCACTGATCACCATCCTCTCAATCCAGCCAGTTTTCAACCTACTTCACTGTCCATACATGAAAAGTATCTCTGTAAGGATCTTGTGTGAGACATTTTCTAAGGCTTTAATGACCTCCAAACTGACAATATCCACTGCTCTTCCCTCATCTACCAAGACAGCAATTTCATGACAAAAGGCTATCAAGTCGGATAAGCATGACTTCTTCTTGGTGAATCCATGCTGACTACTGCTGAAAATGTTGTCATTCTTTATGTGCCTGGAAATGGTTTCCAGGATTTCCTGGAAAAGTTGGCTCATGTAGTTGTCAAGCCACTCTTCATGATATTTGAAAAGTCATGGTGGTCAGGTGTAGTTCCTAGTGACTGGAAGAGAGGAATCATCACAGACATTTTTAACTAGGTAGGAAGGAGGACCCTGGGAACTACTGATCTGTCAGCCTCACCTCTGTGCCCAGGAAGATCACAGAACAAATCCTCCTCCACATGGAGGACAGGGAGGTGATTCGAGACAGCCAGCATGGCTTTACTAGGGGTAAGTCATGCCTGACCAATCTAGTGGCTTTCTACAATGGAGTAACTGCATCAGTGGACAAGGCATGAGCTACAGATGTCATCTGTCTGGATTTCTGCAAGGCCTTTGACACAGTCCCCCAAAACATCCTTTACTCCAACCTAGAGAGGGGTGGATAAGGAATTGGATGAATGGTTGCATCCAGAGGGTGGTGGTGAATGGCTTGAATTCCAGATGGAAGATGGTGACAAGCAGAGACACTCAGGGTGCTGCTTAATATCTTAATGATACTGACAGTGGGATTGAGTGCACCCTCAGCAAGTTTCTTGATGACACCAAGCTGAGTGATGAAATTAATGTGCTGGAGGGATGGGATGCCATCCAGAGGGACCTGGACTGGCTGAAAACGTGGGCCCAGGTGAAGCTCATGAGGTTCAAAAAAGTCAAGTGCAAGGTCTTGCACCTGGGTTGGAACAAGCCCTGTTATCTATACAGGTTAGGAGATGACGTGTTTGAAAGCCCTGAGGAAAAGGACTTGGGCGTACTTGTGGAGGAGAAGCTGTATCTGCAGCCCAGAAGGCCAACTGCATCCTGAACTGCATCAAAAAAAGTGTGGCCAGCAGATCAAGAGAGGTGATTCTGTTCCTCTTCTCTGCTCTGGTGAGTCCCCACCTGGAATACCGTGTCCAGCTTTGGAGCCCTGAACACAAGAAGGATATGGACCTGTTGAGGCGTGTCCAGAGGAGGGCCACAAAAATGATCAAAGGGCTCAAGCACTTCTCCTAAGAGGACAGGTTGACACAGTTGAGCTTGTTCAGCTTGGAGAAGAGAAGGCTTCAGGAGCACCTTATAGGGGCCTTCCAATACCTGAAAGGTGCCCATGAGAAAGCTGGGGAAGAACTGTTCACAAGGGCATAGGATGAGAGATAATGGTTTTAAACTAGGAAAGGGTAAACTTAGGTTGAATATTAAGAAAAAAGTCTTCTATATGAGGGTGGTGGGTCACTGGAACAGGTTGCGCAGAGAGGTAGTAGAGGCCCCATTCCTGGAGATATTCAAAGTAAGGCTTGATGTGGCTCTGAGCAACCTGATCTAGTGAAGATGTCCCTGCTTAATTCAGAGAGGTTGGGCTAGATGACCTATAAAGGTCCCTTCCAACCTTCTACATTCTATAATTCTATGATTCTTTGTTTAGTTCTTCCATCACCTCCCAGGGGATGGAGGTAAGTCTGTGATGTTTGCTTTCCTTCAGTACTCAGGTACCTCTCACAATTACTGTGACTGAAGATAATTAAGAGTGGCCTCAAAATGGGATCAGCCAGCTATCTCAGCCTGTGTAGATGCATCCCATTTTATCCTAGCCAATTTTGCATGTCCAGGTATTCTCACCTGATCAACCAAGGGTAAGAGTTCCTTGCTCCAGACTTTGTGTCTAGTCTCGTCTGAAGGAAGACATTGGTGATAAAAGAAAGAGGAGCAAAAATGAGGGCTCCCTATGCAATGAAATGTGCCAGTACTAGGACCAGCACTGCTTAACCTCTTTCTTGCTGACACAGATAATGGGATTTTGTACACTCACAGCAAGTTTGCTGATGACACCAAGCTGTGTGGTATGATTGACATGCTGGAGGGAAGGGAACCTCAACAGTCTGGAGTATTGGGCCCATGTAAACCTAATGAACTTCAACAAGGCCAAGTGCAAGGTACTGCAGGTGGTCCTGGTAATCCAAAGCACAGCTACAGGCTGGGCAGAGAATGGATTGAGAGCAGCACTAAGGAGAATGACTTAGGGTTGTTAAGTGACGTAAAGCTCAACATGAGCTACCAATACACGGCTGCAGCCCAGAAAGCTAACTGTATCTTGAGCTACATCAACAACTACATGACCAGCAGGTTCTGGGAGGTGTTTCTGCCCCTCTGTTCTAGTGATACCACACCTGTAATATTGTATTCCACTCTGGAGTCCCCAGTATTTAAAAGCATTGCGCTCTTGGAGCGAGTTGATTATGATGATGAAAAAAGATGATCAGAGGGCTGGAGCACCTCTCCTGTAAAGACAGGCTGAGAACGTTGAGCTGTTCCAGCCTGGAGAAGAGAAGGCTCCAGGGAGACCATATTGCAGCCTTCCAGTACCTAAAGAAAACCTACAAGAAAGTTGGAGAGGGACTGTTTATAAGGGTGGTGGAATGAAAGTACAAGGGGTAATGGCTATAAACTGAAAGAGGGTAGGTTCAGATTATATATTAGAATGACATTATTTACTGCGGGAGTGATGAGGCACTGGAACAGGTTGCCCAGAGAAGCTGTGGCTGCCCCCCTCCAAGGTATTGTTCAAGGCCAGGTTGGATGGGGTTCTGGGCAACTTGATCTAGTGTAGGTTGTCCCTGCCCATGGCAGGGCGTTAGAACTAGATGATCTTTGAGTTCCTTTTCAACCCAAACCATTCTATGATTCTATGATTTTATAGACATCAGGGAGAACTTTGTATTAGTCTCTGTCTGTGTGCCACCTCACTATGAAGGGTGCTCACACACCTTGAAGTACTTATGTCTGTTAGTGCATAAACAAGGACATTAGTAGTCAAGCTCTTAATCCTCAGAGTTCAGTGCAATACAAGTGGTTTCGTGGATTTGGTTGCATTGGTTTTTTTGGTTGTGATTTTGTTGGCAGGAGAAGGAGGAGGCTGGAGGTTGCTTGTCTGTTTCTATTCCATGAACATTTTTCTTGTGTGGGCAAAGAAGGCTGGAGGTGCTTTCTGTTTCTACTATATGTAAAATATATAAATATTTATGGAACTTAAAGGAAAGCTGAGAAGAAGAAATTACTCTTGCATTACTTATACAAATACATAGATGTATGACCGCAATTCCTCTTCACAGTTAGGTGTCCTGATACTGTCAGCAATCTCACATGAACTTTATTCTATTGGTCAAGAGTTTCAAAGCCTTACTCGAATGTAATGGCTTGGGAGGTCAGGATCATGCAGGGAAAGAAAGTTTTTCTTCCAGTTAGTGCCAATCCTGTAGAGAGTCTTAATACTAGAGAAGAATCCTTGATCTGGTTTCTGAATTTCATGAGGAGATAATAGACCACTGGGGTGATGTGCTCATCATGACCTCTGCTACTAAGCAGATGAGCTAACATGGCCTGAAGGTTTTTCAGGTTGCATGGCACCTGAATCAGGGCAGAAGCTTGAAGCTGGATTTCCACATCTCAGTGTAAGCATACTACTGCAGTTTTTTAGGTTTGTTTTTTTTCTTGAAAGAATCTTTTTAGTTTGCATTGATAGCTAAGTATTCAGAAGGTTACTACATACAAAATGTGAAATGGAAGACCTATAATAAAGCTCCTGTTTCAGAGCAGTCAAAAAAATCAAACTAAAAATGCATCAGTACATCCAAAATGTGCATTCAAAACTTCAAGTTAAAGTGATAGTCACGGGCTGGACACAGCAAGGGTATAAGGATCACGTTGCCTGCCTCTTTGTCATCTGTGCAATATATCACAATCCAAAACACCCCTCATATGTTGAATGAAAATTCAGATATGTTGGAGGTTGGAAAGTCAAATAACATATACCCAGAGATCAGTAAAAGGAAACACTAAACAGAAGGGTGTTCATGCTTATTTGTCCAAGAGAGGCTTTCCAGCAGACACCTTCTTCCATTCAGGCTATAAATGGTGGAAAAAAGTTTTAGCAGTAGAAGTAGTATTCATATGACCAGATATAATTTAATCCATTAAATCTCTTTATAATCACTGAAAAAAAAAAAGTACTTTAAGATGCAGTTCATTTAATCCATAAATAGATTTCTAAAAAATGACAAATGATTTTCAGCCTGTTACTCTGTGTTGACTATAGAGAGAAACAGACAAAACCATTTATATTGGGAGTATGTAAATTTAGAGTTCATATGTACTTCTTGGATATCCTGGACATGTGGAAAAGGATATAAAACAGAAACATATGCCTTGGAAATCAATATATCTCTACCTATTTGAAAAATAGATACAGTCCTTGATTTTTTTTCTGTTGCTCAGAAAGTAAATAAAAGAAACTACCAAGGGTATTCTGGGATATGTACTTGTTCTTCCTGATTGTTACAAGAAAAAACCCTGCAGTTTGGATAGTATAGCCAAGATCACAAGCAAAAGAGTTTATACTTTTATTAATGTCACATAATCCACTAGCAATCAGTGAGCTACACTTTCAGGATCAATATCAGTAATGCAAAAAGACAAGCCACAACTCTAGATGTTTGAAAAAACATTAGTAACTACCTGCACATTTCAAAACACCAGTCTTCAAACAAAATCCTCCAAATTTAATCTTCCATCCACAGTTCCTATGCCCCTAGTCTGGAGGCACCCATATGCAGGCAGTGATGTTGGGAGGGAAAGATGGACACAGTCCATTAATACATGGCACTGAGGCTAGTGTCACTGTCAAAGTTTTGGATTTTTTTGACAAGGGGATGGTGTACAGAGAACTGGGCTCACCTTTCTGAAAAGGGAACAAGTCTTGGCCCTGATCCTTGTCTGCTCAGACAGTTTCTCTGTATTCCTGACAGGTTACCTGTCCTTGTTTCCTCATCCATGCAGGCCTCTGGGCATTTTTGCCTGACTTCCTCTTTTTATGGGACACATCGCTCCTGAGTGATGCTTGAGCAGCAACCAGCTTGTTTTGGCCCCTCTTTCCTCCAGGGAAGAGCCTAACCATTTTGTGATACTATGATTCTTTAACTGGCAGTTCGGGTTCTCCACTTGCTCACCCCCTGGTGCAGATGTGATTATTGCAGCTTTGTGGGAAGAAGCACCCCACAAGGTCCCCTGCACCCGTCAGTGGGGGAAAAGGGTACTGGATTCTGGCCCCATGCTGACACCCCTTGATCACATGCAAACTCCTGCGTTGTAGTGCATCTGTGTGGCTCAATTTGGGCTGAGGTTGTGGGGGTGTTGTAGAAGCAATGTGGCAGGCAAAAACTCAGTATGACTGCTGTGTCTTGTCTTTCCCTTGTGCAATGAATTTGTATAGTGGTTATTTGGTTTTGGGGTTTTTTTGGTTTTGTTTTTTTGGTTTTTAACATTTGCCTTTTTAGATTGCCTCCTCCTTTGCTTCAAAAGTTCCTGAAAAACCTTGTGTAGCATTTAATCCACCTGACTGCTGTCTTCCTGCCTAACATCCACAGTTCAGAGCAGGTGCTCATCTTCCCTCTCAATATGACAATATTTTGGACAAACATAATTCAGACAGATTTGTCTATTTGATCTCTACATATACTCTATGCTATCATATTCTTATCTTAGCAGGTGGTTTTATGCAGGCTGTTGGCCAAGGGTGGGTGCGCACCCCCATTCTGATTTCAGTAATCATGGCTATTACAAGCAAGCCCAGCACCTGGTGTATTTTTGAAGAAGAAAAGATTTTGCAGAAATGCATTAGAATGTCTATAATGCACTTTCTGGATAAGTCCCAGTAATGAAGACTAAAGTATCATTCATTTCTGTATTTTAGGGAGCTGGGTATGTATGTTCTTCAACTGTCTTTCTGGACATGTAGAGATATCTAAGAAGACTCAGTTTCCCTAATGAATTAAGATACTTACAGGGTTGATGACATTTGATGTGCGGTTATTTTTAATCAGAATTTTGTAATCAGGAAGTTAGGCCTAGACTGAGCCTTGCATTTAAGACCCAAATTACTAATGACATTTTCCCTACCTGCTTTTATTTATTTGGATTTTAAAGCTAGCTGATATTCATCAGTAGTAGTGAGTATTGGGTCTCTTCCTCTAAAGAGCAACTTCAACAGGCAGGACAGGACAGCCCTGAGAAAGTAATTTGGTCTGGATTCTCCAGAGTACTCAGCCTCCCAGTCTGAAAAGGCTGCTTCACCCACATACCTGTTACCTGCTCCATGCAAGTAAGAATCACAGAGTCACAGAATCACAGAATTGTAGGGGTTGGAAGGGACCGCTTAGCTCTGGTAAGTAGGTCTCTTCAGCTGCACATTCAACCTGAATCATCGTGACTTGTGGTTACAGGAAGGATGTGCATTTTCACCATGAAAATGTAATCCATGAAAATGTAAAATCACAGAATTGTAGGGGTTGGAAGGGATCTCGACAGATCATCAGGTCTAATCCCCTGACAAAGCAGGCTCCCAACCTCATATTGCACAGATAGGTGTCCAGACAGGTCTTGAATATCTACAGAGATGGAGACTCCACCACTTCCCTAGGCAGCCTATTCCAGGGCTCTGTTGCCCTCACTGTGAAAAAGTTCTTCTGCATGTTGTTGCGGAACTTCCTATGCTCTGAACAGGACTAGCAGATGTGACCCAGGATTTGTAAAAGATCTGGAGCAGTGGCTGGAGGGTAAGTAGGATACATAAAGAAATCTCTCCATTGGTGTCTAAATCATTACATTATTTGGGGAAAAATTACTCCAGTTCTTCAATAATTATTCCAAAATGCTGCACAGAAAAATCCCTAAACTAAAATGTATTTGAGCTTTAGTAACTGAAAAAATAACAAAGCATCACTATGATAAAGAGATTTTTACACACATTCTGTTATTCCTGCTATTTGGTTTCCTCAAGGAATTATGAAAATAGCTTAGAAATTGAATTTCCAAGTATCTAAACTTCAGGCAGATACCGGCAATTATATGGAGAACTCATGGGGTTCTTCTAGCATTCCTAATTACAGTCATTAGAGCAATTTTAGCTTGATTTCATACCCCACTAATGACCTTCACAGATTCTAAAAATCCTATATAAGAATTTCTTTTGGTTATGTTCATTATACATTTTGTACAGCATATCAGCTACAGTATCATGATCTCTGCCTTATATTGCTGTTCTAAAGTTTGAATAAACTGATGAAAAAAATAAAATTCTGAAACAACAAATCACATCACAATTTTTTTGCAGAGACAGCTTGTGCATTGTTGTCTTTTTCTCTTCTGCACTTCAAATCTGAAAAAAATAAAGCTGCACTTAGTGAAAATATAAAATATACCTTCTACTTTACTAAATATTTTACAACTATTTTCTACATAGAAATGCTGCAGGTTAACATCAAAACTTCTGCATTGTACATGCTGGCTACATGTATTTGAGTAAATTAAATTTTTCTGAGGGTAAATAGCACTGAACAAATCAAATCCACACTTTTAAAATCCAATATATCCTTCAAAATGGAGTTATTGCCTACTGAATATGGTCTCTGGTTCAGGTTAATTTACAGATTACGCTTGGGAATTTATTGTCAGTGTACTGATTGACCCAAACAAAGATCACTGAGATTATTCTAAAATTTTAGGAGTACTTTGTACAGATATCTACATATGTATATAAAATTAACACATATTGTATGAAAGATTCTTTCAAATCCTGATACTGTTCCACAGGTCCCATAAATTGCTGATAAATTAATTCTATCTCAATCCACAACAAAGTAAATGCTTGTAAACTACTTGGATATGGTAGTGGCAAAAATTAAATCATGGCATCATGGTGTTCAAAACAAGAACTCACAGGAAATTATTTTAAGAAGCTCAAAGTAACCCTTTGCTGTGTCTGTGGCACAGATATTCCACTTCAAGAAGCATTTGTCTGCCTGTTTCATAATAAAGTTTTCTTTTGTCTCTCCCAGTAGTCAGATGGCACCTATGCCAGTAAGGAAAGGCTGCATTTTTCACCTTATATAGATTCCATATGCTTTTGATAAGACTATCATGCAGGGGTTTTTTTTTCATTTTTTTATTCCTTCAGATTCCATTTTTAAAAGTCATAAAAGCTTTTTTAAAATATATTATTTTAATGAAGTTTTTTTTTAATCCCAGGCAATAACTAAGTATCATACAGTTGCTCACTGACCCCTACCCCTCCTTCAGTGGGATGAGGAGAATGGGAAAACAAAAGCAACTAGTGGGTTAAGATAAACACCATTTAATATAATAAAAAAGGAAGATAATAAATAATAATAGCAATACAGCTGATGCACAAACGCAATTGCTTACTACATGCAAAAGGAAAGTAAAACCAACAACCTGATCCAAGCAGTGATTCAGCCTCCTGGTTATTTTCCCATTATATACAGAGCATGATGTTCTCTGGTAGGGAACATCGCTTTGGCTAGTCTGGGTCAGCTGTCCTGGCTGTGCTGTCTCAGCTTCTGAACTACCCAGTAACAACTGAAAACACCAATTGTGTTACCAATACTATTCTTATACTAAATCTAAAACACAGCACTCTACAGGCTTCTAGAAAGAAAACTAACTGTATCTTAGCTGAGACCAGAAGTAATTATTAGTTTTTTAAATAGTCTTTAAATGATAGATTGGTAAGTACTAATTTATTTCAACTCTAAACTTGGTGCTATTAGACCTCATTAGAAAAAATATTTATACCTGGGTTTTGTTTTTTTTTGAATATGTGGATAAACCAAAAATTAAATTCTTTTGCAAAATTGTGTCAGGTTTAGCAATGTTTTACTTTGACAAAAAGCATAATGAAAAATCTAAGTGTAAAAAAGTATATTTAGTATTTGGAGTGACATGTTCTGATTTTCCATTTTGAAAGGAATGGTCTGCTTAAAAAAAACAAAGGAGTTTTATCATTGTTACATATTAATTTTATTATTGGTATGGTTATTAGCTGTTGGAGCAACTCCTGAGAAAGGCCATAAAGATGATCAGAGGACTGCAGCACCTCTCCTGTGAAGGCAGACTGAGTTGGGTTGTTCATTCTGGAGAAGAGACAGTTCTGCAGATACCTCAGACCAGTCTTGCAGTACATAAAGGGCTGTTGCAGGAAAGCTAGGGTTTATCCATGAGTATAGTGATGGGACAAAGGGTTCATGTTAAAAGAAAGTTAAAATAAGATCAATTTCTATTAGATATTAGGAAGAAATTCTTCACTCTGAGGGTAGTGAGGCCCTGGTACAGGTTCCCCAGAGAGGTTGTGGCTTCTCCCTGCCTGGCAGTGATCCAGGCCAGGCTGGATGAGGCTTTGGGCAACCTGGTCTAGTGGAGGGTGTCCCTGTCCTTGACAGAGGAGTTAGAACTAGATTACTTTTGAGATCCCTTTGAACCCAAACCTTTCTATGAATCTGTGATTGCATGATTCTATGATTCTATTACCTACTTAATAATTCACTAATTAATGTTGAAAACAAAACTGATGTAATGGTATGAAAAAGAAATGGTGGTTTTGTTCAAGCTGTGCAAGTGTCTTTCTATTCCTTTAAGACTGATGTGAAGAAGCCTTACAGAATACATAACACCACAAAGCGCACGGCTCATCATGTTAGTCATCATTTGAATTGTTAGATTGATGCCACACAGGTCAATGCCTAGGAGGAAGATGGAATCAGGTAGCTTCACAGGTTGTTACTGAGCTTAATACTTTTGCAATTGGGCCAGAATCCTCCTTTTCCTTACATTACATCTTCCTTCTCTACAATCTCTCTCTGAATCCCAAGAGAAAAAACCTCGTCTTATTAACTAATCAGATTCTATCAATTCAATCAGCTCCTGCTGCCTATAAATAGTACCTCAGAAAACATTCTTCCACCATGCAGTGCTATTTCTGTGATTCGCTGTGTGCAGTCCTATGTTATACTGGTCTTGAGAGTGCTGAGATCAAATTGATCTATGTGTTTGGTTAATTTTCTAAAATGTAAGGTCAATATCTTACCAAAATAGAATGACCAAATATAGGTTTGAATAGAAAATAAAATACACTGCTGGGATGATAAAATTTATTTCCTCTACAACTTCTGGGGCATGTACTTTTTAATGTGATTATATGTGAGTTCATGTCATGCTGTATATAACCCCCAAAATAAATAATTTTTTTTCCTGATGAGATGTGATGAATACACATTACACAAGAGACAGTAAACCTGAAGGGGGAAGACACTTCTTAAGAAAACAACTTAATTACATATCAAAACTAATTAAGACACACCTGTCAACATTTGGGGTTTTTTTTAAGAAATTTTGTGCTATCAACTTACTCCACTGTGGCAGCTGTCTGTAATAGTACTGTCTTTCCCAACTGAAAAGTAAGGAACAAGTAGCTCGGGGAGTGATAATATCATCTTACACACAAGAGATTGATTTTCGCTGATCATCCTGCAGACTCATTTGCTTCTACTCTGCAAATGAACTCTTGAGGGGTTTTTTGTTTATTTATTTGTTTTGTTTTGGTTTTCTTTTAGATTTAGGGAAAACTTTACTAATTTTTTGCAGTTTTTCAGGACCATGAACTGATTTTTTTTTTTTTTATAGCTGCTTCCTTGAAAGCATTTCTCTGTCACCACAAAGAATCCTATACAGTAACTAGGCATAGGTGAATCTGATTGGAAGTCATTTCAAAACTGCAATGAAGCATTTAGATGGAATCTCCATTTTTATAGAATCATCGAATCATTTAGATAGGAAAAGACCTCCAAGTGTTAACCTAGGACTGCCAAGTCCAATCACTAAACTATGTCTGTAAGTACCACATCTACAGGGCTTTTAAATACCTCCAGGGATGGTGACTCCACCACTTCCCTGGGCATCTTGTTCCAGTGCTTGACAACTCTTTCCGCAAATAGATTTTTCATAATATCCAATCTAAACCACTCCTGGCACAACACATAGCTTTTTTTACTTGTCCTCCCTCCTAATACCTGGTAAAAGAGACCAATACCCACCTCACTACAACATCCTTTTAAATAGTTTTACAGAGCAATAAGGTCTCCTCCAGCCTCCTTTGTTTACAGTCTGAACTACCCCAGTTCCTTCAGTTATTCCCCATAAGACCTGTGCCCCAGTCTCTTCACCAGCTTTTTTGGACATATTCCAGCCCCTTACAGTCCTTCTTGCAGTTAGGGATCCAAAACTGAACACAGCACTTGAGTGCTGAGTACGGGGAACAATTGCTTCCCTTGTACTGCTGGCCACACTATTTTCAGATACAACTCAACTTCTGGTACAATGCAGAAGTAGTATTGACTCAGGTTCCAAGAATGAAATGTGGTCTCCAAGTTATTTGTTCTTAGTAATTTTCTTTTGCTTTTTTTTTGTTTGTTTGTTTGTTGTTTTTTGTTATTGTTGCAATGGTTTAGCTTTAATGTCAGTCTTTTTAAAATTGTACCATCTTTTCACTCAGTAGCTGCACTGATTTAAGTGTTCTATCAAAGAGATAATGCTACTATGGTACAACATACATGCAAATTGTACAAGGGTTTGAGAAGTCACAGAGCTCTTCACTTTTGAAGGACAATGACTTTCAAACTCTGCTGTTTTCTCCATTAAGAAAGGATTCAGAAGATGCTGGTGGCTATAGATCTTTGTGATGAATTCATAGGTGCCTGCTCCAGCTTCTTGACCCATACTGCTGCTGCTGGCAGAGGCCTCTAAAAGAAGATCCCTTAAATTGTATTCAGGTATTCCCACTAAGTAGCAATCTCTAGGATATGCTCTTATTTCTTCAAAGGTATCAAGCCTGGAGAAAGATTGATCTCTGGAATGTGATAACTAGTGAAATACTGGAGCTCAAGTTGTATACTGGAAAATTATAAACTGCACCTTAGGAAAAAACCTTTTGGGTCTGCTGCTCCAGAATGGGCTCCCATAGATCCTGCTATCATATCTACCAGCCCATGCAGATTATTTTCATTTTATGAAGTCTGACTCTAGTCTTAAGAAATTCAGTTCAACTTCTAGTCAAAGTAATGAATGGACTTTGGAGACCTATGTAGTTATTCAGTTTATTGGTTTGGGGACACATTTCATGTTACATAATTCTAAAACCTCAATTCAGAGCAATATCAACAAATGGTTGAAATAAAAAGGCAAGAAGGCAAGAAAATTTTGTTTTCTTATTTTCCAACATTGTATATATCTTCACAAGATAAAAAGATACTCTGATGTGATGATGAATATGTAAATCTCTATGCAGAATGAAGTACAGAATCAATCCTTTATTTCCTGTATTTTTTTTCACACAAATATTGAATAGAAAATAAGCTAATTGTCATCCTAAAACCATTTCTGATGCCACTCCTTGCCCTTGTGCATTATAATGCATGGGCCCAAAACTGTGGTTCTTAATTGAGCGGAACTACCATTGAAAACAACAGGATTTCATTTGATTAAGGACTGCAAAATACGTCCCCATGTGTGCACTTCTTTGTTCATGGTTAGTGAGACAGTAAGTCATGCAAAAGCTCTTTTTAATTACATTTTCAGATGGTGACATAATTGGTTGGAACAATCAATATCTTGCTGGATTCCTGAAGGTGAGACTTTCCAAATGAGACCACTGTCATACTTACTAAGAAATATAAAGCCTTTTCAGTAGATTATTAATATCCATTATGATTTGTATTCAATAAATAGAGAATAAGATACAAATTTGCATGTGATAGCTGTTTTGAGTTTGTCAAAATTCCCAAAATATTCGAAACATAACAGTTACTTTATTTTAGTATGGTTAAAACAAACAGATATGTTCCCTAAGAAAACTAGATACTGCCACCACAGAAAAGTTGTACCTAGAACCATCTAAAATATAGATATGTTGTCAACAAGCATGCAGAGAATTTTCATTAAAGGAGGTTTTTGTGTGTGAATGTGGTGGTCAGTTCACCAGGGAAAGAAAGAGAAACAGTCTGAAGAAAATTACCAATAAGGACCAGAAATCCACATAGGTAGTGAGATCTCCAATGAGAAAAAAAATATGTGAGAAAAAGCTTTAAGCTTAATTTTTAAAACTATGACAAAAATACACTGATTCTTCAATTTTTCCTCCTAACAGAGGAGAACACCTTGCATTTAGCTAAGCTAAAGGGATGCAGAGCACAAGGACTTCAAAGAATGTTATTAACACTTCTTATGTATTTTGTGGGGTTTTTTCCTGGATAAATTCAATGCTTTTCAAACTGAGCATATTTGACTGCTGAAAAGGGAAAATGTCTGAAATTCTAATAACAGGAGTTGCAATCATTTCTGAGTTACAATCAATTTTAAGATGTGTAAATTATTTACTGTACTTAATGACTTATGGATTGTATTAACAATAACCACATGCTCCGGTAGAATGTCTTTTGTAATGCACATATGCTTCCAAAATTATAATTCAACTCCTCTCCCATGTGGCTACTTTAAAAAAGCCTTGTAAGAGTGGAATGTATGGAAAATTATAAAATTGTCTTTGAAAACAGTGTATTCATTATTGATGGCACTTATTTCTCAGCATACAGCAGGACTTATGGAGCATTGTTTGAAAGAATAAATATATGTTTGAAGAATGAAATCTTCCCTGCCTCCCACACTTCATTATCCTTAATAATAGTTGGTAAGACCTAGTAAAGCATTTCCAAGTTGAAACCTTGGCATTTTTGTACTTAGTGAAGTAACATTCTCTGACCAGTGGAAAACATTTTCTCCTTTTTAAATGAAAAGGCCATTATTATCTGTTTTTGTGGAATATTTACCAGGGGCAGCTGCTGTAGGGTGTTTCACCAAGTTCTTTCCTCAAGATTGTGACACTGGTTCTAATTCTGATGTTAATATCCAAGATAGTGAAGAGTGTCACTGAACTTTATCTGATGCTAAGGATGATTAAGAGAGACAGGATCAGGTCCATGATATGCGTGATTTCTTTGTTAGTTGCTGACCTCCTTTATACATACTGACATGTAAAAAATGTATGCTACAGTTTAATTAATTTTTGAAAGAAGAAGGTCTAAAAGCTCAGTGTGTGAGCTACAAGTTATTTGCTTCCACGGCCAAAAATTTGGATTTGCATGGGAAAATGAACAGTGCAGGCATAAATTAAACTAAGCCCTATCCAGAAAGTAATTGGAATCAGCTTCAATTGCGGTAATTAGTAGGCTTAAAGAAGAAAAACAGCTCCATGGCGTAGCTATGCAGTTCACCCACCACCATTTTCACAGTGAGCATGTGTACTAAAATGATGCACAGAAAATGTTTGAACTTTGCTGTTTCACAGTGAATGAACGGTTAATTTGAAGGAAATACACTTCCAATATATGTGTGTTCTTGTGATTATGCAAGACACAGATGAATGCCATTCTATAAAGAAAAAGTTCATGCTAACAAAACAAACAAATAAATTAGTAGTATGGGAAATGATATGGAGCAGAGACCAAAGATGCCTGTGCAAGATGAGCTTGCACTGCCAGAGCTCAAGAAAAGAACAAGACTGAAAATTTATCAGATAAGCAACTCTCAATAGTACTGGGTTAAATTAAGGCATATTAGCTGAGGCTCAGCACAGCTCTGAATGAAATTTCAGTGGTTAGGTACCCTGGGGAGTTGATACGTGGAACTTGAGTAAGCTCATAACACCTCATATGGTACTACCACATAATAATCACCCACAAGAAGCACAGAGTGGGTCTTCAGCCTCCAGCAGATTGCTCTAAACCAATGTTAAATTCATTTACAGTTTATGACATGTCCTCCTTACTCTACAAAAGCAGAGGGAACTGTCTATAGCCAAGGTGAGAAGAAATTCACCTTGGTCTGTGGGACGGTAGTACTGCATGAACATCATCTACTGTTCTTAAGGAACATTAGGCAGCCACTAAAGACCAGCTTTATGACACCTAAATTCAATGTACCAAAGTTAAGGTCTAGCCTAAAGTTATCTCCTGCTGTAGCAGATGGAGAAAAGCAACCTGGAAAGGGGTAACTCACTCCAGGTACCGTAACATGCTACATAGTATGGAATGAATAGCTGGAATAATGTCTCAGAATTGACTGTCTATAATAAACTGCAATCTAATATGGATCAACTTAGCACAGGTCTGAGCCACAAGCTCTAGAATGAGGAACTAATTCAACTTTCAGCTGTCCTCAAAACAGGGAAAAGGTACAAGTGGTACCATACTTGTCATCTTTCCATACAGATACACATCTGTGCAGCTGGAGATTATGCCCTGGGTGTTTAAATTTGGTATGTTGTTCTTTACACACACTGTGAAACCTTTCTGACTGTCATGTTAGGACTTGTCAGCTCAACCTCTGAGCAAGGTTCTTTGTTTTGTAATTTTTATTAACTTCAGAATCGTGAAAGACAAAAGGTTGTTGCTCTCAACTTTCTCGGTAAGAAAATACTTATTCTCTGGATTTACTTTTTAAAATTATAGTTAGGATTTGACTTCCATATTGCACAAACATCAGATAGTCTCCCCAGCAAAAAGGAAGAAGAAAGCTTAAATATTTATGTGTGTGTGTATATATATATGGAATTGCGTTTTTTACTGGCAACAAAATAAATCTCAAAGTACATAATCTGTAAATTATGGGAGAATGTATATGTAAACCTGTGTTTCAGACAAAATTTAAATGTCTTTCATGGCCTTCCTGTCTTGTCCTTTTCCCCACTAACTAATGTCATACAGGATTTTAAAAAATGTAGATAGCAGCATGAAACAGCTGTTGCAAAATAGTTATTCCATGTAAGGTCCAATAGTGGATATTTTTACTTCTTTTTAAAGACTTGTTGACATGATAAAGATACTGAGAAACTAATATTATGACTATAGAAAGATTATATTGAACTGTAATTGCTGCACTTCCAATATAACTTCTACCTGCAGAGAAGTGTTTCTGCATCCCTGCATCTTTGCTCACAGAGAATTCCTAGAATAGTTCTTCTATTAATAAAATAGAAGGGAAAATTTCACAAAATCTCTAACAGTGCTCTTACTTCCCTAACTGCCAAACATCTTAATCTTCCAGTAGATTTGATACCTACTGGACTGCATGAATGTCTGGCAAGAAAATATACATTATTTATCATAAGTCATACATCTTTATTTTAAAGTCAGCTGAACAAACATTGCTTAGTGGTAAACACATTTTATTTTTCTATCTTCTAAAAAGGACTAGTAAGAATAAGACAGTTGCTGATTGAACTAATGCCAGTCTCATTCTTGACCAATGCCTCTCACACAGCAGAAAAAACAGACAGCTGCTTGGAAATGAGGCTGATGCACCTTTGCTTTTGCTAGAATCTAAGGAGGCAAATGTGGCAAACCCAGATGAACATTTATAAAGAACTGGGGCCCAAGTTGCCCTCTAGTAAATTTGTCCTTCTAAATGTTCCCATGCATATTGTTTCTTTTCAGGCTTTTACAGAAGTGAATCTGCTCATGACTTGGCTTAAAAGTTTTAGCGTGTTATGGAGACCATATTTCTGCTGACCAAGAAGGAAGCAGGATAGGCACACCAGCAGAGGATTTAACACTTCTTTTTATCTGCTTTCCTGCTTATCTTTCTGTAATAAGAATTTCAGTATAATACCGTTTCAAAACATTATCCCATAAATATTACCTTTTTCAAGGGAGAGGTATAAGAGGCATTTTATTCTTTTTTATTCCCATGCCCACTGAATAATAAATAATTCTAGTGAAATTTATAGGAAAGCAGTGTTACTGTGGAGCAGATTTTCTTCTTTCTTGAACATAATATAATTTAAAAAATAAATTAATGAATAAAGGTCATAAGTACTTTTCTACAGTTACTTTCAGTACAGGATCTATACTCAGTTGTCAGATTTGCTTAAGTCTGGTGTTAGTTATGTATGGAGTAGTGCTACATTGTTCACCATTCTCATATAACTGGTGCTCACTCCTTTCAGAAGTTGAACAAGATGAAAAACATGGAGCTGGTTTTTTCAATGTTTCCTGAACAGTATTTGAATGGACAATACAAAATTTCTTGCAGGTGCTTTTTACCAGTTGATATGGAGAAAAAATGTAAACTACTAACTCATATTTAGGAAATATAGCTGGAGCACAAAACTGTGGAGGAAATGTTAGAAACTGTCCAATTGCCTAGCAGGTAACCTGTTAGAATAAGTATTAATAGGTTGTTTAAGGCAATTAGAATACCTCCTTCCCACTCCTAGTAGGGCATTCCAGTGCTTTACTTCATTATGTATTCAGACCTGATTTATACCCATTTGTTTTTGCATCAATAGTAGAGAATCACAGAATCACAGACTGGTTTGGGTTAGAAGGGACCACAAAGATCATCTAGTTCCAACTCCCTGACATGGGCAAGGACACTTGCCACTAGACCAGGCTGCCCAAAGCCCTATCCAGCCGGGCCTTGAACAATGCCTTGGAGGGCACAGCCACAGCTTCTCTGGGTAACTTGTGCCAATCCCTCATTACTTCCACAGTAATTTCTTCCTAATGTCTAATCCATATCTACACTCCTTTAGTTTAAAATAATTATGTCTTCTCCGATCACTCCATGCCTTTGTTACTCTTTATCTTACCTGCAGGCACTCTTCATATACTGTAAGGCTGCTATAAGGTGTCCCCAAAGTCTACTCTTCTTCAGGCTGAACCAGCTCAACTCTCTTAGCCTGTCTTTACAGAAGAGGTGCTCCAGTCCTCAGATCGTCTTTGTAGCCCTCCTCTAGACTCATTCCAACAGCTCCATGCCTTTTTTACTGGGGACTCCAGAGCCATATATTATACTCCAGGTAAGTTCTCAAAGAGCAGAGTAGAGGGACAAAATAACCTCCCTCCACCTGCTGGTCACACTGTTTTTGATGCAGTCCACAATGTAGTTGGCTTTCTGGGCTCCAAATGCACATTATTGGTTCATGTTGAGCTTCTTGTGCACCAACCAAGTCCCTCTCCTCATCAACAAAGATGTTAAACAGTGCCAGTCCTAATACCCATCCCTTGGAACTTCACATGTCAGTGATCTTCCCTTCAACAATGATTCATCAACTACAGCACTTAACTGAGACATCAAATCCATGTCCCTCCAATTTAGAGACAAGGATGTCATGCAGGACAGTGTCAAATGTTTTGTACAAGTGCAAGTAGATGATGTATGTCACTCTCCCTTATGCAACAGTATTGTAACCCCATCATAGAATGCCACTGAGTTTGTCAGACACCATTTGTACCTAGTGAAGCCATGTTGGCTGTCATAAATCCCCTCCTTGTTTGCAAATATGATGGAGAGTGGCTTAGCTACATCATCCACTATTTCCCTCAGGACTTGCTGGTGAAGATTGAGGCAAAGAAATCATTTAGTTCCTCAGCCTTCTCCATATCCTGGGTAACCAGGTCTCCCATTTCGCTGCATAGGGGCCCCACATTTTCTCTCCTCTTTCTTTTATCACTGACATCCTCACAGAAGCTTTTTCTTCTTGTCCTTGACATTCCTTGTCAGATGTAGTTCTATCAGGGCTTTAGTTTTCCTAACCTGATCCTTGTCTACATGGACAGTTTCTTTGTATTCCTCCCAGGCTACCTGTCCTTACTTTCACCCTCTGTAGGCTTTCCTTTAGCATTTGAGTGTGCCTAGGAATTCCGTGTTCATGCATGCAGATCTTTGGGCATTATTTCATGACTTTTTGTTGGGATGCATCGCTCCTGATCTGGGTTAAACATGGGTTAAAGATCAGTAAAATAAACGTGTATCTTTTAGTTAAAGAAATGTTTAAAATTCTGGATGTGGAGGTGTCAAAAGTGTCCTATCACACTATTAAAAGATAAAAAAAAATCTTTTCTTCTAAGCCCTCTGATCAAATTAAACTCTGACAAAGTGACAGACATCTCAAAGCTATAAAGTTCCTACAGTAGCCCTGTATAATACAGTATACAGGCTACAGCCAGGATTTGTAACTTGTTTGCACTGCCAACAGTGGAGAATCACAGAATCATGGAGGTTGGAAGGGATCTCAAGAGATCATCGCGTCCAAACTCCCTGCCAAAGAAGGTTCCTTAGGACAGACCATACAGAGAGGTGTCCACACAGGTCTTGAATATCTCCAGAGAAGTAGACTCCACATGCCCCTGGGCAACCTGTTCCCTCACTGTGAAAAAGTTCTGCATATTGAAGTGGAGCTTCCTATGTTCCAACTTAAAGCCTGTTTTCATTCCAGAAAACAGAATGCAGAGTTTCACATGTGCCATTAATTCAAAATAAGTGTATTTCAGATCAAGTCAAAGCATCAGATGCTTCTTTAAATATTTTTTTAAAAAAAAAAATAAAGACAGCAATGCAAGAGAGAAGAGGGCACATTTTGATGTGCCACAAAATTAAACATAGAGACATGGGAAATTAGATTTCCTTAGTTCTGCTTTTCATGTAATGACTTTTCAGGGTTTTTTTAAACTGGCTATATTTAATTCTTGAAATGACAGCGATTTGACTTTATACTAGAAGGATGTGTGTTTCAACTTATTTAGATTGAAAAATATTTGTGATGAAACAGTGAGGAAGGACAGAGGCCTGAAACTAGAATGATAAAATATCTTCCTATTGTCTTATGCAAGCGTGCACATAATTGCATTACAGAATCAATGATAAGGTAGACATCTTCCTGGAAACAGTATACAGTTGGAAGATAGTGTTAAACTGATTGACTGGATTTTTGGATATATCCTGTCTTATTTTCTGGTGAAAGAGAAAAAGGCTTGATGTTTTTGCAAGTTGTATTCTTGCTTACTATATGTATTATTAACCAAAAATGAAATACAGAGAAGTCTACTGGCAAAGGTGATCATTTATAAGACATACAACATTTAACATTTCCATCTTTTTACTTATGGAACAAGAAATCATAATGTGTAAGTAGAAATGAAATATAACAATCTCCATGACAAACTCATTTGAAAAATTTGGGATCCCATTGAGAAGAATAACATGTAAAGATACCAAACAGACAGAGTAATAAACATTTGTTCTAAAAGTAGAAAGTAACTGCTGCAGTCAGAAAGCTGATAAAGTCATAAGAGGAAAATCAACCATAAAAGAAAAAAAAATGATGATGATAGAAACATTCAATAATTCAAGGAAAATTAAAATTTCCTGGCTAACATTCATGTGCCCATATCTGTATACATGCCTATGCTCACATATACCTCTATATAATTTATTTAACAGTAGCAAATATTTGTATCTTCTTATTCATGACTTTGCTCATAAAAGTCGTGTGAGTTGCTCTCTTCTTAAAATTCAGTGTTTCCTGAAATTTAAAGCTAATAGGACCTATTAAATTGTCTTCTGACTGTGGTTAAGCAAAGATAGTATTACACTTCATTACTTCATTACATAAGAAGGACATTGAGGTCCTTGAGCGAGTCCAGAGAAGGGCAATGAGGCTGGTGAAGGGACTGGAGGGAAAATCATATGAGGAGCAGCTGAGGGAGCTAGGGGTGTTTAGCTGTTTAGCCTGGAGAAGAGGATGCTGAGGAGACATCTTATCACCACTTACAACTACCTGACAGGAGGTTGTACAGAGGTGGGCGATGGTCTCTTCAGCTGAGTAACAGAAGGTAGGACAAGGGGAAATGGCACAAAGTTGTGCCAGGGCAGGTTCAGATTAGATGTTAGGAAAAAAAATTTGACTGAAAGAGTTGTCAGGAGGTGGAACAGGCTGTCCAGGGAGGGGGTTGAGTTACTGACCCTGGATGTATTTTTAAAAAGTGTAGACCAGGTACTTAACGGATATGGTTTACCATGGAATGGGAACAGTTTGACTTGAGGATCTTAAAGATCTATTCCAACCTTGTAATTTTGTGATTCTGTGTTTCTGTGATACTCCAATTTTCAACTCAGCAAGAAGGACATTAGTAAGGCTATTGAAACAAATAAGGATACTGCCTTCTCACACTTAGACCCAGCACGTGTCCAGGCACGGTCACTCACTCAGCACCACTGTTCCTGTGCTGTCTCCTTTAACTGCCCATTGTTGACTCACAGTCATTTGCAGTTACGCATGAAGAACATGATGTGTTCAGGGCCAGGGAGCAAGTATGTGCATGAAACACCTAATGCTGCTGACACTGCCTCCTCTTCTTCCTCCCATTTGCTTTTGTAACCATAGTACCATTATGCTGCTTCACTATGAGCATAGAGAGGCAAAGAACTATGACAAGTGTATACATATTAAAAGTAGGAGAGGAAAGAGCTCTTTACAGCCTTGTTTGCAAGTCCAATGAATATATTTAATAACCAGGAAGATCACTGAGAAAAATTCGTCTTACTTTTCCTGATGCCCAAATATTTGTACCACAGTAAAAGGAACAGAAATCAGAAAAACTAACTGCAGATAAATGTGGTACAGTAGAAAGGCAAGCACTATTTATAATGAAAAATTGACACCCAGGTGGAGGTTCCCATTATGAGAACTTAGTTCTCCATAGGGGGCATTGTAATCTCTTCAATAACATCTATAGTAAAACAAGGTTTGGTAATGACAAATTGAACAGCTTGTGTGGAGGAAGGAAAAAGTTTTGAAGGTTTCACTGTCTTGGTACTTCTTCATGTTTGAACTGAACAGACTGGAAAATCCCATACTGCATTTTTGACACGCTTACAGATTGCATTAAGGAATGAAAAGAACTTGGATAAGGATTCAGGATAGATCCTTTTACTAAAGTGAATGGACCTTCACCAAGGTAACTCAGAACAAAGGGTGAGATTCACCTGTTTTTTTCTGCCATTCGGATGGTAGGCATTTTTTTTAAAATTAGCCTTGAAGTTTCCCTCTCTAAGAAGGAGAGATGCAGACAAGCTCTATAGAGTAATTCCTATGTGCTAAAATAGGTGTCCAAGACAGCTGTGATATATATAGCTCTTGCAGTGTTTATCTCTCTTCAGCAAATAAAAAGGTGGGGTACACAACTCTTTTTAGGACAGTTAATCTTTTTTTTTTTTTTTTGTTAGGTTTCTCCATGTGAAGAATAGATCTTACACATGCTGTCCTGATTTTGACTGGGGTAGAGGTAATTTTCTGTCTAACAGCTGGTATGGTGTTTTATGTTGTACTTACTATGAGCATAATGTTGATAACTGTTTGCTAAGCAGTCAAGAAATTTTCAATCCTGTGTACTGATGTGCTAATCAGAAGGCTGGAGTTGCACAAGAAGGTTGGGGGGGATGCAGACAGGACAGCTGACCCAAAATGACCATATGACATCATGCTCAGTATATAAACTTGGGTGAAGCTGGCCAGGGGAGCTCCTGCTTGGAGACTGTCTGAGCATGGGTCAGTTGGTGGTGAGCAATTGTTTTTCATTTGCATTACTCATTGTTCTTGCATTTTGTTTCTCTTTTTTTGTTATTCTCCTTTTCACTATGATTTCTTGTTGTTGCTGCTGATGTTGTCATTATTATTATAATAAAGATAGAAGATCGCACCTTTGTGTGCAAAGAAATCTATGAAAATGTTGGCCTCATCTTCTTCAGTTGTGAACTGAAACAGATATCCACATGAAGAGACCAGTTGTGTATGCGTAACAGTCTGATCAAGAAAAAAATTTCTAGGATAATAATATATTCATTAAGCTCAACAAAACCCCAGAACTCTGAAAAAATATACAAAATTTTATTATATGATGCCTGTGATCATTTTTCTAGTTCTTTAAAGTGACAGAAGTCCTACTTTATAGATGAAGCCACTCAGCAATGCGTGTGAAGAACTAAGGTTTATGTATTTTATATTTGCCAGATGCTTCTAGCCCCTATTATGCAATTGAGAAAACATAAGGCTTTAAATAAGAGAAGTACTTAAATCAGAAGTTTCAGGTCTACTGTTCTTACATCTTTCCAATGGAAGGTAGGAAGGTGCTGAAATCACCTGGGTTTCTGAAATTTCATTAGCCTAGAGCCAGAAAAAAGGCAGCAGTACACACAGTAAAGCTGCAGGAATATAAGGTAACAGTTCAGGAACATCCTTCATCATCTGCTTGTTCAGACACGTTAGTGGCCCATAACATGGCATTTAACAGTGTGAGTATGAGTCAAGAAGATGTATTTCACTGTAGTGTTGAGGGTCAGTGGCAGAGAAGATGAGATAGCTTTGTGTTAATCAGTGTCACCATGAGGCAAAGGTCCACAGGAACAAGGTTCCAAACTTTCATTTCAAAGAGGTCTGTAAGGTCATTAACCCATTAACCAGAATTGTGATTTCCAAGCACTGCCTGCAGTCTGGGCTTTCTCATATTACCACATCAAATGCCATGTTGCAGATTTCCCTGCCTTTTTCCTAAAAATTGAAAAGGTGACTAACCTCAGATACAACTATTCAACAAATTGTGCATGTGTGGAGCATCTCTAATGAAGTATAGAGTAAGTACAACCTCAAATTTATTCACAGACATGTGACATACTGTATGTACTCTAATTTCTCTAAACAGGTTTGGAAAGACTGGCAATCAGGATAGCCAGGTCCTGCAACATTCTTTACACAATGAGTGTAAGTATCTAGGTACTGGTTTAGTGTTCATGTGAGCTTATACAGAAAAGGTGAACTACCCTGCCTGCCAGGGATGACTTGTTTAGCTTCTACTGCCTGAACCTTCCCATCCCAATGATGTAAGGGTGAGGAGTGGAGAAGCAGGAAGGTGCTGAAATCACCCTGCCTCTCTTGCTGGCAGGAAGGAATCCAGGTCTTGAAAAACAGCTATTGACATTTAAATCTGCTATCCTTCTTTAATTCAGGGTTTTCTGTACAGATGTTTTGTTTTGTTTTGGTTTTTTTCTTTTTCTTTTTTTATTCCTTGTCAACAAAACTTGTTTTCTGCTGTGTTTTCTTACTCCTAGTGTTAATGCAGATTGCTGGAATCAGGCTAACTTTCACCTTGTTTAGTTTTTGAGAGAATTATTTTGTCTTGCATTCGCTATGGATGTTAACCCCATTTCTCTTTACAACTCTTCTGGGGCACATACGAGTTTTGTTTTGCTCTCTTACCCAGCAGATGTTTTATACTTTCTTTTGCCTTTCAGTAATGTCACCATCACCATCAACTTCTAAATGTATAAGTCCACCAGGGACACAGTTCAGGCTGTCAGCAGCAAAAAATTGTCCGGGGCCCAATCCTGCTGCTTTTAGTCAGTTAAATCCTGATTTTACAAGCAGGACTGCCTGGATTTTTTGAGGCTCTCAGTGGATGAAAGAATCTGCCTATCTAGCAGAATCTGGTGCTTTCCCACACAAGTCAGGGGAAACAAGATGGTGTTTGAAAAGCACAGCAATTACACACTGTTTTGGTATATGGGTGTTTTCTTCAGTTAGGGTTTTTTACTCCTGCAGCTTTGTTACTTGTGTGCTCACTGCCAGAATAACATAACTTTTAAAAGATTGATCTAGACGAGCTAAAGATCGTCTTTGATTAAGATGTTGTGGCTTCTTGAGCTCCTTTTTATGTTTAAAATGTAAAGTGGAGATAAAGATTTGTGATCAAATTTAAATTAAAGTGTTTCTAATAGGGATTAAATTTAGATTCCATTAGGCAATTTTTGTATACATCTTAAACAGCAAATGGTTGCTACAAACATATTAATTGAGTTATAATTAAAAGATAGATGTTTACATGATATGACTGCTAAGCTTTCTTGAAACTGTTTCTAGCAATGAACTAATATTCCAAGACATATATATGATAATTTTAACTGAGTTATAAGATGAAGCATGATATAATAATAAAAAACATTTTAAACCCCACAATTAGATACAAATTAAGCAGTCAAGCATTTCATATAACCTTTATTGTTATAATTAATTTTTCAGTTGAGTCCATCTTCTAATATATAATCACAGCAGCTATAGTACATACATCATCCGGAGTTGAGTAATTATTAGCACTAGACAGTTAAACAATACCCGCTCATAGAAAGGTTCTAGATTCACCAGGTATATGATAAAAAGGGATAGTCATTACTGTCCCTAGATAGCTGCTGTATCTTCACATTATGTACTTCTTTCTTTTTTTTTCATGAAATCATCTTATTTTAGGCATGTGCTTTCCTGATCAGACAATTTTTTACTGCACAAGTGATCCTGGTTCTCTTCTGTTCATGTGGATATGTGCATCATTTCACAGCTGGGGAAGCTGAGGCAAACATTTTCAAAGACTTGAACGCAAAGGTGCTTTCCTATGTTTTTCAAATGAAGGGATCCTGGGATACAAAGTCATGGATGACTTGCAAGTATCGCAAGAAGATACTAGATGACAACCCAGTAAAATGTTCAAAGGGTATGGGGGAGGCACTGGCTCCAAGCAAGTACTTACCCAGCCCCTTTGCTTGTTTGACACAGTATAGGGAAAGTTACTGCTAAAACTATGCACTGAGTCAGACTACTTCATTGGATTGCACTCAAATATACTTGAAGCATTAACTTGTTTTTGTTTTTACAGGATCTTTTGTTGTTTGTGAATAATAATGGATTACTATCTCACAGCACTGTTATGACATTTGATTAATGTTTGAGGAGTGTTTTGAGACCCTTATTTGAAAGGCACTAAAAACTACAAAGTATTGCTATTATCTTTTCTCTGAATTCCCCTAAGTTCCAGGTGGCTAATAACATTTTAGGGAAAGGCTGTCAGAGTAACCCCATAGACTCCATTAAAACAATGTATTTCATCTGTTTACTGATAATTTCCATTTTGTGCTTTTATATTTTCCTAGGTTCTGGTCTCTTTCCTTCAACTGAGTAATGTATGAGACAGAATGATATGTCTAATACAATGAAAATGGGGCTGTTCCCAAGACTGGGACTTTTAATCTTGGCAACCCATTGATAAACTGTTTTTACAATAGGTTTTCTGAAATGAACAAAAGCAAGCAACCAAAATAAATGGCAGGTAAAAATTATGGACCATACTAGGTATCTCTCAGAGGCTTAGTATGCACCAAATGATTTTATTGATAAATTCCCAGCTGTACAAACAGATCTTAATTTCTTCCCGTCTATGCACTTCACTTTTTCTTGATCAGTTGTGCAACTGAATTAGGTTTGGATCTCTGACACAGAAATCAGATCGGATATTTTGGAACCAGTTCAAGGCCATCCAAAGCGAGGAACACGGTAGTACAAACTGATCATGCAGTACGTGCATGCATATCCAGAAACACACAGCGTGACGCGCAATATTTTATACAGTTTCAATGTTATCTTTCTCTAAATGTATAGGTAATGGAATGGCTTCTGGCTTTTTTTTTCTTCAGAAAGTGCAGAATCTTTGTTTTGGGAAAGATTTCTTATGTAATTCAGTTGTTTTTCTAGTTGCTTGGTGCTTCAGGATGAAAATAGAGCCTGGCAGATATTTTAAAACAGAAATACAAACCAAGTTTTCTTGATGCTCCTGTCACAGGGCTGTATAGGGTACAACAGTAGGAGAGAAACACTCAGAAGCAGTTCTGCTACTGTCTACTGACCTGAATACAAACAAATCAGAAACCATGCTAGGATTTCTATTTCTGTGCCCTTTCCTTCCTCCCCCGGCCCTCAGGAAAGCAAAAAAAAAAAGGAAAAAAAAAAAAAAGCAGCAAACCCCAGAAACTTATACAATTATAACATGTACCCTCCTTCTGTGGTATGTTTCTTTGAGCTTTAGAGAAGCAGACAGCAGTGCAACAGCTGAGTTTTAGCACACAAAATATCTTTATCAGTTAAAGCAAACCATACAATAGGAGTAATATAGTGTGCCAGGAATCCTTACAGTCAAGCAGTAAAAAAAGATATCCAGAGAGAGAAAAGAAGCACAAACATAGAAAGTAAGACCTTTACTATCTTGGTTAGACTCTTAAAGATGGGGAGGAGAAACATGAGGAAAAAAAAAAGTTTAAAAATCATACCTTAGATTATTCCAAAACTGAGGTAATTTTCAAGGGTTTTTTTTCCTTTTCCAATCCCAAATTTGTCTACTGATTCTGTTGCTTTCCATTTAGATAATGGAAATGTAGTCATGTATAGTTTTCTTTTTAATTAAGTTTTTGTCCCTTTTTGAATATCCTTTACAGTTTGTGCTCAGAATCTAAGGTTTCATTAAAAAGCAATATTTCTAGCACAGATGCTAATGAAGATAACCCTGAAAACATCAAATGCGTATAAACCAGGACAGTGATGACATTCATGTATTGCTGACAGCTTGAAACAATAGCTCTGAACAAACCTAGTCCAGCAGCTGATCCAGCTCATTTGTCTCAACGCCTGGTTAACTCCTGCTGTGTCTAAACTGAGGGACCTAAGGATACCGCCAAGCATACACGTCTGAGTGGACAAGCTGAATAAGGTCTCAACACACTGTAAGGTTTGCCGAGGTCACTCCACATGCTCTCTACAAACAGTGACCCAGGTGTACAAGTCAGATGAGATCAGTGGTGTGCTCAAAGAAGTTCTGTGATTTCAATGATCCCATGAAAGGCTGCAGGGAATGCACCTGTAGGACTTCTTGGAGACAGTCTCTTGATCCCCTGGTCTGATGCCCCTTATTCTCAATTGCAAGGGACTTCTATCTTCAACTTTAAATGAGACAAGTTTTCGCTGTCAATAATTACTTTGCCCTGCACAGAGAAGTACTATTAGTATAATTTGGATAGTGGTATTAAGTGGACACATGTAGCTCATTTGCACATGGCAACAGATTTAGCATGCAATGTACATAACAAAGAGACAGTGTTACAGGCATAATGGCAGTGAAATCCACCCTCAGCACCACCAATAGTTGGGTTTTTTTCAGATGAATGTCCTCTTTTGTGTTGTGTACACTATTTCACTAACTAGAGAAGTTACAGGAGGAACCAGGATCTCTGGCAATCCCTTCCCCCTACTCAGCACTCCTTAAGCCTTGTGATGCTCAAGAAAAGAATTACAGGGATAAGCCAAGCAAAAACTTAAACCAGGACAGCTGCTGCAGAAAGATTTTAAGGGGAAAGAACAGAGTTCATCTCTCAACAGATTTTTTTTGGGGGGGTTGATCTCAGTTCTGTTTTTCTCTCACAGATTATATAGAGAATATCCCTTCCCTGAAGTAGCTGGCTGTGTGGTTCATTCCCTGCAGCCTGGAGTGTTCGGACATGACCCCCAAATCTCTAACCTCTCTGCCTTCATTATTTTTCATCCAACTATCTACCTTCTAACATTATCCTCACTACGAAATAATAATAATAATAATAATAATAATAATAATAAAAAAACCCCAACCAAAACCAAACCAAAAGCCAGGAAAGAAAAACAAAACAAAACACAAAAAGTCCAAAACTCTTACAGGAAGACACAGTGGAGTTTCTTTGTGCTGCTTCTTTTGCTTGTCTCTCTCTTATTTTTTTAGCTGCCTTGTCTGGATTGTAAATGCACCAGACCTTTTATTCTGCTTACATAGAGCTCAGAACAATGTGTTTTGTTTGATTCCTAAGGACTTTGATAGTTACTGTGATAAAATAGAAACATCTGAAACTCCTTCACTGATAATCCTCTGATAAAGAATACTTGTCTGATTTGATAATCCCAACAATTTAGCCTTTTGCCCATGTATTTTTATGGTTTATATGTATTAAAAAAAAATAAAATCCAGCTCCATCTTCCAAGCAGAGGAAAGCTTTTAATGCCAAAAGTTCCATTTTCTCCTTAACATCTTGTGAACGTGTCTGTGTCTATATAATTTTAGAACAAAATAAAAATCTAAATGAAAGAATACATCTGCTATTAACTCATAAATAATATTAAATATTAAAAAGGATTGGTGTTCCCCATACGCACACTTTTCCTATGTCAATTTGGTTCCTACAAGTAGCAGTGACCTGCTCTGTGTAGCTCCTTGGTGTAACTTCCCACACAAAAAGAATGTTTGTCCTTAAGAAAGATAATGAAACTGTTCCTTCCAATAGGAACTTATTTTTATATAACTTACATGATAAGCCAAATCTGACCTGACAGTGTCCTTGTAAAGCCTCTTTGAAGTACTGAAATACAGATTATAGTTAGAGTCTGTAGGGCTTTTTCTTGTGAAGAAGGTATTAGGATATTCACTTTTCATCTTTGTTTTAGAATTACTCTCTTGACAAAGTCTGTGTCAACTCTCTTCAGATGCTTCAGCTTATTTGTCAGACCACTGCACAGCAATGCAAAGCATATTAATTCTTGGCACAAGCATTTTGTCTCCAAGGAACATCAGGACACCTTCTGTCCTGTAATTAAACTGAACCTGTTCTTGGATCTGTTTATCTGAGCTGGTGCCATCTTCTGACTGACAGTCCTGTGGTGATACACTAGTGCAATGCATCACCAAAGTAAGATGCTGTGATGATGCATTGCTGGGATAAGAGGAGCAGGTTCAGTTTAATCCTGGCACTAAAGACAGAGCACAGGGCTTTCCCAGAACCATGTGGCTGCACTGGTACCGCAAGTGTTTTAGCTCTGCTGTCAACAGTGTGCAAGGTGGGGTGAAGAAATGTAGGATACAATCACTCACAGAATGAAGGTATGTCTCTCTTTACAGGAAAGACAGTGGGTTTTTATGAGTCACACAAATAGACTGGCCAGTGTAAATTCATCTAGAAGACCCTTACTGGAATTATGTTAGGAATAGGTATTAATGCAGGTAAGAGGAAAAGGATTACAGACCTTTGTTAGAGATTAATCAATTTTGGGAAAAGATAATCTCCATCACCTATAAAGAAGAAACTTTTTTCCGTAATTGGGGAGAAAAGAAAAGCTACAGATTTTCTTCTCGTTTGGACATTTTGCCTCATATCTTCCTTTCTCTCTATCTGAACCTATTACCAGATCCCAAGGACCTTTTGGGACCCAGGGTCCTCTTTCTATTTCAGGAATACAACATCTTTCACTTATCCTTTTTCTCATACAGTGTGATTGCATTAATTGCCAATGATCCATTCAACACAATACACTGTAGAATTAAATTCAGCATTCAGGAAAACAGATCTATTTGAGGAGCAGCTTTTAAGCATATGATTGACTTTGAGCATGTGCTTAAGTCAATAAACTTTAATGAAGCAGTGTTTAATGGCTTCTTTCACTCAGGGCAAAGGTAGTCTGTGTTGACAGCTTACAGCTTTAAGCTTAGACACTAACATTATTTCAAGATTTAAATATCTGATTTAAACATAGCAGTATTTAAACAGGCTTTCAGTACCAATGTCTCCTATATTGTGGGTTTTTTTTTTTAATTATTTAATAAAAAAATAAAAATCAATGTCTAAAAATGCTAAAGGAACTTTCACACTAATAGACTTTGTGTCCAGTCTTTAGTCTAAAACAGGAACCCACATACCTTTATTTTTGGGGAAGAAGACTTTCTGATAACAGGTTTTAAACCCATCTAGTTATGTATTTTTCACCTTCTCTCTCCTTCTAATGCATTGACTACACATTTTTTGAAGACTTAAAGTAGCTTAAATCCAAGATACCATTTTCATTCTATACCCCCGTGCTGTCTTTAGACTCACCTATGATCAAAAAAGGACTTGTATTTATGCAGAATAGGAAAAAACCACTTCTTTACCTCATGTGATATATTCAAATGAGAAATTCACAAGTTTTCAATTTTATTTTTCTTAGAAGTAAGAAACTGAATGCACTATTAAGACCTGGCAAGACAAATGAACTGATACAGCACTCTGTTTTAAAGACCTGATTTTCCAAATCTCATTTTCTTTGCACGTTTTAATTCACCACTAAAAATTTAATCCTATACACAAATTGTAAGTGCCATTAATTTGTGTCAGATATCTGTAAGTTATGAAAAGCTAGGAACCCTTTTTTAATGCAGAATTTAACCCAAGCTACAGCTTTGTTAATCCAGTATTCATAATAAAATTCTATGTGGTTTTTTTTTTTTCTGTTAACATTTATTTTATTTTATTGCATCCAAGCTCTTTCACAGTTATGCTCTGCATTTAAACACCCCTTCCTCAAATGTATCTCCTTAAACAGATCTAGTGTGACACAGCTCTTGACTCCTGTCTCCATCTCCTCAGACATTACACTCATATTTCAGTGCAGCTTTGAGCTTCTGGAAGCATGGCATTGTGCTTAGAGGCACTAGAACCACAGTAACTCCTCTTTCAATTAATTTTCTTGAATATCTTGTGCACTATGCTGGGACCGTACAAAACCTATAGCCCTGATGCACCAGACTACCACCTTTCTTCTTTTCTTTCCATTGTTGGATGACATGGGGCATAACATCTGGGGAGCTGGAAAGCTTTTGAGACTGCTTTGTTCTAAAACTGCTAAAGATTAAAAACCAAAACAAAAACAAAACAACAAAAAAACCCAAAATCAAACCAAACAGACCAAAACCCAAACCAAACAGCATCATTTTTTGTTTAAATCTGCAGAACAGAAATTCTTTTTTCTATTCCTTGTACCCCTTATGCAACCAAGCTTCAGCATTTTAACAAATTTTAATGTTAACTTAAATACTTTAAGAAAAAAATGCAGATGGGGAAGCCAAAACCAGTCTAAAATCCTTCAGAATGAAATACATTTATTTTGCTTTTTTCTTCAAGCACTCTCTGTGTAGTTTACAGGCAAATTACACACATATACAGGCTACAAGCAAATAGGTCCTTTCGATATAGTATATGTCTGCAAAAGCAATTGCTCAGCTAGGGAAAACTCATTACTGGTAAACAATCCCACTTTAAGATCTCTAAGGAGGTAAACTATCCAGAAACAACACCCAGGTAATAGCTACCTATTTATCTGCTATACTGGAAACATGCTTGCTGCTTTTTTTTTTTTTTTTTTTTTCCCTTCTTCCCCAATACACTTCCTAGCTGAGCTTCATAGTTAGGTTAATTAGGAGTTAGACATGCTGCAAATTAAAATCTGACTTCTGAAGCTGTTTTGAACTCTCAGATTCCCATGGACCAGGCAAGTTTGTTTATATAGGCTCTCTTTTCATTCCTCAAATGTCCTTTACTAAAGGTTAATATTTTCCAGTTGGCAATGCAGCATGTGTTGAACAGTTTTACTATTCTGCATTCTAGGATGGGAATATTCTGTGTATGAGGAGTTTGGTAATTTTGTGTATTGCCATTCTGATGGCTTCAGTTTTTAGTTCACTGGAATGAGTTGGCTTTTTTTTTACTGATCTGTGACCTTTGAGTTTAACTTATTTAGTGATTTTACGGTGTAACAAAATGAGAGTGAAAAAAAATGCTTATCTCTCCTCTTTTCTTAATAATTTTCTAAACGAAAAAAAAGCTAATTTAGAAGACATATGGCACACTATTGCTGTTTTAATGGTCAAGTGTTTTAATAATTTAATCAGTAATAATGGTGCATGCATCTGTGTGTAAGGGACTACTTTTCCTCTGAGAATCCTCTGGAAATCTAGCTATGGCCATGCCTGTTAGTATGGAAAAAGCAAGATTTACTTATTTGAAAGTAGTTTCCAGGGGCAAATCTGTATACACTTACCTTATTATTACACTACACAGAAAGGGGGGGGGGGGGGGGGAGGGAAGATAAAATAAAGATGGTGCAAACTTAAAGTGTAATTAAAAACCTGAGGGGAAAAAAAGAAAATCTTTCTTTGCAAGGCTAGGAATCTGTAAACAGCTTGTAAAAGAAAATAAAGGCCATAGATACAGTTTCCTCGGTCAATTTGATGGATGATAACATTGATACCAGCATAAGAAATTATTTTTAAGCATACAATTTAAGACTATTTATTAGAATCAAATCAGTACCGCGCATATATACATACAACAAATGTAAAATCTTGATTGGTGTACATGGCACCTATACTTTACCTAAGAAACAAGCAAAAAACAGGAAAAGGGAGCACTCATAATAAAACTTTTTTTGTTGTTGTTTTCTGAACACTGAAAAATTGTGTATTCATAATAGGTTTTGTTTCTGAGTGTAAGTTGATTTGCAAAATGGCTAGTGATCATCAGTATTTTATTTAAACCCACTCTATAACAGTAACTTGAAAGGTACCTTTTTTTTTTCTTTTTTTTTTTTTAATGTGTGTGCATATTTTAAAAAAGGAAGCTGATCCACCTGCTGCAGACAAACGTATTCATACATTTCTGTTTAAATATAACTCCCAGGGCAAGGTTTCTGAAAAATATAAGTTTACTTCTTCCTTCAGCATTCATTCTCATTTTCCAGCTTGGCCTTTACCCCTTCCATCTTTAAATGCCTGTGGGAAAAGGAAAAAGATGAACTTACTAATTTTATGAAGGCCTGCTAATTAAACAAAAAGAAAAATAGACAGATGTACATATTGGTACGCACACACAGAAATAACACAAAGAGAAGCAGAAAAGTATTAGGAAAGAAGGTGAATCTTTATTTAAAGTATCAAAAGAAGGACTTTGCAGTTCTTGCCTTAGGAAGTGTGTTTCGTTCAGCATGTCAGTCATCAGAAAATACATCAAGCTTTGGTGTAAGAAATAGGCTATGTGGTTACCAAGAAAAAGAGCCTGTTTGATTTTTAGACTGTATTTTCCAGGTAGCTCAGTGATCAGAATGGAGCAAGATTTCTTTGGAATTGCAGAAACAACAGGAAAGCTTATCACTCTGTCTCCTTCTACTTGGGGTGCCTCTTGCAAGTAAGATAAAGCTAATCAAAGCCTCAAGCAGTTGTGGCAGGAGAGAATGAATTAGGCATACAGAAAGCACTAGGTGGTCTTGTCTTTGTAAGCAGGAGTGGTTTGAAGTGTGCCTTTATATTTTAATTGAAATGAAATGCAAAGATACTGCGTGCAGCAAGAGCAAGTTCACTGTAATGAACAAGTCAAATCCTGTGTCGTCTTAGATGTCTCTCTAAAACTGATAAATATTACATAAGGGATTTTTAACTTCTGTTTCTCTCAGTTCTCACTGTTTAAAATGAAACTATTTCAGTACCAATAAATGAATGTGTTCCCCAAGGTGTGAGTAATTCTCATTCACCTCCAATAAAGTGTCCTCTTTCACAACGTATTGGCTGACCATACAATTCTGATTTTCAAATCTGAGTTTCAAGACGTGATATTGAGCTGCTTTGAGTTGTCATAGTAATTGCATTGCTAAAAGAGATAAGTAGGTTTGAGATTCCTAAATAGTGCTGCATCAGGAACATTTTAGTAACTATAATGGAGCTATAGGACTCAGTATTCAGAACTGTTGTATCGGAATGATCACATCATTTATGAAAACACATACCTAGGTGTCCTTGACCATTTATGACAGCAATAATGAGAGCAAACACAGACAACCTCAATTTAAACATGAATAAATATGAACCTTTCTGACATCAACTGTCCTGCTTTTGACAGTTTCACTATATACTGACTAAAGCAAACATACCACTATTCGAGACCAGATTTCACCTTAAAAAAAGCAATCTGGCTCTTTACTGTCAGCACAGAAGAGCTAAAGATGCTACAAAATAATAAACCACTTTCATTTCTTCCAGCTTTTCAGCAACTGGAAGTAGTGTTGAAAATGCAAATTATGTTACATATTTACCTACAGTAGCTATATATTTATTATAGACTAAGATGCTTGCATGAATTCTATTTGAATTTTATATATGTAAGTTTGTATTTCATATATATGCATCACCAAGAGAGGAGAGGCAACAGTAGTCTGAACTATTATCTGGAAGGGTCTGCCTTTCTCTGTTGACTCTTGAAGGGTTCGGTTAGGTGACTAGCATATTTACACAGGTGCCTATAGCTAGATGGTTCGAATTGTTCCTTCACTTACTAGAAATCCACACTTAAATAATTGGTTTTTATATACCTATTTTATCTGTGTATTCTGGGTCATTTGGAGAGCTTGTTTAATTTCACGTGGCATATTGCATTGATCCATGTTAATTAGAGGTCAGACCCACGGTCTGTTTAAATATTCATTCAAAAGAATTTTTAGGGAGAAATACACCACTTCAAGTTACCTTCTATTACTTCTAAAGTTCTCCATTGCAGCAATGGCTTCAGCATTACCTTAGCAGTGTGAAAGCTGTGTCAGCATTAAACACTAAAACTGTTGATGAGAAAATGTCTTGCTCAAACCCTAGTCCCCCTGCGTTGTCTTTGCATGCTGGATTCATAGACAGTGCACTCAGGTCCTTAAACCTCTATAGCCTGCTAAATTTAGGTCAGCCTTTGGGAGCACAGTCCCTTGGAAAACAGCTTTTTAACCCCATATTGTGACTCACTTTCCTCTTGTTTCACTTGACATGTTTGGCACCCTATTTACGCAGAGAAAATCTATTCCTTTACAGGTTCCTAATTTGAGATAGGGTAAGTTGTAGCCTCAACTCTGTCCTTCTTTCTACTGCTTTTTTGGGCCCTTCTGAAGAAGCAGGCTCAAAAGACCATTTCTAGAAGTGTCCTGTCCTTCCCCGTGGTCATGATCATGGACATGTTTCTTGCATTCACATGACAGAGAACCTTTAAAACTTCAATTTCTTCAATTGAATTGGGTCAAGCTTTGGATATCATTAACAGTTATTAACTTTCCATCTGAGCACTAAGTTATCCAAGGTGTAACTTCCATCTCCCACAGGTTCAGGTAGCTGCCACTCCTCCCCAGTACACCCAATTGTTCAAGGAATTCTGAATTATAGGTCTAACAGTGGAAACTCAAAGAGGTATGTGTCACAATGTCTTGGTTCTACCCTCTAAAGAGCACTGGTTTGCATGATTAAGTAGTTGTGTGCATAATCTATGCATAATGCTCTTGCTTGCTAATCCTTTTTTACCCTTCAGTATTAGAAGTTAACATTTCTGGGTTCTGAGATTAATGTATGTCATTTTCCCTAGATGAAATTGAAATAATTCCCACATTTTTGAATGGATATTTTCCCTTGTAGGCTCTTAATTTCCTAAACAGTTACCAAAACTTAAAACTGATTTATTTTCTTTTTTTTTTTTTTTTGAGGGGGTTGTAGTTGTTGCTTTGTTGGGGTTTTTGGTCTTTTTTATTTTTTCTTCTTTTTTTTCTGATCCTTTTTTTATTTTTTTCTGGCAAGGCAAGTAATACTTGGCAATCAGCTTAGTAAATAATGCATTTACTAATGAAAAAATTGATGTATATCAACTTTATACATAAAACATGACAAAAGCCCATCAGCCATATTTTGCAGTCAGCAGATTAAAAAATAAAAGTATTGTTAAAAAGTTGATTGGCAAAAATGTCCTAGTTATTCAAATAGTTTGCATCAGTGTCTTTTCAATGACAACTAAGCTCTTTAAAAAGTCTTATTCTGTTTGATAAGAAGTCTCTTTAAAGAGGAGTTTGAATGTTGCACTTCCAAATTCGGTTTTTGAAGCCTTTAAAAATATGTTTGTTCATTTGAAACATTGCATTCTATCCAGAAAAACATATAAGCTAAGCAAACAACTTTAAGAAAATGATAAATTTACAATAGTGAATCATAATCTTAACAGACCTGACATTAGAAAAAAAAAAGTTACCTACTAAATTCATAAAACTAAGCATGTAGAATGCAGATGACTATATGCATGTCTCTATGTGTATATAAAAAATCCCACTGCACCATACAAATATTGAGGAGTACCATGCAATTTATCCTACAAGAATTATTGAGCAAACACATTAAAGATCATCCCAATCAGTATGAATAGGTATAGTACAATTAATTTCTTAGTTATGGAATTAACATCAATATGGCAACAACTATAAAATTAAAAACATCCTGTTCTACAGACTTGTGCTTACTTACACCCAGCTGGTAAATTGCATTGTTTTCGTTGTGCTTGGACTAATTGCACACAGAAACCTATCACCTTGATGTTCATATAGAGGTAAAGGTGAATAAAAAAATTGATATCTTAGTTCTTAGAAATGCACACATCCTCTAGGAGTGATACACTAGATGTTGAACAAAGACTAGAGGTAGCTGGGATATAGATTAAACCATTCTTTACTTCAGCACTGAACTACAAACAGGAATATTTTGTCTCTGTGGAACCAAACTGATGCTTGGCAAATTACTGAAGAGAATAGAAACGTGGCATACCAAAATATTAATAAAATAAAAATTCAATTTCAATTCCTGAATATTCAAAATAATATGTCTAGATAGTTAAAAAGAATTATAGAATGATAGAGTAACTCAGGTTGGAAAGGACCCATAAGGATCATTGAATATCCACTCCCTGGTCCTCACAGAACTACTTAAAACTAAACCATATGGCTAAAAACATTTTCCAGATGCTTCTTGAATTCTGACAAGCTTGATGCCATGACTACTTCACTGGGGAGCCCTTTCCAGTGACCAACCACCCTCTCAGTGAAGAATCCTTTCCTAATATCCAATCTAAACTTCCCCTGATAAAACTTCATTCCATTTCCTCATGTCCTATCACTGGTCATCAGAGAAAGGAGTTCAATATCTCCCTCCACTATCCCACTTGAGGAAATTGTCGATTTAGAAGAGGTTGCAGCTCAGCCTTCTCTTCTCCAGGCTGAACAGACCAAGTGATCTCAGCCTCATCTTTGCCCTCAAGACCTTTGAGCATCTTTGTCACCCTGTTCTGGATACACCCAAGTAGTTTAATGTGCTTTTTCTGTTGAGGGTCCCAAAACCTGCTCAAAGTATTCAAAATGGGGCTGCACCAGTGCAGTGCAGAGTGGGACAGCCAACACTCTTGACTGGATAACTGTGCAGTGCAGCTTGATGTACCCCAGAACACAGCTGGCCCTTTTCACAGAATCACAGAATCACAGAATCTTAGGGGTTGGAAGGGACCTCAAGAGATCTTCGGGTCCAACCCCCCTGCCAAAGCAGGCTCCCTATCTCATATTACATAGATAGGCGTCCAGACGAGACTTGAATATCTCCAGAGAAGGAGACTCCACCACGTCCCTGGGCAGCCTATTCCACTGCTCTGTCACCCTCACTGTGAAAAAGTTCTTCCGCATGTTGGTGCGGAACTTCCTGTGCTCCAGCTTACAGCCATTGCCCCTAGTCCTGTCCCCACTGACCACTGAAAAGGGGCTGGCCAATTCCCCCTGCCACCCATGTCTAAGATACTTGTAAACACTAATTAGGTCCCCCCTAAGTCTTCTTTTTTCCAGGCTGAACAGACCCAGCTCACTCAACCTTTCCTCATAGGGGAGATGTTCCAGACCCCTAATCATCTTTGTCGCCCTTCTCTGGACTCTCTCCAGAAGGTCCCTGTCTTTTCTATACCAGGGAGCCCAGAACTGGACACAGTATTCCAGGTGGGGCCTGACCAATGCAGAGTAGAGGGGGAGGATCACCTCCTTCGACCTGCTGGACACACTCTTCCTGATGCATCCCAGGATCCCATTGGCTCTCTTGGCCACCAGGGCACACTGCTGGCTCATAGCCAACCTGTCATCAACCAGGACCCCTAGGTCCTTCTCCATAGAGCTCTTCTCCAACAGGTCATCCCCCAGCCTGTACTGATACAGTCGGTTATTCCTCCCCAGGTGCAAGACTTTACACTTGCTTTTGTTGAATTTCATTAGATTTCTCCCCGCAAAGCTCTCCAGCCTGTCCAGGTCTCTCTGGATGGCAGCGCAGTGTTCCTGCGTGTCAGCCACTCCTCCCAGTTTTGTATCATCGGCATACTTGCTGAGGGTGGATGCTATTCCCTCATCAAGGTCGTCAATGAAGATATTAAACAGGACTGGACCCAACACTGAGCCCTGGGGAACACCGCAAGTCACAGGCCTCCATTCAGATTCTACTCCACTGATCACGACCCTCTGAGCCCGGTCTGACAGCCAGTTCTCAACCCACCTCACTGTCCACTCGTCTATCCCTTGTTTCCTCAGCTTCTCTATCAGGATGTTGTGGGAGACAGTATCGAAAGCCTTGCTAAAGTCGAGGTAGATGACATCCACTGCTCTCCCTCCATCCACCCAGTTGGTAATAACATCATAGAAGGCTATGAGATTGGTCGAGCACGATCTCCCCTTGGTGAATCCATGCTGACTATTCCTCATGACCTTCTTCTCTTCCAGTTGTTTGGAGATGGCATCCAAAACAAGCTGTTCCATCACCTTTCCAGGGACAGAGGTGAGGCTGACTGGCCTATAGTTACTGGGATCCTCCTTCTTGCCTTTTTTAAAGACTGGAGTGACATTGGCTATCCTCCAATCTTCAGGCACTTCTCCTGTAGTCCAGGATCTGTCAAAGATGATAGAGAGCGGCTCCGCAATCACCTCCACCAGCTCTCTCAGCACACGTGGGTGTATCCCATCCGGGCCCATGGATTTGTGTGCATCCATTCCTTTGAGTCGCTCCTGGACCACCCCTACCTCTACTAGAGGGGAGCCATTCGTTCCCCAACCACTCGTTCCCCAACCACTCCTACTTACATCTGGGATATGTGAGTCCTGAGAAGCCTTCGGAGTATAGACCGAGGCAAAGAAGGCATTAAGTATCTCCACCTTCTCATCATCTCCCGTCACCAAGACACCCGCCTCATTCAACAAGGGACCTACATTATCCCTGGTCATCCTTTTACTATTTACATACCTGAAAAAGCTCTTTTTGTTGTCCTTTATGTCCCTTGCCAGCTTAATTTCTAAGCAGGCCTTAGCCCTCCTAGTTGCATCCCTACAGGCCCTGGCCACATCCTTATATTCATCCCATGATCTCAGACCCTGTTTCCACAGTTTATAGGTTTTCTGCTTCCCTTTGAGTTTACTCATAAGTTCCCTGCTTATCCACGCAGGTCTTCTACCTCTCTTTCCCGATTTCTTACTCAAAGGGATGCACCTATTCTGCGCTTGGAAGAAGTGCTGTTTGAATGTTAGCCAGCACTCGCAGGCTCCCATTCCTTCAAACAGAGCAGCCCATGGGATAGCCCCTATTTGATTTCGGAGGAGATCAAAGTTAGCTCTTCCAAAATTCAGGGTAGCTATCCTACTTTTTGGCTTGTCTCTTCCACTCAGGATCTTGAACTCGACCATTTCATGGTCGCTTTGTCCTAAGCTGCCCCCGACCTTCACTTCACTGACGAGCCCGTCCTTGTTAGTAAAAACAAGGTCAAGCATCCGCCCTCCCCTTGTAGGTTCCTGCACACCATCTGTATCAGGAAGTTGTCTTCCATATACTGCAGAAATTGTCTGGACTGCATACGACTGGCCGTATTGCTTGCCCAGCAAATATCTGGGTAGTTGAAGTCCCCCATAAGGACCAGCGCCTGCGATCTTGAGGCTACTTCCAATTGCTTATAAAATTCATTATCAACCCGCTCCTCTTGATCAGGGGGCCTGTAGTACACGCCCACGACTATGTCACCCAAACTGGCCTGCCTTTTAATTCTTACCCACAAGCTCTCGACAAACGGTTCATCCCTACCCAGGTGGAGCTCAATACATTCTAGGTGCTCTCTAACATAAAGAGCAACTCCTCCACCTCGTCTCCCTAGTCTATCTTTCCTAAAAAGCACGTAGCCATCCATGGTAGCGTGCCAGTCATCCAGGCTGTCCCACCACGTCTCAGTGATCGCAATGAGATCGTGGCCCTGTGACCACACAAAGATCTCTAATTCTTCTTGTTTGTTCCCCATGCTACGTGCGTTTGTGTATAGGCATTTTAGTGGGGCAGCAGATCCAGATATCCCCAACAGCTCACTGCGAGATTTTCGATAGGGGGTGGGCAAAAACTGCTCCACCGAGGAGTTCATGGGGTAGTCCACAGAGTTACCCCTACTCTCGTGTGGAGCAACATCCCCAAGTCTGCAATTGTGCTGTTGGCATTTATCTATTTCCCCCAGCAACTCGTGCTGTGTCTCCCAAAGCATCTGCCTTACCCCAGCAGCCTTTGTAATATCCCCTTCCCCCTTCCTAACTAGTTTAAAGCCCTATCAATGAGCCCTGCCATCTCCTGAGCAAGGATCCGCTTTCCCCTATGGGACAGGTAAGCCCCATTAGCAGTACTCATGTCTGTTGACTCATATTCAACTTGCCATCAATCCAAACTCCTAAATCTCTCTACATAGGACTTCTCTCCAACCTTTTGCCCTCCAGGTTGTATGCGTAACCAGGATTATCCCTAGGTACAGTCTGGCACTTAACTTTGTTGAGAGAATCTAAATTTTTAAATGATCACCTCTAAGTAACATGAATAGGTCAGAGTAGATATGGATTCATCCTGATTATACTCTGAGGTAAGAAGCAAAAAGAAAGCCATCTCAGAAGAAATATTCCCAGCTCTGTAAGAAGTAATATAGCAACTGTATAAATTAGCTTTATGAGGTAATCAATTAGACTAAAAATAAGAGTAGTTTGTTGCTACCTGATAAACACGAAGAAGATTTGATTGGAGCTGTGGCTTAAATGGTGATTTCTCTGTTCACTGTTCACTCTTAAGGTCTATTCGCTCTTTTTTATTTCGAGGATACTTAAATCATTAAGTAATAATAACAATTCTAAGACTTCAGCTCAGCAAACTTATTTTAGGCAACCATTGTAGCGTGATTTGAAAGGTACCTTCAAACTGTCTGTTTCTTAAGAAAGATTGTAAAAAACCCCCAAACTTCTAAACAAGCAGTTCATGTATAGGTCTTTACAGAAGTTTAGAATTGTTCTAGAATTTTAATCTTCTGTTCAGACACTCAGGGAATATCAGAATTGGCTTTGTGTCAAATCATTTACTAGTACTTAAACTTTGTTCTGCTTTTTACGAGAATGATCAGAAAACAAGGGGAAATATTATTACAAGATCTCTGACCCTGTATATTTTCATAGTTTATAAATATCACACACTCATACAGACACCAAATCCAGTTATGAGGCACATTTCAGGTATGTGTTCATTTCTCTTAATCAGTACTGTATCTGTATGAGGGTATTATTATTATTATTGGTGTTATTATTATTATTATTGCTATCATTGAGTCATGCAATTCAATTGTATATAATTCCTGCAGTAAAATAAAACACAAAGGGAAGGGGGGAAGAAAATATCAAAGTAGAAATTTTATCCTTCTCCAATCTCTTTTTCATTCATCTTCTACATTAATTGATATTAACCCCTGAGGAGGGGGATGTTAAAATCTGTCAATCCAACAAGCTGCTAGATAACTAATTAGTACTAATGGCGGAGCTGTGAACTCATCAGACTAAGCCATTAAAATTAAAACATCACAAGCTATCACCACCCTGAAAAAGAAATAAAACACATTTATTACAAATGGGAAAGCCAGACTTGATCCCCCCTTTCCAATTCCTAAGGAAGAGGGCAGTGTTGGATTTAATTTACTACAAGAAATTAGGATTTGCTCATCTGTACTCTAATCTATGACTGGATTTCCTCTTTCTTTCAGCAGCCTGGGGTTCAGTGGAAATGGTAGAGTAATATATTTTATTAAACTACGGTTATTATCAGAGTACTAATAATTCTGAGATCTCAAAAAAAAACAGAAGAAAGTTTCTGTTTCTGGAGTGGCTCCGACAAAAGGAGCAGCTGAAGCACCAGAGCAAACAGCCAAAGGGAGTATCATTTTTTGGTGGTGCTTTTGAAGAAGCCATCTTGGGTTTTGATATGTATCAACAAAAAATAATGAATTAGGGAGGAACTACTGAGTAGAGGCTTAACTGATGTTTTCTGTACCGGAAAACACACTAGCCAGCTGGACCTCCTTAGTAGTCCAACTTACTGTCTGACAACTGTAGCATGAGTTAAATACTTGTTCCAAGGCTTGTTCCTTTGTCCAACATACAGTGAACCCAAAAGTAAAAAACTTGTTGATGTCAGTGGCCATTTGTTTTTACCCATTGCTTATAAAGATCTATTACTGCATTCAAAGGAGAGAGATGCTGTGTATGCTGTGAAAACCCTGAAACTTTTACAGTGGCAAATAAATTGTCAGCAAGGGGGATCTGAGTGGGAAGACCCAGGGACCAGAACATGCTTATGACAGGAGCATGTTGTCACCTGAATGCTTGGTATATTCACACTGCTATGCTCTGAGAATTGCTATTTATTTGATAAATATCCACAAGGCCCACAGAAATAAAATGACATTCGTAAATCTAAACAGGAGGTGATAAAAACACAGAGCCCAGCTTTTAATAAGTAGGGATTTCCATCTGGTAGGTCTTCTGGTGACATTACAGGTGTGTGCAGCTCAGGCATTTATGGATGCACAATTTTACTATTCCTGGGATTACTTACCAGCACATACATATATTTATTCAGAACAGAGCAAACCACCAGAAACTTGCACCAAATAACTTACCAAAAGGATAACACTTTGACAGCACGGAAAATGCACTAGTGAAATGAGTAGAAAGAAAAATGCACAGGTAGACATGGGCATTATATTCTGTAAATGCTGTGGCTTTCTTGGCTTGGGCAGCTGAAAATTGTTTCTTGTGTGGTCCTATTTCATTGAAATGTAAACCACATGTTCAAATTACATGGCCAGAGGGATCTCTAGAGTGCTCAGGTGCTGATTTATAGAAGTCTCTCTCAGTTGCAGCTTAAAACAGTAGTCAGATATTGATGTAGCAGCAAGCATATTAAAAACTGATGACAGGAAAGGGCTTGTAAGGGGAAGGATACCTGGGTGTAAGGTGTTCCTTTCATTGTGTCTTAAAAACAAAACAAAACAAAACAAAACAAAAAACTAAAAAGCAAACATTGAGTTGGATATCTAAAGTCTAATCTCTAAAGCCTAAATATGGAAAAAGAAATAAGATTTTTAAAAGTAAATTGGGGAAGGGGAAGGTTTACCCCAATTTTGTTTTGGTTTTGGTTTTAAAATTGATTTTAAATTACTTTAAATACACTTCATGTGTCAAAATGTATACAAGCCCTAACACCACATTTTAAACCAAATTTGATAGCTATCATAATAGAAACAGAACTTTTTTAACAAATCTTTTTGAAGCTTTTCCTTAAATAGAACTGTTCTGATCAATACAAAAAGTGTATTTTTTATAATATTGAAACTATTCACAGAAATTAAAATGAAAAGGAAAAACCTGAATATTGATATTTTCTATTTTCATGTCGTCTTTCAAATGACAACTGGTAAATTAGATTACTCTTACTTATAAACATCAAAGAACACAGTGTGTCAGAAAAAATGAAAAATGGCATTACATGCACTAGCTATTCTGCACAGTACCGATGGAAGACTAAGATACAATATGATATCACTGCACTATGAAAGATCTAAGCAACCATAAAATAGGTTCAGAACATAGTTGCTGAAGCTCTCCATCAAAAGTGCTTAATTAATTGCCTCATTCAGCCCCTGATAAAGGACCTTTCCCATTAGCACAGGCTAACCCTGACTCTAAGAAAAGATACAGGATCATTTACAGTTTTCACCAGAGCATCTCAAAGATGTGACCAGAACTAAACTTACCAGACACAAATCTTTCAGTGCTTTATTTTGACTGACAGTCTCCTGAAGTTAGGAAGCAAATAACTATGCTCCCTGGTGTTCGTCAAAAATAGAGCACAGACTGGTTTTAATGAAGGAAATCAGTATTAAAATATTTTTATTTTACTTAGATTTTCTGAAAGCATTCTTTAGAGTTTGTTACACTTAAAAATGCTATTACTGTGATGAGATATCACAACATCAGTTATCCTAATTTATATAACTTCCAAGACAACTTTGTGCAAGTACAGTGAGGATACAAGTCTAAAGTCTACATTTACAGGTACTGCCATATGTGTTTCAGTAACATTCTGCCCTTCAAATGAGCAAGTAAAATATTTATGAAATCTCTAGACTGCTTTTTTTTTTTTAAAATTAAATTAATACATAAGTAAAAAACCAACTAAACAAACAAAATCCCCACACAAACAAAAAATAGCCACCCAACAACCTGGTGTAATTAACATATAAACAAAATTAATATGTGGCATTCTTGGCTAAAGTACATAGTTTCCATATAACAATGAGTTTACTTCAGAACACTTGTGAGGTTTCCATCCTATTATTTGACTAAACCCAGCCTCTGTCCTTAATTCATTAGGTATTGGCATAATTTGTGGATTTTTTCTTTGGGAGGTCTTATTCAAAGGTTTTGAAGAGGGTAGACTTAGGTTAGGTATAAGGATGAATATTTTTATGATGATATAGTTAAGGCACCAGAACAGGTTGCCCAGAGAAGCTGTGCCCCCCCTCCCTGGTAATGTTCAAGGACAGGTTGGGTGGGGATTTGGGCAATGTGGTCTAATGAGACGTATCCTTGACCAAGGCAGGTGGTTGGAACTGGATGATCTTTAAGATCCCTTCCATCCCAAACCAGCCTGTGATTCTTTCATCCTAAGTTAAGGGAATTATTTCAACTGAGTTTACATTAGTCCTTACACATGCCCATTTACATGGTATGTGGGGGAAGGACATAATAAAATTACATAGTGCAATTGCAACTGTTACATATTACAACTACTGTAATCATTACTGACAGTTTGGAAAAGATGTCCCATTGTACAAAGCAATTTTTTTTAATAGGTAGAATTAGATTGATAGATACTTTACAGTATCCATCTATTCTACAGAAGAAGAGCTGCAACTTCATGTATTTTAAAAAACCCACAAAAACACTGACTAGAAAACTGTTTAGAATAACTTGTCGTGGAACTGAACAAATTATTTAATAATTAACTTAGAGAGATAAGCACTAAAGTGCTTGGTCACTGGTAAACGTATCCTATGAGGATTTTAGATAGATATTTATTTAAAAAAAAAAAAATTTCCTTTGTTTTCCAAAAAACCTGATCCCTGGAAATTTTCTTAAACAGCTCAGTTGTCTAAGACATTAGTTCTGTTAGATGTTTTTCCATGACTCTTGGCTTTCCTTCTGCTAGTGTTAGAATTATTGGATCCCAAGTTAACAAGGGAAAAGTAATACAAGAAAATGTTCCTCTTCTTCACAAATGATTGCAGCAGTTATTCACATTAGTATGTCTACCATTCCTATCAGACTATTTTAGAGTATATAAAAGTCCTTCACAAAATCTAATAATAAACACCTCTACTATGTAGATAAGTAGTAGTATTTTTATATGCTGACAAGTGCAGGTGGCTGGTTGTTAGACTGTCCATTTTAAAAATGCAGTTCAGATTTCTCTGAGTTTGCTTGGCTGCAGCTGGTTGATTCAGAATGGCTGTATGGAATACACAGCTTCTTTTGAATTTTAAGTGAACTTTAAGCCTCGGAATTATATATGGAACAAACAAGAAAGAAATGTTAATCAGAGAGTTATGTCTGAACTTCAGTCCCACTCTGGAGCCAATCAGTGGCTAGCAAGCAAGCTGAAAATAAGTCTTCCTGTTGATGTGATTTCTTTACGTGCAAAGTAGCCAAGATATTTCCTGTTGAAAATGACTTCCCATAGGCTGTATCAAAAACTATCAGGAGCCCTGGGAAGAGAATTCAGAATGTCTGTTGCCATAAAGGGAATAATCTCTCTGAAGTTTCCTAAGAACTCTGTAACTTGTTTAATCTTTCAGCCATGCTTCCTCTCTGGTCAGTGAGGAGATACATCTCAGTCACCAAGTGGAAGATGGCAATTCAAAGCTTCTCTCTATTTCCTGGAGAGAAACTGCATTCCCAAGCCAAAGGAAGGATCTGAAATAATTGAGATGCCTCTGTGAGTTCTGGTAACTTTCTTCTCACTCAAGAGAAATTCCAAAATACTGAGGTGGGATACTAAAATCTTATGTGTTAATTTAGAGGAGATGTATCTCATTCTGTTACAAGATTTTCCCAGCAGCAAAACCTCAGTCAACTTCTCCTGAAGAAAAGAAAAGAAGAAAGAAAGAAAGAAAGAAAGAAAGAAAGAAAGAAAGAAAGAAAGAAAGAAGAAAGAAAGAAAGAAAGAGAAGAAAGAAAGAAAGAGAGAAAGAGAGAAAGAAGAAAGAAAGAAAGAAAGAAAGAGAGAAAGAGAGAAAGAGAGAAAGAGAGAAAGAGAGAAAGAGAGAAAGAGAGAAAGAGAGAAAGAGAGAAAGAGAGAAAGAGAGAAAGAGAGAAAGAGAGAAAGAGAGAAAGAGAGAAAGAGAGAAAGAGAGAAAGAGAGAAGAGAAGAGAGAAAGAGAGAAAGAGAGAAAGAGAGAAAGAGAGAAAGAGAGAAAGAAAGAAAGAAAGAAAGAAAGAAAGAAAGAAAGAAAGAAAGAAAGAAAGAAAAGAAGAAAGAAGAAAGAAAGAAAGAAAGAAAGAAAGAAAGCTCAGGAAAACTCTTAGTTTCCACTTCGTTCTCTACTCTTTGAACCCAAATTTCGCTACCAGTTTGGAAAGCTCACAAAAGTGTTAAGACAAACTTGGGGTTCTGCATTTTCTTGTCCTGTGGATACTCTGCACAAAATTTTTCATTTTCAATGTGTAATTACCACAATGCAATATCACATTCACCTAAGTTACACTAGTGAGAGGACCACCAAGTATTCTGTAATTCTGAGCAGGTAGTGTCCAGGAAGGCTTTCTGTTAAATCCTTGTTTGCCATTTCTTTTAATATTTGTGTGTGTGTGTGTGTGTGTGTGTGTGTGTAGCAGCTTGATATTTAAATGAAAAGTAATAGTGAATATAAATAAATTATATTTTTGTCTGGGTTTTGCTTTTTTTAATTAAAAATATATAGTAAAATATAGTAAGTGTGAAAGTATATTATACTAATAAAACTTTTTCTCTCGATCTCTGAGTAAGCTCCGATGGAGCTGTCATGGTCTATTATGCTCCAAAGTAGCCGTTAGGGTCTATTATGTCAATTACCATACACGTCTGTGACAGATTGTTCTTTTTTGGCTTTTTTAAAATATTAACATTATGAATAAAAACAAGGGGATGGATTGCTCAGGGTATTTAAATGCAGCAGAAAGCCCTTCACTTGGAGGTTACCCACTGAAATCTAACTCGGGTCAGTGGTAACTGGAAATTGCTGTTCAGTGATGCGTATAAAAGGGGCTTAGCATCTCAAAAAACCAAGTCTGAAACTCTGAAGTTAATGGAAGTGCTGAAAATTCCTTCGGTGATTACAGAATTAGATCCTTATTTCAAGTTCTAACAGTTTGTATTGCAGCTGGACACAGACTACTAATGTCTTTACCGGACAAGTACAAACATATCACAGGACCAGTAGTCTTCTCAAGTGTCCTGGTAAAATTCTATAAAAATATTTGTTTCAATTGTAACACTACTTCATAACATGCTTCTCTTACCTTTGAAAAAAAGGCAGAATGACAGATTGCATATCAAAAATTAATACAATTGATAAGAAGTATGGGCCTTCTGCATGAGAAGATGTCAAAAATTACTTTTCATCATTAGAAAGTACAACCAAAATGGATATGGTAGAATTCTATAAATCATAAAGTGAATGATACCATTCTGTTTCTTGTAATTAGTAGTTTAAACCATGGGACTCAAAGGCAAAGCAGGTTGAAAGTATTTCCACAAGGAAACAGACAAATCCAAATTTACTGATCACAGGATTAAATCCACAGTAATCCAAATGCAACTACATTCTCAGTATATCCCAAACACCTTAATTTCAGAAGTTGGAGAAGGATTCTATAGTTACTTACTATATTCTTTTGAAAGATGTGATCATGGAATAGAATAACCTTTAGTTTTGTGACTCGTGTGTTCTCTCCCCTAATCTTCTTTTCATGCTATTAGTTAACCTGGCTTGCACATTACTACAGATGTACTGATTTACCAAGCTCTCAGTTATATGAAAAAATAAGGCAAGGAAATAGAAGGAAAGGAAAATAAAGGTGAGAAAGCAAAAATATTACAAAGAGTGAAAGGGTAATATTAATTTCATCCAAAGGTAAACAACTAAAACTGATGAGAAGAATCATTACATGAAAGTAAGTATTTTTCTCATTGATTATTTAATAGGTAGATTTAATTAGCAAATCAAGAAATGGTTCCATTGAGAGCTTTAACCTATCCAGGAAATTTTCATGAAGGCAAGCACGTATGATACAATACATTAAGAATACTCATGACTTGGTAAGAGTGTTGGAGATTAGGTAGGATACAATAGAACATCTCAAATATACCACTGTATATAGACAACTGAATTCTGAATTGACCCTAGAAAATCCAAACAGATAGTTCAGGGGGTATATTCAGTCATCTAAATGTAAGTATATAATGGCCTTTGGTTTGTTTTGAGGGGTTTTAACTGTATTGCATCAGACCCCATGCTCAGCTTTGGTACCAGACTGTGTGGGTCTTTATAAGTTCTGTGTCCTGCCTAGGTGGTCTGTACATGCATTCAATATCCTAGAAAACCTTGAGTAACATTAAATTCCTGTATTTAGGCAGCTGAATCGTGCCCCAGAAATCAACAGTTGTATTGGAAATGTCTAAAGTTGGATTTAGTAAATCCAAGCACTAATGATTAAGGACAGGTTGAAATAACCCCATGTTTTGAGTCACTGATCATGCATCTCCTATGTCAGTCTCCAAGGTCTTACAAAGGTAATGCATGTAGCATCTCTGTTTAGTAGGACAACATTTTTTTTATTAAATTCCATACCATTAACATCAACAGCAAATCTTCCTTAGACCTCCATAAGTTTTTCTTTCTCTACCTGTCAGAGAGAACAAGCACAAAGCCTTAAATGCAGCTTTTCCTCTCTACACATCTCAAATCAAGAAAACAACTTAATGTTTGTAGGTAAGACAAGCACTCACATTCAATTTCTGGTTGTACAGCATTGTATTAGTAATAACAATACTATGAACATTTTCTGAGAAGTTCCTGGAAATTATGCTTTAGGATTTTCCTCAAATCACTTAGGTTCTAGGGAGTTGGCAATTTAAACATCCTGTAGGGGAATACACTGGTCCAATTTATTGTTTTAATAAAATCCTCTTTTTTGACAACCAGACTTGCAGAAGTAGGGTAGATGATGGTGAAATGGTCATTAAGTTTTTTTTATGCAGATGATCACAAAGATTGCAGTTATACTCACTACTTAAAGAAAAAAAGGTTCTTGTCTTTCCCCCACACATCACTGAGAGCATAGTTTTGTGAGCTTTGTGTTTCATTTAGTGTTGAAAATTTCCTTTCTTCTGCTTGCACATAGTGTAATGCGACAATTACGTGACACATTAAAAAAAAAAAAAAAAGAAGACAATGCTTGCACTGTATCCAAATGTGAAGAGATCTGCAGTCATTTCAAATGGGAAACCTGCTATTAGCTCACACAATGGATTCCCCAGCTGAAAAGAAGACATAAATTGGAGTGAATCAAGCATTCACCGCCAGCAGATCTGCTGCTTGTGTTCACTGATGAGATGTAAATGTGCTTAGCAAGAGTACAGCATCAGAAGAGGACCATGAAATTATAATATAGTGACTCTAATGAGAATGGGTTAATTTGTAGCATTTCTTATTCTAATTATAGTATTTGACACATGGGAACAAAACCATTTGCAGCCATTTTCTTTTCTTGTTCCAATCCCTTATTAAAAGAATGAGAAACAAGAACAATCTGCCTGCTTTTCTATTCTGTGAAATACAGTAGCATGCTGCACTGTTTTGACCCTTTCAATATTCTGCATAGGTAATTTGAGAGAAGACAGTCCAGTTATGGTCTCAGCAAAGAGCATTTAATGAATCCAGGAAAAGTATAATTTGCATGGAAATAACCTGATTTTTTTCTTTTTTTTTAAGTGCACAAGAATGTAATGGGGAAAAAAAACCCACCACAACAAAACAAAAAACAAAAAGTAAAGTCTAGAAGACAGAAAATGCACATTTCTCCATCTCTGGCACAATGATTTTAATGAGAATTAAAATTTGTGATGGGATGCTAGTTTCATCTTTCAGTGTGCAAATTATCTATGCAGACACATTCTAAGACAAATGTCCATCTGGTGAATAATATACTGTTCCACACAATTCAGATATTAATGCATTATTTTGACAGAAAATAAGTATACAGGGGTTAAGATACTTGCCACTCAGAGTAAATGGATGCATTTTCAGACCTATGGGTTCTATATTTTCTAACAATGGCTACACAATTACAGTTATAAAGAACACATAAACATGGAATTCCCATTTCAGTGAACAAACCCAAATTCTGATTACATACATATGGACAAAAATCCTTTTTTAGTGAAAGACTCTGACACATGCTTATAGCAGTATCAGCATTTTGGTTAAAAAATCATTCCCTCATGTTACATGTACCTACTTGGTAACTGCTATTTGAGAGTTATTGCAATTATGTGCAGACATGAACTTTTTGGACAAGTGCAAATTAGCTCCACTTCTACAAGTTGCTTCTGGTACTCTGTTTCCTGTCTTGCCTTTATAAATCTATAACAGATTGTTGTCCTTAAAACTCACAACCCTGAATGTGTAAGATGTTAGGATAACGGAGGAGAGTAAAAAAAAAAAACCCAAACAAAAAAAACCCCAAACAAAAACAAACGACCCAAACCCCAGGGTTTCCTACGAAATCATCTTCAAAGAGGGTGAGTAGGACACATGCACTTTGAAGACTATCAGATATGAGGAGAAGTGGGATAAGATTTTTAAAGTAGATTTGTAGGATGCATTAAAACTTCATTTGAGCATTAAATCAAATGCTAAGATTAAGGCTATTTTTAGGTACCTATTTGGCATGTTGAAACAGCTGAAATGAAGAAATATGTTCGCAAGGTGATTCAAAAGCTGTCAATACAGGGATTCTCACCAGGGAATTAGAATTCACAGGCTTTCTTAGTCTGTTGTTGAATCATGATGGAGCTTAGATAAAACATCAGGCATCTAACTGCTTAGCTAAAGATTGATCTGAAGATGTCTGAGCACTTCTGTTTAGGCATATAAGGAACTCCGTGATCCAGAATGGCAGTATAAATCAATTTTAGGCTTTTCCAGCAATAATCTGGAGCCCAGAGACAAGACAATTCAATCTCTGTCTGAGAGAAGGATCCCAAATAGCCATAAGTCTGAACTTGGAATTTAGAGATTCTAAATCATTTCCTATTAATTTTTCCCAAGTAGTTACAGAAACCTGGGTTTCTTGGATTAAAATCCTAATACAATTTGAAAATAAAATAAATTTAATTTACCTAATAGAAAAATCATAAACCTAGTATAATTCATAAACATAGTAGAAAGAAGGAGGAAAGATAGCATTAAAACTCTGTTATAGACCTACCAAGAAAATGACTCTCAGGTACCCTGACTTCAGGGTATCACAGAACACTGCTTTCAAATTGACAGAACAGCTTATACCCATAATGGTAACAGAGAAACTCATTTGACTTTGAGTGCACAGTAAAGGAAAAAGCCCTGAAATAGCTAACAATAAAGGTTGCAGGAAAATAATTATCTGTTGAGAAAAATGTCTATATAACATGAATGCAATCACTATATGCACATCCATATGCACATATGCATATGCACATACACACAATATGAATGCCATTATACTTAGATCTCTTAAATTTACTTATTGCTATGTATTTCTTAAACATCACACTAAAATGAAAATGAGATATTTTGGCCCACTAAGTTTCCCTAAATATATTCACTTATTTGAGATGCTTGCCTGGCCTCTAACTGTCACTTGCCATGGGAATAGACCTCCCCAAGGACCTGTGTCTTGGATAGTAACCCAGATGTCTTTAATATGTTCGAGTACCTCAAATCAAAATGGACACCTGTTTTTGGCAACTAGCACGCCATGTTCTGGGATCAGGATTTGCTGAATATCTCTGCAGCTGTAAGTACAGCAGTCACTTTGGCAGGCTTCAGGTACCAAAACGTAAGACAGACAAGGCAGCACCCCCAAACTCTAGCCACTAATCTCCAAAAGGCTGCAGATCTTCCCAGGTTTTGTCTCTAACCTGCCAGCTCCATTTAGGTGCACTGAATCTGAGACGGCAGTATATACCCATGTTTATGTAGCTGAATCCTGCCCTAAGTCTCTATTAATTATAATAGAAGCATAGACATCTAGTTCACATGTAGATAATGAGGGGAGAATTTCACTCACTACCTCTACTACTTGTTATTAATAGTAAAAATTGGAAGACAGCAAGATGATGAAGCCAAGATTTTTTTTCTGACTTCCTTATTTTATCTTTCTTTTAACCCATTTTTATTTAATTGTACCTAAATTAATGTTGAAGTGAACTTAATGCTATTTCTAGTGGCAGTAGCAAATATTGGGATCTATTTCCATTTATGCCTCTTCTTCTGCCTGGTCCACTCCAACATTTCTGTTTTGTAACCCACTTTATTGACAAACTGTAATAAAATGTGAGGAGAAAAAAGAATCGGAGCATTATATTTAATGCTTTTTATTTGTAAAATTCTGCATTAATATAATTGTATATCTATAGTACTAAGAGGTATGTCACAATAAATGCAAAATAATGTATCATCCATGTTTGTCAAGAATTGTTCAATTCAAAAGTGCGTATGGCTATTATACAGTGAGTGTGGTTTATTTATATAAAATAAAACCAAAAATAAAGCTATTAAAATGCTAAACATTTTACATTAATTTAAAAATAAAACAAAACAAAACAATAATATCATTAAAAGAAGTTCAGGGTTTGTGAATTTGTTTTATTAGACAAAATGCTTACATTTTTGTGAAAGTTGCAACAGTTACTGATTTCTACTGTGTGCAGGTATGTCTCCTTTTCTCTGTTTCCATGAATATCAAAGATGAAAACAAAACTTGAACATCGTCTTCAATCTTCAGACCATCTGGTCAGTTCAGCTTCCCAGTGTGCCCTCTTTATCTATGATAATGTTATAGTGGCATACAATTTAATTTATGATCTTTTCTTCTACAGATTTCTCCACCATTCTGTCTTCAATGGTCACATAAGATGCCCATACTGTTGCTGCTTGCACAGCTTCACTTTGTTCCTCAGCAAGGAACTCAACAAGGAATTCAGTCATTTGAAACTAGTTATGAATTTGTCAGCATTTTCTTAAAACCAAAACCAACCAACCAAAAAAAGAGAACCCAAAAAATAAATACAAAAACCTAAAAGGACTTTCACAATAGAAAACAAATTTGTCATAAAATATAGATCATAATATTTACCTTTCAAATATAGAACAACAGAAGAGAAATAAGAAATATTTCTGACAACTTCTTCCTCTTCCTAAACATTCTTAGAAGGTGTTTTTTTGTTTTCACACTTGGTTTCAGTTAATCTTATAAATATGGGGGTTTTAGAAAAGTCAGTGCAAGCTTTTCTACTGTTAGGAAGACTTTCTATTACAGTGGAGACTTGCTTCCACCAGGTCCCAGTCAGTGTTGTCTGAATTTCATTGCTGTGCTCTAGCCTTGTTTCTCACACAACCCTCATAATATCCTTGAAGGTTTTCCCCTTCCAACCACACTCAGCAGCCCTAAAGAGAAGGAGTAGATTCATTATTAGAGGTTTTCATGTGATCGAGTCATTCCTTACTTTAAACCACCACAACATATTAATTAGAAACAGCTACTCCCCATCATGACATCATCATATACCTCTTGTTCACTGTTCTATCACTATCACTATTTATCCTGAGAAATAAAAGAAAGCTGGGCACTAAATCCAAGTATAAAGTCCTCTGGCAGCATCTTTTGTGCTAAACTCCTCTAAAGCAGTATTGTCCTGGATTGACCTAATGAGAGGGGCCCAGAAAGGATCCAGGAGCTGGGTTACAATAAACTAGCATGGAGATGCAGTAGTCCCACACTCAGGCTTTCTACCTGACCCTCTTGTATGTAACACTTGAAACAGAGACTTTGTCATTAATACAGGGCATACAAGTAAATAGGCAGGAGTTAACAAGAAAACAAAAGATAGTTTTAAGTCAGTAAAGAGCAGGGAGAAGGCTAATATCAGTCTTGGACATAAATTTTTCTCAGAGAATAATTCCAAGTGGGGGCCTCAGTTAAATGTTCTTCATCCCTTGGGGGATTCTACCACTCCCCACTTAATCATAGAATCATAGAGTATCCTGAGTTGGAAGGGACCCATAAGGATCATCAGGTCCAACTTCTGGCTCAACACAGGGCCAGCCAAGTCAGAGCATGTGTCTTGAGTGCATCATCCAGATGCTTCTTTAACTCACTTAAGCTCGGTGCTGTGAGACACAAGGGAAACTGAGGGAGCCAGAGAAGAGTGACAAAACTAGACTAAATTTGTGTGGGTCCCCTCTAGTGTGGTCTTGTAGATTAAAAGAAGTGAACTCATATATTTAAACAAAATTCTACCCTATTTTTCTATCCTTTGGAAGAAAATAAGAATAGGGTTGGTTATACATTTTTGGTTACTTAAATAAAGGATCATTATGGAGAAACAGTAGCTAAGGAACCCCTATAAGCTGATCAGAGAAACAAGCCCCAGCTCCAAGTCCATCCAGGTCTGTCACATGACAGCATCAGCTCCATGATTGTCAGATGAGATGCATCAAGGTAGGTCAACGGGAGTGAGGTGCTTTTTAACTCACCTCACAGGCTTACAGGGAGACACTGACTAGAGTATGGGACTTACGATGTCCTGGATTCAGCTAGGGTAGAGTTATTTTTTCTTTCTAGCAGCTGGTGTAATGTTGGTTTTGGGAGTTAGGATGAGAACAATGCTGATAAAAACCCAATGTTTTTAGCTGTTAACAAGCAGTCAAGGACTTTTCAGCTTCTCACACTGCCCTGTCAACAAGAAAGTGGGGGGCGTCCAGGAAGATGGGAGGGGACACAGACAGGACGGGTGACCCAAACTGGCCAAAGAGGGAATTCCATACCAATGATGCCATTCTCAGCATAAAGGGTGGCTGGTAGAGGATGAATGCATGGCTCTAGATCACATGTTTTTTGGGGATGGTCTGGCTTCAGGATGGCCCAGTGCTGTGTGGTCTGAGTTCGGTGAAAAACTGCACTTTGTATCATTAGTTTTGTATATTTTACTAAAAAGTAAACATATTATTGTAATATCTCCTTCTCTGCTGTCCCAGTAAGCTATCTTTACCCCAGCTCATGAGGTTTGCATGGTTTTCTTTCCCTTCCCAATCCTTCTCCTCAGACCAACTGTGTGGTGCCCAGCTCCCAGCTGGCGCGAAACCATGACATATGGGATGCTTCAGGAGATCACCTTAGGATTGCATAAGACTTATTATGGGATGTTTAGGGGTAGAAGCAAAGGTGTAGAAAGAGACAGATAGTCATATGGTTATGCTATGCCTTGTGAGTGATCAGTGCACTCTCTCCTTTCTCCTAAACAAATTACATTTCTATTTTACTGGGTGAGGAGCTCCTTATACTGTGTGCATATGTATATGTGGATGTCTGAGGGCTAGTAACTGGTGTGGGACCACAGGTCTTAGGGGCTTAAGTGCCAGCATCTGGAGTGCATGCTATATGAGTCAGTGTGATTACTTGCAAATATCAAGGCAGACTAGCCCATGGGTAGGATAAAAGGCTTGGGAGCCAGGAACTAAAGCAGCCAGAAAGCCTGGAAATTGGCAACTAGAGAGACCGGAGCACTTCAGACCAGCTGCTGGAAAGACCGTGAGGTCTAGAGGTTGATTCAGTGACCTGTTTACATGTATTTTGCTGTATTAGAGACAAAAGGGTCCCAGAAATCAAGGACTCGGTAGATTGAGTGTTTAAGGCCATTTACTGGAGACATCAACATTATATGTGTGCTCATGCTAGTGTGTATGCAAATAAATGTGTGTGTGAGGGGTTCAGAGCTTCAGGGAGCTGGAGGGGCACTGATGGGTTTGGGGGTCCCAGCACTGGGGAAAGAAAGATTCCAGGACTAGTTCCTGCCCTTGGTGAATAAGTCCATTCTACCAGAAAGGTCCACTTTGTACACAATTTCCCGCTAACAGGACCTTATCCTGAATTGACAGGGAGGGAGACAAGATTAGGCAGCTGTTCATGATATCTGTGCTTCCATGTTTCTGTCTGTATCATTTTGTGTGGCGTACAGTATCTATTACTGATGTCCTTGTGTGTGCCTTTGGAGAATGCCTGCTGAGACTTGCTACTGACTGGGTCTGGGAATAGAGAACTGTTGCAGCCTCCCCTCTAATGTACTACCATATTCAACAAACTTAACAGTATTAAAATCATAGAATCCTTTTGGTTGGAAAAGATATTTAAGGTCATTGGGTTCAACTGTATTCACTGTTAGTCCCCCACCTTGACTCTAAAAACTTAAAAAAATAAGTTATTTTTATGCATTCTTTGAATGGATATTTTATATTAACCCATTAATAAATACATTCTGGCTTTTATTTTGCATTGCTTCTTGGTTCTTATGTGTCAACAGTAAAAGCTACCCACAATTTCAACTGAAGGACAGAGAATCATAGGATGGGAACCATGTGGCTAATGAGCTCTTGCAGTTTTCTCACTAGCATTCCCAGTTCTGTAGGGAAGTTTCTATACCTCAATTAAAATTTATATATATATATATATATATATATATATATATGAATATTTATCTATATGCAGGTATATTGTGACAGTGATACCCAAAGTAAAGCAAATTTAGTGTTAATCATCCACTGGAAGAACTGCATATCTGTGTGTAAAAAGAACCATTCCAGATGATGGTTACAAAAATGTACTCCTGAAGCATTATTCATCAAGAAGTTATTTTTTATACACTCAGTACATACAATCTGCAAGCCTTAGATAAAATTGTCAGAATAATTAGGTTCTTTTTACCTCATCAGTGAATGAAATGTAGTGATTCTGAAGTTATAATTCTGGAGAAGGCACCAAAGAGGCTGGGGCTGATTCAACAGTAGCTAAAAACATGGCACATACCCCACCCCAACCAAGCAAACACTAATAATAAAAATATTTTTAATGGGTAATTTCTGTTCTTTAGAATGCCGTTTTCTTGAGTCAAATACTAGAGAGAAAGAGAAGAGGTGCTTTTTGACTTGTCAGAGAATTAAGGTCTTGCTTCTGGTAGGGCAGTAGTGTCTCTGATTAGTAGGTAAAAAGGAGGATTATGATGCAATAGACACAATTTATGGCAACCATCTTGACTTCTGCTGCCACTTTGGCAAATCAAATTGTTTAGAAACTGCTTCAGTTATAAGAGTTTTTAAGTATTAATTATTCAGGGAATAATCGTAAAAAGAGCCATGGGACCCAACAGCAATATTTTCATGTCTAACTATCAACAGGGGAAAAGAGGGAGACTGATCAAACTGACAAATATGCATCCACTCTGAGTCAAATGTGGGGAAAAAAAAGGTTTGATGTAAATGTTTCGTAGTTTGCTTGCAAGAGAAATAAACAACGGAATACAGCAAAATTAATCTGTTTATACATATGGGCAATCTCATGAGTAGAAATGTTTCTATACGTAGAAGCTTCTTTATACATAATTACTTCTATGCAGTAATTATAATGAGAGGTAGTAATAGTGTTGTAAATCTCTCTCTTTTAACATAAGTAGCACAGTCAGGATTAATCTAGTTCTATTGCCATAATAATGTGTGCAAAATACATGCCCTTTTGTTCGAATGTAGCCTCAGCGGAACCTTGCACATGTATTGAACACAGTTTCCAGGAGCAGAACTCACTGCTGTCTTCAAATTCAGATGTAAAAGTAGAAGGTAGCCAGCTATTTTGAACTTCGGGATCAAATCAGGTACCAAAAATCTGTGTAAAGCTGCTTTCAAAAGGTTAATCTATAGCAACATGTGGAGGTGAATGGATACCACTTTAGCAGCACTTGGACAGAGAAATGGAAGTTTCTTTCACATGACCTCCCCATGTTCACAGCAGCAATACAGCTGACAGGTTTTGTTGTGCTGTGTTTTGGCTTTGTGTAACTGCCTGACCTTTTCCTTGTCCAGGCAGTCCTGCCGTGCAGTCAGCACATGAAGCCTTCTGCCTGTCTCAGGCTGGCAACATTTAGTGGATCACATTAAGCTCTGATCTGTGTCTTAAAGCAATTAGAATAGCTTTGGTTGGAAAAACTCCATTTCCATTTCATTAAAAAACCTCAGTAAACTAGGATCAGAAAGGAAATAAAAAGAGAAACCATAAAGGGAATTTTGGATTCTGTTGGTGTTGCTGAAAACCTGAAGAAAGCCAAATATTTCATCCAGCCCTAATAACGAGGCTTAGGCTGCCTCTGATAGCAGTCTTTGTACCACCTATTGCAAAAGCTCCATTTATGTTCTACGTAAAATGTCCAATGAAGCATAGAAAACATGTAATTTGTATAGAGAATGGGAGTTATGCAATTTTTGCTGGCATAAACAATGCAATAACTGCTCAGAAATAGCCTTTTGCATTCATGAATGGGGTCCATTATCTGCTTCGTCTCTCCTCTTAGATGATTCTGAGTTGGGGCATAGTAATAAAAGAAAGGCATCCTCTTTGCCTCAGAGCTTTGGTTTTCAAACAGCAAGTGGATAACAATATATGACAGCTCATTTTTGTCTTCTGATTAAGGAGCAACCATGTTTTACGAACACTTACTAACTTGCCAACCAATTAAACATTTGAATAAATTTATATGTATTTAATTGGACTACCGTTGCAAATAGGGCTTTTCTGGAGTTATCAAACAGATTAGACACTGTAAGGCAGTAGATAAGAAGCACTGAATTATTATTATTGTTATTGTTATTACTATTACTGTCATAACTACTATGACTGGGGATAAGGTAAATGCAGAAGGAGTGATTGCAAGGTAGCTTTCTGGCAGAGTGCATGTCATATATAACTGCTTGTCTGTAAATAAAAAGCTATTAATTGTGTCTTTAATAATTTTCTCCCTGGTTTTTTTGGTTGCACTTTTGGGGAGAAGTATTTACACAAAGGGGTACTGACAGGGTTGCTAAGGGCATAGCAGATGACATGATATATTTGGATTTTCAGAAAGCCTTTTGTATCATTCCACATGACAAGTTCCTGCTTAATCTCCAAGATGAAGCAAGGATTCAGGGCAGGACATAGGCAGAGATATAGAACAGGTTGAAAAATAGCAAAGCAGGGGCTATAGATAGTTCCTGTGAAAAAAAAGTTATGTCAAACCAGAGAAAGTGTTGTTTCAGGTCTACAGGGGCTAGTGCTTTAAAGTCTGCTGTGCATGTATGTGTTTTAATTTAAACATATCTACAAACACAAAGAAGAACTGCAGTCATTAATTGCATTTTCTGAGGATGAAAAAATGAAAGATGATGAATGAAGGCCATACAGACAGTGGAAGTTAAAAGGAATTTAGATTTGATTTGTAAATAGGTTGTCACAGAGGGAATTAAATGTAATATTGACAAATACAAAGTAATAAATCTTTAGTGCTGTAAAACCCAATAAATTATAATGTAGAGCTAATGGGATTAAGCTGTAAGGGAATTTATAGAAAGGAAATCAAACCAACCAACCCACTGAAAACCCAACAAACAAACCAAAACAAAACAAAAACCCAAACAAACAACAACTGTTTTCTGGGCCTGAGCAACCGCATGTTAAAGCATATATTTAGCTGTCTTCTTGCAGCAATATTACTAATACTTGACATTTCTAAACAGCTTTCATCAAATGAAGTAACCTGCACAAATCGTCTAAGACTTTGGTCCAAACAGGTATTCATATTTCTGAAGACCTTCTATTCCCCAAGAGAAATAATTGTAATATTGGGAGATGATGTGGGGCACATTTTTTGGTCGAGATGAGAGAAAATTTTTTTTGGCATTGCATGAATAAGCTCATGTCACTTTTGTAACTGTTTCTCCATTTCTGTTTGACAATCACATCGGGGGTAAACACCACCTCTTTGCTGATCACTAACATGCTCAATAGTAGGCAATTTCATTGTAGTCTTTCCTTTTTTCACTAAACAATCTGTTTTCCTTTCCACTGAGCAAAGTATGAAAGCAGTTTTCTAAAAAAACCTTGCGGTTTGTAATACCATGTTGCTCTTTGGCTTCCATACGAACTTTAATTATGCTTCAAAACTTAACCTCTGTATTAAGCAAACAGCAAGTGGATTAATATATTCTAAAAACTTTAAGAGTCTTTTTTATTTGGTTGATTGATTATTTTTATGGGTTTGTTTTGTTCTTGTTTTTTTGCCTGGTTTTGTTTGTTTGATTGGTTAGTGGGTTGGGTAATTTAAAGCTCATTAACAGCAAGCAGCATAAATTTACTGCTTTGGAATAAAGAAAACTTTCCAAATAAATTCTATTGACAGAGGTGAGGGGAGGTATTCATAGTATCTGACATTAGGCCTCACAATTCGTCTCTAAACTCTTATTAGGTAGTGTAAATTGCACTGTGAAAGAACCTGCATTCCTTATATAGGGACATGCAATAGATGTTTCAAGTTAAACACTGTAAATGCACAGCACAGGGCATCTGACAGCTCAAGTTTCAATATTTTTCTATGATCTGTGTTTTCTACAGGATTTATAATAATTGCCAAGTGCTACAATATCCCTGAGGGTTCAAGAACAAAAATCACAAGCCTATTCACAATACAGTTTTATATAAATCCTGAGCTGTTTTAAAATTTTTACTTCCTAAAGGGAACAGCTTTGCTGGCTTAGGAAGCCTGATAGCAAAATGTGTCAGAAACAGGAATATACAGGCATTCTCTCATAATCTAGATTGAAGTCACATACTCACTTTAATATTTTGTTAGGCTCTGCAGTTAGATTAGTATTAACTAGTAGTCATGTGATTGTGCTGTTTATTTTTTTATAGTATACTTCCTTCTGTCATACTTAAATTTTAAATAGGGATAGCTGTGCTTTGCAATGGGTGGTTGCTCCCTAAGAAAATGTTGTCTGCTGATTGACAGACACCAAGCTAAGGACTGCAAAGGAGCTTACAGTATATGTGAGGAGCGTAGTCTTGCAAGGACAACAGTCTGAAAGCATGATTTGCAGTGAAAGTAATGCTATGACCTAGGTCTCCCCAAAAGGCAGCATGAAGAGGTGTGGGACCTAAATAGTATGTTTCTGAAACAAAAAAAATCCAAAGAAATCCAAAAATGTGCCAGTATTTTGCTAGCTTGTGATCTGTGACAACATAATTGTCATTGATGGCTCATTCCCAAAGGAGAGAAGTGGTCCACTGGAAAAGAAATTATGTCAAGCTAGGCCATAGGCCTTTACCTCTGTAGACCTGAACTAGCTTTCCCACCTAACATCTCAAAACCAACTCAGGAGTTGAAAGAGTTGAAGGATTCTATGAACTACTGGTGGTGTTCTTTTAATATTAACTTCACCCTACCAGCACACATAGGAAGTTTTAGGGAACAGGAACAGCAGAAACTTCTGAAATTGGAGGCTGTTAGTATTTTGCTCTTCATTCAACCCAGAGGGGAATGCACCTACTGAAAAGGACACAGGGAGAAACAGAAGAAATACAGATTGCAGGGTTACATCTGCAGCAGCAATTATTTTGTTTCAACTGAACCCGTGTGTACAAGTGGAAGCATTTGGTGTTGAGCTTCCAGCAACTATATTGTATGCATTTTGAGTGGTCTTCTTCAGACTAGCTATAGTTTGATCCCATGAACTGAGGAGCACATTAGGTGACCATATTTCCTTTATTTATGTTGGGGGTTTTTATATTTAATTTTATTGTTCATGATCTGTAAAATTGCTCAAATATGTGAACCAAACGTCATCATGAGCACAACATCAATGCTTCATTTCCAAAAATCAATCCATAATTCAAATGAAAGTGATTCTATGAATCTAAAAGACTGCTGCTTGTTACATGACTTTGGAGCAGTGAAAAATGGTATGTCTCTTCAGATTCAAAATTTTCCTATCTCATTATGACCTTTAAAATGACAAGGGGTGTGTTTGGTTTGTTTGGTGGTGAGTTTTGGTGGGGTTTTTTTCCCCCATTCTTTCTCATAGAAGAAGTAAAAGATAGAAAAGATTTTGAACCCGTCAACCAGAACATTTCAAGATTCAGACAGAAGCTTTTTTCATCTCATTTTAGGGAAAGATATTCTTTTTTTTGTCATCACATTTTTTTTTTATTTCTTGTTGCAGTACATCGCAGTGGGTAGGGAACTACTTCCTATGCAGCTGTGATTAGGAGTTCACTTGTCATTATATTGTGGCACATTAGTATTACAATAGTGTGCTGGTTAAGCTCCTTTCCCCAGGCTAGTATGTCATTTACATACAGAGGAGACATCAGTCTAAGATTCAGTTGCCTGAACACAGGTGTCTATTTTAGCTGCCTGGATGCCAGCTGTTGCCTGAGAATGATGTTGGCCTCCCACATTTGGAAGGTCCCTTATCATCTTCGACCATACTGCTGTGTTTCATACTCTAGGGCACCTATATTGACATTAGATTGCAAATAGTGATGCCTGTGTAGGCAGCTAAAAGCTATCTCTGAACTGAATAGAAGTGTTGTATAAATGACAAACTCTTTAATATGTATCCACATATTTTTCAGTCCTGCACAAGCTTCTTGGCATGTTATTGGCTGATAATCTCTTAATAGCTCTATCTAGAAACATGTGATGAGAGCAGTAAAGGTAGTGAGAGAATTTGAGGGGATATAATAGGCAGAATGATCTCTCCTTGTCCTTATCTCAACTCCTAAGCCTCTCAATATATATTTTTTCCCTGTTCCGCTGAAAAGGGGAGTGATAGAGTGACTTTGGTCTGTATCTGGCCTCCAGCCAGGGTCAAACTACCACAGATACTTTGGTTTTATCTTTTATGGACACCTATTTGGGGGGGGGGGGGGAGGAAAGAAGTATATTGTTTCTCTGTACATGCAAAACTTCTGCAGCTACAGGTTTAATTGCAGATTTCTCAATCGGCAGTGTAGAGACAGAAAGAAAGAAATTGGAATTGATTCCTAGGATATGACTTTGATATATGTTCAGATTTCAAAAGTATCACAAGTAGATGCAGTGGATTGACTCTTGAAATATTTACCAAAGTAAGTTTTGTTGCCTCAAATGCAATAATTAATTTAATTTCTGACTTTTTTTCCAGTAAACTTTTAAACATTTTAGTGTTTTCTTCATTAAGGAGAAAGCACAGCACAGAGAAAGGAACATCAGCAAAGGCTGATATGGGTGATAATACTGCTAACAAAAATAACCCCTGTTTTGGGATAGAGTATTCATTTTATTCTTTTTCTTCATAGTCTAGTGGAGGGTATACTATATGTTTGGGGTATTTTAATGCATGTAGAAAAAACAGGATCAAATTCTAGACCAATTACCACACAGATCATGATTTGGATATGTCAGAGATAAAGCAGAATCAACCTGGGGAATTTAATTTATTGAAAAGTAATGAAAAAAATAACACTAAAAAGTGAAGGTAAAACAAAACCCTTTAGCTTAGAGTGAGAATAACCCCCTCACACACACCCCAAAATATAAGTTATTTAATTAAGAAATTGCTCTTTCTAAAAGCTGAAGAACTCATGAAACAAGTTAAGGAATTAATTTAGGATGAAGGTACCCTTTAACAGCGGCTGTATTAAATGGAGGTACCCATAAGTACAGGACTTAGAAAGGGAATACAAATTATAAGGTTAAGGCTAATATTGCCTAAGGCTTTAAAGAACAGCAATGCTGGTTGAAATGAACATGTAGCCCGGAGTTCAGTCAGTGCCAAAGTGGTTTGCAATAGCAAGCAGCATGGTGGATGAAAGCACCAAGGGAGTGCTCACACCATCACATGAAACGAATCACAAGTGAGCAGGCTGTCATATAGGCAAACCAACAATGGAGGGATGAAAACAGTTAACCCTTCTGGTCACAAGGTTATGAACTACTACTGTTGCAAAGATGCCTACAAAGAGGAGAGTATGGATCAACTTTTAAAACAATTTATGTTTTCTCCTGAAGGCACAAACAGCATGGCTTGATGCTTCACTGCAATTAAAAGGATTCCTTGTATTCTTTCAACATTTCACCTCTTTCTAACCCAACCTCATCCATTCTCAAAGCACTGGCTTCATCTTAGTAAAGATAATGAGGGAAAAAATTATGAACTCCCATTGTATCAGGACCATGAAATTTACTTTCTGACAGCTAGCATGCATCTTTCTGTCTTGAAATCTACATGCAACAATTTTCAGGTATACTTTAAATCTGATAGGCATGCCTATTTGAATTTTAAGGCATTCTACATTGTACTTAAAACATCACTTCCTCTCCACCCTGCCAAAAAAAAAAAAAAAAAAAAAAAAAAAGCTCAGTGATCCAACTTCATAGGTTGGTCTATTCATTCTGTTTTGTAGTCTGATCTATACTGCATTTTCCTTTGTGGTTTCCTGGTAGGTTTCTTAGGGGTTATGTACACAAAAGAATAGGCCATGCACTCCTCAGTTTTTGACTAGTTTTAGATGCAATAACAGTCACTGAAAGAAAACTTTTTTCTTAAGCTGAACTCAGAACCCTTTGTGTGGATCTTCCCTTTCCCTTAGAATGTGGCAGGAAAAGCTAAGCATCAGAGCGTGTTTCTTCTTAATAGAAACAATCTAAAATTAGTGATCTAAGTAAGAAAAGCTGTAATGAGTAAACCGTATTGACCAGAGAAATAACATTTAAACTTTGTACCTCTCGAGTTGTCTGGAAAGACATATTCACACTTGAAAAGTCATTTAGAAACAGCAACACTTACTTTGGGACACTGAAAACTTTCTCTATTTCTAGATTCAGCTCCTAGTATCCTACTGTCATTCTTGGCTGAATAGGCAAGATTAATCTGACTGAAAGTGGTCTTGGTATACAATTTTTTAATTCTCAATGTGTATATTTTAGTTGTCGATACACTTGTAATTTATGGTCAGTAAATTCTTAGTTAGCAGAGTCAGATAACAGTAGTAGTTAAAATTACTTAATAGGCAGTTGCAGGGTGAAATTAATTTCATCCTAAATTAGCCATCCCCAATTCAGTGAGATGACTCTAAGCTTAAAGAAATTATACTCCATTTGTGATAATGGGGATCTGCAAAGATATTTTCACTACAGATTTCTATGTTTAGGTGGGATGAATTACACCTAATTTGAATCTGAATAAATTAAAGGTTAGTAAATATTAACTCACAGATTAATATCTTCAATCATAAAAGGAAAATAGAATTTTTATAGGATCATGGTTTGTTTTATTGAATGCAGTAAAAATTAAACTATTCCTTTTCCCTCTACATTTTATTTATGTTATCCTTTCTTCTGTACCTTAGGAAATTGTGCCTGAACATCAGATAACAGAAGCATCCCAGTTTTGATTCTTGTCAAAATTTAATCATTACTATATTTATCTCACTCGTCAGTCTTCACCTTTGTCAAAATTGTAGTTAGTTTAAAAAAAACCAAAACAACAAACCAACCAAAAAAAATCACCCCAAAGACTACCTAGTGATCACAGCAAAGAAGAAAATTCTACAAACACATAAAAGGCAATCTACTTCCTAAAAGTTAAAAAAATACTAATAATTATTTTACATCTTTTTGGGCTGGCAAAATGTCTTGATGGATGTCTCTTAATCCATCTAAAATTTCATCAAATAGCACTTCATAAATCAGGGCAAATAACTGCATTCTCAGGGTACTATACATAGGAAAAGATATTTCCTTCAAGACATCATTTATAAAAGGATGCTCTAAGTCAAAAAAACTAGTAGCATTAAAGAACTTAATTAGAGAAGAAATCATTGCACGTGTATGAATGCTTTAACATGTGTGGGATAGAAACTATTACAGGCTTTAAGAAAGATTTTTTGTTTGTTTTTCTCAGTGTATAACCACAGCAAAAATATTTATTTAAGTTATAATATTACTAATTAAAAAAATTAAACATATATGCTACAATCAGAATCACAGATTGACTGAAGTTGCAAAATATTGTTCCCTGACCTGATTCTTCTCCTCCATGGATAATGTTACACTTTCCCACCAATCTTAGGGACATGGAATTCCCAAAAGCAGTCTAAATAGTGAAGACGGAGGCAAAATGGAACTGAGTACTTCAGCCTTTTCCATGTACTTTGTCACCAGGACCCCTGCCCTGTTCAGCAGCAGGCCCATTGTTTCTCTAGTCTTGCTTTTGCTATTGATAGACCTGTAGAATCCCTTCTTGTTGCCCTTCATGTCTCTCATCAGTTTCCAGGCTTTCTGAATCTCATATATTGCTTAGATAATCTCTATTCCTTCCAAGCGAACTGACTTTTCTTCCATTTCTTGTAGGATTTCTTTTTTATGTCTGGTTTTTTTTCAGGAGCTCCTTGTTCATCCATGCAGGTGTCCCGTTGCTTTTGATTTATTTTTGTGCTCATCGGGATTAACAATTCTTGAGACTGGAGAAGGTGAACTTTGAAAATCAGCCAGCTTTTCTGAACAACTCTCCTCTCCAGGGGAGTCTCCTATGGGATTCTTCTGAGAAAGTTACACAAAAGCACAAAATGGTTTGGGTTGGAAGGGACCTTTAAAGATCATCTAGTTCAACCACCTGCCATGGGCAGGAACATCTTTCACTAGACCAAGTTGCCCTAAACCCCACCAAACCTGGTCTCGAACATGACTTCTCTGGGCAACTTCCACACTTTTAGCTCTCAAGCTAATGAAAAAGAAAGAACTAGTCCCTGAGAAGTCCAAAGTTTGCTCTCCTAGAGTCTACGGTTGTGATCCTAATTTTTGCCCAGTTTCTGCCTTTCAGGATCCTGAAGTCCACTACCTCGTGATCACTGCAGTTAAAGCTTCCTCTGGCCTTTACATCTCAGAACAGATCTTTCATGTTTGCAACTGTAATGTCCACCATTGCACCTTCACTTGCTGAGAGAAAAAGATAGCAGAGTTTAATCCATAATAATTTTCCTGTAAAGTAATCCCACAAGGGAATCCCCAAGACAATCCACTTCCTTTGTCTCCCCATATGATACTTCCTTACGTATGTGCATACATTTGGGGTGGACACCCTGCTGCCCAGTTCTGTAGTTTCTGAAGTATCTCTTTGCTGCGTCTCCCTTCAGCCTCTGTTCCTCACTGCATTTTTATACACTTGTTACTGGACATACAAACAAACATGTAGAAAGAGGGCGGCAAACTAGTTCTACTAGTTCAACTAGTAGGCAAAAAAAAAATAAATTCTACTGCTATTGCCTGTTTTCAGAAAACAGAAGCAAAAATCACTTGTAACATAAATGGCAATAAGAATGCCACTTAGTAAATAATAAAAAAGCAATATTTTATGAAAAGAACATAGAGATGTGCTACAAGATCTGGAAAAGACTACTTATTTAGTTCACCAAGGTACATGGCTCCTTGTAATGCAGTTTTTACAAGGGCATAAAATTAATCATACAAAAAAACCCCTTTAATATACAGTGACTTGTTTCTTTCCTCAAAAAAATCATTCTAAAGCCAGAAAAGAATTTGTTTCAATTTATTTTTCTTAGCTTTCCTACAGAAGCATGTATATCTCAGTTGCAGTGGAAGCCACATTTTGTTACAGAGCAGTTAAAGTGAACTCAGAAGAAAATAATTAATGTTACCTTACACATACAACTGCTAACAAATACATTTGTGCTTAGAATGTATACAGACTTAAAAGTACAAAATTTTTTTTCCCACCAGTTAATATCACAGTTAATATTTTAGATGACTACTTGTTATAAATCATCCCATAAATATTTAAGAAGGTGGAGCTATGCAGATATTTTAGACATCTTTCTGAAATCATGTAATGAAGACTGCATAACCTGGAAGTTATACTTGCAAGCCTTTTGCAGAATTATAAAAACACAAATGTAGACATGTATTATGACTTGGTAACAGCTGATCAATGTTTGAAAGACACCCAATGAATAATGAAAGTATCCAAAACTAATAATGAAAAATGATAGCAGTGCAAAACTGACAATAAAGGTAAATTTAATATGTAAAAGGCTTATTATAACAGATACATTTGAAATTTTTTTTGTTTGTTTTTTTCTTAACATCTGCTTTGTGATCAATCCAGTTTATACTGACTGAAGAATGGTAACAGTGTCAAAAGCTACCCTATACTTAATATGAATATATATACATATTTTTATGCTTCATAGTTTGTTTGCTGTCTTATATGTTACGGACTATATCCCATTAAAATTAAGCTATTGTTTCTCAAGTCTCAGTTATGCTTCTGAGGGTTCTTATTTTCAGTTTTCAGAGTTTTATCACCTATTGGGTTGCTAAGTCAATTCTGGCAATACATTGCTAATATCTTACAGTTTATAAATTAGCCAATGTTTCCTAAATGGAAGTAATCTCACTAATTTAAATATTATTACAGTAGTCTATATTAACCATAGATATCAAGCATTATACTATCAACACCCAAATTGCTAGTCTTTTCATGTATTTTCCCAGGCAGATTGCCTGCCAATGAAGTCACGTAGGCATATAATATTTGTCTATGAAATACAATTCTTTATAGAGTTGTTTATAACTTCCACCACCCATATTGTGCAATATATGGATGTTTTTAATGAGAGACTAGACAGAGAGTAAGACTAACATTAACACATTTGAAAGAAATACAAAATAATAAAGGGGGAATAAAACCAGAGGAAAATCTCATTTGAAATTAAGAATAACCCCCCATATATATATATATATATATATATATTGTTTTCACCTCAAGTGTTTTCTTAGTTTCCATACAAATGAAAGGCAGTTCTTAGACATAGAAACTTGTCACTTATATTTAAAAAAAAGGCTACTTTGCTGTGAAGTACAAAAATTTCACAATAAATTAAATTCACACGTACTTGCTAAGCAAAAATTGGTAGTTTTCACAGCAAAAGAGCTGAATTGATTTTGCAGTATCAAAACAACCTATCTACACTTCCAGACATCAGCAAAGAAATAAACTAAAATTACATTTCCACTGCTACAAGCTTGTAGTTTGTGTTTTTCATGCGTGTTCCCTAGGTGAAGTTATAAGAGGGCAGTTGAACGGGGACTTGAGTACGTAATAAGTGGTCACAGAGAAAAGAACGACAAGTAGCTTATTTACTCCTCATATATTTACTCCTCATATATTTACTCCTCATATATTTACTCATAGGAGTTCTACTTTTACAGGTTTTTCAGCTTTATTTAGTTTATCAACAAAAATTGACTTTGATGGATGAAACAACCTTTATAATCCATGTAGCCTCATATTTTACTAATATTGGTACTTTTTCTTTGAATCACCTGCACACCAGCAATCTGACCATGCATCACCAAAGTCAGTGGGAATTATGCTGTTGACTTCTGTGAATGCAAAACTTTAAAGGACACTGAAGCTACCCTACTGCTGAAGGTATTTTTTCTTCCACAGCCTCTTTTTTAGTGTATTCTCTGGCTTAACAGTAGAGATACGTTTATATGACACAATACAATATTATGTAGAGAGAACCATATTGATGCAGAATAATTGAGAAACAGGTATATTAGCCTGGAATTGTGCCATACCTCATATCAGTAATACTTCTGGCACCTCTGCTACAATGCTGTGCTGTAATTCATCAGGCAGATATGTTCTCTGAGAGTTAATCCTCTCCATTTACCAAGCCCTTTCCTAATATTCCCAATCCTACCAAATAGTCATGCTTTGTTTTATTACTCCCAAAACATATCATCACAGTGTTCTGTAAATTCTCAGCAGTCATTGCTGTAACTCAACACTGTCATATTAACTACTTATGTGATTTTCACGTGTGGCTTACTTTACCAAATAATGAATTGAACTGATGAATAAGGGTACAAGGACTAATTTGTTTCTAGAAACAATTCCTGCAATATCTGGTTTGGAAACTGTACTCCCCCTTAGGGAAAAAAAATAATAAGCACACAATTGGTTTCTCAGTTTTTCATTTGCACAGTTTTCTGTACCCAGGACTATTGTCCTATTTAAAGTAGTGTAAAATAAGTTTTTAAGCTAGAGATGCTTAATATCAGACTCCAATCTACCAAGTAGAATATTTTTTCTTTTTTCTTTTTATTCTTGCTTGTTTTGGGGTTTTTTTTGTTGTTGCTGCTGTTGTTTCAGAAAGGTTTGGGACTAAATCCAACAAATTTTGAGGGTACAGTCTTAACAGAGACAGTGGGGTATTGACACACAATCGCAGCAACTGAAACTCAGAGGACAGACATGGCTGCAACATTAACTTCTGCCTTCTGAAGTCTGCTGTGCCCTGGAATAATGGAAATCTATGCTGCATGTAAATGATCTCCTAAACTGTCCCTGGCTTAGAAACCTATAAACTATTATCTGTCAACATGTTCAGATCACAGTAAGCTTTCTTTATACATGCTGGAGACAATTAGGGACAGCCATTGTGTTGCCTGAATTTAGTTACCTTCCTAAAGTTAGGTATGATGAAGCAAAATTTAATTAATTTCATTTAATATGGAAAGCCAACAAAAATCTCAGGCAAGTTCACCGAAAAGAAGGGGCAAGTCCTGCACCGCGGGGAGATTAATCCCAAAGTACAGGTACATGTTGGTGGAAAAAAGGTTGAGCCAGGCTCTTTTCATTGATGCCCTGTGACAGGACCAGAGAAAATGGGCAGAAACTGAAAAGAAGTAGGCTCCTCCTGAACATCAGGAAACACTTTTTTACTGTTAAGGTGACACAGGTTGCCCAGGGAGCTTATAAAGTCTCTGTCTCTGGAGATATTTAGAAACTGTCTGGAAATGGTCCTGGGAAATCTGCTTTAGGTGTCCCTGCTTGAGCAAGGAGGAAAATGTCCCCCAGAAGTCCTTTCCAATCAATCATTCTGTGATTCTGTGAATATTAAATATCAATTAGCCTGCACACACCTAAAGCCCCTCCCTGTTGGCATTTGTACAGCACCTTGAGTCTCACTAGTGTCCTACTTAGAGCTGTACCACCAGCAGGACTTTAAATCTAAATTCTTCTCTGAACTGTAATGGGTTAGAGTCAATGGAAATGGGATACCTTACACGTACCACATAGTTCAGTGGCTATGGCATTCAGCTGTGAGACGCCAGCACTACTTTCATATCTACTCTTTTTTTTTAGAGTGTTTAAGATCCATTTTCAGTCCCCAGCTTTCCTGAAATGGTAGTTGGAATCACTCTCCATGTAGCTATGAAATCCACTGGGAAACCACTGTCAGAAAGGTGCTCTAACATTCAGTGTCTTTGGTGTATTTAGACACTCATTTTTTTAAACCATGTACTGACCCAAATTTAGAGTTTCTCACTCCATTGTAACTTCACATGAGTTCAAGTTTTTTGGCATTTTTATTGTTAATTTCACAGTCTTGTACCCAAACCCTAAAGATGAGGCTGTCATAGTGTCCATTTATCCACCAGTCCTTGCATCATCATTCATCAAAGTCCTGAAACAAAACCCCCTACATTTTATCTGTATTATAATTACCTGAATTATAGGAAAAAGATGGAATGGCATGAAATCACCAAAAAAATCAGGCTTTGCTGCTCAATATTTTCCTCATACCACGTTGACCAGGTTCCTTTTTTTAATATTGCAGTTTATCTCTGTGAAACAAATTAATTGACACAGCAAAATTAATTGCAGAATTAGGAACTCAGTTTCAGATAATAAGCATGGGTACCCCACACCTGGCATTTTTTCAGTTCTTTTAGGTCTGCAGGGAGGTTGGGTAATTCAATACCAATATGGCTTTTATAATAATACTTCCCATAGTATGCTTAAATAATGTTAAAGGCGCAGCACAAACTGACAAAAGCAAGGCAATTCAAAGTTATGATGGATACTGCCTTTCACTTAGCCTATTGTGCACAGTTACAGGTATTGCAGAACAAATCATTCAGTGACCTGAGAGCCTCCCTGTAATGGCTAAGTATAATGGAACAAGTCAAGCTTGGAGTATTATCCTTCACACTGATTTTCCCCTTGCTTTTGTCAGTTTCTGTCATAATTTGGCTTTTAGCCCATTAATTTCTTCCATTTACGAAATGCTCCCCATGGAAGTAGCTGCCTGCCATAGGGATATGCAATATGAGACTTCTTAAAATATGTGTTGTGTAATTACATACTGAGGTAACACTAGAGCAGCAATTATTATTTTATATTTCAATGACTATTATACACTACACCATTTTCTACTATGATTTGCTCTCCTGGATAATCACATTGCAAAGAAATAAGAAATGAGATTTTCCATATGTTTGAAGTTACCCAGTTAGTAATCGTACAATACCGCTTGTCATAATCAATAATGTTTACTAGAATGTAAGTTAATTTTCTGAAATAAATGTCCAGTTACATTGATGAGATTGGCTTTTGACACTGATTGGCAGACAGAAGTGAGTCTTTCTGGCAGAAATGAAATGTAATAGTTATTGAAAAATGTGGGCAACAAAAAGCTACAGTTCTTTAAAATTTAATAAATACAAAGAAATCTATGTCTAAAACTTTGCTATCTTGTTTAGGTACCAAGGGACTCTGAATAGAAACAAAATGGAAAAAGTGTATTGTTTATTTAGAAGGGGGGGAAAAAAAGAAAAAGGACAAAGCACCCATGATTTCTTCCCCTTGTAATGAGCACACTTTTTGTTCTATCCATCCGCTATGCCAACAGTTGCACTTAGTGCATATTGTATATGCAGTGTACATGAATATTAAGAAGGAACAGGTAGGAAAATGTATTAAGTGTTGTCAGTTAGCTATGGTAGGAGACAATCAGCTAACAGATTTGCAGAGACAGGCGGATCTTCTCAGAAGGATCAACGAGTTTAAGAGGAGCTGGGATGACACATGGTTGCTGTTAGCCTCAGCGGGAGTGACAGCAGAGGGGGAGGAGGGCTCGCTGTGTGCACAGCAGGTAGAGCTTGGGGCAACATGCCCATTGTTTTTATACACGAGATGTTGATAGCCAGACTAAAGGGAAAAAAAAAAGATTGCAGCATGAAGTAGTTTTGTAGACTAATTTCAACCAAATGGCTGTGTAGCACCATGAAAGTGTAAAATAAAAATCACTAGAGGAAACGCTGAAAGCTATTTGCTTGCGATGATCTAAATGAAAAGTTCCTTTGCTAGACTTCATAATTAATGACCTCTTTCTCTTTGTAGGGCCCTTGCACCTCCTCTCTCCCTGGCTACATGACCTAATGAGGACCAGGCCTACCTTATTTGTATGAGATAATTGAAATTGTTTACTGGGTCCCTTTATAGGCTGCCCCACCTAATTCTTCTGTTTCTTTTCTTAATCTATGTAAAACAGAAGCACTTGTGTGACTTGTTGACATTTGTCTGTATTCCTCGCTTTGCAATAAAAAGCCCATCAGTTTCATGATGGTGCAGCCCTTCTTCACCACTGGAGGAAAAAGAAAGAAAACCCCCCCAGAAAACACTTAAACAGCATGTGCATAATGTTGTAGCATGTTTTCTGATCATTGCTTAGCAACTCAAATAAATCTTGAGAGCTTTTAGCAACTGTCTTTTGACATCAGGAAGCAGTGCGGCTCTACAGAACAAGACTTTAAAAATACATTTTCTTTCATTTAGATATCCCTGCCCCAGGGATTGCTGTTCCAGTTGTGATGATTTCTTTACTATGGGCATTAGGATTTGAAACTTCATTCTCCACAATCCTGATATCTATTCAGATTCTGTGTTGCTGGTCACAGTAACTCAGGTATAATTCAAACTTCCATCTAAAGCTCTTAAATTAGGAGCTGGTCTTTGGCTGGTTTAAGAACAAAATGCTGTTGCTAATGGAGAGGAACAGCAGCTCCAGGAGATAATTCAAGTTTTAGAATTGTGTTGCAAGGGAAAACTGCTCAGTTCAAATAGTTTAAACTAAATTAGGATCAAAGCAGTTTAGTGATTTATTAACGACACATAATTAACTAGCAATCAGTGAGCTATACATTCAGAATCAATATCAGTAATACAACAGTTAAACCACACTGCTAGACACTTAGAAAATGTTAATAAGCACCTACAAGTTTCTAAACTGCATTCCATAACTAATCTCCCTACAGTTCCCCTGTGGCCCCAGCCAGAGGTCACTGGCACCCCTTTCCAGCAGTGCAGGTTCTCTGCTTCCTCACCCTTTTGGGGAGATGCAAATCCTTCAGCTCTCTGTGAGGAAGCGCACTAAAAAGGTCCTCTGCACTCATCAGTGAGGTGGCCGTGGGTATTTCCCCTATGCTGACACCCCACTGTTGGGTACAGACTCTTCCCAGAACCCCACCACGAGGTTGTCCTGCCCTGTCTAGGCTGCAGTCACATCCTTCACTTCACCATTTTTAGCATAACATAGCCATTTTTAGTGGAAGTACCCTCCAGACACTTTTGTTTGTGTTCAATCTCCATACACACCATGTGCACTCATGTTCTTGTTTATATGTTATCCAGGCTATCTGCCACAGGTGAGCGTGCATGGACCGTCGCAAAATGCCTGTTAAAAGGTCTCAAAATGCCTGTTGAAGGGTCCCATCTCTCATGCAATTATGAGTTTGAGGAAATGCACAGCAACTGGACTTCACCTGTTTTAGGCATCTCAGCTGTATTTGCTACAATGAATGTTGACCAATGTGCCTAATCATAGACCAGGGCTGTCACTCTCAGTAAGTTCATCTGGAAAGGTGCCTACTTATTTCAGGATCAAAATTGATTCATGAAGAGTAAACTGACATTTTGACTGTAGAAAGCCTGATTTACACAGCTGATGCAACCTTTTCTCTTATACCTTTTCATATCAGTATTGCACAGGAATTTATTTCTCAGGAATATTTCAGGAAGTTTACACATTATCTTCAGAACAACACAAAAATTTTCTTATATAAACAATAACTGTAAAGCTGATTAACATATCACTTGCCAATATCTTCTCAATTTTGTAGAATGATAGAATGGTTTGGGTTGGTAGGGAATTCAAAGATCATCTACTTCCAAACCCCTACCATGGGTAGACACACTCCATTAGATCAGGTTGCCCAAAGCCCCATCCAACCTGGCCTTGAATACTGCCAGGGAGGGGGCAGCCACAGCTTCTCTGGGCAACCTGTGCCAGGGCCTCACCACCCTCACAGGGAAGAATTTTTTATTAATATCTAATCTAAATCAACCTCTTTCAGTTTAAACCCATTACCACTTGCTCTTTCAGTACACTTCCAGATCAAGACTCCCTCTCCATCTTTCCTGTAGGTCTCCTTTAGGTACTGAATGGCTGCAATAAGGTCTCCCTAGAACCCTCTCTTCTCCAGGCTTCTCCATGTATCCCAGTATGATTTTCCAATCCAAATCTCAGTTTTAAAATCTTCGTTAATTTAACAGGTGAATAACAAATACCTATCCAGGCCACATCTAAAGATCATTGAACTGAACAAAAGTCATTAATAAAACAGCTGATTTGACACCAACTCAAAAAAACCCCAAATCCCAAAACCGAAACAAAAAGACTAATGCCTTGTTTTAATACATTTCTTATTCACTATGCTGAATGAAGTGTATGAATATACAACATTTCGATTTAAATGAAGAGTAAAAAATTAGGGTTTCCTTTTTAAATTTTAGTAAACTATGCATAAATTTAACCAATGGTATATTCTTCTTCTCTTTCAAGGGGACATTTGTTTAGAGCTGATATTCAACTGATCACCTGCTTTAACTATATGATTGATTGAAATTTAATCCATTTTTTCCAGGTAAAGACTTCTTTTTGTTTATGAAAATAAGAATATGTTTAGGCATAAATGTCAGTATTTGTTAAATCTGGATCATCTAAATTAACTCCTTAAATGTATTCTGCTAAAACATTTCTAGGATTAGGTCAGTGGGGTGAAATGGTTACTTATTAGTGGTTGCCAATGTCATTGCTGGAAATGATTGTCTTAAAAATTTTGATAACCCAATATTAAACCTATTGCTATGCAAAACCACATGATGTGAAACTTAAAATCAAGATTGCACAGGATTAATGATGTTTATCCATTAAAGTTGTCTGTTTATAATATAGCAGAGACAATATTGGTTTCTTTGGAATTCCGATGTCCCTCTCAAAAAACAATATTAAAGAAGTCACTTGCAGAATTTTTTCTCTTCACAGGATGAGTTGATTTAGTAACACTAGTATACATCTTTCTGTCTATTCCATATCTTTAATAATCTTTGTTTTTCCTTGCCCAAAACCAAGTGTTTGCAATGCAAATGGCTTCATGTATAAAATTAATCCATGTACATGCACTGCTGCTTCATGTTCTCAAAGACATTTTGTCATTTCTCATATTGTCATTTACAGACAAGTTCAGCCATGTGAATATATCCTATCATATCCTTTCCAGTGCCACTGTTTCTTAAAGAAAAACAAGTACGAGGTTACCTACAGTAAGAAAGTCTTTTCTGCTGTGGCTGGTTGTCTTAGGAACAGCAGAACCTAAGATACTTATTTCATGATTAATAATTTGCTGAAGGGAGGAAGGGAGGAAGGGAGGAAGGGAGGAAGGGAGGAAGGGAGGAAGGGAGGAAGGGAGGAAGGGAGGGAGGGAGGGAGGGAGGGAGGGAGGGAGGCAGGAAGGAAGGAAGGAAGGAAGGAAGGAAGGAAGGGAGGGAGGGAGGGAGGGAGGGAGGGAGGGAGGGAGGGAGGGAGGGAGGGAGGGAGGGAGGGAGGGAGGGAGGAAGGAAGGAAGGAAGGAAGGAAGGAAGGAAGGAAGGAAGGAAGGAGGGCCATCATCTAGTGTCCAATAGAGACTCCTGTAGTTGTAATACTAACCTGATACTATTCCCCAGAGAAAGTTAACAACTTTTTAGTTCAGGGAAAGAAAAAAACCAAGCCAAACCTAACCAAACCAAACAAAAAACAAACCAAAAAACAAACCACAAAAAGAAAACCCTTGGGGAAAAACCATAAGAAAAAAGTGTAATGCCATTTGTTAAAACAGAAATAAGAAATATTTTTTAAAAAAAGTTATACATAGTATTTTTGTAATAACTGTTTCAGACACAGTTTTGAGTTGGCAGAAAAGAGCCTATTGACTAGTGATTTCATAACTAATTAAATGGATTAGGATAGACTACAGAAATGACAGATCTTAAAAGGGAAAGGTCTAATAGTTCACCCTCCTCCTAGTGCAATATTATTTCAAAATATCTTATTTGGCCTTGTTTTAAAAGATTTAAGCAATAAAAGCTGTCCTATTACACAGTTGACACTACTTTATAACCGAATACCTCTTGCACAGCTTTCAGAAAATGCAATTCCATTCTTTTTCCTTAATACACTATGCACCACTCTACAAATGTCCCTACTCTTGTACTCTTTGAAGCAGTATTTTGCACACCATTATCCTGTCTTTAATGAACAGTTTAATCTTTCTTTTTCTTTTCAATCCTATGGATTGTTCTCAATATTTACAGTTTCATGACTGTGAGTTCTCTAGCTTTATGTCTCCAAAGTCTCTGTTGACATATCCAGTATATAAATACCAGTGATAGCCTATTTCTTTCCAACCATATTATACCACATTCTCTATTAAATGAATCCTTATTTCCATCATTATTGTCAGTTTTAGGCCTTCCTAGCTGCCTTTCATGTTTGTGGTTTGAATAATTATTCTTGAAAGTAAAACGTTTCTTCTGTACTGTACACTTATAAGCACTTCCAGGGTCTTCTCACTATTTTTGCTGCTCATTTGGAAGAAGAGAAAAGGACCTTCTGGACCTATCTTTGGGACTGCAAATAAATAAAGAAATAAAATAATTATCTGTGCCATCATATGGCTGTTCTTTAATCACAGATTTACAATTATCTACAAGCTTTCATAGGCCGTTGATATGTGTATGTATGTATGTGTGTGTATATATATATGCATATATATGTTTGTGTGTGCGTGTGTGTGTGTGCGCATGTATTTGCAGAAACATATTCAGGATTAGTGGTAAATTGGACAGGTCAACATGCTACATCTTATGCCTTTTGCATAATTAAACCTACCTATTTTTATTAAGCAATTAAATCAAAACAAAATAAAAAAAAATTTTGAAAATTTCCAAGAACTGTATTTAGAAACAAACAATAAAAGTCATTAGAGCACATAGGAAAAAAACCCACAAAACAAAAACAACAGAGATGGAAGGACCTCTTTTTTACTCTCTAGCTCATTAATTCACTTAGTCTCCCAGGAGGACTGAACTACAAACCTCCTTTTTTACCTAATCTGAAACATATACTGGACTGAAGCTTAACTTGTCTCTTAAATAGGGTTCTTTGATTTATATTACTGTATATTCAGAAAAGTGGAACATGGATACTCTACGCTTCTTTCCAGTCTGTGGAGGTGCGTAATCACCAGGTTATTGAATCATTCTCTTACTCACATATAAAATGTGTGTATCAGGTAAAATGACTTCAGCAAGAGCAAATTAAACAGCAAATAAAAGGAAAGCAAGTGCAGGATAATCTAGGTTTATTTCTGAGTCTAACGAAAAAAAATTGAATGCCTTGTTCTTGAACTATGAATATATTTTAATATTTTAATATTCTTTGTTTTAATACTCTTTGTTTTCTCTTTCTCTTTTTTTTTTCCCCTATATGAAGTGGTTTAAATATTAGGTAATAATCAAGGGTGTCTAAGCAGACAAATCAAGCACAGCCAAGAGAACTTCAGGCCAGATACTAAAATTTTTGTTCCCATTAAGACAACTCTTATAGTGGTAGCAGTACAGTCCAAAATACCAACATGATCAACTCTTCATAAACGTTTGTGAAGTGGTACTTTTGCAACTAAGTGAGGTTTGTTACAGTGTGACATACCCAGTGTAGCATTAACCTCACCTATACAAGTAGTGGTGGCCAATTTTGGCTTCACTCCACAAGGATAAATTATGTGATCCCAATTAAAATGAATGGCTTTCTGTTTTCTTTAATTTAAACAAAGCAATGGATATTTTCTTAACTAACATGTTCATTGTTTAACCACATATTCGCAGACAAGCTGGACAACTTTTAAAAATATTTTCTTAAATAACCTGTTATTCTGTGGATCATAAAATCATAGAACAGTTTGGGTTGGAAGGGACTTCAAAGATTATGATCCCTGCCATGGGCAGAGACACCCTGCACTAGATCAAGTTGCCCAAAGCATCACCCAGCCTGGCTTAAAACACTGCCAGGGAGGGGGACTTACACAACTTCTCTGGGCTACCTGTTTCAGTGCCTCACTACCCTCATAGGAAAGCTTTTCTTCCTAATGTTGAATATAAACCTACTCTCTTTTAGTTTGAACCCATTGCCCTTCATTCTTTCACTATCAGTCCCTGACAAACAGTCCCTCTCCAGCTTTCCTGTAGGATTCCTTTAGGTACTGGAAGGCTGCTATAAGGTCTTCTGAAGTCTTCTTTTCTCCAGGTTGAACAAGCCCAGCTGTTTCAGGCTGTATTGACAGAAGTGCTCCATCTCCATGATGTTTTTATATTCTCTTAAGAATTTATATCTTACTGATGTTTTGCCAAGTGTTGCTCAAGAAAGTCATAATACATTCTTGGTTACACATGCATTCTTACTCTAGGTTAAGTTTCTCTGTCAAATTATATAACAATAATAAATCATAAGTATATATAATGCCTTCATAAGTATTTTTATTAACATCTTAACACCTATGTAACTATCAAAATTTTAGATGTAGTTATCAATTTTGTTTACTGAAATTTGTTTATTTTTCTTCAGCCAAGGAGACTATTACAATTTGTTAATCTGATTTATTTCACCCTTTCTGTCCATCACTAAAAAATCATGTTTCACTGATTCTGAAAGTGTTTCAATTTGCTTTGGTCTCATACCCCTTTCTTTCGTTTGCAAACCATAAACTTTTCTTTCCATGTCATCTTCTCTAGTTCCTTCTAATTTTGTTACTACCTTTAGGCCAGGTGGCCTCTCAATAATGTCAGCACAAAAGCTTGGTATCATGTTTCTTGCAGTCTTCTAGTCCTCTTCATGTTAACAGTAACATATTTCCTTTAGCCCATGATCCCACGTGACATGATCCCTCATGTCCTCTTTTTGTCTCACTTGTGTCCTCTTTTCTCTGCTTGTCAATAATTATCTTAATAAGAATCATGATGGTTTTCTTAGATTTCACATTTAACAAATGATACAAATAGGCAACAACAATAATAATAACAATAATAATAATAATGATAACCTTGAATATTAATGTGTGGCCTCCCTTTCTTAGTGAAGATTTTCCGTGCCATTATGTGTATTGCTACTTGTACCAGTTACTAAACAGTGCTTGTCACTAGAATCGTATGTGTGATTCTTTTATTGAAAGAGGTTACATATTTTGCAGTTCTGGTAATAGCTAAACATACATTTTTGTAGTAACCTCTATGAAAAACTGAAAATTATAGGTAAAAAATTACACATCTTTATGGCTAAACTTAGATTTTAAAATATAAACTTAGTATCTGGTGAGTATTATATGCAGAAGCAAAATTAATAGATGCAATGGTCTTTTATATCTTGAAACACATAAACCTGGTAACTAGAAAGGAATATGCATGTTCTCTAATAAATCTCTTAGTACAAAATAAACTTTTCTCAAAATGTACTTCAAGTGTCATATTGTAGTGTATCAATAATCATAAAAAAATGGTTGTGATTGTTAAAATAAAGAAAATCGAAATTCTCTGTTTATATGCTCAAGTACTTAGACACTTATATTTTATGAAACCTGAAAGTGTTTTATACAAACTATGTGAGATGGCAGAAATTGTTCTTTCTTACCTCAAAGATGACATGCAGATGTACCGCATAGACAGAGTAGCTTAACTAAAGACAGGCATTAGAGAATAAATAGGACCTGCACATGTGTCAATCTCAAATGAAGCCAAAAGCACTCATGTGGGTAAAACAGAGCAACAGTAGTTCATGAATCCTAACCCTTGTGACAGATGGATCACTGGCTAAAACACATCTCGGCACTTACAGTAAAAACTCGGGCAGTTAATTTGAAATAATGCACCTTCCCAGTGGACAAGAGAGACTCCATGCACACAGTAGGAGTTGTTAAATCATCTCTGATTAGCATATTTTAAAAGAAAAATTGAGGAACCCTAAAGGAACCCTATACAGTATCATGGGAAATAAGAAAAGATTAAAGTAATAGATGAAAATAATCCAAACTACCATTGGAACATAGTGGTGCTTCTCTGGTCTGTGTCTAGACCGAAGTTTATGCAACAAAGGTATCTTGCCCTGAGTACTGGTTCTGGTATGAAATGTTGCATTCCAGACCAAACCAAAAAATGACCCAATATGGTGCAATCCAGAGCCAAGAAAGCTCATATTCTGAAATCAGCACGGGTAATTCAAATAGTCTGGAGTGGCCAGATGGACAGATTTCCCATGGTGTTAGAGCTATGGCACATATGTAGCTGCCATTTGTCAAAGATGGCTGGTTTGTGTATCTCCTGGCCTTATGCAGAGTGTAAACATGAAAACACTGAGCCCAGCCAAGGACACTGTGTCTAAGAAGACTTCTTCACCTCAAGTAGGTGCCAATACCAGTTCAACAGCGTATTTCTGGAAAACTTCTTCAGCTGAGTTTCCAAATTCCATAGAAAATCAATTGTAGGTGTTTAGCTACTTTAGTAAGGGCCTGTCCCAATGTTGTTAGTCACTAGCCAAAAAGTGCCAGGCATACGAAAGAGAGCAAAGACTGTATATAGCGAATTGCTAAGATTTTAACACCAAGGAGACTATTAGAATTAATTAAACTGATTTATTTCATATAATACAGACCAGAGAAGCACACTTAGTGACTGTGTCCCTAACTTCTCTTTGAATTATTTTTTTATAGTTTAATTTTGAAACTGAAAGCAAGAGAGAAGTCATTGCTTTCTGAGGGGAGCTCTTCTGTTACGATGTCTCTGAAATGACCTCTACATCTAGTCTAATTTGCCTAACTTTACCTTCAAACCAATACATCTCATTATGTCTAATGCCACAAAGTTTCTCAATTAGGCATTTGTAGATTGTGATACAGTCATGTCCTTGAAGAAATTCAACACATGGAGCTTTTGCAGCTTCTCTGCATGAGGCATTTTCCCCAGCCTTCCTAATTCTAGTAATGATTTTCCATACCCTTCGAAAATTGTCAGCATCTTTTCTAAAGTCCAAGCACCAGAACTTGTCATAGCGGTCACCTAACAGCTTCATTAATATCATATAACAGAGCAGAAATAGTCCAAGTTTTCTCCTTGCATAGTCAGTGATGAAGTTTGGCTTCTGAATCGCATCTGGGTAATCAAATTCTGTAGGTTATCTTTTGGCAGAAGTAGTGCCTCAAGGTTTCTTACATGTAAAGTCAAAATGGAAGTTTTGAAGCCTGCGAGGATGAGAGCAGGAGGTACAAAGGGAGATACCAAAATGGGAATAAGGATTAGAGTGAAAACCTTGGGATGATCATGTTAGTTGTATGCAGTGGCAACAGGAAGGACAGGAGTGTAGGTGGCAAAAGCCACAGCAGTGTAAAGGTCAACTCTCAAACTTGGCAGATTTACCCTCTACTATATATTCTTTCTCTATTCCTCTTTATGGAAGCAGCAGAGGAAGAAGCCAACCTCACTTTCCAGTGCACAGGTAAAGGAGAAAGCAGACCTCTGCTGTCTTTCAAAGTCCATGGAGACTGCAGCTTGGATAAGCATCTAATTGTTGGATCAGCTCAAATCCTACTAGTATGATCTGATTATTCTGAGACATTCTTTCATGTCTTCATATTAAAAAGTAATGCATTAAAATGTAGTTTATTCTACAAAATAATATGCCTTACCTTAATGTGTATACTTGAATTACCTATTTATTTATTTATTGCCACTTCACCAAGTGTGGTATTTTCAGTAATTCTATACACTGTTCATTTATATTTTCTTTTGAACTACTAGTTGTGGTGGTTTGACCCTGGCTGGAGGCCACCACCAAAATTATTCTATCACTTTCCTTTTCAGCTGGACAGGGGAAAAATATATATATTGAGAAGCTTAGGAGTCGAAATAAGGACAGGGAGAGATCATTCCGCAATTAGTGTCACAGCCAAAACAGTCTCAACACAGAATAAAGGAAAGAAAACTAATTTATGACACTACACTGCACGCTCAGTTAAACTAGAGTCAGATAATAAGAAATGAGACCAGATCTTAAAACACCTCCCCCAGCCCTCCCTTCTTAGCAGACTTCACTTTAGTAATGATTTGGCTCCCTTCTTCCCACCCCCACCCCCGGGCTTCCCCCACACTGTGACACAGGGAGAGGCAGGGAACCACAGGAGACAGTCCTCCATGAACTTCTCCACAGGATCACATAATCACAGAATCTTAGGGGTTGGAAGGGACCTCAAGAGATCATCGGGTCCACCCCCCCTGCCAAAGCAGGCTCCCTAGCTCATATTACATAGATAGGCATCCAGACGAGACTTGAATATCTCCAGAGAAGGAGACTCCACCACCTCCCTGGGCAGCCTATTCCACTGCTCCGTCACACTCACTGTGAAAAAGTTCTTCCGCATGTTGGTGCGGAACTTCCTGTGCTCCAGCTTACAGCCATTGCCCCTAGTCCTGTCCCCACAGACTACTGAAAAGGGGCTGGCCAATTCCCCCTGCAACCCATGTCTAAGATATTTATAAACACTAATTAGGTCCCCCCTAAGTCTTCTTTTTTCCAGGCTGAACAGACCCAGCTCACTCAGCCTCTCCTCATAGGGGAGATGTTCCAGACCCCTAATCAACTTTGTCGCCCTTCTCTGGACTCTCTCCAGAAGGTCCCTGTCTTTTTTATACCGGGGAGCCCAGAACTGGACACAGTATTCCAGGTGGGGCCTGACCAACGCAGAGTAGAGGGGGAGGATCACCTCCTTCGACCTGCTGGACACACTCCTCCTGATGCACCCCAGGATCCCATTGGCTCTCTTAGCACACTGCTGGCTCATCGCCAACCTGTCATCTACCAGGACCCCCAGGTCCTTCTCCACAGAGCTCTTCTCCAGCAGGTCATCCCCCAGCCTGTACTGATACAGTTGGTTATTCCTCCCCAGGTGCAAGACTTTACACTTGCTTTTGTTGAATTTCATCTGGTTTCTCCCTGCCCAGCTCTCCAGCCTGTCCAGGTCTCGCTAAATGGCAGCGCAGTGTTCCTGCGTGTCAGCCACTCCTCCCAGCTTTGTATCATCGGCGTACTTGCTGAGGGTGGATGCTATTCCCTCATCAAGGTCATAAATGAAGATATTAAACAGGACTGGACCCAACACCGAGCCCTGGGGAACACCACTAGTCACAGGCCTCCATTCAGATTCTACTCCACTGATCACGACCCTCTGAGCCCGGTCTGACAGCCAGTTCTCAACCCACCTCACTGTCCACTCATCTATCCCTTGTTCCCTCAGCTTCTCTATCAGGATGTTGTGGGAGACAGTTTCGAAAGCTTTGCTAAAGTCAAGGTAGATGACATCTACTGTTCTCCCTCCATCCACCCAGTTGGTAATGACATCATAGAAGGCTATGAGATTGGTCGAGCACGATCTCCCCTTGGTGAATCCATGCTGACTACTCCTCATGACCTTCTTCTCTACCAGTTGTTTGGAGATGGCATCCAAAACAAGCTGTTCCATCACCTTTCCAGGGACAGAAGTGAGGATGACTGGCCTATAGTTACTGGGATCCTCCTTCTTGCCTTTTTTAAGGACTGGAGTGACATTGGCTATCCTCCATTCTTCAGGCACTTCTCCTGTAGTCCAGGATCTATCAAAGATGATAGAGAGCGGCTCCACAATCACCTCCGCCAGCTCTCTCAGCACACGTGGGTGTATCCCATCCGGGCCCATGGATTTGTGTGCATCCATTCCTTTGAGTCGCTCCTGGACCACCCTTACCTCAACTAGAGGGGAGCCATTCGTTCCCCAACCACTCCTACTTTCATCTGGGATCAGTGGGTCCCGAGAGGCCTTCGGAGTAAAGACCGAGGCAAAGAAGGCATTAAGTATCTCCACCTTCTCATCATCTCCCATTACCAAGACACCCACCTCATTCAACAAGGGACCTACATTATCCCTGGTCATCCTTTTACTATTCACATACCTGAAAAAACTCTTTTTATTGTCCTTTATGTCCCTTGCCAGCTTAATTTCTATGCAGGCCTTAGCCCTCCTAGTTGCATCCCTACAGGCCCTGGCAACATCTTTATATTCATCCCATATATCATATCAAATATCCCTTATATTCATCCAGTGTTAGTCCTTTCCCATGGGGCTTCAGCTCTTCACCAGCTGCCTCGTGTGGGTCATTTCTATCATAAATGTCTCTCAGTCTCTCAAGCCCCGACTGCTCCAGCCTGGCCTTCCATGGAGTCACAACCCCACCCCCCCTCCAGCAAACCTGGTCTGGCATGGAACTCTCTCATCTCTGTGTCTTTATCTCTTTCAGTGCCCTGCAGATCTCCTGGCAGAGGCTTGCTCTAACGCAGGTCACACCGTCTCCTGTATGCCTCTACTGGCTCTAGCATGGGTCCTCTCACAGGGTTGCAAAAGGGGTCTTGTCCTTTTCCATGGTCTGCAGGGGGGACACCCGCTCCACCATGGGTTTCACCATGGGCTTCAGGGGCATCTTCCTCTTCGGTGCCTCCCTCCTCTTCACTGGCCTTGGTGTCTGCACAGTTTCTTATATCTCTCCCTTCTCTGGTGGCAAAAAGCAGCTGCTTGCTTTTTTTTCTCCTAAATGTGATTCCCAGAGGCACTGTGACCACTGATGACAGGCTCGGCCTTGGTCAGCAACAAATCCAGCCTTGAGCCAGCTGGTGTTGGCTCTGAGGGGCCTGCAGAGAGCTTCTGCTGCTTTTTGCAGAAGCCACCCTGAAGCCCCCTTCTCCACCAGAACCCAGCCACGTAAAAATACAACACTAGTATAGACAGTGAATAACCTTGGGATGAGATAAATTAATGTATGAAATTACAGAAAAATCTATTCATAGTGACTAATAATTTCTCATCTACAGTTTCTTATTGCAACCTAGTAGTAGAAGCAATTATATGTACATTAAATATAGACATCTTCCTTTTATAATAGATCTTATTTAAAACAAAAAAAATCATGTGATGAAAAGCCTAGTACCCTATAGAAATCTGACTATTTTATTCAGCAAACTGACCTCTATCATCTGAGCTTGTAATCTCATAAAAAACATTAAAAAATTTACATAATGAGGCTTATTTTCCATTACATTTCTTTGACTGACATTATTTTCAAATGCTAGTGACTCTTAATTATTTACTGATTGCATCCAAGTCAGGTTTTTTATAACTGTCTGAGATTGATATCATCCTATCTGTCCTTTAATTTCCTCTCATAAAACCTTTCAAAACACTGGTATAGCATTTCAGTTGTTTTCAAATCCTGTGTGACTTTTCCATTGTTCTTTGAAAAAATAATTTTTAAGCTGCTCACGGACATTTCTGGACAATTCCTTGAATGTTCTTAAACTCAAGTGTTCTGGTTCTGTGTTTTAATAAGTGCTTAACTTCATTATATGTTTAATACTCTTTGTAATAAATCTAATTATCAATCCAAAATCTGATACCTGTTCTGTTTTCTTCAAGGGTTGTGTGTGTGCGCGTGCATATGTTGCTACTGCTGCTTTCGTACTCATGCAGAACATAAATATTTATTAAATACTTTTGCCTCTTCTGCAACATGATACACAGTTTTTGGCATCTCTGTTTATTATCAATCATAACACTAGCATTAAAAGTCACTAGATGTGGTTCTGATGTATACATGTCAGAACAGCAATACATATATTTCATATCTATTTCTTTTAGCTGCATTTCATCACTGATATTTGTTAAGCTATCCTTATCAACTGGCTGCATTCCTTAGCTATCATATTTTACACATTAATTCCTCATTAAAAAATCTGTATCATAGTTATTTAATAGAAATAGTAAAAAATATGTGTTTAAAATAGAGACCATTCAGATAAAGAAAACCATGCACACATACAGAAAAGGGAATAATATACAAACTACTGTTGAAATTAATTTGGGCTGGGCTGTGGTTCATTTGAATGTTCTACAATAAATTGCTTTTCTTAAATACTAGCAGTCTCATTTAATAAAGAAGATAGGGACAAGTCAAAGAAACACTAGTGGCATAAGAATTTAGGGCTCCTGAACTTGATCGGATTTACAGGTCAATCGTCTCAGTATACCTGAAATGCCTAAATCTCTTGGAAGTAGTTTCAGAACCTCAGCTTTTGCTGAGACAATGACAGAGCAGACTTGTACATGTGAAATTTGGCTACTGCCTTTGTTATTCATTATTTTTCATAACTGAATGTAAGACAGTCTTTCATATGAGTGAGAAGGAAAATGGGAGGCAGGGGAAAAAAAAATCCTGGTTTTGCTTTGTGTATACAGTACCCTGTTCAAAAACTGCATTGATGCATTCAGCGAATACAGATTTTTGTCTTATATTGTAACATTACACAAAATTAACAAATTCACATTAATTTTCCTCTAACTTAATGTTAAGATTCAAATTTTTATTTCCACAATTAATTTCTACAGTCCCTGTGGTGCTTACAATTCATCTTATTTCCTCAGAAAAACACCCAAAACAAACAACACCCCACCAAAAAACCCCACAAACCCCCCCAAGCTGAATATGATGCAGCACATTTAAAATAACTATTTCTAATTTAAAAATAACTCTAGGATATTAAAAACTGTAAATATATGGGTTTTCACAAGTACATTCAAGTACCTTAATGTGGGTAAAATTGAAGCATGTCTGTAGTACAAAAATAGCCTTCTACAACACAGTGCATCAGCAACAGTTCACTCCAAATGTTGTAGATAATTAATCTAATTTTCCCTCTGCTTCATTTTGTGTTCTATTAGTTTTCTTATTCAAACTTTCAAGTCACAAATCTAATTTAAAGCCTCTTAACTGGTCTAATGTGGTAATGTGTTCCATCTGCGTGCAGTGTCTAGCAGTGAGTGATAGGGACAGAATACTAATTTGCCTCCCAGTGTGCACAATGTTCAATAAATAAATAATATATTACCTGTGCTCCCCATTACTTGACTACAGAAAGTGTCAAAAGCAACAGAAAAGATGGATGCAAGTTTAAGGCACATAACATAGAATGAAGTGAAACAGGGATGGGTAGGAGAGACAGGAGAAAAGGGAGACAGAGAGAGAAATGAACAATACAGTCTGCTACAGAATGACAATTATTCTGTTAACATGGCTTACTATTTATAGCTGCACAAGTAATATATATAAGACTACATACTGATTAATCATTAAATAGTAAATATTTCTTCTCAACAGTTTTGCCTTCTATGTGATCTTTTATTTCTCTATAAAAATACAATTTTCCTTGTATTGTTTTTGCTGTTTAATTATTCACCTTCAGAAATTTTTTTTCTTTTCTCAACACATTGATTTTCTTCTGTTGTTTGGTTTTGCTTCCTTACTGTGTGTAGAGGAGGTTGCTTTATCTTAGAGCTTTAGCTTTCATATGAAAGAAAACTCCAGTTAAATAATTGTAAAGTTGCTGAGTTTCACTCTGATCTTCTGTACAGTCATTTAAGCTTGTGGAAACTCCACTGTGATCAGTGAAGTCACACTGGTGTAAAACTGGCATCCAGGAGATTAAATTCAGAGTACTAGTATTACAGAGAAATGTGCAGGTAAGTGCGTATGTATAACAGGAAAAAGGAGGGTGTGCTGGCTATGTATGGAAAAATAAAAGTCTGAGATAAAGTAAAGCATGGATAGATAATGGTGGGGCAGGGGAAGAAAAAAAAACCCTGTGATACTGTCAGTGTCCTGGATTATTAAAATATTATTTTGTATGAAATGTCATTACAATTTTGTTTAAATTTAATACAATTTACTAGACCATAAAGAACTCCTTAGAATAAATGGCTGGTTTCCAGGCACAGCTACTGTGCTGCTGATTACAATACATTCTGACATTTATGACAGTTTTATAATTCTTGTATTCTGTACCTAGCTGCACTCTGAAGTGTCTCTACTTTGCTGAAGGCTCTCTCCTGGGAAATGGCACTAAAGTTTTGTGGACTGAAAGAACAATAGAACAGTTTGACAGAAAAACACTATTACTATATAATGCAAGCCTGTTGCTAATTTGTCTGTAACTGTTAAAAATGAAGATTCATTTATAAATACAAACTCCTATCTACATTTATTGTTACAAAATAATGGCATCGGCTTCAGTAGATATTCTCATATGAGTGAACTTATGAGTAAATTTACGAGTAAGTATTTGTCAGACCACTACCTAGACCCATAAGTAAAATATTGCAAGAGTAATCCAATAGATTATTTAGAAAGCCTAAGATTCATAGGAAAAATGGCAGACCTCAATATAAGCAAGAGAACAGTTAAGAAGCAATAGGAAGGCAGGAAGGAAATCTTACTACACAGACTTTGACCTTTATGTAGGGCAGTACTCAGAACAGCATTTAATCATGTATTCAAATGTTCCCTGAAATATTTAAAACAAAACCAAACCAAAACAAAAAAAAGAAGAGAATTATCAATACAATTCAGGGGATGATTACTGTTTTCCCTTCAGAGAAAGAACCAGTTGAAGCCCTTCTATAACTATTTGGATAATACTAGTTTAATGTTTTTAATATAAACATTAAAAAACCCTTTCAGATGAAAATGTTATTAAAATTGTCATAGTAACAATCAAAAGCATGTTTTTCTTTTTCTTTAAAAGGACACTTGTTATTGAAATAGCATTTCAACTGAAAATTGTCAATCAGCTCTAAGAAAAATGCTTTGTATAATAGTTAGGGTTTGCCTATATACACTTAGAGAAAGCTGCAAGCACAGAGCTGAAGTTCTGACTGTAAAATCTGAATCAAGCATGTTGTCAATTAAGTAGCCAGATAACAAGAAGGAGACAGGTGGGCTTAAAAGGTGGTGCAGAGTATTCTGCTTTGCATGCAGGTGTCTTTATGCTTGCCAATATTTCGGGTATGGAGCCAAACTCCATTCATTCTCTGTAACTTTATAGCCTTGTCACCCTCTCCTTTCAATCTGAAGGAGGAAAGCCTTAACACCCATGACAAATATATTCCCTCTTCTGCTCTGCTATCTGTGTTTACTGCAGAGGGTTATTAAAGAGGTACTCCTGGCACCCCTTTGCCCCTGAACTACCATGCTAATCAAACCATAGATTGTCATGAAAAGGTTTATTTCTAGAGTGTTGCTCCATTTGAGAGTGCTGGCTGAGAGAGATAATGCAATCATCTTTAGTGCTGCAGAAAAACAGGTTTAAATTGTAATCACACAAGGATCCCTAAATTAAATGAGGTCAGTCTGGTCTGTTCACAGATGGAAGTAAGACCTCCATGGACCTCTAAAGTATTTAAGAAGATATTATTAGTGAGTGATACAGTAGGTGACATTCTCCCCCTGTATTAGTACTGCTCAGGTATCATGCTAGATGGAACCCTATTGCTAGAGATGTCATCTTTCAGATAAAACATAAAAACAAGGTCCTGAACAAAACTGGCCATTAAAAATTATATGGTATTTCTCATAATGTCCTCCTGGCCAAATCTGAAGTAGGTAATTACGTTCTGCTTGCCTTAATTAACCCTGAAGTCTGTGAAATGCATGTTCTTCCTTCTCATCCTAACAGCTCTGTAATACAGCTTTTCTCAGTGTTCATTGAACATACTTAGTGTTTACAGGCTACTGTTTCCAAAGGTAAAAAAAAGAAAAAAGAAAAAACAAACAACAAAAAAAATCCCAAACCTATTCATAAGTTGCTAATAACTTATGAATAGCTTATAACTAAGAATTACTGGCTTTATTACAGAAGAAAAAAAATGTTGACAACAACAGAACTTTCTGTTTAAGTATTTTTTTACTACTGTTCAGCAAACGAGATTATTTTTTTTCAAATGCAGTGTGAAATAAATATTCTAGAATCTCTGAAACAGAGCTGTGATATTTAATATTTAAATATTTCAGTATAAAGTAATAGAGAGGTAAAGACAATGGAAAATGTTAGTCAACTTCAGAGAGAAATGAATACTAAAACCTTAATGAACAACAACAGACCTTGCTAGCAAGATACAGGTAGAGAGAAAGGCACTTCTGTTTACAGAAGAAGGTAAGATTAACAATTTTGATGCTGCTGTCCAATTTGAATTTATTCCACACTGGAAATTTCTGTTTCCAAAGGGCCACAGTCAAGCTTCTTGTGGTTCCTCTGAGCCCTATAGTGTTAGTTGCTTGTTCAAACTGAAAAATAAAATAATAATTTAAAAAAAAAAAAGGAAGAGTTTTTGTTGTTAGAGGAAAACATTTAGTTTACAATACATTGGAATATTTTGCATCAAAAGTATTCTTTATCTGGTTATAGCACATAGTGTTAGAACCTGCATGTAATACAAAAGAAAAAGATGGGGTAATCAGTCTTTGATCTTAGCTGGATTTATTATTTATCCACTTTAGGAAAACAGAAGGAAAGGGAAGGAAAAAAAAACCAAAACCCAAACCCACAACCCTAAAATTAACAAAGAATCAGAAGGGAAGGAATAAAAAAACTTACACTGGAACACGACTGCTGAGGAAGCACTCAGAGAAGGGCCTTTCTGCAAAGGAAAATGCACTGTGTAATTTCACCTCTCAGATGCGCTTACAATGAAGAATTTCCACAAGAGCTTGTCAGGCTTATTTTTTGAACTGCCACCCACAGAATTTGTGTAACCAACTGATGAGGCATCTGCAAAATTCAGTGGTTAAATCATATATTGTTTACTGTCTCTGTTGTGGAATCCCACCACCACTTAGCTTTTGCAACATGGTGCTAAAGAGGTCATAGAGCATGCAAGTCATTTGTATAGATGAGTCATTTGTATAGATGAAATGACCTGTTTGTTGTTTAAGTATGCAACCTCTCTGTTGCCATAAGGATGCATAATCATCACAATCTATTAATGAAAATACTTTTCAGATTTAATCTTTTCAGAGTTTGCATTTCAGAAATTTCATCTAGAGTTCTTGTCACATCAATTTCTATTTCATGCTAGTGATACAGCACTTTCATCATATTTCAGAAATTTCCGAGAAAATAAAAATGTGAGAGGTTATTGTTATGAAGGAGTGTTTCACAACTTCAGTAGGCTTGAATATGTTTTATACTTCCATAGGAAAGCCCTGTGGGTGCAAAACTCCCAGGGGCTTGAAGACAGAAAGAGGTGGAATTTTTCTGAACTCTACTGAAGAAAATACTATTTTCCTAGGGAGATGGAGAGGCATTTATATTAAAGATCAAAGGGGTTGAAACACTTGGGGATTAAATTATTGTACCTATTGATTATAAAAAAAGAAACACACCTAGAAAAGAACTAAAGAACTGCAAATGTGTATCAATCTGATCCTGTAATACTAGTTAAAAGGTAGCTCAAATATTCATGTAGATTTAATTTCAGTGGTGTATTTGGGAGAACAAATAACCCTCAGATAGAGATATAATCATTTCTTAATCCCAATTCTCTTAAAATTAGAGCTGAAAATATTTTTAAATGAACATCCAACATCCATCAGTTCTATGCAAAATTAATGTGCTATCAAAGCCAGACTGTCTTTGTTTTCAGAGAACATGTAAAAGCCAGCTTGTGACAAATTTTTGTTGCTAAAAGCCTCATGATACTTTTTTAAGAGACAGAGTGTTAATTTTCAATTGTTTGTCCAAATCCAGCATGGGTACTTCCATGCCTTCTATTAAAAAAAAAAAATTAAAAAAAATTGAAATTGTCCTTCTAGTTGAGTACAGCCCTTTTTTTTCCCCTAAAAATCAAGATAGGATATGTTGTTCAGTAGCTACCAGATTCTTATTCATGTGATTGCATTTCACTTTCAGTCAGCTCATAATTTAATCCCGCATAATCCCTTAACCTAAGGACTGTGATGCAGAATTCAGTGCATGCCCATGAAGATACATTGTCTTCTCCATACATTTCCTCAGTTAACCTCTAAGGAAAATATTAAATGGCATCTACACAACAGTATTGAACTTTGTGAGCCAAAAGATATCAGCAGGAATCTCTACACTGATTTATGCCGACCTTTAATTAGGCTCTTATGGTATAATGAAAAAAACAGGAAGAAACAGATGAAATTCTGACTACTGAAATTAGTGACAGGCTTGTAAGTGATTTCAATGCAGATGGATTTTCATCTGAAGGGAGTTTTCATTTTAGTTTGGTTCCTTTTACAGGAGAAGGAGGAAAAGAGGTTAGTAACAGGAAATTATGTTTCTGCCATTAACAAGTATTGCCAATCTGGTTGATTTTGGCATTGGCATAATATGCAAAATCAATGCAGGTACTACATAAATGTAGGCTATAAACCACAAAATGGTAATTGACTAATAGTTTAAATTCTCATTTTTGGGCAGTAGGGAAAAAAAAATAAATCAATCAATCTGCATGTCCCAAAATTAACATTTAAATGAGGGGACAAGTTAAAGGTGAATTTTAAAATTACTGCTATTCATCTCCACTGGAAAAAAAAAAAATCCCTGAAAATGTTGTTTATGGTATAAAAGTTAATAAAGGATCATTTAATAATCAGACAGGGCAACAGGTAGCAATATAGCAATATATATAATAAATTCTTAAAATCTCAGGTGTTAATAGTGAAAATACTAGATTAATACATGAGACTCCCCACAAAACAGTGTATCAGTGCTTGCAATAGAAGTGTTTTATAGAAACAAAAAAAATGTAATGATAATCTCATCTAACAACTGAGCCCAAGTGAAAGAATAGTTAACAAATGCAGGAGGGACTGAAGTATTAATTCATAGTTCATATGGTATTATAAATCATAGGAAAAGGACAGAGGAAACTACATGGATAAATGGAATGATAATGTCAGATTCTGTTTCCAAGTACTTCAGAGAAACTGAGAACAAATATGCTGTGCATTAGCTCATTTGTCTGCTTGCATATATGGTCCAGAAGAAAACATGCTGAGCCCATATATATGTTAGTTTGAAACAAAAATCCTTTAACAAAAATATTGGAAATGTCCATCAAAAATAGCATTTTTTAACAATTCAGCACAGACCTGAAAGAAAACAAAATAGAAAGAGCTCAAGGGAATTTTTGTTAAACAATAGAAAATTCTGTTGGACAAATGCCCTTGCAGCCAATCTGTTCCCTGTTTCTTGTGTGGGGCATGTCAGGGACATTCCAGGATCAAACATGGGTAGGAGGATGTACTAGAATACACAGAGCTCCTTCCAGTCGTTATGAGTCAGAGGAATCCCTGCAGGAAATGGCCGAGGCAGTACAGCCCTTGTGCTGCTTTGAGTTGTGCTTGTGATTGGTTCAGACACTGCTGTACTGAGGACTGAGGACTTAAGAGTTTGCAAGCAGCAGCTAGCACTCAAACACAGAAGTTAAGAGCTGGAGTTGAAACACTGTCTTGCTCTTTTTCTGCCTCCCTCTTTGCATAAATGGTACATTTAAAATGGCAACTCTTTTAAATGTTGTATTCCTCTATGCAGTTAGTATGATTTACACTTATTTAAGTAGAACTGTGCTTATTATGCTGATTGGATATTTACCGGTTTATTCTTCTTAGCACTGCATTTTCGGGCCTATAAAGCTATGAGGATACGAACTAGATTTAGTTGTTCATTGTTGGGGTTTGGATTTTTTTTGTGTGCTTATAATCAAGAAATTATTAACAAAGCTCTACTTGCAGAATTTAAATAGTGTCAGAATTTGACTTGCAGATCTCAGGACAAAGTTGCAAGGTTGACTGTCGCAATAGGTTTCTGGGTTTTCTTGTCAACAGAGTACTTTTAAGACAGAGTTAATGAGAGACAACACACAGAGAATCCAATTATACATTTTTTTACAGGTTGTTTATTGGAGTATAAGCATGCTCTAACAGCACACAAAGTCAAAGAGCCCACATAAAAATAGTCGAGATACTTGAGGACAAATTTGTTCAGAGGGTGCAGAAAATGATGCATAAAGATCCTTACCTTAGAAGTTGCCACCTCGGAATTATTTTAGACTAGCTAGGACATAGTGATTAGAGATGAGCAAGAGGTGTAGGTGTCATCAGTACTTAAAAAAAGGTCCAGGAAAGCAGCATCTTGGTCTGTATTAAATGTGTATATATATATAAAATACTTAAATAAAAATAATAAAATACTTAAAACACTTAGAATTGTGGTTTAGAAACCTGTCAGAGCACATAGTCCTTACCATGTACTTTGGATGTCTTTCTATGGCTGTCAAGAAATAAGGCTCTTATTTCAGTTTTACTACAGGCCATGAAGACCGTAAAGAGTGTGGAACAACAGCATTTGAGAGGTAACTTTCCTTCTGGGAACTGGCATTTTTAACATCTAACATTCCTCTCCCTAACAAGTGTGAAGGGTACTGTTACTCTCAATCTAATTTCTTATTAATTTAATACTTTTGAGAAATTTGAATCCCATCAGGCATGACACAGACTTCCCCCTCCAGTCTGAAATACCAGAAGTCTTTCAAATACAGATGTACCATTTTGGGTTCCCCATGTGGCCAATATGGATTCACTATCCATTTGAATCCTTTGTTTAGCCAGGATACCAGATCTGCCCATATTTAGAAGCAGCGTTTCTGAGGTTTTGACAAGATTTCTAGGGAAATCTACATTGTCTGTTGTCTCCCAGACCCTAAACAGATTAGTAGAGTAGAGATTTTTGTTTGTTCTTTGGTTTTACTTTCGATATATGTTAGGAGATAGGTGATAGTTCAGATCTTTCTTGGGGAGTGTTAGGACTCTGATGTGATAGCTGTTTTACAAACACAGCATTGGCAAACCATCCATCTCCCAAAGCACAGACACTGTAATTCAAAGACGAAATACAGAAGAGGAATACAAACAATGAGGTAGAGAACTGTAATAAAAGGGTATTGTTTGGTCATCTTCATCAGCAGGTTTTTAAACAGAGGTAACAAAGATGAAGAGCATCAAAGGACACAATAAAATATTCTTGAATAAGTTTACATAAAGTTCCTCCCAAATATAAAGTCAGTATCTGAAAATTGAATTAATAAGGAAGGAAAGCTGACATAATGGATTGATGGAAGGAGGATGTGATAATTTAAATAAAACCTTACGATCAAATGAGGATAAAAGGAGCAGAACTTTCAAAGTAGCAACAAATATTTCATGCTTGATGTAACAAAGAAAAGTGAGGAGCAGTAAAGGGATACCAAAAGAGGTGATATTTTCAAAATAGTATCACTAGGAAGGAGAATAAGTCTGGATGGATATGAATAGGAATCAATTGTGAAGACAAATATAAGTGTGATATAAAAAACTAGTTGTGTGAGAGTTGGTAAAATCTGGACAGGAAAGGTAGCTGTTTGTTTTGATAGGTGTGGTGGTTTAACCCTGGCTGGAGGCCAGATGCCCACCAAAGACAGTCTATTACTCCCCTTAATTTGGACAGGGGAGAAAATATATATTAAGAGGCTTAGGAGTCAAGATAAGGACAAGGAGAGATCATTTTATCAGCAACAACATGGACGAAAACAGACTCAACACAGTGCAGGAAAGAACTATTCTAATTTATTGCACTACACTAAAAAGAACGGAGAAAAACGGAGTCGGGAGTGTGACCAAAACTTAAATGCAATCAGATCTTAAAACACATTCCCACCACCACTCCATTCTTAGCAGACTTTAATCAGACTCTTGCTCCCTTTTTCCCTCCCGTTCACAGTACAGGTGTGGCAGGGACTGGGGAAAATGGAGTTCTCAGTAGCACCTTCCCCCCACCCCTCCATTCTAAGCAGACTTCCCTTTAACCATGATTTCACTCCCTTCATCCCCCCCCCACTCGCAGTACAGGGAGGGCAGGGACTAGGAACAATAATGGGGTTCTCGGTTACTTCTTCATGAGCTGTTTTCCTTTTCCAGATCTTAAAACACCTCTGCCTCCCCCCACACTCCCTTCTTAGCAGACTTCCCTTTAGCCATGATTTCACTCCCTTCTTCCCCCCAATCACAGCACAGGGGGGCAGGGACTGGGAGATGGGGGCTTTGGTCAGTTCCTTGCAAGTTGGCTTCCTTCTCGGCTGGGGGTGAGGGGGGCATTCATTCCACACACCCTCCCCCTGCTGTGCCATGGGGTCCCACAAGAGACAGTCCTCCACGAAGTTTCTCCAAGGTAAGTCTCATCAGCTGCTCCGCCTGGATCCCTGCTATGGTGGGCAGCAATAAATTACAATGTCTCTCAGTCCCAATCCTCCACGGGGTCACCAGCCTCCCCCCAGCAAACCTGTTCTGGCTCAATTCTCTCTCTCACTCTGTAGGCTGCAAGTGCTGGCAGCTGCTTGCTTCAACATAAGGGACTCAGTGTCTTCTCTATGTCTCCACCTGCTCCAACCAGCATGGAACCCCTCCACAGGCTGCAGGTGGGGTCTTGGCCTTTTCCATAGGATTTCTCCATGGGCTGCAGGGGCATCTTTCTCTCCGGCACCTGGGGCGCCTCCTCCTCCACCCTCCCTGGCCTTGGTGTTTGCACAGCTTGTTACATCTTCTCACTCCCTTCTCCAGTGGCAAAATGCAGCTGCTTCCGGGTTGTTTTCTCCTATATGTGATTCTCAGAGGCGCTATGACTATCTCTTATTGGCTTGGCCCTGGTCAACATTGCTTCTGACCTTGGATTGTTTACATTCTGGAGCTCCAGAGAATTCCAGCAGTTCCTCACAGCAGCCATTTTCTGTACCCCCTGTCTTTTCCAGCACCCATCCTCGCATAAGTACGACAATAGGAAAGGTAGATAATGCTACAAAAAAACAGAGACGTAGCCTGCAAAGTCCAGAAGGCAGTAAAATCACATTCAGTTTGTGGGCTTTTGTGACAGGCTGTGTCCACAAATTTCAGGACAGGAAGTAGAAGACAGTGTTTTGGGAGGGGAGAGTAAGGACTGTCTTTAGGCATGAGTTTGAATTAATAGATATTCATGCAAGAATGTCAGACAGACTGACCAATATTTTAGTGTTAAATAGTGATAGTGAAGAAGTTTTGTGAGTCATAAATGCTTTAAAGATTATTGAATTTTTGATTCACATCAGTACATATAGTTGGTAGGTCATGCAAGCTGTTTTTGTAATTTCTGTTACACATTTTGGAAAGTAAGCACCAAAATAGTCTTCGACATAAGTGGTAAACAGTTGGAAAAAAAAACAACTATGCTCTGTGGCATCACAGCAAATCTCCCGCTTTTGGAGCAGGTCTCATGCCACACCAACTCAATCAAAACTTTAGACAACTGAAGGCCACCATACAGGAACTAGAAACGTGTTGAAAGCTGCATGTTAATCTGCTATAGAGCTGGACATATGAACAGATTCCTTTTAACCCCAAAATTTATTCACTGCATTTTCTTTAGTCTGCACAAATCTTCATTAACTTGGCCTTAAATCTCTTTACTTGGATTTAGATACCTTTAATAAAAATCCTTTAATAAAAAACCCCAAATGGTAATTCCAAGATTAGGTAGTCTTTCTGTTTGAGTCACAGGAGAGCAAGTCTGCATTGGGACCCCAGACTTCCCTTATCTTTGGAGGTGTGGACATCCATTGTCCAGCACCCCTTTTTTCTGGTAATTTGTGTTAGAATCCTTCCCACTAGGTACTTATAATATTAAACAGACACAGACATCATATTTTTGCTTTTGTCTTCCTATCTAATTTCAAAGAACGAATTTCAAATGTTTTACTTCCATATGTATGTTCCAGTACATAACATTCCATATGTATGTTCCAGTACATAACATTCATACTTGCCAGGCAATCTCTCACCCTATGCTACTCCTCCCTCTCACTTACAAACTGCATCAGATTCTTTCATCTCCACTTTTCAGAGCTGTGTCTTTTATTTTTTATCTTTTAAAAAGTTCTCGCAACCTTATCAACCAAATCCATCCCTGTTACTTTAATTTCTTCTTTCTAGTTTCTCCAAGAATGGAACTGGAGTGTATATTTCTATTTGATATTCAGCCCATATTACAGTATTATTTTCAGATAGAAGGGTAACATGATGAAAAAATACAAAACTTCTAAGGGAAAAAGTCACTATTAGGAAATTATTAATTAGTAATTGTAGTAGTAAACATGATTGACTTGGCCTCAAGCTATGTATCTATTTGTCTACTCTTGCCATTGTAGAGATGTTGACTTTTAAAAATGGTATCCTTTAAAACTGCAGTGATCATAAGGAAAATACACTTTTGTCTCATCAAAATTAAAATTATAAGCAGTATGCTTGGTTAATTGTTGGATATTCCACAATATCCAATGAGACATGGCCATTTGGTGGAAATCTCCAAAGATCAACCAATTTTTGAAACCTTAGTACAGCTCATACATGAAAGAAATTCCCTGAAGGATGTCTAAGTAAAAGACAAAAATAATAACATATACTTTAATCATAGTATGATATACTTTAGCAATAACAAGGACATCATGACTAAATGTATGGATGAATAAACTTTAAGAAATAATGCAAACTGAAGGAGTGCCCTGTTTGCAAAATAATAAGGGTTTTGTTGCTATTTATTAGATTTTCAGAATAAAAACAATGAAGAATTGTTAGAAGTATGGCTTGAATGAGTGTGAAATTTATGAAATTTCATATGGATTAGAAAGATAGCATTGTCCTTGGTAGAAGTACAGAGAGGTGATCAGGTCTTCTACATCCAGCCAGTTCTGGAGATTATTCTAAACTCTGAAAAATGGACATGTGTTATCTCAAATTGCCACCATCATACTATTCACCACGGTGAGTAGAAACTCAATTTCTTCTCAGAAGCTTACTAACTGACCCTACTGCTAAATAGAAAAAGAAGTACCACAGAGTGATAAAGATCCAGAAAACCAAGTGGCATTGTTAAGTTTACAATTATATTTTTGGCAGAGAGGAAGAGTGAGGCTGGCACCAGCATGGCAGTTCATGGGTCAGTGTGACTCCTCCAAAAGGATTCCACGAAGTCCAGTATTAGACCAGTCATAGACCTGGTAGTGTCCTTGACAGGACAAGAAGAAGCGGTCTGAAGTTGTGTCAGGGGAAGCTTAGGTTGGATATTAGGATAAAATTCTTTACTGAAAGGGTTGTCAGATATTGGAACAGGCTGCCCAAGAAGGTGGTTGAGTCACCATCCCTGGAGGGGTTTAAAAGAAGAGTAGATGTACTTGGTGACATGGTCTAGTGTTGGACCTAGTAAGGCTGGATAGATGGTTGGACTCAATGGTCTTTTCCAACTGAAACCATTCTATAATTCTATGATTCTAAGATGAGTTCAGCCCATGTTGCTAAGGATCTCCTTTCCCTGTTGTAAGGTATTGGAAATATGCCTTAACAATTGCCAACAAAACCGTCCCGCCCTCTCTTCTCCTCTCACCTTACCAAACCTCATTCCTAACACACTTCATCACCACAGGTCAAGCTCAGGCTTCCAAGGACCTAATGACTATTCAACAACCCACCAAGAAGCAGGAGAGACATCAGGAGCCATTCACAAGTCAGGAGAGCATTCCACTATCAGGAGCACACATCGGGAGCCATTCACACATTCCATCATCCACTCCGAAGGGTACCCACAGGCCAGGTGGAAGCTTGTAGCTAGACTAAGGATCTGTATCACTACAAAAAGGGAGCATTCGGCCGTGGAAGAAGTGGGAAGCAACATGAGGGAAGGGAAGCAAGGGAGAATGAAAACATCGAGGGACAAAGGAGGGAATGCTCTCCCCTTCCATGGGATCCAGAGACACTGAAGAATACTCTGCCATCAAACGGAATGCCATAGCCTCCTGGTGGTAGATATAGCCCACCAACTCACTTCCTCTTTCCACACTCTCTCTCTCCCTCTTTCTATCTCTCTTTTCACCCCCTTTTCTTTCTTCCTCCCTTTCCCTGCATGTTTGTTCCAAATAAAGCAACCTTCACCTTGACTTGGTTTTAATTCTGTTCTCCAAGAATTGCATTGAGAATTTATCATGATAAAACACCTAGCCATTGGATGTCACTCAGGGGTTAAGCCCAGCTGCCCCCAGCCACCCAGAGGAATCTGAGGTCAAGGGGGTTTAACCTCTGCCAAACTAAGTCTTGTCTAGGTTATGGATCATGACTCCTGTACAAAGTGTATCTTGGAGACAACTAACTGGGGCAATGTAAAACAGGGAAAAGCATAGGAAAACAGTTAAGTAAGTAAGGATATCTTGGGCTTTAGTGATCTAACTTATCTGAATTTAGATGAATCTGAGATGAATTGTAACTACTGTACAAACAATTTCCCCAGAATATCAGATAAATGTGTTTTAAGCTGTGATTTGGATAAAATGTTGAAATCTTTAAGAATGATTTATAAAACATTTATGTTATTAATAAATTACTTCAATGAATAGACAACTATTAAAATTTAAAATGAGGTTTAACTCTGATGTTTTCATTTTATGATGCCATGGAAACCATTGTTTCTTCCCAGAAATTGAAGTGATAAGGTAGATGTTGATTTTTAGTTTAGAACAAGGGCAGTGAACATTGTGAAGTGTCCGGAGGGAAAGTCTTACATGTAGAGGCTTAAGTCCCTTCATTTGTTCAGCCTGAAGAAAAGGAGACTGAGGGGAGACCTCATTGCTGTCTTTGGCTTCCTTACAAGGGGGAGTGAAGAAGCAGGTGCTGATCTCATCTCTTTTGTGGCCAGTGATAGAACCTCAAGGGAACTGTAAGAAGCCAAGACAGGGGAGGTTTAGGTTGGATGTTGGGAAGAGAATGTTTACTGAGGGTGGTCAGGCACTGGAACAGGTCCCCAGGGAAGCTGTCACAGCACTGAGCTTGGCTGAGTTCAAGAAGCATCTGTACAATGCACTTAGTCACATGCTCTGACTTGGCTGGCCCTGTGCTGATCCTTTCTGGTCCCTCCCAACTCAGTATATTCTATGATAACTTATTTTGTTCAAAAATACGTTCTAATAGCCAAGGTGTTCATTATAGTATCTTTTTGTAGAGTATATGCTTAAGGTTGTTTAAAAAAATCCATACTATCTGTAAGTCTTGAAAGATTTTAGTCAAGACATATGTTTTGCTTCAATGTTTTGACATAAGATAGTAGCAACCTAATTAATTATAACATAAATATTTGTTGTGAGAAAGTGGCTCTGCTAAATTTAAAACCTAGGACCTTTATCCTGTCAATCACAATAGGATTTCTGCACAGAAATAATTTAAAATATTAGGATCACTGACTATTAAAGTTTGTATCTGGTTCACTGTCTGTAAATGTCTCTTCTATTTGTGATATATGTATAATATAAAATAAGGGACACATTTATCAGCTACCTTAGTTCATGTAATTAAATTAGATGTAGACCAAGACTCTAAGGCTTCCTTACTCCAGAGTTTTCCTTGTAACTGGGGCCTTTGCTTTCTGAAGAGCACTCTTACTGGTGAAGGTTGGGGCACAGAAGGCTGTAAGTACTTCAGCCTCTTCGACTCATTATATCACTAGGGCCCTTATCTCACTCAATAGCGGGTGCACATTTTCCCTAGTCATCATTTTGCTATTTATATACTTTTAGAATTACTTTATGTACTAGAGAAGCCTCTTTGTGCTCAATATCCCTTGCCAGATTCAGCTCCAACATTAATGTTTAACTTGGCTTTAATGGACTTTAATCAAATAAGTAATATTTTTACATTACTGGCACAGAAAGTCTCTAAAGCTTTATCAAAAATGCATAGAGAAAAACTGTGTAATATTGGGCAATAAAATTCCCTACCAGCTTCTATTCAGACCTCAGCTAGTTAAAGCAACCATTCCTTTAATTATTCTATGTTTTGGTTGAAGGTGCTGAAATGGCAACTGCTTCAGGATCTAGTCCGTACCATATAATTTTAGTAATTGCAATGTCTGGAACTGCCCACTGATCTGTTTACAGGTGGAATTAAAGGAAAGATGAACCAGGTGGTCATGAGATATATTTGAAAAGGTTAATTATCAGCTAAATCCAACCATAAATTTATATCAAGGTAAAAGAACAATGCATAGCCATGAGCAATGTTCTGTAGAAAATGACAGTATTCAGTATCTACTCCAGGTCATTTTACATTACACTTAGCCTGAGAAATTAGAATGGCATAGGAAATTAGCGGTGGATGCTGAATATCATCCTGTTATCAAAACTCTTTTGGTTGGAAAGACACAACACCTCTTACTCTGTGTAATGTTGGTGATGATATTTATATTGTGTTGGATACTGAAACTGGCATTATTTCACACATTGAATCTCAGTAGGAACCCCACATAACTATGTTTAACATTGAAATGGATAGTAGCATCGTTGTTGAGGTTTTTTTGTTATATTTAATTAGCATATTTATGTATAAACTAATTATCTTTTTCAACCTCTCTTGTGAAGTAGCCCTTAAGCTCAGTTTTAAGCATATGCTGAAGTTCCTTTGATTCCAGTGACCTCTGCATCACTCTAAATACACTTACTGCACTAGAAATTATCTCCTTTTCTCTGCTGATGACATAAAATTTGCATTTTTGGTAATGTTCATAGCCTGTTTTTTGCATATCCTAATTAGTGTTCTTATTAGTGGATTTTCTGATGTATTTCTATTGATTTTATATGGCAATGCAAGTTACTGTTAGAGTTTTACAGGAAAGTAAGGATTCAACTATATTAAATCCTGACGATCTAGAAGAGATAAAATTTTAAACAAAGGGAGAGGGATAAATTTTAACTAATATCCCATAATATATCATGTATGAATTACAAAATAAGCACCCTCTGGAAATCCTGTGTGTTTTCTCAGTCTTTCTTAAAAAATGTTGTAGAAGTTGTCCTCTGCAACTGGATTTGGAGTCTGATCTTAATAAGTCTCCATGAAGACTAAATTGCCTGAAAGAGCTTTGTAAAATTTTACTTGTTAATTGCTCTAGGCAAGTTTGGTTTTTGTTTTTGTTTTGTATTTTTTATTATTTTGTGAGATGGTGGTAAAATTATATTTAGTGTTTCATTTCTACAGAATAGTGGTAGCTGTAACCACACAGAACTGCAAAACTTTCTGTTTGGGATGTTGATTTAAGATTTGCCTAAAAGTCTGGGGGGGATAAGAAGAAAAAAGAAAAAGTAAATAGAAAAATTGCCACATCCATGATAAAAGTAAGTAAAACATCATTTGGTTTATTTCTAAAGATAAGAAAAAATCTCAACTTCATTATAAGTATGTGTTATTTACTGCACAGGAGAGAAATATTAATTTTTGCAGTAGTGATCTAATCTAGTATTAAGACAAACCAGTAAAATTTCCCCAAAAGTAAACAAGGTTCATACAGTTGGTAATTAATTTGTAATTCAGTTAGCATGCAGTTAGTAATTCAGTTTGTACAATGGAACAGCCTCTCAAACTTTTTAGATTGTAGCTGGGTCCAGCCTGAGAAGTGGTCATGTTCCATAGAATCATAGAATCATAGAATGGCAAGTGTTGGAAGGGACCCCAAGGATCATAGAGCTCCAACCTCCCTGCCACAGGCAGGGCCACCAACCTCAGGCCTGGATCTACGCAGGGTTGCCCAGGGCCCCATCCAACCTGGCCTTGAACACTTCCAGGGATGGGGCATCCACCACCTCTCTGGGCAGCCTGTTCCAGGAGCTCACCACTCTTTCCATAAAAAACTTCCCCCTAATATTCAATCTAAACCTTCCTGCCTTCAGCTTTAAATCATTCCCTTGTCCTGCCATTATCTGCCCTTTTAAAAAGTTGATTCCCCTCCTGTTTGTATGGTCCCTTCAGGTACTGGAAGGCTGCAATGAGTTCCCCCCGCAGCCTTCTCTTCTTTAGGCTGAACCAGCCCAGCTCCCTCAACCTCTCCTTGTAGGGCAGGTGCTCCAGCCCTCTAATCATCCTTGTGGCCCTCCTCTGAACCCTCTCCAACAGTTCTACATCCTTCTTGTATTGGGGGCCCCAGATCTGGACACAGTACTCCAGGTGGGGCCTCACGAGGGCAGAGTAGAGAGGGAAAATCCCCTCCCTGTCCCTGCTGGCCACCCCTCTTCTGATGGAGCCCAGGATACCATTGGCCTTGCAAGCTGCAAGAGCACACTGCTGTCTCCTGTTAAGTTTCTCATACATCATGACAGTGAGGGCCTTCTCAGCAGGGCTACTCTCAAGATGCTCTTCTCCTAGTCTGTATCTATGTCTGGGCTTCTTCTGGCCCAAGTGCAACACCTTACACTTGGCAGTGTTGAACCTCATTAGGTTCACCTGGGCCCCTTTTTCCAGCCTGTCAAGATCCCTCTGGATGGCTTCCTTTTCTTCTAGGGTGTCAACCACACCACACAGCTTGGTGTCTTCCGCAAACTTGCTGAGGGTGCACTCAATTCCATCATCGATGTTATTGATAAAGATGTTAAAGAGAACAGGTCCCAAGACAGACCCCTGGGGGACACCGCTTGTCACTGGCCTCCGCCTGGACATAGACCATTGACCCCCACCCTTTGGTTACGGTCTGTTAACCAGTTTCTTATCCACTGGATGGTCCACCCATCAAATCCACATCTCTCCAGTTTAGAGATAAGGATGTGGTGGGGGACTGTGTCAAAGGCCTTGCACAAGTCCAGGTAGTTGACATCGGCTGTCTTCTCTTTATCTACTGATGCTGTCACTCCATCATAGAAAGTCACCAGATTGGTAAGGCACGACTTTCCCTTGGTGAAGCCGTGCTGGCTGTCCCGGATCACATGCTCTTCCCTCATGTGCTCCAGCATGTCATCCAGGAGGATCTGTTCCATGATCTTCCCGGCACAGAGGTGAGGCTCACCGGCCTGTAGTTCCCTGGGTCTTCCTTGCTCCCTTTCTTATAAATGGGAGTGACATGACCTTTTTTCCAGTCCCCAGAGACCTCTCCTGACAGCCATGACTTTTCAAATATGATGGAGAACGGCTCAGCAACCACATCAGCCAGCTCCTTCAGGACCCTGGGATGCATGCCATCCGGCCCCATAGACTTGTAGACATTCAGTCTCATGAGGCGGTCTCGGTCTTGCTCTGCTCTTACAGTGGGGGGGGATTTACAGGGGTATTCCAACTGTGGGAATCATCCCATCATGTCTCCGTGATTGCAACTACATCAAAGTTTTCCAGTGCCATCACGGTTTCCAGTTCCTCCTGCTTGTTACCCATGCTGCGTGCATTCGTGTAAAGACACTTCAGCTGGGCTTTCTGACTCACTAGCTTTTTTGAGGAGCCCTCCCTCAATCCTCTGGGAGGAATCTGAAGTTTTCCCCCACTGCCTCCTAGAGGGACATTAGAAGGTTCCAGAAGGGGGGTCAGCAATACTACCTCATCTGAGGGGTCCCCAGAAGTTCCTAAGGGACACTTTAGAAGTTTTTCCCTACAGTCTTTTAGAATTTCAGCATCTCCAAGCCCTTCTCTATCCTGTTGAATTTCACCCTTTTCACCCTTCAAATCTTGTATAAGGCTAGAGGCGCCTTGCTCAACTCTAGCAAGCCTCACTATTTCCTCTCCCCCGTTCCTAACTAGTTTAAAGCCCTGTCAATGAGGCCTGCCAGCTCTTGAGCTAAGATTCTTGTCCCTCTTGGGGACAGGTGGCACCCATCCGCTGCTATCAGGCTATCTGTGAACGTTTGTGTGTATGAGAAGAAAAGATTAAAAAAAGAAAAAAAAAAACAGAAAAAAGTGGTAAAATATATAAAATGTACAGAAGTTAAGGAAAGATGTAGCTGTAAGTCAGGCCATATCAAATTGCACTACAGACATTAAATAAATCCATTGTCTGTGAGGATAGTCACTTTGTCCATCAGGGTTATCATGAGATACAAGTCCTATCTATAATTATGTTGTTTATTCTTCTGTATGTAGTACTCCAATCAACCTTATCATCATAAGGTTAGTGAAAGTGTATATGAATCTCATTTAAGGCATTTTCATTTTAGACAGCAATCCTAGTCACTCTTTTGGAGATTAATAGGTACTTAAAGGACAGAATTCACTTCCTCAGATATCTAAAGTAGGTCAGATGAATCATACTCTATGTGTCTATTTCCCTTTGTTGTCTATAAATCCTCAGATGATTAGTTTAGTTAAAAAGGAAATGTATCCCATTCAGCCTATCCAAATTGGCATAACAAATGCTTGTCTAGATAATATGTGAACTACGTAGGGAGCTGACAGGGGAACTCTTCCTAAACCAAAGCAGTAAAGACCCTGCCCCAGAAGGGAAATGGATTGAACAATTATTCCATGCTCACAGTATTATAGTACCTTTCTTCTTGGAACTGATATTACAAAACTAACAAGGTTCTGCTTATGTGAGCTTAAATCCTGAAGAAGTGGAGTTGTCTATTATAGTCATAGAATAGGGTTGTGAGATGGCATAGGAAAGAACTTCTGAGATGGCATCTTAGTCTGCTGCTTCTAGCCTAATGAAGGCTTAATATGCCTGTAACACTCCGAACAGATGTTTATTTAGCCTGCCTTAAAAACGATCCTATTGTGGCTATTCATAAGAGAACTTCAAGAAGCCCATTGTCCCTGTGCTTTGCTATCCTTAGCAGTAGAAATAAATTTGGCTTGCTACACTTCAACCTGTTTGCTTTTGGCTCTAATCTCAAAGGACAGGAGTCAGGCTGAGAGAGATGGGTCTGTGTAGCCTGCGGGAGAGAAGACTGAGAGGGAATCTGATTAATGCTTATAAAAGGTGGAACTCCAGAGGAAGGGGCTAGGCTCTTCTCAGTGGTGCTCAGTGACAGGTCAAGGGGCAATGAGCACAAACTGAAACACTGGAAGTTCTGTCTGAACATGAGAAAAAACTTTACTCTGGGGGTGGCATAGCACTTGAACAGGTTGCTCAGAGAGGTTGTGGAGTCTCCTGTCCTGGAGATATCCAAGACCTACCTGAATGTGATCCTGCACAACCTGCTCTTGGTGATCATGCTTTAGCAGGTGGGGGTTGGCTGGATGATCTCCAGAGGTCCTTTCCAACCCCTGCTGTTCTGTGAATCAGTTGACCTTTTTCGTCCCTGCAACAAATTCCATATGTGTTTGAAGACTCCTCTCATTTTTTTTTCTTTTCTTAAGAACAGTTACAGTAGTTTTAATCTTTTCTTGTAGGTGATATTTCTTAAACCTATATTCAACAAGGAATTTCAAGAAGGCTTGTCCCCGGTGAGGAAAACAATTCTCCTAAAGTCACATCGAACAATACAGCTCTGAGCTCTCCTTTACTTGGGATGAAAAATATACAAAGGATCTGAATCTCAGGAAAAAAAATCAGGTGAAATTCATCCTCCATTCTTGAAGTAACTTCTCGCCTAAGATAAAAGGGGAAAAATAAGTTATTTAGAAGTTCCAAGTACATTTCTGAAAGTCATGGATAAATTTAAACAGTTTATAGAAAAATTCAGCTGCTCCTACTAAAAAATTTGAAATCATCTTGAAGGAACATTTTGTTCATTGCCTTTTTCAGCTACTACTGCATATCAGTGCTTATAATTATCAGAAAAAACTCAAACCAAACCAGAAAAAAAAACCAAAAAAACACAAAAACCCCAAAACCCCAAAAAAAACCCAGACCCAGGACTGAGACAGAACTGGATCATGTAGATTATCTGTGTGATGGGTTGACCACTGCTGGCTCCCAGATGCCTACCACCTGATCTCACACTCTTCCTCTGCAGCAGGTCAGGGAGAGAAAATAAGAAGAAAAACTTGTGGGTGAAGATAAAGGCAGTTTTATGATGAAGAGAAAATTTCATATGCAGAAGCAAAAGATTTTTTAAAAATATGTATTTGTCCGCTACTTCCCATCAGCAGGTGATATCCAGCCACTTCCGGAGAAGCTGTGCCTTAAGTTGCTTTGGAAGACAAATGCCTTAATAATACATGCCTTTTCCCCACACATCCTTTCCTCTTAGCTTTTTTTTTACTCAACATCATGTCATATTGTACAGAATAACCCTTTGGCCTGTATGGATACACTGTCCTGGTTGTGTCCCCTCCTGACTTCTTGCCTCTTGCGCATCATCAGCCTACTGACAGCCTTGATGCTGTGTGAGCACTGCTCAGCAGTAGCCAAAACACTGGTATGTAATGCACGCCATCCTAACTATGAATACAAAGAACAACACTATACAGCTGCTATGACGAAGTTAACTCCGCACAGCCAGACCTAGTAGAAGAACCTTTTCAGATGTGACACATACAGACTCGAGAATTGAAAGATATTTTTATTTTTATATTACAAATGAGATTTACTTTTATCTAATGGACAGGATGGAAGTATGAGGCTCTGGAACAGGTTGCCCAGAGAGGTTGTGGAAGCCCCATCCCTTGAAGTGTTTAAGGCCAGGTTGGATGGTTCTTTGAGCAACCTGGACTAGTGAAAGTGTCCCTGCACATAGCAGAGAGGTTGGAACTAGATTATCTTTGAGATCCCTTCCAACCCAAACCATTTTATGATTCTATGATTTATCATCAAATGCCCCCAAATCCACAGTGGTGGTTTCTCACTAAGCCAGCCATTCATTGCCTGAAGGATTATTTCTGAGGTATTCTCGTTCTTTTTTTTTTAATTGTCAGATTATGATGGATTGTATGTGGAGCAGCCTTCTAATTTTATGTTAGGAGTGATACAGGTATTCAGAAAAGTAATACCCTTATGTGTCTGAAGTTGCCAAGCAGAATTTATGGAAAATGAATCCTGGACCAGAACAGATAGTTAGTCAAAATGTGAAATAAAAGATTTACAGCTGACAAAGTTAGAAAAATATCTGTGTGTATTAGAAACATGTAATTTATAATATGCTGCACATTACAAGTCTTGCAAGAAGTGTTCTGTTTACATCAGAGCCACTTGGCAGGTTTTTTGCAAGTGGCAACTTGGCTGATAAATAAAAAGAAAATGAAACAAGGAAAAGGATCAACAGCGAGAGAGAGGAGCTGAATGCAACTAAGTGCTAACTGAAAATGTAAAAGAATATGCTAAGAAAATAACAAGCAAAAGACTGATGTTGACTAAATGAAAGGAGACAGAGACATTAAAAAAAAAAACAAAACAGAGAAAGAGAAAAGAAAAATAGCAAGTGGAGAAACAAGGAGATTAAAATATATTTTAAAGGCCCAGAGACCTAAGATTAAAAAAGTTAAAATAAAACAAAACAATGCATGCTGAATAGAATAACTAGAGAAAGATAGGAAACACTAAAAACCAACTATGAATGTAAAAGAAACTAACAGCAAGGTGATGATGCTGAATAAGTAGGAGATTGAAAGATCTTGAGAGATGCTTATATTTTATGATGTAATAGACTGACAAGAGATGTAATTCAAAGGATTTTTAGAAAGCAGCCCTGCAGAGAAGGAATTAGGGGTGCTGGTGGATGAAAAGCTCAGCATGAGCAGACACTGCACACTCGCAGCCCAGAAGGCCGACCATATCCTGGACTGCGTCAAAAAGAGTGTGGTGGCCAACAGGTTGAGTGAGGTGATTCTGCCCCTCTGCTCTGCTCTTGTGAGACCCAACATTGAGTACCTCTCCTATGAAGACAGGCTGAGCAAGCTGAGGTTGTTCAGACTGGAGAAGGCTCCAGAGATATCTTACAGTGGCCCTCCAGTACCTGAAGGGACCCTAGAAGAACTGGGAAGGGACTTTTTAGAAGGGCATGTAGTGATAAGACAAGAGAAAATGGTCTTAAATTGGAAGGGAGTAGATTTAGACTGCATATTAGGGAAAAAAATCTTCACTCTGAGGGTGGTGAGGCACTGGAACAGGTTGTCCAGGGAGGTGGTAGATGTCCACTCCCTGGAGGTGTTCAAAGTTGAGTTGGCTGTGGCCTTGAGTAACCTGGTTTATTGAGAGATGTCCCAGGTCATGGCAGGGGGGTTGGAACTTGATGATCTTTGGGATTCCGTCCAACCAAACTTATTCTTTGATTCTAATGAATCTACGATTCTAGAATTTCATTTTCTCATAATATTTGTATTGATTCTTCCAAGCTAATGATGAATAATCTGGCTACTGGAATGCTGACTCAGAGGACACACTTAAATCAGAAGATGTCAAGAAGAAAATATGGCACATTATTACTCTCTTAAGTTCAGAGTGCTGCTGGGAGGAAGGAAAGCAGTGAAAACTAAAAAGCCCTTGGTTAGTTTTCCTATCAATAGCATAGTTTCTTTCCTTGTATTTTATACTACAAACCTATTCCAGTGCTTGGGGGGAGGGTGGGGAGTTTATTTTTCATTAAAAGTATAACCATAAATGTTGTCCTGTATTATTCCATTTATTACTTGTTCTTCCACATTCTTTTTGCAGCTGCTAAACATTTGTGGAAATGGTCTCAATTCCAAAAGTTTCACAGATATTAGCACGAGTTATTTGTTTTAAAAATCTTAGCAGATTGCATAAATTATTTACTATTCATTATTCACTATTCAACATTTGTTATTCATTATTCATTCATATACTACAGCAATGAGCTGCTCCATTATAAGAATGTAAATGGATAGATGCTATAGCTTAAATAGTTTCAGTCCATCAATTAGATAGAAGAAGTAATATCATGATGATGTAGATGACTAATCACACTTCATGAATATTGAACAGTGAAAAATCTAAATTAACATTTTGGAAACAGCCTGTAGACCAGAAGTTGTTTGTCCAAACTATTTGTCCAATACTTACGAACAACTAGACATCAGGATTGGCTTCTAAATGATTCATGAACAGAAAACAAGGCTAAAGGCCTATTTCAAACCCCTTTAAAATCAAGGAGAAGATCCCCATCAGCTTCAAATAACTTTTGAATAAGTTCTCCAAATGTGCAATTGATATTATTTACAGTAAGTACTCCTGCCACACAATGCCCCATCATACATGGTTAATAAGAATTTTGTGCTTTAGGGGAAAAAAAAATGTAGTCATCTGTCCTCCCAAAGATTCTATTTAGCAAAACTCTGGCATGGTATCTCTTTCCTTATACCTTTCTTGTCCACTTATACTAAAAAAAAGGAAGGAAGTAAAAAAGAAAAAAAAAAAAAAAAAAAAAAGCTAGCCCTGCTATCATGAGGGAAAAAAATGTTCTGTCTTTTTAAGATCAAAGAGAAGACACACCATTTTTTCTTATGCAATAGTGAAAATAAAAATGTGACATTTTAAAGGAGCATCTAACAACTCTGTGTTCATCTTGATCCACAGGATTGACTATGGGTAGTTTAGTCTGGATGCAATTTGCATAGTTGAACAGTGAAAGTAGTTCACTGGTTTTGATCTTTCCATATTCTGAGACAAACATGTCAATTACAGTTTGTTTTCTTGAAGCCAAAACTGTGGTGCTTTGCATTGTTTAGCACAGTAAACACTGAAAGAATCTAATGTTTGTTCTGAAGAGCTTATGATCTAATTGATCTTCACATGAGGAAAATGAAAAGGTCTTGCACTGAAGCTTATGGAACTCCTGCACTGATTAGAGTCCAATTCAAGATCTATGATGAAAGCTTTCCTTTTGATCTGTACACCAAAAAGATTATTCAGAAGCAGAGTGATATTTGAGAGGCTAAGTGTTTTGCTAAATTGTGTCAACAACTTTTCTTTAAAGCTTAGAGAAAATGAAATAGTGGGTAGGATTCATCCTCAAGCACCAGTAACAGCTCCGGATATTTGAATACTGTCTATTTAAAAGCAGAAAAGCATAGAAAAGCAGAAAAGCACAAATTATTGGCAACTGCCTGAAGATTTAAAACAAAGCTTGAGAACTCATTACCTGGCAATCTTTCAATGACCTCTCAGTGCTTTTAATAGATATGTCAGTAGCACTTCATACAGTTAATATAAATCCCAGAATCAACAAGAAACTTTTTTTTCCCACTCTTTTTTCATTTTTCTCAGAATTTATTGGTTCATGAAACAGTTCTTGAATTTCATTAAGATGAACACACATTGCTTAGGAGCTGCCCTCATTAAATAAAATGACCTATTTTCATAAGAATGAATATAATTTACCAAGCTCATGATTTTCTTCTGAAATCAAAATAAGTTACTATTGGAAAACATACTCCTGCAGTGAATTTCAAAGGTTGTTCAAATTTCCTTTTTAAGTTGATCATACCATTAGGGCTCATCAGAACCATTTTCCAAGTTATTCTTTATTTATAATTTGGGAATTTATATACATGTGGGATATATATCAATGGAAACACAATGAATTTTCTTTTTTTTTTCCTTCCTGATACTTGCTGAAACTTCAGAGCACAGAAAATGTTTTGGACTGATTTGAAACAAAACCAATCCGAAACTAAAAAGAAAATGGTTGGGGTCTTTCAAACATAAGACGAGCTGGTAGCAGGTCAGTGAAAGAAAAATGCCATACTGTTGAGTTCACAAGACAGTTCTGATACTTTTTTACGATCTCAAATATCCACTGATTTTTAACATGGCAGTTTGCTGAGAAAGTAGGACCAATTTTATGAAATAAAATTATTATACAGCCACAGTCCTTTAATAACATGCTTATTTTAGATGGACCCTTCATTCATAAAGCTATAGTAGGCAGTGTACTTGGGCGTAAAACTGATTCTTGAGGAAAAGAGATGTTTGTCGTAGAGTGAGAAGGTGAAAGAAATATTTAGAAATAACAGTGGGAGTCACAGACTACAGGCTATACCGTTCTGAACAGTGAGGATCTATTAGCAGGCTAGAATATGGCAGGTTTGTGTTGCAATCTATGTAAAACTTCAAGGGAAGCAAAAGCTGCTTGTGTGGGAATAGAAAAGGAATGCATTTAATTTCAATGGAAGCTCTCACAAAAGAGTGAAATACTCCAGTTGCCTCACTTGTCCACTTTTAATCATTAATGTAAAAAAGATGTTTGAAGTAATGCACAAAACTTGTAATGCCAGAATATTTTAATGAATTCACCTGTGCTTTTTCATACATAAACAAATTGAAATTCTCCCTCAAGTTATAATGAACGATAAAAGGGCAGTCAAAAATTTATTTTATCAGATGATAAAAAATAACCCTTACTTGGAAAATACAGGGTGAAAAAGCTATTGTTTTTGAGACTGAAATGTCCTTTCAGATATTTTTCCTGTGTAAATGAAAGATATTTAAAAGCATCAAATCACAAGCATATTAATTTTATTGTTTTCTTGTTGACTTAAGAATATAAGAGTTTAATTTATGACCTTGCTACATGGGGGACAGGAACTGAGACAGTAGGAAGAACCTTACAAAACAGCAAGATACCTGGAATTCATCCTGAAATATTAATTATACATCTGGCAGTACAAAAAGCCTGATTCATAGCCCATTGAAATAAATTAATTATGTATCTGGCAGACTCCAAAATCCACTGAAGCCAAAGGAAGTCTTAGGAGTCTTTGACTCCGCTGGGCTCTGGATCAAACTGCAGGAGGACTAGCAGAATAGGCAGAGAGAAGCAGATCACCAGCCCTGCTGGGAGCAGAGCAAGCTCAGATCAAGGAGATAAAAGCAGCAGGTGGCAGTGTGTAAACACCCTCAGGTTCTCAGAAATGGCCCATTAACACAAGATGGCAGAGGAGGGGGTCTTCCTCCCACTGAATTTGTAAGTGACCTATGTATTTGCATTCTCTGTAAATCTCAGTGAGAGGTGATTTGGGATTTTGAAACAGCTAGCTTCCTGGTGGAAGCAGAAAGGTACAAAATCTTGTCTTATTTGCTCAGGTATGATCACACCTAGGTTTCAGCAGGAATTTTCCCAACCATGTAACCTCCAAAAATCTCATCAGGGCTTTCCCTAGGTGTCCCAGGTAGTAAGCAGACAGTCTAACCTAATTTGAATGCAGAAGGCTAAAATCTGAGTGCCTGATTTCTCTGATTATTGAGAAGTTCATGCCACACTGGAGAAGGTCTTTTTGCAGAGAGCTCGCATTGTCTTTGAACCACCCTAGTTGCTGCAACCTGTTTGGCCATGTTAAAACACGTTTTTAAGACTGAAATTTAAATCTGCTAGACACTCCTGGAGGTGGAAGTGGAGGTTTGAATTATAAATCTCTCCAGGTAGAAGAAAGCAAGAACAGAGTTATCACAGAATCATAGAATGGTTTGGGTTGGAAGGGACCTCAAAGATCATCAAGTTCCAACAGCCTTGCTATGGGCAGAATCACCTCTCACTAGACCAGGTGGCTCAAGGCCCCATCCAACCCAGCCTTGAACATCTCCAGGGAGGTGGGACATTCACCACCTCCCTGGGAAACCTGTTCCAGTGCCTCACTGAGGCAAAAGATTAGGATGAGAAATTTAGATGAGCACAAATGCAAACAAGATTTTATCTGTGCTTTCCTGCTTTTGGACAGCTTATACATAATTCTCCTTTACTGAATAATGAGCACAGAAACTCTGCTTCTGAAAGTCACATGGAGATTTTAATTTTTTTTAATATTCTTTTAACTGAAGTCAAGGACAGTAAAATGTCTTTTCAGTATTCAACCCCTGTGATATTTGCAGAACAAAGAAAGTACTGAAAACTTGAGTAGTGTTTCATCCAGTAGTTCCCACCACAATGTAAAAAGACCTTTCTATGTTTTAGTTTGTGTGTGTGTATGTGTGTATGTGCTTCTATATAGACAATGTCTTTTTTTTTTTTTTTTTTACATCTACACATTGATAGACTCTTAGAAGGGACAGTTATAAAAGCCTGAAATATACATGTGGAATTGTAGGAGAACTAAACAAAATTAACCACAAGAAATACCATGTCTCTGAGTTAATTTGCTTCAAAGTAGTGTGTACTGGGCTATCTTTTGGATTTGTGATGACAACATGCTCAGCAATAAAAGTTAAGGGAAGAGGAGGAGGGGGAGGAGAAGGAGAAGAAGGAGAAGGAGGAGGAGAAGGAAAAGGGAAAGGAAAAGAAGTTTTAAGGTTCATCACAATGGCTACAAAAAATAGGAAGCTTCCAGAAAGATTTGTAACAGTGATTCAGAGTAAGAGAAATTGATGGAGATCATCCGTGACCTTAACAATATTGGGAGGTTGCTAACAAGGAAAGCCTGTAGTAATTACTATTTAAAGTATTTTTTCTGTGTTTCTGAAGATGGATATTTCCTGCTTTGTTAAGAAAAATATATACCGCTGCATTATTGATTCTGCTTTGTATGGGTTTTCTTGTTGGTTGGCTTTGTTGTTGGGTTGGTTTTCCTCATGTTGGAAGGAAAAAGTGTGATGGTATTATGAGTGTTTTGAAATCAATAATGTTAATGTTTAGATTTTTTTCCCTCTTATAATGCATACAGAGGATATATACACGATTATAAATACTTCATTTTTAAAATTCTACTTGTTTAAAATAAATACATGTGCACTGTCATACTGATTATAGTCTTGATTCAAACATTATAAACTAGATTCACATTTCAGAGATTTTAAAAATTATCTTTTGAGCAGTTTTATCTACTTCTATAACTATGATACAGTCTTATCTTCATTAGTATTATTCATCTCTGACATAAGTACACACAAATAAATTAATTATATCAGAACTGATAATGGTATTTAGGCTGTAATTAAAATTCAACTGAGGAAAGTTTTCAGAAGTCTTTTAGGTGATTAAACAATATTATAAGCATAAAGATTCTCAAGTCCCTGGTTTAGATCTCCTACCATAACTAATTCTTGAAATTTTCCATATGAGAACAATATGTAATGTATGTGTAAGGGGCATCCATGAAATAGCTTTTCTTTATAGATCTGTCTTACTAATTTTTACATTTTCTGAAACAGATCATAACCTTGCTCTGCTCAGTACTACTTATGCAGCTATAGAATGACTTTTATGTTTTTTATAAAAGAAAAATATTTTTTAAAATCTGAATGCAATTCCAAACTCAAACAGGTTCTGATTCTCTTAGAAACAGCAGCTTTAAATACAAGGATTTTATGCTAAAATGCTATGTTTTAATTATCCATGAATTATATCACCTCGTTATTCACTATATTTTATGACAGTCGCTTCATTTTTCATTATGTGTGTTACGATTAACACAGAAAAATAGAAATACTTGAATACCAAGAGAAATATAAAATCTATTAAAAAACTAACTCAGAAACACGAATCTGTTGAATATTGAAAAGTTATAAGATTTAATTTAGCAAATGTCAGAAACAATATTAAAACTGTATTGGTTTCCAACACTTCCATGTACTGGTTCACTGTGAGGATTGTAAATATAAATGTAAATGTTGTGCTAATGATTTTAAATAAAACTAAAATCAAAGAAGAAATCACGGAAATAACTTACACTAACCAAACAAGAAATTATAACAAATAACACCATGTCAATGCTCCAGTGCCGTAATGATTTTAAATTAGAAAAGCAACATTTACAGAACAGGTTGCTCATTTAACATTTTTAGGATCTGTCAATAAGATCACTTCTGGCGTGAAACAGCCTATTTATTTTGATTAAAGGAAAATCTCTCAATGAAAATACTCTTGAGGAAATACCAGGAGGGGTTCTTGACTTGTTCAGTGCCTAGAGCATTCTTGCATATCGCAAGGGTTTGAGAAAGAAGCAAATAATGCTTGAGGATCTGAAAAAAAAATGTCAATGCAGTTCATAGATAGACTTTTGAGGTTACGAAAGAATATTGTTCCAACAAAGGGTAGGAAGCTAGAGATCTGATAAATTCCTTGGCTGCACTGTTTGTAGTTATTTACAATGTGCCACTTGATGGATGGTAAGAGTGCTCTCTTTCACTGAAATAAACTTTCTAATGAGTCATTCATGCTGAGTAAAGCACATATCAAATAATGCTTAACAAAGATTAGCTGGTTGCTGGGGTTTTTCTGTTTGTTTGATTGGGTTTTGTTCTGTTTTTTTTCTGTGAAAACCAGTCACATCTATGACGGGCTTTGTGCACAAGTCATGTTTTGCCCACTCTTACATACACACTGTGTCTCTGGAGAAATTTGCAGGCACAAATAATATAATTCACATCAGTGATATGAAGACTGGAGCAATACAGTCAATTGGTACTACTGTACTAAATATAACTGTGTTATGCTCGCTAGTCTCATTTACTTTGACTGATACAAAGCCTCTAAACTGACCTTGTGAGGAGGTAAGATATCATCTGGATGGAGTCTATCCCTTCAGGAACAATGAGGACATAAAGTACTTTGTCTAGTTACTCTTATTCTAGAATTTAAAAAACCCATACATTTTATATATATATTTAAAAAAAATCAAGGAAAATATGAAGTAGCACAATATTATATTACTTAATATCACGTTAAAACCAGAATATAGCTGGAAATGTCATGTAGTTTGGTTTGGTTTAGTTTTCTTTTGAAAATTGTGAATATACTAATACCAAGGTCTTCTTTCTGGATAAAAGATCTTTATTTTTCTTGGAGTGTTTTTAACTTCTGTTTGGTTGAATATGTGCTGCAAGTTTGAAAATAAGAAAATATCGAAATATTTATTTAATTCAATATAATATAGATATACTGACCGGCCAAATTATATATTTATAACCTGAATAGGAATTAACACCTTGCTGAACGAGGTGGGTGTCCTGGTAATGGGAGATGATGAGAAGTTGGAGATACTGAATGCCTTCTTTGCCTCGGTCTTCACTCCAAAGGCTGCTTGGGACCCACAGATACTGGATGAAAGTAGGAGTGTTTGGGCAATGAAGAGCTTCCTTCTAGTTGAGGTAGGGGTGGTCCAGGAGCATCTCAAAGGGATTAATGCACACAAATCCATGGGCCTGGATGGGATACATGCACGTGTGCTGAGGGAGCTGGCAGAAGTGGTTGTGGAGCTGCTCTCTATCATCAAATTGGAGCACAGGAAGTTCCGCACCAACATGCGGAAGAGCTTTTACACAGTCAGGGTGACAGAGTCCTGGAATAGGCTGCCCAGGGAGGTGGTGGAGTCTCCATCTCTGGAAATATTCAAGACTCGTCTGGACATCTATCTGTGCAATATGAGCTAGGGAGCTGCTTTGGCAGGGGGGTTAGACCCAATGATCTCTTGAGGTCCCTTCCAACCCCTACAACTCTGTGATTCTGTGATTCTGTAAAGATAGCCAGATTATAGATGCAAGTCATAGTAACACTTGAGACAGATCCAATTTTATGCAAGTTCAGAATGGAAGCAGGAAACCCTTGCCATCATGCAAGTATGAATTAAAATTTCTTGTCTTTTTAAGACACTAGAAATAGTTGAGTTAATGTGTTTCTATTCATACTCTTTAATTGATAGATTGTTAAATAACTCTAACGGAGCATATAACTTGTACAGTAAAAAACTTGAATTTTTATGTATTTCAACCAATGTCAGTTGATTCTTGCATGTCCCAGTAAAAGGAACAAGCTAGCCTGCAGATCAGGGTGAATATTTTCTTTATTTCCACTGAAGCCTTGATAATTCATTTTTTTTTATTGTCTGCACACAAGCTTCCAGTAAAGTTTCATTTGACATTGTAAAATAATTACCTTTGGTTACATGATTTTTTTTCTAGTCAGCAAGATATTTTTTCAGGAATTTGCAACAAAATACTCAGAAAATAATTCACAAGAGTGAAGAAAAATTTATGTGCCTGGTGAAAGCAGATTATACCAATGTTATTTTTATAAAACAGGGCACAAATAGCAAAGCATATAATGTTTGAGAGACTATCCCTAGTTAGCTAGATTTCAACAAAGAGGCCAACACCTAAGTTGTCTTCACCACAGTGTAAATCACTAAAAGGGCTTGAGAGCTGATGACAGCTGCAGCCTGACATACTGGGTATGTTTGTTTTGCTTTTATTTCCCTGCAACACTGATGTACTTACTTATGGATAAAATGCAATTTGCATTATACCTTCTGTGGCTGTATTTTACCAACATACAGTTTTGTGGAAACCTTTTGTTTGTACTTGTGAAAGTATCTGTTCTGAGTGTATTTGATAATCGAGTTCTGGAAATAAAAGCATATGATTTATCTGGCGAGTTGCACATGAGAAAATTCAAATTACAAAATTTTCCAATAATTCAAAGTGTCAACAACAGTCATATCAACTGTGTGTTTAGTAAATCTAACAAAAATTTAAAGAATAATTAAATAGAATGACAACATACATTTCAGTGTTATATTAGAAGTATATATGTAATGTGAATATACTGACAACATACATTCTGAATATTGTCATTGTGAGGCTATTATCAGAATAAATTCATTAAACTTTTAAACATCTCTCCTGTAGATACAATCATCTCTCATATCCATAAAATATTACATAATACAAAGTAGCTCTGACCATATACTGGTGATAGGTTCCATATGTCAATGTTCCTAGTACTCACATGTTGAGCTCCTATAAAATTGATGTAGTCCTTGTTTTCCTCAGCAGAAGTCTGTGATTCTGTCTTAGAGTTATCTTTATGCTACAAAATACTTTATTTTTTGAGTTTCCTCTCCTACTTCAATTCTCTACTGCTCTTGATTTACTCAGAAATACCTACATCAGTTGAAACATACCCATTTTCAGAAATGCATTTGTATATAATATTCTTCTCCACTAGCTAAGCAGATACCTGACTTGTCTAGCCCATCTGCTCTTTCTTATTTCTGCTTCAATGTTTGCCTTATTATTCCCACCCCACCTTCTCACCTCACAGCTCACCATTTTTTATAGTCCAAAATAGACCTTATTGTAGTTCTGTCACTTACTGTCAAAGAGATTATGCAAATGCATCTCTGGCCCTATATGAAGCTTCACTTTCTTCAAAGCAATATGACAGATGTGCTTATGGCTGGCAGCCATACCCTTAAGCCAAAGCAGTGATTGTCCCTGCCTGAACTGATTGGCCTTTTACCTGAATTGTGTTTTCACAGGTTTTTAGAAGAGAGTTGGAGCCAGGTCTGAAGCAGGAGGGCAAATGAGCACTAGCAGCAGATGAATATGAATATTATCTATGGATTTACATCTGTAAGAAGGTAAGAATTCGAATCAGGGAACAGGTGGCTAGAGAAGTTGATGATTAAAAAAAAAAAAGAAAGGAAATGCAATAGAAGAAAAATGTCTTAGTGTGTTTTCAATCAAAATATGCATTATTTTTACTTCTAATTTTGTACTTCCGATGCCACATTGTTGTTTGTGGTTTGTTTTTTTAAAAAAATATTTTCAGAGTGTTTTTTTATATAGTTACATATAATTTTATATGTATAAATGCTCAAATACGAATATTAAATACCGTAAGAAAATTAAGTTTAGCAATGTAGCAAATTTGCTAAATGTAGAGTCAAAGAGTGTTAGAAGTGACAGAGCACAATTGCTATCTTTAATTTGAGCTAGCTTGATGTTCTTCCAGCTGTCTTAGATTTTTACAAAGGTTGTGGCTACCAATCTGTGACTCGGTGTGTTTATATACTTTTGTCTTTCGCTACTGCTAATTTAAAATGCATTCTGCTTAGGAACCATTATCAAGTTCTGCACACAGCTTTACATCTGGTTTGATAATATCTTGCATCTCTGTTATGATCAGCTAAAATCTATTTTACTCTTATTTTCTATCCACCTTAGTCAAATACAAGTCCTCATCCTTTTTGTTAGTACATGCTGTGTTTTGTATAACTATTCATGGCTCGTGAGGAGCCAGTAATGTGCTGCATGTCCACTCTACATACTCATTAAAACTAGTGTGGAAAGTCCTAGAGTGAATGAACTTCAGGATTTCTTATTATAGATTAGATTTTAGTTTTAGTATTTTTATGATGTAGGTAGAAAGAACTACTGCTTGAACTCACACTGCTGCTCAGTTCATGATCTCTTGGTTCAGAGTCACAGAATCATGGAATGTTAGAGGTTGGAAGGGACTGTTAAAGATCATCTAGTTCAACCCCCCTGCTAGAGAAGGATCACCTAGACTAAATCACATAGGTAGGCATCCAGACAGGTTTTGAATGTCTCCAGAGAAGGGGGCTCCACAACCTCTCTGGGTAGTCTGTTCCAGGCAGTATGTCACCCTCACAGTGAAAAAGTTTCTCCTTACGTTCACATGGAACTTCTTATACTCCAGCTTGTACTCGTTGCCCCGTGTCCTATCGCTGGCCATCACTGAGATGAGCCTATCTCCATCCTCCTGACTATCACTCTTTACATATTTATAGACATTAATAAGGTCACCCCTCAGGTTCCTACTCTCCAAGCTAAAGAGGCCCAGCTCCCTCAGCCTTTCCTCCTAAGGAAGGTGTACCACTCCTTTAATCATCTTGGTGGCCCTACGCGGGACTCTTTCAGAGTTCCCTGTCCTTTAAGTGAGGGGCCTAGAACTGGTTTTCAGGTAAATTTATCATTTTTCTGTATGAAGCAATTCTGGCTATGCAGAATAAAAAACACAACCCCCCATAATCTGAGAGTGTCCATACTACCATTCTTCATTTTGTCTCAGTGGTGCAGAGCAATACAAAGCGGATTTGTTTGTGTAGGCAATAGAAGAGAACTTTATCTCCTGCATTGAATCTACTTGTTGATGCATGACCCCAAATGAGGCAAAAGACATAAGATCTGTAGAAAAACATGGGAGAATATTCTCTTCTTTAAAAGAGTGTGCCAGGGGACAAGACTGTTTAAAACAGGCAAGAAGAGTTAGAAAAAGGAAATACTTTTTTTATAACTAGCAGAAATAGAACTGAGCTCAAAAGTGAGACTCAATTTCAACTGAAAATTTTAACCTAAAACATTTGCCCTAGATCACAGACATTTTTGGCGTAGCTAAACCCAGATTTCCTGGGAACTCTCAGTAGAAGAATTCCTCTAATTTAAAAACATCCCGGTTTATCTTCTGAAAATCCAACTGCTAAGAAACCACTTCTTAATGTCCTTCTGAAAATCCAACCACAGATCTTACTTGCTCTATTTTGCATCTACATATTTCACAGATGAGTGCAAAATCCAGTTCTTTAGCCGGTGTAATACACTGTGTATCTTTCTAGACAGTAGCCTCTGCCAGTGAATATTATCAGTCCTGAGTTCACTACTACATTTCACTCCTATGGACTGAACTCCAAAAGCCACTTTCCAGCTCATAAGCTTCTTCTCTCCATATCCTTTTCACTGTGTTTGTTCTGTTATTCCATATTTGACACACTAGTGGACAATTTAAGGCAGCTTTAGCTGTGGATAGGTTTAAAATGTTATCCTTTCAAAGATCATCTCTGAAGTAAGCAAATCAGAATTATTTGAACATAGAAAAAGAGAAACTTTTCCTATCGGACATCAGATCTGTGATATCCTCATTTTGATTAATAAACAAGACACAGCTCTACTCTCTGTTAATAACTGCAACCTTAATTTCAGTTGTTTATACATTTATTTTTTAAAAGATGTGAATAAACAATCTTTTACCTTTTTCATGCTTTTGGGGAAAGTTAGGATGAGAGACAGACAATTTATTTTTCTACCTATCAAGAAGACTTTTTTATTTGGTCATTTTTTTGTTGTGTTGGTTTTCGCTGAAGAGAAAAGTAACTGAGAATCTGTTATCACCAGAAATTGACGGAAACCTAGATTTCCTCTAGAAGTTATGATCCTGCACTTTGCATCCCACCTTTAGGACAGTCTTTTTTTCTCCTGGGTTTTGGATATAACAGTCACTGACTTGTAGAGTGAATAAAACAATTTGGTGATCTGAAACCCTACGCAGGAAACATAGCAAAGACCAGAAGGTAAGTGGGAAAAAAAAATCAATCACTGTCAGAAACAGTGTGAACTTAACACAATTAACAAAATCAATAAATTTAGCAACTATGCCATAAAATTTCAAGTAAGCCTGAGTGAGGGCTTATGTAAAAATTTGGGCAGTCTTACCTCTGACTTCAGAATCAATTCTCACTGCATGAGGTTTATCTTAAAGTTATCCCAGCAGAACAGTGATTAGTTTTTGAGTTGCTCGGTCAAACTGGCAGCCTAAATCCCTTTGCTGGAAAAACAGCGAGGAACCCAAAGGCAAAGGTGTGAAGAGATAGAAGAACGCCTTTCAGCAGCAAGTTGTTCCTAGGTTCAATTCAAGTGATAGTGAAACAGTTTGAAGCATCTTTGCTGGAGTCAAAAGAATTATGCTTCAGAAGAGTCTCCATTACCTTTCCCAGAAGAGAGAAACTATAATTATTTTTTTTTTAGATTAGAAGCATAAGTCTTAACATAACTCATAACATTTCAGTCTTTAGCCATTCTCACTGAATTCAGTGACTGAGGTGCTATTACCCAAATGGCAGATGTTAATCTAGTTCCGAATATAAACATTTCAAGATCCAGTTATTCATATCCTTAGGTATCCTTACTATGTGCAGAAGTTCCGACTGGGCCGTATCCTCTGAGATTGATTTGTTTGTCTTCTGGGTTTTTTTGTTTGGTTTAGTTTTTTTGTTTGGTTGGCTTGGTTTGGGGTTTTTTGGGGTGTGTGTTTTTTTTTTAAAAATAGCTGTAAGCTTCTAAGAGGGGATATTATTGATGTTTCAATATTCCCAGTGGAATTCATTGGGTCCTTTGCATAAGCAAAGTGACCCAGCTGCAATGAGCAATGTGAAATACTAAGGCTTAATCAATTATCTGGATACAATTGGATGACCTTGTACTTTCTTCTCTGTCTTTCTGGAATATATTAAATCTGCTCTTACAGAGGACTTTAATATCAGTCTGAGTATTTTTTTTTCCTTCCTTTTATTTTGTTCTCTATCTTCTACAGAATATTGCAGATGCCATATTTTCTTGAACCAAAATCTAAATCCTTACAGATGATCTGAAATAGCTCGTTGTTATCAGATAATTACTCAGATTTGGGAATTATAGAAAAAAAAATGTTGAGGTATAGTGTATTTTTATGATTTATACTCTAAGAGGTCATTTTGCAAAGAAACAAATAATTTACTTAAGAGAGTTTAATTCAAATCATAATTGGATTGGAACTCCACCATTTATTCTGTAAAAAGAGCTTGCTATTGTGTTTTCACTGTGCTGTGAAAAAAGGAAACAATATAAATGCAACAGTAATAAGATAGATCTCTGTATATGTTTTGGTACTTCATAAGAACATTTACTACATGTGTTGAGTAATCTTCCATTGACAACTGTTAAAGAGGTGCTGCAGACTAAGCAATGTTTCCTGTCAATGTTTGGGATTCTATAAGACTATGGTGTAAGAATATTTTTAATACGCTTATGTAGCTGGGAAAAAGAAAAAACAAAGAAAAAACCAAAAACAAATCAAGGAAAACACAACAAAAACCCCCACACCTGCATTTATGCTTTTGAGAAAAAACTTTACAGAAGTTAGTCATTATTTTTCAATTTTCAGATTTTCATCAGAACTTTGTTAATGCTTTGAAGATGTGGCGGGTTTACATGGATGGCAGCAAAGCCTCCACTCCCTCTCTCCTTCGAAAGAGACACGGGAGAGAATCAGAAGGGCAAAGGCAAGAAAACTTTTGGGTCAAAATAAAGTGAAAGAGGAAAAAAAAATGATGCAAAAAGTCATAACAACCACCAGCAGATAGATGCCCAGCCAGTCTCCAAGCAACAGATTTTTTATCAAAATTCTCCTCCCAGTTTTATTGCTGCACAAATTGTTATATGGTATGGAATATCACTTTGGAATATGCCCTCACTCACCCTCAGCCAACTCTCTGAGGCAGCAGTGATGGAAATGATAGCCTTGAAGCTGTGTAAGTGGTGTTCCACAGTAGCTGAATCATTGGTGTGTAGTCAACACTTTTGGTCACAAAACTGAAACATATCATCATATCAGATGCCAGACTAGCTAGACCCAATGCAGAGATTAGAAGATAGTGCTGAGGTATATATATACCTAAAAATCTACTTACATAATTAGAGGATGACAAATGAAATAGATACTTTTAAAGTGACAAAAATTATATAGGGTTTTTATCTTTGTAAAAATATAAGACCAATATTAATAAGCTTCCTTTATATTTAATGTAGATGAATATGCATCTTTAGGAGGAAAATTGTATCCTCTCAGAATGGATCTATGGTTAGCATCTAAGAAAATCTGGACAATCGTAGATATCTGTCTCATGAAATGTATTTTTCCTTGAAGATGTTATTTGTCTCCAGTGTGCATAATGGGAGCCTGTGGCAAGGTAGGGTATCTATAAATTAGGGGTTTTGTGAGCTGAATTCCATTTTATGTATGCATAAGGCTTCAAAAGCAACAAAAGGACAAGTCAGGGAGGAGGAATGTTTACTGCTGCTTGCAGATGGTCCTTGAATTGGAAAAGCTTGTTCCTGTGCATTTCATCCCCTGGCTCAGCCACAAGCACTCCATCCCATCACTGTGAAGATGATAATTTAGTGCTGTCACCACAGGTAACTTCAGTTTCAGTTTCAGAAGGATGGGGGATGATCTCCTTTCCTACACATCTTGACTGGTTATAGATTAAAGAAAAGAAAAAAAAATAAAAAATCCCCCTTCTGTAAGCATATGTTTTCAAGCTATGGCCTTGACATTGGGATGTATCACTAGGAATAAAATGACCAATGTTTCTATTACCTGTGAATGGGTGATAGCTATCTGCTCCTCCTGCTAATCTCAGAAAACAACATATTCCGATAATTGATGTAATTTACTTATATGAGATTTGAAAACTCAGCAGAAGACAAATGGTACTTCTTATTAACAGTCGTGATTTACAATGAATTTGACTGAGAAAGATCATTAAGAAGAGGAACATAGTTTGGTCTTTGATTCCTAAAAATAATAGTGAATTATTATTCACGTAGGTAAATCCTGAAACAGGATGGGAAGCATCAAGCTGATCTGTCCCTTCCATTCACTTTGTCAATGTGTACAACACTACTGTTTGAGGCTCATTAGACTGCCAGATTTGTTAAAGACTGCTTTGTGAGAAGTCATCGTGATCCGGGATGAGGACAGTGAGAAGCTAAACTATCTTTCTATCTGCTCTTTTGTTTCAGGCTTACTTTATGCCAAAGAAAAGCCAAATCAGAAAAAAAAAGTTCAGTATGGGCAGGCAGGGATTAAAGAAGAAAAGAATAAGAAGAAAGAGGCAGTAACAGAATGAGAGAGAAAGAGATGAAAACATAATTTTAACAAACATTTCAAGTTTATTTATTAAGAAAAGTAATAAATATATTATTCTTAGTGAGGCACACAGGTAATTTTACCTGTGTGGGGTATCACAATGGTGGGTATGTAATTTACTGTTACATTGGTTACATGAAAATGGATATACTTTTTTTTTAGAAGTTTATATTTCTCTTACATCAAAGTGATGAGATTCTCTTTGTAATTTCCTTTTATTTTTATCCCAGTATAAGACTGCTTTAAACTATCTAGTTCCTTTTGATTTTTTTTGAACTGTAGTTTGAACTTCTGCTTCAAAATGCATTCTGATTTCACAGATTTACAAGATTACTGATTATTTGACCCATGGAAAAATATGCACTTCCACCTTGTAATTCAGCTTATTTTAGAGACATATCTCAGCAAAGCCAGTAGCTCAAGTGGGACCAGACTTTGATACACACATTCATTTTACTGTCCACTTTATTTCACAAGGAGTCCAGTAGAAATAAACATGATTTTGATACACTTCTCTTTGTGTGCTGAATAATAAATTACTCTGTCAGTTTTGTATGCCTGTGTCCCAGAATAAGATAATGCAGTGTTCCATGGAAACCTGCTTGAGTGAAAATTAAATACATCATTTTTCTGTCCTGCTCTTCATTGATTTGGAAAACAACTAGTTGCTGTCCTCTCAGTAGCTACCCTTAACACATTTGAAAGTTGGCATTATGGTCTAAGCCAGACTTCAGTTTTCTAGATCAAACAATTCCATCATCTAGGAATTGTGTCATTTTGCAAGCAGATAAGATTTTCTTTTACCACAGCATCCAGGTATCCTATAAGTTCCTGTAGTTCCTTGAATTGGTTCAAGTTGTTTGTTTTGTAGCTTTTTTTGAAGGGCTACAAAACAAGGGAAAAAGGTTTACTTTCCACATATACTTCAGATGCAACTCAGGATACCTTTGTTTTCTATCATATGAGAAAGGAAAATAGTTTCTGAGGATAATGGATAGTTTTTAAGGAAGAGACTTTATGGAGATTACAAGTAATTCCCAGGTTTTGTTTTAAGGATTTATTGTTGTTAAGGGGAGAGGAAATACTTGGCTTCCTTGTTTACAGATATTTTCTTAATATATTTCAAAATTATATTTACTTTTTTTATTAGCCTCATGTTTTTTATTCAGGCTCAGCTTGATTCAACTATATCTCCATTTTAGATTTCCACATTTGATTTCTTTTTAATATGGTATTTCTCCTACTTTTATATTGAATTTACACTTATCAGTTGCAGCCCATTTCTCCATCTGATCATGATAATTCTAAATTCTAATCCTATTCTTCATATATTTTATAATCCTGCCAAGGGTAGTGACAGCCCATGTATTTAAGTGGGGTTTTTTTCAGTTTCATCATACAAGACAGTAATATAAACAATGAATACTATTATTTCCCAAGACAAGTTCCTTGGATATGCAGTGTAATGCAGTGCTAGATAATCATGCTGCTATTAGCTTTGAGTACATTACACTAAAAATCGGAACAGGTGTATCTGTACAGCAAGTAATCAACACTGGAGAGACTGCATTCCTGAGAATGTCTTTGAATACTAAAGCATTAGTTTAGGTATCTGTAATAAAGCACTGCATTGTGGAGGGGAGGATGCCCTGGGAGACCTCACTTGAAATAGTTTCCAGTTTGAAAAGATAGTTATTCATGAAGGGGATATTTTTGATGTTTATGTATGTATACATTTATTTATTTTAAACTGGCTGTGCATCCACTTTACAATCGTTACATCTAGAACACATTTCTCTGGTTTTCTTATGAGCTTATGCCAACAGCTTTTACTAAATAAAGATTCCTGTGGATTTTTATCAACTCTACCTCATCCTTCTGCCCTCTTAAAAAAAAATAAAAATCAGTTGTAGTAGTGCTACATATCTTGCTTTTGACCAATCTGTAATTTCTGATTCTTATTTCATTATTGTAGTTTAGTGTACCCTCAGTAAGTTTGCAGACAACACCAAGCTGTGCAGGAGTACTGATATGCTTGAGGGTAGGAAGGCTCTACAGAAGGATCTGGACAGGCTGGATTGATGGGGCGAGACCAACTGTATGAGGTTCAACAAGGCTTAATGCTGGGTCCTGTACTTGTGTAAAGCTGCCCAGCAGAAAAGGACCTGCAGGTGAACACCTAGCAGAATGTGAGCCAGCAGTGTGCCCAGGTGCCCAAGAAGGCCAGCAACATCCTGGCATAAATCAGAAATAGTGTGGCAAGTAGAACTAGGAAGTGATCATCTCCCTGTGCCTAGCACTGGTGAGGCTCCACCTCAAATACTGTCTTCATTTTTGGGCCCCTCATAACAAGAAAGACATTGGGTTACTGGAATCACAGAATGTTAGAAGTTGGAAGGGACCTTGAAAGATCATCTAATCACACATTGCCCACCAGAGCAGGATCACCTAAATTAGGTCACACAAGAACAGGTGGGTTTTGAAGGTCTCCAGAGAAGGAGACTCCACAACCTCCCTGGGCCGTCTGTTCCAGGCAGTCTGTCACCCTCACAGTGAAAAAGCTTTTTCTTATGTTCACTTGAAACCTCCTATGCTCCAGCTTGCACACATTGTCCTTTATCCTATCACTGGCCATCACTGAGAGGAGCCTGGCTCCGTAGTCCTGACACTCACCCTTTACATATTTATAGACATTAATAAGGTCACCCCTCAGGTTCTTCTTCTCCAAGCTAAAGAGGCCCAGCTCCCTCAGCCTTTCCTCCTAAGGAAGGAGTACCACTCCCTTAATGATCTTGGTGGCCCTGCGCTGGACTCTTTCAAGGAATTGCCTTTCCTTGAACTGAACACAATATTCCAGGTGTGGTCTCATCAGGGCAGAGTAGAGGGCAGGGTTGTCCAGAGAAGGGCAATGAAACTTGTGAAGAGCACATCTTATAAGGAGTGGCTGAGGGAACTGGAGTTTTTCAGCCTGGAGAAAAGGAGGCTGAGGGGAGACCTTATTACTATCTAAAAGTACCTGAAAGGAGGTTGTAACCAGGTGGGTATTGATCTCTTCTCCCAAGTAACAAGCTATAGGAGAAGAAGAAACATCCTCCAGTAGCACTGGTGAAGTTTAGTTTGGATATTTAGAAAAATTTCTTTACCAAAAGGTTTCTCAGTGACTGGAACAGGCTGCCCCAGGAAGTGGGTATTCCCTATCCCTGGAAGTATTTAAAACATGAATAGATGTGGTACTCAGGGGACATGCCTTAGCGATTGGACTTGACAGCATTAGGTTATCAATTAGACTCTATGATATTAAAGGTCTTTTGCTTCCTAAATGATTCAATAATTCCATTATTCTATGATTGTATTTGTATTTCCACATGGCAGAAGTGTTCCCCCACACCCCATGGAAAAGGCCGAGACCTCACCTACAGTCCGTGGAGAGGCCCCATGCTTAAGCAGGTGGAGACATACAAGAGATACTGTGACTTGCATTGGAGCAAGCCTCTGCCAGCACTTGAAGCCCATGGAGAGAGACATAGACACAGAGATGAGCAAAGGAGAGATTTGTGCCAGAGCAGGTTTGCTGGGGTGAGGCTTGTGACCCCATGGAGGACTGAGCCTGAGAGACTGAGAGACATTGTGATTTATGACTCCCTGCCATAGCAGTGACCCACACCAGGGCAGCTGGCGAAGAGCTGAAGCCCTGTGGGAAAAGACTCATGTTGGAGAAGTTTGTGAAGGACTGTCTCCCGTGGGTGGGACCCCACAGTGCAGCAGGGGTACACCCCTGCCTCCCCGCCAAGAAAGAAAAAAACTTGCAATGAACTGACCCAAGCCCCTATTTTCCCAGACCCTGTCCCTCCCTGTGCCACAATGTGGGGGAAGAAGGGGGTGAAATCATGACTAGAGTGAAATCTGATAAGAAGGGAGGGGTGAGGGTGGGGGAGGTAGAGGTATTTTAATATCTGGAAAAGGAAAATTGCTTGTGAGGAACTGACCGAGAACCCCATTTCCCCAGTCCCCGATCCTCACTATGCTACAATGCAGGAGAAAAATCATGAGTAAAGTGAAGGATGCTAAGAAGGCAGGGGTGGGGGAAGGTGCTTTAAGATCTGGTTGCCCTTCTCATTTTCTGACTCTGGTCTCACTGGGTGTGCACTGTAGTGTGGTAAATTAGAGTTTTCTTTCCTTTATTCTGTGTTGAGTCTGTTTTGCCTGTGACGCTGATTGAGGAATGATCTCTCCCTTCCCTTATCTCAACTCCTAAGCTCAATATATATTTTCTCCCATGTCCAACTGAAAAGGGGAGTGATAGAGTGGCTATCACCACGTTCTTTAATACCTAAATCAAATTTCCATACTTCTCAAATATTATAACTAACAGTTGAGAAGCAATGGCAAGATGTCATGCAATTGCTTTAGCATAATTGATTAAAAATTGATCTTACATATTTCTAGCTTTAGCTAAGTATTCTTTCAACTACTGTTCTTTCTGTCCATTCTTGCCTATTTCTTTACCTGCATGTTGTTCATATTAGTTGCTCTGAGCCTCTGTCCACAACCAACCTTTTTCATGAAGTCTCTAGGGGAAAAAAAAAAAGGCAGGGGGGGAGGTGGAACATTTCAGGTTTTTATGTATTACCTGTTATATCTGCTATCTTCCATCAGCATAAGGTTTAGGATGTTGCAGGAAGATGCACTATGCCTAATAGCACTCTGTGAGGCACTAGCTCAATACTGACCAAGTAACGAAATAACTATACCAATTTTAAAGGTAGGAATAAAATTTTCTTGGGTTCAATGGAGATCCTTACAGTGACTTCAGCAGTGTTCTGAACAAGAATTTAGAACAAGATACTTGAACAGTCTTTAGGAACAAAATGTGTACAGAATTTATTTCTTTCAGCTCACCTCTGGCCTCAGAAGCATCAATTATTCTGTATATTTAAATTCCATGGCTAAATTTACTTAATCTCCTAATGAATCTTTGCTTTGACAATGAGGAACAAAGGAAATTGTGTGTACGGGTAGCACATATGTTCCTTAAGGAAACTTAAGTACTAATAAGCCATGTATTGCCAAGGAACATACTCATGTACTGAGGTAAGCTTTCTGTACTGTTAATTGCTAGAAAGATCTCTAGTAAGTTTTTGGGACAAGTAAATGTTTCCTCTCCTAATAAATTTCTGTGCATGTGTCATGGTTCAGCCCCAGGCAGCAACGGAGCTGCTTGCTTACTCCTCCACTGGAGGAGAAAATAGACAAAGCTCCACGGGTTGGGATAAGGGCAGTTACTGACAATAGGGTGAAATGGGAATAATAACGGCCTGTGGCAGAATTCACACACAGGGTGGTAACACAGCACTACACCAACATGATGCCTGATCTGCCACCCAACCACTTGTGGACTGCCCTGGAGCCATATCAACTGTCCTCTGCTCAACCAGCCCCTTTTATGGGGTCACGATGTCTGGTGGTGTGTGGAAAACAGTCCAGGCCAGTTCATCTCACCTGTGCTGGCTGCTTGGGAAAGTTAACTCTGGCCGGAACCAGGACAGCATATTCCATGCATTAGCGCAGTGATAATTTCTAACAGGTATTTTAGATGTAACAGCTTTGTTTGGAGGATCAGGGAATGCAATAGTAAGGACACAGGTTACTCTTTGCTGATTGGCATTAGCATGAGAGAAGTTTATGGGCACTGTTTCTTCCAATGCTATAGGTGTGGCCCTACAGCTACGCCAATTGAGAGACAAAGTTTTCTCAAACATCACAGCAAAATATTTTGTCTTACTTCAACTGGCTTCTGTTATTTGTTCTCTCTAGTCTTTGTGTCTTATCAAAATCTAAGTCCTTCAACTTTTCAGTGAACATGCTGGTGTTAAATTGCTAATAACAATTAACAATGTGATTGTCATCTTTCAGACTGGAATAAAAAAGATATCTTTTCAGTACAAATGATTGATAGCAAACATCTTTTGCTGAATAGCTGAATCATCTTTCATGAGTCTTGATATACAGTAGTATTTAAACAATGAAACAAATGAGTGAACAAACAAAACCCTACCAAAACCCTGTGTTTCCCTGGTTGTTAGACTATTAGAACTAATGCTGAATAAAATTCTCTTTTAATGAAGAAGATTATAGTATATGAAACAGGTGTTATGAATCTTTGTATAAAAATTAGTAACTGCAAGAAAAAGAAAAACAACAGAAGAAAATGTAATTCCTAATTATCAGGTTCCAAAAAGCAAAGATTAGGCTGTATTAAGAGGAGAGAGAACACAAAAGAAACAAAAAAAAACCCCTCTTAGCAAGTGTATGAAGAACTCGATGGAACAGATTCATCCCAGATTCTATCCAACTTTCTTCTTCCTTTCCCTTCATTTCTTTGTACAGTTGATTTTCAGCTAAATCCTTGGGTTTTTACTGTAGCTTCAGAGCTGAACAAAGAATGACACCTTATAATTGTTATTACACATACTCTTTAACAGGCAGCTACTAGGCCAAGTACATGTCATAATCAAGTAGATTTTTTATTTATTTGTTCATTTTATTATTCTTATACGTGCTATTATGGAAACTGGAGAAGCAAGGAGGTTAAATCCATGTAACATTTTATTTTATATGGTAATAGTAGATTAGAAACAGAACCAAATAACTATCTTTATGTCATTGGTAGGAAATATCAATATTGCCTACCCAGATGAAGAGATACCATTCCTGTCAATTTCACTATATCATGGCCTTAGAAGCAGCAAGGTAGGTATAGAAAATAATGGAAGAGAGACAATAGTGTTGGAAAAGTATTATATTTGAAGATAAAATGAGTCCTTGCGTGAAAATCAAAGGTATCTTTCATGCCTGGGGAAAATGCAGTAAAAGAAATCCAAACTCTCATTTGGGCCTGGTTTATAAGATATACATCTTGCCAAAAATGCCCGTACAAAGACATACATTTATATTTTTCTCTAGCCTTTGATGGTGTGAAGTGTAATCTAAGAAGCTGCAGCTTACTCTAACCATGCAGGAGAATGATGAATAAGAATCAAATAACAGAATGTGCTTCAGCATACTCCAGGTCTGTCATGAATATGAACGTCTGGGACACAGGCATTGTTGGAGGTCTTCTGGGTCTGTGAGGCAAGCTGACAGAGAGAAGTGTGTACCTCAGGAAGCAAAAACAGAATTCCTGCAAGATGGACAATGCCTGGAGCGGCAGACTGGGGTGAAACTGTGTCAGTACCTGAATGTAAAAAGAAAAAGATGGGGAGATAGGGAAAGCAAAGGTAAGAAAACTTAAAGGTATCAGCTGAAAAAGTTAACACATATGAAATAGAATAAAATCATCCAATAAATTTCAGAATCTGTGGACCAGATGTCAGAAATAAAATATAACTCCATAACTGAAACATATATTTTAACAGAGGTGACTTCATGCTGTAAGTCACTTCAGGGAGATACAGGTATGGGGTTTTGTTTTACCTTGTCATATACAAGTATCATCTTCAGAGAGGATGGCCTTATTTTCTTAAGAAATATAAACAATATAATTAAAGAGTATCTCTATTGAAAACAACTGATTTACATCAGCATAGTATGACTACACATGAGAATAAAATTGAAGTTCTGCAATCTACATTGGGGTTTTGGACTCTCAGTCACGCCGAACAACAGCATGCAAGGGATTAATGCCAGATTTCTGTTGAGGCTTATATTACTAGTTAGCCTAAATAATATTGTTTCACAGAGTTATACATAGGGTGAAGAAGTTGTTTCAAAACCAGAATCTGTGTTTAAGACATATTGTCTTTAAACAATGTCTTTGTAGATATATTTCTGTGTGCACATGTATCCCTAATGACTACTGGATGATTCTTAGGGGGGTTTTGGTTAAATATATATAAGGATCTCATTTCAGAACAGAAGTGTTTGTATGCAAAACCATACAATACTTTAAAATTATTTCTTCTTTCTGTCCTTGAGGGAAAAAAGACAATAATTTTAAGAAAATGTTTGGTAACATTAATTTAGAAAAAGTGGTATCCTGCATGCTACAAGAAGTAAAAGTTATCTACATGTATCCCCAGTAGGAAGCTGGCTGAGTATGGAAACTTAACTTTCCTTTTAACTTCTCAGTTGGGAATGCAATACATTGATGAGACAATACAAGGAAGTTGTCATTTCTTGCTGTTTCCATCCTGTAGTTAAATAGAAAGCTTTATTCACCACATTGTGTCTAGAACCCTACATACATTGTGAATTAAAAACAAATAAAGAAATAATTTAAGCAACATACTGGCCTAGAATGTGCATCAAAACAACCACTTCATGAAAGTAAATAGACATATCAGGATTGAACCACTGCATTTCCAACTCCCTCCCCTAGCATATAGACATAGTGCATTTCTGCAAAACCAAAAAGCTTAATTTTTTTTTAATTGACAGAATGCTTTCTTTCCACTAGGCATGAAATCACAACAATATTATGGTCTAGAAGGTTCATTTAGTCAAGAATACTGCAGTCCAGCAAGTTTTATTTCAGGACCCCTAAAACATTGCTGATGAATGGTTGTCAAATCCTAAACTTGAGTATCTCTATCGAGACCAATTCCACTTCATCCCCTGCCAGTCTCTTCTCAATTAGCATAGCTTTTCATTTTTTCCTAATATTTAATCATAGAATCATAGAATGGCAAGGGTTGGAAGGGACCCCAAGGATCATAGAGCTCCAACCCCCCTGCCACAGGCAGGGCCACCAACCTCAGGCCTGGATCTACACAAGGTTGCCCAGGGCCCCATCCAACCTGGTCTTGAACACTTCCAGAGATGGGGCATCCACTACTTCTCTGGGCAGAACTGTTCCAGCACCTGACCACTCTTTCTGTAAAACCTTCCCCCTAATATCTAATCTAAACCTTCCTTTAGCTTTAGTCCGTTCCCCCTGCCAGTGTCTATCCTTTTAAAAAGTTGATTCCCCTTCTGCTTATAAGCTCCCTTCAGGTATTGGAAGGCTGCAATGAGTTCCCCCCACAGCCTTCTCTTCTTTAGGCTGAACAAGCCCAGCTCCCTCAGCCTCTCCTTGTAGGGCAGGTGCTCCAGCCCTCTAATCATCTTTGTGGCCCTCCTCTGAACCCTCTCCAACAGTTCTACATCTTTCTTGTATTGGGGGCCCCAGATCTGGACACAGTACTCCAGATGGGGACTCACGAGGGCAGAGTAGAGAGGGACAATCCCCTCCCTGTCCCTGCTGGCCACCCCTCTTCTGATGGAGCCCAGGATACCATTGGCCTTATGAGCTGCAAAAGCACACTGCTAGCTCAACTTAAGTTTCTCATCCACCAGAATCCCCAAGTCCTTCTCAGCAGGGCTACTCTGAAGAAGCTCTTCTCCCAGTCTGTATCTATGTTATTAATCAAAAATTCTCTCCTGTAACTGGAGCCCATTGCCCCTTTTTCTGTTCTTACTGAGGGGAGTCGTTAGTCCCTGTCATCCTCAACATAACAGCTTTTTGGATTCAAGGAGAATTATATGAATTTTTAGTCTTCTTTGGCTTTGCCCAGTTCATTTAAACTTTTTTCAAATGGCTCCTTTTTCAAAACTTTCATCATTTCTTTGTCTCTCTTCTGAAAACTCTCTCCATATAGGTTTTGGGTTGGTTTTTTTTTTTTTAATATGTTGCTGAATATTGAGTGTAGAATTCCAGCTCAGTCCAGACTAGTGTGGAGTATTTAATAATAATTTCTTCTTTTATTTTTTTAAACATTTTTATATGATACTTCTTTTAAGACTACTTGAAAAGGGCTGGGGAAAAGTGATGCTGGTTCTCTAAGCCCTAGCCTTTTATTGAATAAGAAACGGAGCATTCATGTGTATTGGTTTGGCATACCACATGTTGTTCGTTAGGAGGCTGCAGGAGTGTCCTCTGCGAGCAGAGATCAGGGCTGCCTTGTGTCAAACTGGTTCCAGGAGGAGGAGGTGATCCAGGTGCTGGAGTAGACACTTGGTGCAGCACTGAAGAGACCTCAGTGGAGTAATAGCGTAGAGTATGAAGAGGAAGGAGCAGCAGAAAGAAACCTCTGTGTATGGACTGCATTCCCCCCAACCATCTCATCCCCTTGAACCACTTGTGGTTAAGAGAGGAGTATGAAGCCAAAGAGTGAAGTTTATCCTGGGAAACATTTTTTTTAATTTATTTTTGTTTCTCACTTCTTCCATCAGCAATTAAATAATTATTTAATTTGACAATACATTAATTTTCCTCAAGTAAAGTTTCTTTTGCTCACAATGGTACTTGATAAACTATCTCTGTCTTGATCTTGATGCATGACATTCCTTACTCTTTTTCTTATTTTTCCTTCCAATTCCCCTGTAGGGGTGGGACAGCAAGGTGGGTATTTAGCTTTTTGCAAGCCCTAATGCAGTACATCATGGTGTATTATTTTAGGTTAAATTATGTCTGGTTTTTTGTATTTCTCATATTTGATTCCTTCAGATGAGAATTCATTATATCTAAACCAAACAAAGTGACGCATACACACACACACACACACACACACACATTGAGTTGAGGGGGAGCTCATAGAAGTATTTTCTTTATTAAAAAATACAAGAAAAACATTTAATAGGCTTCATCACTTTATATAATAAGGGGAAAAAAGTATTGTGAATATAACTCATATTTTGACAGTTACTTGAATCCATTACTATAACCAAAGAAGAAATTGTCTGTCCATACATCTATATCAATATTTTACTTTGGATCAGAGGAATATTTCTGCAGCAAATGTCCTGACCGTAGCCACTTCCTGCACTCAGGTTCTCATTCTAGGAAATGCACATTTAATCCATTCAGATAAAAGTAAACTCAAAACTTTGTGCTTAATGTGCTTCCATTCCAGCATGATATTCAGTCCAGGGGACCAGACAAGAGCTCATTTGAATTAAAGCATCCAAACTGTATATAGTGCACATATTGGGTAGTCAGCATAATTTGTTTTGCCTAAGACATCTGCTCCTGTTATGCTTCACTAGTTGCTGATATCCCTATAACTCCTCTGAAGAGCGTATTTTGGTGCTTCCGTTCCTTTAGCAGTTCAGTCCAAAGAGAGTCAAAGGGCTTTATTCATAAGCCCTCCTGATGATCTTTCCAAGTAAATGTCCAGAATGGAGAACAAAATTACATCCTCACAATGGGAACTTAATAAGTTGTTCACTGCTGGCAGTTGATTTCTGATTATTACATATCCTCTATACTGATGATTCTGTAAATGCAGTTCCATCCAATAGGGAGAAATCTATGGTGGTTTTAATAAAACACCAATGTCTTGTTTTGTCTTGTCTTGTCTTGAGAGGAAATGTTGCCTTCTGACTACTTGGAGTTGATCCTCCAAGAACTATGACACTGGAAAAAGTTCCCATATAAGCTGCCATCTAAGACCTTCAGTCCCCACTTGAAGTCCATGGTGTATGGGCTGCCTGATATTCAGGGATCACTGAGGCTATCTTTCACTACAGATGCATAAAACAGAATCACAGAATCATAGAATTGTAGGGGTTGGAAAGGACCTCGAGGGATCATCGGGTCCAACCCCCCTGCCAAAGCAGCTCCCTAGCTCATACTGCACAGATAGGCACCCAGACAGGTCTTGAATATCTCCAGAGAAGGAGACTCCACCACCTCCCTGGGCAGCCTGTCCCAGGGCTCTGTCACACTCACTGTGATAAAGTTCTTCCGCATGTTGGTGCGGAACTTCCTATGCTCCAATTTGCAGCCATTGCCCCTTGTCCTGTCTCCACAGACCACAGAAAAGGGGCAGGCCAATTCCCCCTGCACCCCATACTTAAGATATTTATAAACATTGATTAGGTCCCCCCTTAGTCTCCTTTTCTCCAGTCTGAACAGCCCCAGCTCTCTCAGCCTTTCCTCATAGGATAGATGTTCCAGGCCCTTAATCATCTTCGCAGCCCTTCTCTGCACTCTCTCCAGGAGATCCCTGGGTTTTTTATACCAGGGAGGCCAGAACTGGACACGGTACTCCAGGTGGGGCCTGACTAGGGCAGAGTAGAGGGGGAGGATCACCTCCTTAGACCTGCTGGCCACACTCCTCCGGATGCACCCCAGGATCCCATTGGCTCTTTTAGCCACCAGGGCACACTGCTGCCTCATAGCCAACCTATAGCCAACCAGGACCCCCAGGTCCTTCTCCACAGAGCTCTTCTCCAGCAGGTCATCCCCCAGCCTGTACTGATAGATGTGGTTCTTCCTCCCCAGGTGCAAAGCTTTACACTTGCTTTTGTTGCAATACAGATGCATTCATCAAAGACTGAGAATTTCAGAGAATGGAATCATGTTCCCTCTGTCAGGTTCTAATCATAATTTGGGTCAAAAAGTTCTCTGTCTCTGAAATTATAGAGACTTGGTTATTGCAGTTTACTAGTGTGCCTTTCCAAATCTAAAGGACTATTAGGTATTGATTAATTTTTTACTGATTCCTGCAGATGCAATCTGGTGCAACCATTACTGATGCCTCCTTCTATCATTACCTAGTAGACATCCTCCTGTTATGCATATCTGTAAAACTGACCACATAATAGGTTTTACTTATAATGTACAATTATAATTTGCGCATTAAATATATGGTGCCATACTTCTGTTACTTATACCTTCACTTATTTAGGTATTAAAATCCTTTTAGGCATTGTCATGCATGTGATATTGTTGCTCAAATCACAGTTGATTTTTCTCTCACATATACTGACTAACTGTCCTGATTTTCTGCTCAGCATCAGAGACAAGAAAATGAAAAGGTGATTGGCTCATATGGCAGATTTAGTTTTGATGATGTAAAAAATCTTGCCTCTATTTTATTCTGATCAGGATTTCTGAGAGACTCAGCAAGGGTTGAGAGGGCTGCCCCAGGAGTAGGACATGTCATGGTTTTTCTTTTGGCCTGTGTAATATTCCCACTTAGGGGAATATTAACATGTTAGATCCTTTGTACAACATTTCTCTTTGTCAGCATCTTGCTTTGAGACTTCTGTCCTTATCCTCAAAAACTGACACTTGGCATATGACTACAGTGGCTTGGGGATTGGATGGATTCATCTTCTGTTTGTCATTCAGTAACAGATTCACAATGAATCCTTCACATGCCTAAAGATAATACGGAAGTGGAAAAAATCTTTTTGACATTGCAGGTCCTTTATTTGTAAAATTTGCTATCTAGTCTGTGTTTTTCAAATTCTGATATTGAACAATTAACTGTTATTTTAATTCCGTATGACCTCTAGTCCTAAATATAGAGGGCTCATGAACAAGTGCTACTTTTATTTCCCCACAGATCTGTATAACTTGAAAAGAACCAATGAAAACCTATACTAGTAATATTACTCTAATTATATAGATTTTAGTGACAAATTAAATAAATATTAATAGTGCACACATATATGTGTATACACAGATACAGTTTGTCTTTTAATAAACCACTTATATGCTGTGTATCATGTGTGATAAAAAATTGTTGAGATTGCCAAGAACCCACATATGAGAATTGGGGACCATCTGCTGAAGGATTTCTAACATACCGTCAAAAGATACTATCAGTGGACTTGAAAATGAAAGCAAAAATGGGCTATCAGCACAGATGGCCACTTTTTGATGAGTTTGAATGTATCCTTGAGAGGAACTAATGACATAGTATGCGCAGGGGTGACATAGCTTTAATGTGCATAGAACTGTGTATCCATCTATGAAAACTGCCCAAAACTGACCACGTTGTTTTCATTAGAATGCCTATGTAAGTCCAGACCTAAACCAACCAGTTCCACTAATTGTACTTCACAATGGGGAATGGAGAAATGAACATGTAGGTATCTTCTCCTCTACTCTTTGGTTGGTTGGTTGATGGGTTGTTTGTTAGGATTTTGTTTGGTTGGTTTGGTTGGTTTTGTTCGGTTTTTTAAAAAATATTTCTTATTATTAGTATTATAAATTTATGTGCAAATAAACAAAAAACAATAACAAAAAATCTCCTTATCTTAAAGAACCTTCTATTCCAGAGCTTTGTGCAAAACTATGGACTATAACCTCCTCAATTAAAGGAATAGAGACATTAATCTCTTTCCAAGAATAAGGTAAGGCTAAGGGAAGTTGCTTCTGCTTAGAAGATAAACATTGTTATAAATCATACATAGTAGGAAGCAAGAGAATCTGAAGCTTCTCTTTCCCCAGAATAGATGCTTTTCATTGTGGGTGCACCATGAGGAAAAATGATTGGTGCACAGTTGTTGTTTTTTTTAATCCAACTTTGTAAAAAGGTGTTGGTTCACAGAAACTTCTTGCTAGAGTAACTAGTGTATTACATTTGAGCACTCATCTCCAGTGGAAATGAAGATTATAAAAATCAACCAAATTGTTTCATATTAGCTGTGGTCATCTTATTTGCCTTAAGTAATTGTTAATATACCTAGAATTTTGGAAGTTCATCTGGCTCCTGTTTCCAGTATGTTTCCAAGCCGTAACCACATCGTATAGAGACATAGATCTACTATAGATCTATAGTTCTAAGGCAAATCCCATCCAACCCATGCCATTCTATGATTCTATGAAGTATATATGGATAAATTTGGGAAATCTTCATCTGGTTGCACACAACCAGTATCAAAAGCTCTCCTTTGTAAAGTGTACATAGGTACTGGTTGGAAGGGACCCCAATTATCATAGAGCTCCAAGCCCCTGCCACAGGCAGGGCCACCAACCTCAGGCCTGGATCTACACAAGGTTGCCCAGGGCCCCATCCAACCTGGTCTTCAACACTTCCAGAGATGGGGCGTCCACCACCTCTAATGGCAGCCCGTTCCAGAACCTTACCACTCTTTCTGTACAAAACTCCCCCCTAAAAACTTCAAAACCAGTTTTTAGCAGTTCATCAAATGGCTGAAAAAACATTAGAACTACAATACATTTCACCAGTGTTTAGAGTTCTTCCATTTAATAGACTATGTCTCATGATCATCATCAGAAGAGACACAATATCACTGGGGATTTATATGATAAATGGGGTAGAGTGAAATAATACATGATAAGGTTAAAAAAAAGATGCCTCACCATTTTTGTAATTGTTAGAGGATTTTAAATATTCTACCTGCTTACTATCAACAGAACTCTCTTTACAGATAATAAAAACAAATTCACAGCAGACATATTCTGAAATCATCATATCTGTAATATTTATGAAACAGAAACAAATGTAAGAACAGAGCTTGTCAACCAAGGGACACTATATTTTCTCCTAGATAGTAATCATAATTATAAAGCATTTCTAATGCTTATATACTGCATAGAGTTATAATAATCAGGATTTGTAATCTGTACCTCTGATGAGTATCTAATCAATGGATCGCCCACAGGCCACTTGATACATCAGAGACAACACAAACCAATGCAGTTTCTGGAAGAAATTTTATTTAAACATAATAAAACCAACTTTGAACAGAAGGCTTTGACACTTCCTCCCATAAGATCCTGTTGAAAAGCTGATACTGTATGGGTTGGATAAACAGATAAAGAGGTAGGTTGAAAACTGGCTAAATGGCCAGGTTCAGAGGCTGGTGATCAGTGACAAAAAGTCTAATTGGAGTTCTAGGCATCAATATTTGGATCAGTACTGCACAACATATTCATTAATGAACAAGATGATGGGTTGAAAAGCACTCTCATTGGAAGTACACTTTCTTGGAGGTGGCTGAACACCTTCCTGCCAACGGGAAACAGTGAATTGTTTTGCTTTATTTTGCTTTGCTTGCTCATGTGGGTTTTGTTTTACTTATTAAACTGTCTTTATCTCAACCCAGGATTTTTCTCTTTCACTCTTCTAATTCTCTCCCCCATCCAACTGCAGGGGGTGAGTGAGTAGCTGCATGGTGTTTAATTGCTGGCTGGAGTTAAAGCATGACAGCCACTATGAGAAGCATTTCCATGAGTGCACAGAAAATTAAATGTGTTAAAGTCATGGAGTTACGCAAGTGATAATGAAATTCTCCATTTTAGACTTCCGAATTTGAAAATTCCCTAGTCCAAGGAAAACACACTGATCTTCATCTTTATGGATATTTAATATATAGTAATTCATAAACTTTGGGTAAAATGGCTGGAGAATTTTTCTCTTAAATATTTAATGAGAACATGAGGTATCAAAAAAAGTGAGAACCAGTGCAAGTTTCTACCAGAAGAATCAACAGATAAATATTTGTGGAATATTACATATGAGTAATTTCAGCTAGACTGTTCAGGTTTCGTCTTTAGAGAATTGACAGTTCATTCCATACAGTTTAGAGCATCGTAAGTATATGCACTATATATTTATGAAAGTAACACTACAGTGGTGAGATGAAACTGCAGAAAAAAGCATTTGTACCAAAAAACCAACACATCCTTCTTTTTTTTTTTTTTTTTAATTACAATGAAAATGTTGCTGCTGGATATTATACAAGAAACTTGTGTAAAGGGAAATATTTTTTCATAAATTTCAGTGTCCAATGCTGCCAAAAGGACAATCCAGAAGGGATTTTTGGATGATGGAGGACTGTATCAGTTTACAGGTGGGTTTTTTTGGTCAGTTGAGGAGATAAAGAGGATGCATGTTTCATGGAGAACAATACAGGATGATATGGAATTCAAATTTGTACCACTATTCAGATGCACCAGTCATTATTAAACAAAAGCTTTCTATGTCTACAGTTTATAATGAATAGAATATGTAAGTTATGTAAACCTGAAATTGCTATACAGACTTTGTATATATCTATGTAGACATTTCTTCTTGCTGAAGACTCTTGACTGAAGCAGACTGATCCTGCTGTGGGCAAAATAAAAATGCTGCTTCTTCCTCCTGCATTGTTACTATCACAGCTTATCTGATATATGGCAGTAGGTCACTAGTCAAAGTCTATATTACTGCAGGCAATAAAGACAGTGCCTGACATGACTGTCCAAGCTTCATTGAGCTTGCTATGCAGTGCATACAATTTTGAAGTGAAAGGGATATTTCATACTAAGGATCTTATGACCTCAGTTGTTTTATAATGAGATAAACCACACAAAACAAAATGTAAGGATGCTTGATATTGTTCCTAGATAGAAAACTGCTAATTTTGAACCTGGGCCACGAATGAATACCAAACACCAATGTTGTCTTCTGCATGGAGCTTGGTCACAAGATGAAACCTTCTCATTCTGATACTGAGTTACCTTATTTTGAATAGTCTTCATGCAGCTCCCACTGGGTCGTACAGATCTGAACAAGCACATAACATACTGTTAGACCATATGGACTTTGGTTGTACCAGATTATTCTTTTTAAGATAGAACTATGCAGTCATTTCATCGTAGTGACTAAACAAAAAAACATGTTTTTAAAATGTGACTCTATTTTGCCTGAAGATGTATAAATTCAGAATTGTTTCCCAGAAACAATTAATTAAATTGATTTTGATTATGTATTTCTAGGTGAACAATCAACTTAAGACTTACTCAGACAACCTGTGGGTCTCCCATATAATTTCACCTCAAGAGTCACCTAACAATTATCAGTGTATCCATTTTGAAAGTACAGTGCTCTTCAGGCTTTTAAGGTGATTCACTGGTCCCATGTTTATAAAGCACAGATGGGAGATTTGCAATGACTATCTAGTGCAGTTAAGAGATGAATAGAAGAGAAACAGATCTCTGCTTAAGTGCATATCTTTATTGTGCTTTAATCACCTTCTGGGCTAGGTCACTGCAAGGGAGAGTTGATCTCCTGCTTGCGAGAGTTCAAAAAGTGAATAGTCATTTCTCCTACATCTGAACCCCAGTTACTGTACATGCAGAAATATAAATATTATAAAACTACAGATCAAGCAAGTAAAAAGAAATGTGACATATAACATGGGATTAGTTATCTGGGAAAAATAAATCCTGGATTTCTGACCCTGACTATGTTGCTGCAGCTATTTCATTAACTTATTTGATATGAAACAGCAAGAGAGGAAATCTGCATTTCCATGTTTTCCATGTAACTTTAAGAAACTGCAATACAATGTATCTACAACAAGTGTAATGAATTGATAAATTCATCTTTGTGCCTTCATCTGGACCATTATTAATTTGCACTTAAACATACTTAGAGATGTAAATACTTGGTTTCATATGGGGGAAAAAAAAGAAATAATGTTGTACCTTGTTGCTTAGGTCATTAAAAAAAGTCAGGTTATTTATACCAGCCATTAGTTTTTTGCTATGCAATTAGTATGGGATTCTAACAAGAACAGGCTGCAAAGGCAGTATTAGTGAATTCTGCTTTAGGAGAAAACTGACCAAGCTTGGCTACATGGAATATTAAATTATCTACTGACAGTTAATTCGATTTATCATCTTTCTATCCTTTTCATAAATATATTCATGTGTCCAGTAAACACGTGCAAACTGAAGGAATTAAATGCTGACAACTGATACAATTCAAAAGATGAAAATCTAGAAAATAATTTATTTCATATCAGACTGACATTCTGGTTTGATGACAAAGAGTAGGTTCTTGTTTTATGAGTGAACAGAAAAAGAACATTCATTCAAGATTATTCATTTGAGCTATGCTAAACAGACTTAAAGCTCCATGTTTTTTTCTTCCTTCCCCATCTTTGGGATATCCTCCCTTGAACAGTTTTACGTTTCTAAAAATACAGATTAATTACATGGATTATTTTTACCAGCAGCTAAAGTAAGCACTCCAAAGTGCATGACAAACTAACATTTGGAACATTTTTTCACCTTTGCTTTTGACTTTACATTGTAGAATTTCTGAACATTTATGTCAATATAAATTGAAATTTGGATGGACAGTAACTTGCTGCTGTTGGCTAGCAGGAACACATTTAAACATTCAAAATTTTTGACATCCAAAGGAAAGAACAGGTGGAGCTACAAAAGATGCTGTGCTTTGAAACTTGAACTATTCAGACTATAATGTGGAAAATGGGAATGGCTTTATCAGTTCCTCTACAGCTCGCATTTTTGTAAGACTAGAAGCCTAAATCAACATTATCAGAATATATTTTTATATCCACTAATCAGTTTCCATGATGCAGTACTTCTAGGTAAATGTAAGAGACTGCAAGGTAAAGCATAAAACCAGTATGGGCTAGGGGTCCTGAAAGCGGGACAAATTAAGTTTGTGATTTAGAAATACCCTCCGCTCTGACTGTAATGTTTAAAAAATTGTATGTGTTCTTCTAATCGGCAATTCTCCTAATCCTAGTAATTTACGAGGATTAAATTAGTTGAAATGTAATGCAAATCTCTAAAGTGGGAAAGAAACCTGCAGAAATTCCTTCCTAGGAAAGTTCTGAAAAGTTACATATCTGAACTGGTTTTGTTCTGGCTAAATAGTACCTGTACAAAGGCTGTTGTGTAGTTGATATTGCCCTCTCAGATCTGAAGTGAATGAGTATTGAGGAACTTCTTTACTGTAAAGGTGGCAGAGCACTGGAACAAGGTGCCTAGAGAGGCTGAGGAGTCTCCATCTCTGGAGGTATTCAAAATGCACCAGGATGCTCTCCTATGCAGCCTGCTCTAGGTGATGCTGCTTTGGCATGGGGTTGGACTAGATGAACTCCAGAGGCCCCTTCCAACCCCTATCATTCTGTACAATTCTGTGATTCACTCAGGTGAATTAAAAGTGAACTTTGACCTGCTGAGACTACTGGTACCAGGAAAAAAATTCTTAGAGAGTTTAGGATAGATGATAATCTAATCTAAACTAGGTGATAATCTAAACTAATAAACTAATCTAAACTAATAGAAACATTTGTTACCATAATAAGAAAGGTGCTTGGTAGGTGAAACTGTTCTTGATGAGCTTGTAAGAGTCAGGAGGAATACACAAAATATTTAAGGTTTAATTTCTTGAACATAAGTTTCTATGAATACTCTTTAACATTTTCTTCAGCAGAGCTTTTTTTTCCTTTTCTTTTTTAATAACCTGAGACAGTAAAAGAAACCCTATTCAAGCTTTCCAGAGACAATTTCTCTTAAGAAAAAAAAAAAGAACAACAAGCTAAGAAAATGTAACTTTGGAGCAAAGAGGGGAAAGAAAGCATTGGGATCCAATATTGTCAATCTAACTCTACGATGCGCATTTCTAGCACATATTCATTAATTACCCAGTTGCACGGTCAGTGAGAGATGTTTTCTGTGAAGATACTTTCAATGACAGATCCTACAATACTGTGCTACACTGTCATAACAGCATTCAGCAATTATTTTTTTTAAAGTTATTAAAGAAAATGCAGTGATATGAGAAAAAAAATTGCCACCACCACCAGAAGTTTCAAAATCCATCTATTTTTGGATTAAGTACTTTGAAGATGTGTATTTTTTAGGTGAAAAAAATGGGGTAAAATTTTACCAAGATACACATTTGAAATAACTATAATTATTGTTGCTATAATGTTTTCTTTCTTCATTCAGCATTTTAAGAGGGAGGGTATATACACTGCACAATGAATTCACATATTTGGTTATTTCCTTATGTTTTAGGGGTGTTTATATTTACAATGACTCATTTTTTTCTCTAGTTCCTGCTATAGCTATTCTTACATCAGGTCATCCTTGCATTTTTAGCCAAACACTTCTGTCAGATGGGACAGTTCACAAGGAAGCTCTTGCCTTGTATTTAGCTTTTGTAGGGTTCAGTTTTGTTTGGTTTTTAACATCTACTATATATGATTTCCCAGCACATGCTTCATGAAGAGCAATCACTGAAAATTCATAAGGCTTTTACTCTCCACAGCATTTTCTATCTTATGATGATACTCTTTCTTTCTTATTCGCAGCCTATATTTTTTTGCTAAACTGTCAGGCGTCAGGCTTGTCAACTTTATTACACAATATTTTATGCTTATTTATAGGCAACTTAGTGCAACTGTTTACAATCTGTATGGTAGTTTTTTTGTGTTCTTGCTTAAAATAGTTCATAATAAAAAAAAATAATAAATGGAAGACACAGACAATGGACTGAGGAGATTTATGTAACACCACACAGCATGTAAGCAGAAGATAAAAAATAGTTTCTTGTACTTGACAGTGGTCTTGCTATTCTCTTAATTTAATGAAATAAAGAGAATTGCTATTCAGGACTCTTGCTTTTCTGTGGCTGCATTTCGAATTTCAGAGATCCTGCTCAGGGGAAGCCTTCTCAGCACTCCTAATACAGTTCTGGGAGCCATTAGATTTCATATCTGTTTAGATTTGGTTGGCCTGGGCTGTCCTTAATTTATTTCATTTGGTGCAAATGATCTTGTTTTATTGCATATGATTAAGTAGTAAGGGATGATTTGGGCTAATGTGATGGTAAATTCCTGCTTAGATCCCGCCTGAACTCTGGGATCAAAAGCTGTTTTAGTCAATTAATTGTGGGCCTATTTAAAATGTTCATTACAGTAAGGGGTTTATTATTTGTCAAATAATTTCTCTGTTATTTAAGCCTATGCAATGCAGACATTTGTGAAATTTGATGATGTACGGTGGTGACATGAGAATGTGCTTGGAGAGTTTAGCACTATAGAGAAAAGATGAAAATATCTGTAATTCTAAATGCTATTCATTTCTGTCCTTTTTTAAGCATGAGAATATGCAGGAGAAACAGGCACAGAAACACTCGGGGATACAGCTCTCCTTTTTCTTACAAAAAGAGAAACAACAACAAAAAGAATAATTAACTGCTGTGTTTGCAAATGCTGCTGTATGCACATCATGCTTTATTGATATAGTTTAGGCAAACAGTCAAGCTATATGATTTTTGTTTTGCAATAACAAAACAATCCAAAAACACACAGAAAAAGAGCAATCTAATAGATACTTCCCTCTTTCAATGTGACTTTCCAGGATTCCTCAGATTAGTGCCCAGTCCCTTATATAGAGGTCTCAGTTGTGACACCTCATCCATACTTGCCCTTTTTAGTTCCACAGTGCTGCATCCTACATAAGTACAGAAATTCAGCTACTTTGAGGAACTAAGAAGCCTCTCATTTACCTTTCAAATTCCCTGGATAATTGGGTATCCCAGATGCTTGCCTCTATTTTTTCTACAGTGACTCATGTGGAAGAGATCAGATGCTCTCTTGAATCTGTACTTTCAAATACTGTTTTCTGATTCATAGCAATGAACAAGACTAATTGAGGACAGTTCAGTCTATGTTTTGTTGATTTTTTCTTAGATAAAGAGATAGTTTCTTTCTTTTTTCGCCCAAGAAGCTAGAACATGAGTCTGATTCTATAATGCTTTAACACATCTGAGTTATACATAATCTTGACCATTAGATAATAACCTTGCATGTATAAAAACTACTGGATAAAATTTCACAGAATCAAGTGACATCATGCTTGGTGTATGCACCTATGTGTGGAAGTCTTAGGTATGTATCACAAAAGCTCTACAGACACATGTGTGGAATGCAAAAGCCCATTGGCTTTCCCTGCAGTAGTTTTACTCAAATTTCTGAGACAGAAGCCTCTATAATTACTCTTATGGGCTGTTACCATCTGAGTTGCAGAATGAAATTGTGAAAAAGGTTCCAAAATTATTAACAGTCTAATTGTAATTGTATGTATTTGAATTTTAAATATGCTTATTGGTCTGAATCATGAGTTTTATTAGGGCCAGACTGGAACATTTAATTGCAGTAAATGGAGGCTGTCCCTGTCATGTTTGCAAAAAAGTCCCTTAACCCAAGCAGGCAGCAGCTGTTTCCACTGCTGCCGGACACAACCTTTTCCGCACCATCAATTCTTATGCCTGTAGGAGCTGATCACTGGTTGGTGACGTCCCCCTTTTCCACCCCTCCACCCTGAAAATCTGTTGGAGCAAACCATTAACTGAAACAGTGAAAAAATGTAACAGCTTCAGTTCAGAAAAAATTGAACAAGGAAGAATCACAGATTCTTCTTTTGGACTAAAATTCAATTATACAGAAAAACTTGATGTACTAAAAGCCAAATTCCAAAACAGTGGTAGATTGATCCTGATTTTTTCTTTTTTTTTCAATAAAGAGTTTCTCAATTTGCCTAAAGCATTTTTATTTCACAAAGAAAAAGTTGTATTAAAATCTCTATGTTAGGTCGATACATTAATACATAAATTGTGAATCTCATGTAAATATCGATATAGAAGTATGTTTTTGTTTGGTTTTTTTTTTTAATAAGGATATATTTCTTAGAATTGAGACTAAAGTAAAGCATAGGGCTTTTTATGACTGATTTATTTTTTACTTGACTGAGATAATGCATCATCATATATAGTTTTAAAAAGCTGGAAAAAATAAATATAAATAAAAAAGGAAATATAATAAAAATTTACTGGGAATTTTCCTTTCTAAACTAAGCAAGATAAGTCCAGACTGCTTTCTTATTTATCACTGCTTTACAGGAAGGGACACTACAGAAGGAATAAATAAAAGTAATATAGTCTTATAATTAGTACGCAAAGATGTGTTTTTCTTTCAGAGTGCACTGAGCTTGTATTTTGTTTGCTTTTTTTTGAAAGGGAATGTCTAATGAGAGCAATGCAGTTACTTTCATAAGTAGTTTTAACCCTGCACCAAAAGTGCATTATATTAAAATGTTTGTATCTTCTTTCTGGTGAACTAGACTACAAGCCATCATAATTACCATATAACCCGTATAATAGATTGCTACAATAGAAAGGAGGACAGAAAGGCAGGGGGATAGAAAGGCAGGAACAGAGGAATCAGGAGAGGAAGGACAGGATGGAAGAACAATCCTTTAGATAAATTATTTAAAGTAAATAAAGGTTAGTGAAACTTCTGATATTGACAGTGACAATTTTGTCATTTTCTCTTAGTAAAAGGAAATAATTATTAAAATCATGATGACATTGGTTCTAATAAGTATTTTATGGATAAACATAAATACCCTATGTATGATTCAGCTGTTAGTGCCCTGACGTAAATCTCAACCTATAATCCATGGTTGTATTCTGGGTATATTAAAAAAGAAACCAACACAACAAAAGTAATCCCAAACCAAACAGTACAGAACAAAAACCAACTTAACAGAACAAAAAAGCCCACCAAAACCTCACAGAGTTTGAGGTCAGAAAATGGTTGACAGTGTCAAGGTGTAGAGGTGATGTTTCTAATGAGAGCTTGATTAAACTCAAGACAAGGGTCTGATTAGTAATCAGGAGTCAATATGGTCCAAACTTCTTCTACCTTACTCTAGGCTTTTCAATGAGTTGTTTAACAATTTAGGCTGCATCATTTAGGCTTCCTCAAGATAAAGAAATAATCCCCATCTCTAGAAAATGCTTAATTCCCTAGGAGCACACCTACTCCTGTTTATGCCTGTCTCTACTCCATTGCTGTTTGACTAATAATATCTAGATCACAAACTAAAAATTATTTGTGGAGCAAACTTTGCCTTGTGACCAAGGGGTACAGGGGGTACAGGATGTGTTGCATCATGGTGCTGAGAAGCAGTAGCATTCTTAGAAGAAAATAGAGCAAGAATATATACCTGAAAGGCAGCAAGGAAACTTAGGAATTAGAAACAAGAGGAACTATCCATCTAAACCAGAATTCTGAAAGAACTGTATAGAAAGGTAGTGTATGTGTTGGATGGAGTGATAAAACACTCGTGAAATGATCCCTAACGTCACTTACCCTTATTATTTCTGATTTTAACTTGAAGTTCTGTGAGTATCAGCTAAACACTTTGCTTAATTTTTTTCCTCTCTGTTGGCTTTAATTAAGGCTGCCCTAAGGAGAAATTTCAAAGTACACTTTTAAAACAAGCAAACTTTTCTCATAAGAGAGCAGGTTTTCCTGAAAGCCTGTATTTCATATGAGGGGGAATAATAATAATAATAATAGATATTTCTTGCCAATATGTTAGCATGCAAGTAAATTCAGGAAAACTGAGAATATGTGGGGAAAAATACTCAAGAAGAAATGAGAACAAAAAATGTAGGTACTTATTATGATGCTAATCTCTTAATTGGCTCTGAAAGTAAGAGTTTATATTACTTTTGACTAATGCTAGGCTGATCTGAGAAGAATGAGAATAACATATTTTTGCTAAGGCAGAACTGGAAAACTAAGAGAAGGAAACTAGCTTGCCCATGATACAGAATGTCAGTACTGCAATTAATAAGGCAGTTTTCAGAATCAAGCACATCACAGTGATATTAGGCATCTCCTATCACAACATTCAAAATGACACAGTAAGTTAGAAACACAAGGCAATTTTACCTATCACATAGCATTTCTTGTTATCTTAAGAGCCTTAATGCATTCTGACAGTCTGTCATCAAGCAATCCAGTTTTCAGGATAGCTTTTCTGGCTTAAGCTTTCACAGCAGCTGGAGTCCCACATAAGGAACACCCACTGCACTAAAATCACTATTCTTCCTCTTAATGTACTCTACAGGTTACCAGCATGAAAAGCAGTTACACTTTTTCACTTTAAGAGTCTGATTAAACTATCACATATTGTTTGTATGATGAAAAACTTGTTTAAAAAGAATCTGCTTAGTTACTCCTTTCTTTCCACTGTGTTCACATTATAGGAAATCAATGAGATGTGTGTCAAAACCTTTGCTTTCACATATTCATTGTGCTTAAAAATTAATGTAATTAAGAGCTAACTGGAGCAAGTTTCTCATTTAGTGGCATGCTTTTATATGTGGGTTTGTTTTTTGTATTGCTTTGTTTTTGTTTTTTTAAAATTTTATTTCCCACACTACAGAAGCATTGGTTTCTGTCTTCTGTCTCATGTGTGAACTACACTTCAAAGTATCTGGTTGGATTTAACTTCAGATTAAGACACCTAGTTTTTTCTTCATACATGTGGACTATATGTCAAAACTCCCAGTACAGTTAGTCAACACCATAAAGCAAATTTGTACGTCAACTCAACTCACTGTAGATAATACATGGAGCCAGCAAACTAACTGTGAATTCAATAACCCACATAGGGTTATTGAGGGAGGCAAGAAGTGACATTTTGGTAATTTATGAAGTCTGAGTCATTTTCAGGGGCTTGCAGATATGACAGAGGACCTATAGAAGATGCATGTTTTTGACATAGATGGATACCAGACAGTAATCTCTAGATTATACACAACAAGCATATCCAGTGTACACAACTAGAGTGTCATGTGTGACACACTTATTTCACAGAATCACAGAATTGTAAGGGTTAGAAGGGACCTCAAGAAATCATCGAGTCCAACTCCTCTGCCAAAGCAGGTTTCTTAGGACAGATTTCACAGGTAGGCATCCAGGTGGGTCTTAAATATCTCCAGAAAAGGAGACTCCACAACTCCCCTGATCAACCTGTTCCAATGCTCTGTCAGCCTTACTGTGAAAAAGTTTGTCTGTATATTGGTGCGGAACTTCCTATATTTCAACTTGAAGCCATTGTCTCTTGTTCCAATTCCATAGACAATTGAAAAGAGGTCAGCTATTTCCCCGTGTCCAACTCTTCAGATATTTATAAGCATTAATAAGGTCCCCTCTTAGTCTTCTTTTCTCAAGGCTGAACAGCCGCAGTTCATTCAGCCTTTCTTCATAGGGGAGATGATCCAGGCCCTTAATCATCTTCATAGCCCTCTGCTGGAATCTTTCCAGGAGATCCCTGGGTTTTTTATACCAGGGAGGCCAGAACTGGACACAATACTCCAGGTGGGGCCTGACCAGGGCAGAGTAGAGGGAGAAGATCACCTCCCTTGACTTTTAGTGCACCCCAGGATCCCATTGGCCCTCTTAGTCACCAGGGCACACTGCTGGCTCACGGCCAACCTGTCATCCACCAGGACCCCAAATTCACGTGAATTACATCTTCATTGAACATTATGACAAAAGAAATTTAGTCCAGTTACCATGTTGACACCTGCATCTAGACCCCTAAATTTAGGTGCCATCCTTTTCTCCAACCATATTTTTTTCCAAATCTTTCATTTTGCCATAATTCTTCATATCTAAATTTCCTCATAATATCTCTTTGAAGGGTTTCATAAAGGGCTTTTGTTGGGGGGCTTTTTTAAAAACTCCAGAAATTAATCTATCTTGAAAAGCAATTCTACTCCAGTGTTCATTGATTTCTTCTTTAGTTATTTTCTAAATGCTTTATTTTATTTGTACCTGAACTTCCCTGTACACTCTAGTAACTATATACAATATTACTGCACCTGTACAGATAAATAAAAATTAGTTTAATATAATAGGCAAAATAATATATTTCTTCAGTAAACTATGGAGACATTAAGGAGACTATGACATAATCGCCATCACAGAAATGTGGTGGGAAGACTCACATAGCTGGAGTGCTGTTATGGCTGGCTACAAACTGTTCAGGCAGACAGGTGAGGAATGAGAGGATGTGAGGTAGCCCTCTATGTTTGGGAGTGTTTGATAGCCGTGAGCTTGAAGATGATAATGACAGGGTTTAATGTCTATGAACTAAAATCAGAGGAGCACGAAATAAGGCATATATCATGGTGGGAGTCTGCCATAGACCACCCAGCCAGGAGGAGGAGGCTGACAAGTTATTTTACAAACAACTGCAAGAAACTCTTATCCTTTTGAGAGACTTCAACTTACCGGTTGCCGGCTGGAAGTATAATACAACAGAGAGGAAACAGTCTAGGAGTTTCCTGGAGTATGTGGAAGACAACTTCATGACAGAAAAGGAGCAGGAGAGGGAGAAAACCAGTTTGGCTGAGCAGAGAGGTCTGGGTGGACATTAGAGAAAAGGAGAAATTCTATGAGCTTTGGAAGAAAGAGCATGCTTCTCAGGAGGACTATAGGGATGAAGTAAGGTCATGTAGAGAGAAAATCAGAAATAGAACTCAGATTGGCCAATTCTGTGAAAGATAATAAAAAAGCTTTCTACAGATACATGAAGAGCAAAAGAAGGCCCAAGGACAATCTCCAGCCCTTCCTGAATGCAGGGGGAACATCAGTGACAAAGAATGAGGACAAGGCTGAGGTACTTAATTTCTTCCTTGTCTCAGTCTTTAATAGTAAGGTGAGATGTTCCCAGGGTGTTCAGTGTTACGAGCTGGAAGACAGGGCTCCCATGATCCAGGAGGAAATTCTTAGAGATCTGTTAGGCCAATTAGACCTATTCACAAGTTTATGAGGCCAGGAGGGAATTGAGGGAGCTGGCAGAACCAGAGGGAATTGAGGGAGCTGGCAGATGTGCCTGCCAAACCCCTTTCCATCATCTACCAGTAGTTCTGTCTGACTGTGGAAGTTCCACTGGACTGGAGGCTGGCAGAAGTTACACCCATTTACAAGAAGGGTTGGAGGGATAATCCAGGAAACTTCAAGCCTGTTAGTCCGACTTCTGTGCCTGGGAAGATCATGGATGGCCATCTTAAGTGCTATCACACAGCGCATTCAGGACAACTGAATGAGCAGGCCCATTCAACATGGGTTTATGAAAGACAGGTCCTGCCAAACTAACCTGATGGCCTTCTATGACAAGGTGACTAGCTTAGTGGAGGAGGGGAAGGCTGTGGATGTAGTGGACTTGGACTTCAGCAAAGACTTTGACATGGTTTTTCACAACATTCTGATTGAGAAACTGACTGCACTGGCCCAGACAAGGACACCCTCTGCTGGGTAAAAAACTGGCTGGATGGCTGAGCACAAAGAGTTGTAAATGGAGCTAAATCCAGCTGGAGGCTGGTCACAGGTGGTGTTCCCCAAGGCTCAGTCCTGGGTCCAGTTCTGTTCAATATCTTTATCAGTGACCTGGATGAAATGATTAATGTCCCCACAGTTTGCAGATGACACTAAACTGGGAGAAAGCGTTGATCTGCTTGAGGGTAGGGAAGCTCTTCAGAGGGATCTGAACAGACTGGATGGATGGACTGAAACCAATGGGATGAGGTTTAACAAGGCCACGTGTTGAGTCCTGCACATGGGACATTACAACCCCATGCAGTATTACTGGCTTGGAGGAGACTGGCTGGAGACCTGTCAGGCAGAGAAGGATCTGGAGGTGATGGTTGACTGCAGACTGAATATGAACCAGGAGTGTGCCCAGGCAGCCAGGAAGGCCAATGGCATCCTGCCTTGTATCAAAAATATTGTAGGCAGTAGGTCTAGGGAGGTGATTGTGCCCATGTACTCAGTATTGGTGAGACCACACCTCGACTACTGTGTCCAGTTGTGGGCTCCTCACCATAAGAAGGACATTGAGGTCCTAGAGCGAGTCCAGAGAGGCAATGAGGGCAATGAGGCTGATGAAGGGGCTGGAGGGCAAATCATATGAGGAATGGCTGAGGGAGGTGACCTTGTCACCCTATACAACTACCTGAAAAGAAGTTATAGAGAGGTGGGTGATGGTCTCTTCACCCAAGTGACAGGTGATAGGACGAGGGGAAACGAGAACAAAGCTGCCCTTTCACTGAAAGGGTTTTCAGGTATTGGCAAAGGCTGCCCAAGGAGGTGGTTGAGTCACCAACCCTGGATGTATTTAAAAGACGGGTAGATGAGGTGCTTAGTGATATGGTTTAGTAGAGGATGTGTATGGTTGGACTCAATGATCTCAAAGGTCTTGTCCAATCTAGTGATTCTGTGATTCTCTGATAATATATTGAATTATGTTTTCAAGTAACATATGAGTAGGTTTTGAATCTGTGTAGCAAATGTAACTTTTCATAACAAAATTTGTTCTGTGGCAAACATACCAAGCTGAACTACAGAATTTGAGAAAGTTTGGTTCTGGATGTAATTTTAGGAATTCATCTGATTCTGCTTTATGTAGGTGGAGCAGAAATCCACTTTTTGCTTTAAGGATAGAATGGAACAGATGTAGACAACATGAAAGAAGCATCCAACCATGAACATCAGTGCAAAGGAGACTTTATAAGAAAAAAAGTGAAGTAATTGCTGCCCTTTATTAAAAATACTCTTGCTTTCATATAAAAGGAAAGCTAGGAGCATTTGCATTTCGCTATTCACTCAAGCATTCCTTTGTTCCTTTATATTTTGTTTTCAGGCACCCATCTCCAGAGGCTTATAAAATTGACCAACACACAGGAAATAAAAAAAAACCCTAGCTCCATCATTTCATAAGTACTTGAAAAATTCATAGTAGCAGTAAGTATTGGCATTAAAAGATTCAATAAAAGCAGATTATCACTGATAATATAGAACATCTTTGATAGCTTTCACCGATATGGTGTGGAAAAAAAGTATGTTGCACTAAATACAAAAGCTATTCTACAGTGTTCAAATTACTTATGATCAGAATCAAGAAATCATAGAATATTTTTTTCATAGGGAGGGACCTACCCCACCTCTGCACTCAGAGTAAGCCACCTTCAACACTGGACTCTATCAGCAAAAGGGCACAGATTTTGTAACAAGTGCTTGGATGAATTTTGAATAAGGAAACCAAAAACTTCTTTGTAATTTCTAACTGGTACATTGAATTTAGTCCAAATTCCTAACCCAAATGAAAAAAGCACACCTCTATAAATCTTACCTTATAGTAAAAAGTAGCATGAACTGACAGTGGGAATTTTAAAGATGTATAGGAATTAATTGTAAGTCTGTACAGCATACAGAACTGGAAATGTTGAATTTATCTCAATTTAGGCTCCAACATCCAGAAACTAATTAAAAAAAAATATTAATTTTCAATATGATTATTTATGCAATTTAATATGAAGTGTGTGGGACGGTGCTTATTTTCCACATTTTCCCATGTTCACAGGAAAACAAAAAGATTCAGTCTTTTTTTCTTCTATTTAATTTTAATAGTTTGGAAATTTTTCACTGTTTATCGTTATTTCTCTTTGAATGTTAAACCCCAATTAAATTTAAATAAGAGTTTACATTTTCTGCTGTACACTACTAAATCTGAGAAAGTAGAAGAATCTGTGACCTGGTATGAGAAACACAGGAAACAATAAATTTATATAGATAGATTTTTATTTTATATATATAGCATGCATGTATACATGCCTGATTTCACTGCAGTATAATTAAAGTTCATATTTGGAAACAGTGTTAACCTTAGAAAAGTAATGGCAAATTCCCCTTCCTTGTAAATAAGGAGTCCTGGAGGTTCAGAGTGAGATGAATGGGGTAACTTATGGATCTCAGAAACTTTGTTCTGCTTTTCTACTTGCCTCAGGCAGAAGACAGTTTATCACTTTACAGTGTCTTCATGTGTTTGAGGTTATATCTCTTGAAACCATAGAGGGTAAAAATACAATAAAAATACCCAACATAGGATCATGGAAAGCAAATTTTTAGGGAGTGTCAAATTTCATACACCAAAATATGCAGGCATGCATCTAGGGGACTTAAGTCTTCCAAAGAGTGTAGTAGCATGACAAAACCCTACCCCGCTGAGTTATTCACAGCACCCAATTTTCATAATCTTTTTTTTTTTTTGTGTAAATCTATTGCAGTTTCTTTCATCCTTTCACTTAGTAACTGATCTTTCTTTGATGTAAATGTTTATATTTTTTAAGACCATAAAATAAGAAAAAGTAATAATCTGTGTGGAGAAAATATTACTTAAAAATTGAAAATAACAGACAAAACCATATTGCTTTTCAGGACTAAAGTAGAGGCACTATCATGTCTATGAGTATCTTAAACATAATAATCTGTGACTTGAAGGTGTATGCAAAGAGTGTGATGTAGACATTCTTATGGTTTCAGGGGCTTCTATGACTTTTTGAATGACAAATCCTACAGACAAATATTTCAGCTCTGATCCTAGAGATTTAACTCACAGAATGAGATAGTCACTAAATCATTTAGCCCTCACATATAAAGAAAGATAATATTGCTGCCTACATGCTTTACAAAATCTGAATAATTGTGCGAACATACTAAATATTTCTTTTCCATTTAGTATACACACATAATTGGCTTATACAATGGCCACATGGTTTCAGAAGTTATATAACCATTCCTAAGAAAATTGGTATTGCTAAAGAGTAGAGAACTATTTAAAATTTCACTTTAAAGAAACATTTTCAGTGTTAGAGACAGCATGTGTGCTCTTGGTTTCAACAGGAATTGGGTGCTTAACTGCCCTACATTCTTCTGAAAGTCTCTTTCTTTGGGTTTGTTTTTCTTTTTCCTTCCTCCTCCTGGACATTCTAAGCAAGTCAAAATCAATGGAATGGTTTTCATTTGGTTCAGGGATAATGAGATAAGGCCACAAAAGCTTGAATTTGTTCCCACTAGTGACAACATCAAAATCTGTTGACTTCTGGCTTCAGGATAACTCCCTAAAGTGCCTTTCTTCTAATATTATGCACCATTTACTTTAATACATTAATTTTCCACAAAATGCTCACAGTTTATATTTGTATAGTTTACCTGTAAATAAAAAATGTGTTTCCTCAGAATGAAGCATCACAATTGCTATGTATTCTAGACAATTTTTTGCATCTTTAATGTTTAATTTAGCATTCTGATAGTTTTTCCTCAAATTCCCTAAGATTATTCTAGTGCACAAAACACTCTTCTCCTTTTTTTTAATAACCTTAGGTCTCCTAAATGACTTGCATTACATCCTGCAGGAATAGTAAGGGAAAAAAAAAGAAGAAAACTTACACTGCAAATCCATGTTTAACACTATGAAGTATTTAATTTATTTCCCACAAAAAACTGCTACTTTCAGTCTTCAGTATTGACTGCATGTTCTTGAAATAACAAAAACAAGGACTGTTTGAAATGATTGCTATTTTCAAGCCTTTCCTCTCCTTGACTTACTGTTCTGTATCAAATTGCTTGATTATCTTATCATTCAGGGAAGAAAATACTCAGTTCCAGATGAATAAAACTGATTTTTCAGTCAATGGCATTACAAGACTTTAATATTCATAGTAATTGGATTTACTAAGAGACTCAATGAAAAAGATACCAAAAATGTAATTCAGAATTTTTGTTTAAAAGTGGGGGGTTTTTTATATGTTGATTCCTTGGAAAGGTATAACAGCAACAGGATTCTGTTGCTTGCTACAAGCTTGACATTTATGAACTAAAAATATATTTCTGAGGGCATTTGTCAATTTCTAAAAATAATATATAATCAAAAAATATTTTAGCAAGTAAGAACTTAAAAACTGAGTAGTATTAAAAAAACAATATTAAAAACTAAAGATATAATGGACAATCAGAGCACAAAAATTCCAGTCCACTCATATCTGCCTTGCAGGTAACTCTCTTTTTGTATAATATTCATTGTATGTTGCAAAAGTGAATATTAAAATATTATCAATTATCATTGTTAAAAAAGCTAAAATCTCAGAAACTTCAGAATTCAGTAGCTCTGTATTTATATTTGATTTTGCATTCTTTTTAACTCATTAAAAAGATATTGGGAAAGAGTTTTAGAATAGCCTTGCTTTGTATTGTTAAAATTTTGAGAAATAAATAATAACTATAATCTGCAAAATTCAGGCACCTCAGAAGTGTGCTCTCTGCCCATGCCTTTCCTGAGAAGTAGGTGTCAGTCATCTCAAATCTATTATTAAGTTCTGAATGCAACTGTTGTCCTCAGCCCAATGAGATATATGGGGTTTGTGTCTCCTCACATCATTTGGTATACATTTTAAATTTCAGAATTATGGAATACAGAAGGTTAGACATGACCTCATGAAGTCTTGTAGTTCATTTACTCCCTCCAAGCACCACATAGAGGGTCGACTTCTTCCTTGTTTTCACTGTTAAAGAAAGCATAGCCAGCAGATTAAAAGAAGTTATATTACACCACATAACTGTTCTGAAATGGGGCATTGCTTCCAGTTTGGGGATTCCACAGCACAAGGAAGACAATGACCAACTGGAGCAAGCCACTGAAGAGCCACATGATTGTGAAGTGCCTGGAGTATACAGTCTTACAAGGAGAGGCTTAGTGAGCAGGCTTTAGTCAGTTCAGAAAATAGGTAATTAAGGTATCAACTTGTCTTTTACTATTGAATGTGTGTTTATACGGAAGATCTAACCTGTGATGCACAGCAAATGGATGAGAAGAATAGGTGCAAAGTTACATCAAGAAAAATTTCCTCTGGCTATTAAGAAAAGAACAGCAACAACACCAGGACAACTTTCCCTAAAGATTCTGATTTTCAGAACTCTGCTGGCAGTGCCTGTAGAAAATTAATTTAAAGTTGATGTTTTCCTTGATTTGACCAGGAGGATTATGGTCCCTTCCAACCTAAATTGTTCTATGGTTTCATGATTTAATACATGTGACAAATGATGAGGGAGGAACCATAACCATTCCAACTCAGGCACACCTGTCATAGTTTAGCCCCAGCTGTCAGCTAAAACAACTACATAGCCATTTGCACACAGACAGACAGACTGGGACTGGAGGGGAGGCGTGGCAGAAATTGAAAATTAAAAAAAAAATAATTAAAAAAATGGTGTAACTTCTTGATTGAGATGAAGACAATTTAATAGGACAGAAAAGGAAGACAATGGTAATAACAACAATAAAAGAATATACAAAACAAGAGATGCACAATACAATTGTTTACCACATGAAGCTGAAACTCAGTCAGTTCAAGAGCTGAACTGCCTCCTCGCTCACTTTCCAGTTATATATGAACCAAGATGTCACATGGTATGGAATAGCCTTTTGGCAAGTTTAGGTCAGCTGTCCTACCAGCTTCTTGGGAAACCCCTGCCTCCCCAGAATGAGGCCAGTATGAGAAGATGAAAAGTCCTTGGTTTCTTGGCAACCAATAAAAACATCAGTATTTTATCAACAGTATTGTCATACTAAATCCAAAACACAGCACTACACCAGCTCCTAGGAAGAAAATAAACTCTATCCTTGCCAAAACCAGGACAGTACCAAAATCTTCATAGACTCTAGAGATAGGAGGCTCAAACCATACAACCTGCTGGGCTGATGACATCGGTGGCATTCAGGAGCAATTTACCAATTTAAGTTAGCAACCATGAACTGTCTGTCTTGGTGCTTCTCTGTAACCACCACCAAGGATGTCAGTTTTCTGGTCATCCACAATAGCTTGTCCTAAACAAAATGCACCATTTCCACAGGTGTCCACTCTTTAATGCAAAGACTAGACCAAGGTTGGTAAGACTAAAGGAAATCTAAAGGGTGAAATTAAACTTTTTCTATATTATGTTATTGCTGTAAAACATGAATTTATCTGTGTTGGTTCATTGTCTATACTGTCAACTAATGTACCATTTTAATTTCAGGTCCTGTTCCTCTTATTAAATTTATAAATGTTAGCTTGCTCTTGTATGCTGTTATGGAATAAAATTGCTAGTTTCCTTGAAAAGAAAGTCAGATGTTCTAAGTATAGTTCTTGTGTAAGCTTCTGAAAATGTTTCTGTCACTGACTATAGAAATGATCCTGGTTCTTTAGCCCAGATGTTATTGATACTAATGTTAGCAGAGATTTATACTATCCAAAATGACTGCTTCAAACATACTCTTTCTGTATGATGGACCCTATCATTATAAGCAGTAAGATGTCTCCAACAGTAGAAAAATTCAGTTTGTTACTGTGATACAGGAAAGGATTTGTCAAGAATCTATTTATCTCTTAATATTCTAGATTTTTCTTTTGTTTTCTCAATTCCTTTGAGAATAGTCAGTAGATTTGAAGATGTCTAAGAGACTAAGCAAACATGAATAACAGTAAAGTATTTGTAGAATATGTGCGAAGTCTTGACAAGTGATTGTTATAGTTTTTCCTGTCCGTTTTCCCTTTTACTTTTTCCTTTTCTCTCTCTCTTCCTTGCCTTCCTTTCCCTTCTATTTGTCTATGAGGTTTTTTGTTTTGTTTTTTGGGTTTTTTTTAATGTGTGGAAATCATTCTCCTTTTCATTTTTTAAACAGAACAGTTCTTAGGTCTGTTAGAACTTGTCTGTTGAGCCATATGGATTTCCATATGGCATTTCTTTTGATGACTGTGCCATATTCAATATCTTACCCATGTGCATGTCTGTGTAATCAAGTGTTTTATCTTTAATTTCCTGTACTGATGTGTAGAAGATAGCTCTGAGTGTATTAGCACATTTCTACTTTATCTGTCTATCATTAGATTGGAGGATAGTATGTTCACACATTCTTTAATTGGATAGTTAATTCATCTAAGAGAAGATGTGGCAATACAAAATGTCTTTCATCAGTAGGAGTATGAAAATCTTCTCCTTGATACTGACCATTTTATTGTGATAAAGAAAGAAATTAAAATTTGTATTAAGTGATTTAAAGAAGTAAAATTGGAGAATGATGTAAACTCTGAAAAAAAAAAAACCAAAACAAAGAAAGTAAGGTAGATTTTTGATTTCTGATGTTTACATGATTCAGGAATGTCAAAAAATAAGAAAATGTATGTTTAGAGTCTTATAAGCAGAGGGTAGGTATCTTTTTTGATGAAATAAGCATAACTTTCAAAAAGGGATTAGTAGAAAAATGTAGTCTGACATGCTTGTGAAGATGTAAACCTCATAATGTCAAGTATTTCAGTTCAGCCAAATTTTATTTCTTACTTGATGCAAGTAGATGCAGTTATGATTTCATATCATGGCATTCCTCCACCCAACTAAGGAAACAAACTTGTAAATTTTTATGTGAATATATATGATTAAAGAGTATGAAGTAAATAGGCATATGTAAATGAGAACAAGAACTGTTGTCTTGCATTTACAGTAGATAAGTCTTGATTATTTAGTTTGTGGGTTTTTATTTGATTTTTGCTTTGTTATGGGATACTTTTGATTGACTTTTACAAAGCCTTCCAGTGTGTAAGGTAAATTTTTCTCTTAGAAATCTGTTACAGGCAGTAGAGATTCTTGCTTTGGAAAGATCATGGATATTTTTTCACCAGAAAAAAGAACTAACATTTGCAAATTTGTTAAAAAAATATTCACTGTGTGATTTTTAAATAGTATTCAACTTTCAATTAAACTATTTTAAAAATCTTATTTTATGTGAAAATGAAAAGAAGAAAAATAATGTAATTATTAATATTTTTATGAGATTATATAATAATGTAAGTATTTGCCAGGAAAATTAAAGAATTAAGCATAAACCATAGACACAGACCTTTTCTTTCGGAAGATGTGCAAACTGAGTAGTGTTAGTGGGAAGTACAAGTTGTTCGACAATCATCTTTCCTCTGAGTAGGGGAAAGTTTCTTCTATGGAGATTAGTATCGTAGTTTGATTTAGGAGTCATTATATGTTCTTGATTTAAGTTTGCTTTCGGAGTTTGAATCAGAAAAAAATATTTCCAGTCATAGAAATGAGTCAATACTTTGAAAATATGTTTTGAAGCACTACTTAAAAACTCATTTTTTAGAGGCTACTAGGGAGCATGGAAGATAATATTTTGCCCAAGGGATAAAGAAGAAATAAAGGGGAAAAAAGAGAAAGAAGAAATGTTGTGTTAAAAATTCCAACTTGGCTTGGAAATATTTGGACAACCTCATGCACATGCACACTTGGTAAAGGTGAATTTTCATGCATGAAGATTGCTTACTTTGCATGGACATACTCAATAAAGTTTTAGTGTAGCAGTTTCAGTTTTGTATGCAGTGCATCAGTTTACTGCCCAGTACTGCATTGATCTACACAGCAATACTGAATACATATTTATGATTAGAGAAGGTTAATGGTCTTGAAAAACTCCCATTTTATTTTAATCTTTAAATAATTCAGTAGAATTAATCTTAACAACAATTCAGTAGAATTAATCTTAACATCTTAACCATACATTTTCTCATATAGTTCATTTGCATTAAGTATTAGCCCATTAATATATAAAACTTCATGGGTTTGTATCAAACACAATAGCTCCCCTTGTCAAAATTTAGCAGCTATGTAGAAGGCCTGTTGCAGTAAAAGACATTAATGAAAACAGTATAGTTTGGACCTAATAATGTGATGATCTTTCTACTAAATAAAAGTGAAAACTGTCCATGCACATATACAAAATTTTATAGACAGAGCTGGCAAGCTTTACTCAGGCCTTTTGATTTTTATAGTGTCTTTTCTTTGTCTGATCCTGGTCTCCACATAGGTTACCAACATAGATTCACCAAAGCACAAGTAAATGTTTGCTTAGTAATGTATATAAAAGTTCATGCATATTAAAAAATGCATATACAAAAAAGGGTATCTCCAATGACTGTCCTGACAGAAGAAGTTGGATAATCAGTCACCTTTGTCATGAAAAATATCCCTCCCTCTGCAGTACTAAGTTATGCAGTAGGTAATGATTACCCGTATTACCTACACTATAGTCATATAAGCACCAAAATTAAGGAAGATTATAATAAGATAACTTATTAAGTTCTGGCATAACTGTCCTTGAAAGAAAAAGAAGCCAGGGAAAGAATGAAACAAACCAGAAAGCTAACCACCAAACCAACACAAAATCATATTGCTATTTTGAAAGCTTTTCATCTGGTGTTAGGTTTTATTAGATTAGTTATATGGAGTTGCAAGAATGAATTGAGATATTAAAAATATAAGTTACCTTAAAAGAAAAAAACCCAACATGTACCTTAAAACATTTGAAATGGAAATTTATATGTATTTATTTTTATAATAATTATGCTTGTGTAACATTCATAATAATAATACTTGTATAATAATTTACTTGTATAATAATTATTCTTTCATAGTAAATTCTATTTAGTATTTACAAGAAGAGAAAGACCATGAAAGATGCTTATGGTGTGAGCATACACAAAGTATATGATTCTGAAGTTCTTTAAAGGACAACAAAACATGCTGGAGCTCTGTTTTTCTTTTCACACTGCCTCTAATGCTTTGCAATTCCTTTACTGATGAGGGTGTTTAATTGTCCAAGATCTACGGGCAGTAAAACAAACAAACAAAGAAACAGACCTATAAGCCTCACCCCCACCGGCAAAAAAAAAAAAAAAAAAAAAAAAGCCAACCAACCATCCAAACATAAAAACACTCCACACCTGCACAGTATAAGAGCAAGATCATGTCCAAATACTGCAGATTCCATCTGAATTTAAATTTATGGATTCTTTTCTTTCCTATCTCTTTTGTCTCAGAGGAAGGAGGGGAAATGGAATGGGGGAAAGTTAGAGAGAATAAGAGAGAAAGAGAGCAGGTGGCACAATAAATTTATAACCTTTTGTTCAGTTTTTATCAGAAAAAAGAACTGTCATTACTGCAATGCTTGCAGCCTGAAATCCACTCCATCATTCTGCTCTGAAACTCTGATAAGTCCAGATGTGTGATGGCCTTCAGCTCTAAATCAGCCTGTGCACTTCTAACATGACCTTCCCCTACGCACTGCAATGATATCCATGTCTCTGACTTACGTATGCACAAACTGAATCATGGCACTTTAGGCACGTCTTCCTTAGCATATTGTACAGAACAAGGTACATGGAAGATTTTTTTTCAGTTTCTGACTTACCCATTCCACAACTTGGATTCTAATGTTGATGATGTGTTTATTCTCTAGATTTGAACAATTAAAGGACTAAAATACAATAGAAGCATAAAGTATTGCGTACTCCGGGCATGGTAAATGAATAAATATCATACAAACCTCAGAAAATTATTTTTCCTCATTTATAATCTCATTCAAGGGACAAAATAAATTATGATAAAATAGCAGGAGCATGCTATTCTTTCCATGAGATTCTTGATTGCTTTTATTTTTTTAACTTTTTTTTTTTTTTTTTTTTTTTTTTTTGTACTGCAGCTATTTTAAATTCATAACCTGTTCAGTTCTGGAGAAAGTAATGATAAAGAACGTTTTCAAGGTTTAGAGGCTGCTGCTTCTTCAGTACTCAAGAACTTTTAATTAACTAAAACTTTTAAAAAATTAACTTTAAAACTTTTTTAGAACAAAGAGTTAAAATTCACACCTAGTCTCAAGAATTCAGTTAAAAGCAAGAAAAGCAAGCCCCATGGGAACATAACTAGAGACTTTAATCCCTGATCCTTTCAGTGGAAAGGAATTTTCACAAACATGCTAGATTTCAGCAAACCTCATTGCATGTATAAATTCCCAAAATTTCCAAGATGAAGGCATGGATAGAAAATAAAGATTCTAAAGATGGAGATAATCCCTGACTAGATGCTGGTGTTTACTTACACCTAAATTAGTGGGAAACATTCTGTGGGAAATTGTGTACCCTACCACTTCCACATAGATCAACTGTCTATGCCTTAATCCAGTGCTTGATTCAGTTTAAAATATTAGGCAAGAAATGGTGACATGAAGATATTCTCATAGGAGCACTGACATTTCAGTGAGATTTCAGTGGCTTTTTGTCATTTTAGCTTCAGGATAGAATTGATAATTAAAAGAACAAACATTTCTCGGAAAAACTCCAACAGTTGTATCTCAAAATGCACCAGCTGAGAAGACCTGAAGACACTAGGCTCGGGAAAAGCTTTAGTCAGCTGACTAGTCTAATACTTTCATTGTCATAAGACACTTCAAAACCGATTTGTTTTAATGACTGAAGAGCAAGAATATATATAAAACTTTACAGATGTATTTCTGTAGGGGAAAAAAAACCACAACAACCAACAAAACAAACCCCAAAAAACAAACTCCAAACCCCCAAAACACACCAAAAAATCAAACAAACAAACCAACACATTTCTTGCCACACTTTTAATTCCTGAATAAAGCTCTATAAGAATTACAATACAATGCTGGTTCCTGGTGGCTCTGAGTACTGCCTGTTTTGTACTTTCTAATTTACTTCCTCCAGGTCTCAGAGCAGATGAAAGAAAAATAAGGTTTATAACTATTACCCTAATTTCAAATTATGGTGGCTAATTCTATCTCAGTTAGATTTCAGCCACTTGAGCCCTGTTCTGTAAACACCAGTCAAGAATTTATTGAATATTAGCCACTTAAATAGCATATAGTTTTACAGAGTGACACACGTCACTCTAATATAATGTGTGGGAAAGATGAAGTAATTTTTGCATACCTTCATTTAAGGCATATGTTATGGCTAAATACTAAAATATGCTTTATACACATTACAAACATTAAACAATGATTTTTTTGAGTTCTCTCTAGACTGATATTACATCTCAAATTCCTATACAATGAACACAGAATCTTGACAGATTTATTAAAATTATATATTAAAACCCAAGATGTTATATTTTTACTTTAAAGTTAATTAAAACAATAAATTTCATTTGTGCCCAGGTGAACCCAGCCTTTCCAAACAATAATCACTTGCTGTTTAATTTTTCTAGGCTGGATTGCTTCATAATTTGATCTGATGAGCCATTCTGGCTATCTCCCCTACCCCCATACGTTTGACATTTTATTCATTAGGATTGGCTTTCCTGATTGTCACAATACAAGATAAACTGTTTTATTAAGAGGAAATGATGGTGTCGCCTCTCCATAATTGAATCTGGAAGATGTATCTGCTGTTCTTTAGAATGACATATTCGGGAAGCCAAATAATCAACCTCAAGGGAACAGCTTTCTGTGCCTGAGAGATTCAGGTCGCCTAATACTTCACCAGTGGTTTTTACAGAAAATGTGAAGCTTTTGTCAAAACAGCCAGCTCACCTGATAAATAATCATGTCATATAGAAATATATGTTTTTTGCTAAAAATGCTTTAAAAATAAGGTTTAAGGTACTAATTCAGAGAGAATGGGATACGGAATGGTCTATTCATCACTCTCTGTTGTCTTGCAAAGCCCATGTTTCAGGACTAAACTTCAAGTGCTCTTTTGTTTTGCTTTGTTTTACTCTTCCCACAGATAAGGACCATAAAAGAAGTGATACTTAAAATCACTGTTTAGAAAGTAAGTCCTTTTGCAAAAATACAGCAGTTTGTTGGGTTTTTTTTTAAAGTATAGATAAAATGAACACTTTTTGTAGTACCTTTCTATAGGGAAGGATCAAGGACATCCAGATAGGATTATTTTCATGCCAAATATTCTGATTCCTGAATATTCTTCCCTTCAGACTGAACAGTTCCAACTCTGTCAACCTTTTTTCTCTTAGGAGAGATCCTACTGTCCCTTCATGATCTTTGTGGCTATTTGTTGGAGTGTCTCCTCTCTCCAGCATGTCCATGCCACTCTTATTATGAGGAGCCCAGAACTGGACACAGCACACCAGTCTCATTCAGTGCTGAATAAAGGGAAGGATCACTTGCCCTGACCTGCTGGCAATACTTTGCCTAATGAACCCCAGGAAATGTTTACCCTTTTGCTGCCCTTTGCATCAAGGGCACCTCAGGCACCTTTTCAATTTGATGTCCACCCAGACACCCAGAGACTTTTCTGCCAAACTGCTTTTCATATGTGTGGTTCCTAACATATACTGCTACCTGGGTTTTTTCATCCTCAGACACAAGACTTTGAACTTCTCCTCGTTAAACTTCATGAGGTTCCTCTCAGCCCACTTCCCCAGCTTTTGAAGTTCACTCTGGATGGCACTACAAGTCTTGGTGTATGTGACACTCCTCTCATTTTGTGTCAACAGCTAACTTGCTGATGTGCACTCTGTCCCATCATCCAGATCATTAATAGAGATGTTAAGCAGGACCGGACCCAGTATTGGTCTCTGGAGTACACTGCTAGTCACTGACCTCCAACTAGACTTTGTATCATTGATTTCCTGCCTCTGGGCCTGGACATTCAGTCAGTTTTTAACCCACTTCACTGTCTGCTCATCTAGCCCACACGTCAACAGATTGTCTAGGGAAATTTTATAGGAGACGGTGTCTCAGTCTTTAAGGAAGCCCAGGTATACAATGTCCACTGCTCTCTCCTCATACGCCAAGCTAGTCACTTCATCATATAAGTTTATCCAGTTGGTCAAGCATGACTGGCCCTTTGGTGAAGCCTTGCTGATAGTTCCTTATTATTTCCTTCTCCTTCATGTTCCTGAAATTGGTTTCCAGGATTAGCTTCTGCATCACCTTTGCAAGCTTCTAAGAAGACTATTTTGAAGAAAAGGACAATGCTAACATTTTGAATGACTACCAGGTAGAAGTCTCAGAATTTTGTCTCTGACTCTAACAATGATGCATTTCTTGTTGGAAGGAAATGTGAGAAGGATTAAACTCTCTATATATCAGTTTCTATGTCCATGGCATGTAGCTAGATAACAATACTGGCAGGTACATATGGCTTCATTGATGATTCAATTTACAGTGAAACTGGAAAAAAGAATAAATCCTGTGTGTAACGTGAGCCATTCTGCTGATAGCAAATCACTTAGAAAACAGCAGATGTTGCTTCCATCCCTTGTTTGTTTACCTTGATAACTACATGTTTCATACTCCTTCTGGCTCAATATATGAAAAGATCTTCAGTTAAATCAAATAATAAGTTTTGAGTAATTGGAAACTTATAAAAATCATATAAAAATTCTTTGCAGACCATGCATTTAACTAATGAAATTTAAAAATTCAAAATGAAAATGTTTATCTTGGCCATAATGCCTAACCCTAGAGGCAATGAATCATCTGAAAAGAGGACTGTTTGGTGGAGCTGTTTTCATATGAAATTTAAAAGCCGTTTCTAGCAGAGTTATTTGTAAACCATGATTTTCTAGCTCTAGTTCATATGTTATACTTTTAGTATGTTATACACCTAAAGATTTTAGTGGCTGGTGAAATACTTTGCCCATACAAGATTTAACCATTTGCTTTGTAATCCTCCTAGTATTTGCAGGTAAAAGGGAGATACTGATTTTAAAAAAAAAAAAAAAAAGGTTAATGGAAATAAGGAGCGGAAATTGAAAAAGATCCTTCTTCTTATATTCAAAAATCTTTTTTTTTTTTTTAATGTGCTTTATGTGTATGGGAAAGAGGAATGAATGAAATGTCTTCACACACTTATACTAGATCATAAAAGAGTCTGGAATAATGGAGAAATAAATTGCTTTGGCGTCTGTATTAAATGGCTAAGCATATGATTGTGCCATGAATTTGTCTCCTATAAAGAATAATTTCCTGTATTGTCATAAAAAAGTATGATAGTCCATTAATATCCATTCACATCTCTGCCTTTCTGATGCAGATACACTAATGTGTTTGCAGGATTTCTGAATATCCATGTTAAAGAGGATAGATATGCTAAATAAAGGCTTTCCAAAGGGAACTTTATCCCCTTTTTGTTCCAAGTGTTCCAGGTACTTTCTTTCTGAAATGTACTGACCGTTATTGGTGACAAGGAATTACAGGATATACACTAGTACACTGATCATTATTCTTAAATGGTCATGAACGTCATGCAAAGGTGAATGACGAGTGATGTACTAGGGTTTTTTTCTTTTCTGTGAAATTCAAACTCTCCGTGTACACTATCTCTCCTCACATTTTTGTATCCCAGTTTCCACTTGGTTTTAGTCTCAAATAACTGAATTAGATCATTATTTTCTTTAGACCATTAATTTTTTATCATATTCTTATAGGAACTTGTTGAAAATTTTAAAAAAAATCAAACAAAAAACCAACGATGAACAAACAATAAAACAAAGCAAAACAAAGACCATATCAAAGAATCATAGAATCATAGGAGTTGGAAGGGATCTCAAGAGATCATCGGGTCCAACCCCCCTGCCAAAGCAGGCTCCCTAGCTCCTATTGCACAGACAGGCATCCAGGCGGGTCCTGCATATCTCCAGAGATGGAGACTCCACCACTGTGAAAATCTATTGTTGCTAAATCATTATATATCAAATAAAGTAATTATGACTGTATAATAATAACAATTCACAGTGTTACAAGTAAGTAAACTGTCTAGCTTGTAAAATAGACTTGCATGGGCTATTGGAAACACATGACGCATTGAAAACTGCTGGTTGCCAGATACACACCAAGCTACTCTCACTCTTCCTCCTCAACAGGGCAAGGAAAGAATATAACGTAGAGAACTATGACTCAATATAAAGATAAGGAGATAACCTACCATTTTACTATCACAGGCAAAAAAAGACTTATCTTGGGGAAAAAGTATTTACTTTTTCATTAAAGTGAATAGTGAGTAAAAACACCACAAAACAAAACAAAACCCGCACCTTCACCCATCCCTTTTGAAGGGTTAACTTCACAGAATCACAGAATCACAGAATCTTAGGGGTTGGAAGGGACCTCAAGAGATCATCGGGTCCAACCCCCCTGCCAAAGCAGGCTCCCTAGCTCATATTACATAGATAGGCGTCCAGATGGGTCTTGAATATCTCCAGAGAAGGAGACTCCACCACCTCCCTGGGCAGCCTATTCCACTGCTCCGTCACACTCACTGTGAAAAAGTTCTTCCTCATGTTGGTGCGGAACTTCCTGTGCTCCAGCTTACAGCCATTGCCCCTAGTCCGTCTCCACTAACCACTGAAAAGGGGCTGGCCAATTCCCCCTGCCACCCATGTCTAAGATATTTGTAAACACTAATTAGGTCCCCCCTAAGTCTTCTTTTTTCCAAGCTGAACAGACCCAGCTCACTCAGCCTTTCCTCATAGGGGAGATGTTCCAGACCCCTAATCATCTTTGTCGCCCTTCTCTGGACTCTCTCCAGAAGGTCCCTGTCTTTTCTATACCAGGGAGCCCAGAACTGGACACAGTATTCCAGGTGGGGCCTGACCAACGCAGAGTAGAGGGGGAGGATCAGCTCCTTCGACCTGCTGGACACAGTCTTCCTGATGCATCCCAGGATCCCATTGGCTCTCTTGGCCACCAGGGCACACTGCTGGCTCATAGCCAACCTGTCATCAACCAGGACCCCCAGGTCCTTCTCCACAGAGCTCTTCTCCAACAGGTCATCCCCCAGCCTGTACTGATAGATGTGGTTGTTCCTCCCCAGGTGCAAGACTTTGCACTTGCTTTTGTTGAATTTCATTAGATTTCTCCCTGCCCAGCTCTCCAGCCTGTCCAGATCTCGCTGAATGGCAGCCCAGTGTTCCTGCGTGTCAGCCACTCCTCCCAGCTTTGTATCATCGGCATACTTGCCGAGGGTGGATGCTATTCCCTCATCAAGGTCGTCAATGAAGATATTAAACAGGACTGGACCCAACACTGAGCCCTGGGGAACACCGCTAGTCACAGGCCTCCATTCAGATTCTACTCCACTGATCACGACCCTCTGAGCCCGGTCTGACAGCCAGTTCTCAACCCACCTCACTGTCCACTCGTCTATCCCTTGTTTCCTCAGCTTCTCTATCAGGATGTTGTGGGAGACAGTATCGAAAGCTTTGCTAAAGTCGAGGTAGATGACATCCACTGCTCTCCCTCCATCCACCCAGTTGGTAATAACATCATAGAAGGCTATGAGATTGGTCGAGCACGATCTCCCCTTGGTGAATCCATGCTGACTATTCCTCATGACCTTCTTCTCTTCCAGTTGTTTGGAGATGGCATCCAAAACAAGCTGTTCCATCACCTTTCCAGGGACAGAAGTGAGGATGACTGGCCTATAGTTACTGGGATCCTCCTTCTTGCCTTTTTTAAAGACTGGAGTGACATTGGCTATCCTCCAATCTTCAGGCACTTCTCCTGTAGTCCAGGATCTGTCAAAGATGATAGAGAGCGGCTCTGCAATCACCTCCGCCAGCTCTCTCAGCACACGTGGGTGTATCCCATCCGGGCCCATGGATTTGTGTGCATCCATTCCTTTGAGCTGCTCCTGGACCACCCCTACCTCAACTAGAGGGGAGCCATTCGTTCCCCAACCACTCCTACTTACATCTGGGATCTGTGAGTCCTGAGAAGCCTTCGGAGTAAAGACCGAGGCAAAGAAGGCATTAAGTATCTCCACCTTCTCATCATCTCCCGTCACCAAGACACCCGCCTCATTCAACAAGGGACCTACATTATCCCTGGTCATCCTTTTACTATTTACATACCTGAAAAAGCTCTTTTTGTTGTCCTTTATGTCCCTTGCCAGCTTAATTTCTAAGCAGGCCTTAGCCCTCCTAGTTGCATCCCTACAGGCCCTGGCCACATCCTTATATTCATCCCATGATCTCAGACCCTGTTTCCACAGTTTATAGGTCCCTTTGAGTTTACTCATAAGTTCCCTGCTTATCCACGCAGGTCTTCTGCCTTTCTTTCCCGATTTCTTACTCAAAGGGATGCACCTATTCTGTGCTTGGAAGAAGTGCTGTTTGAATGTTAGCCAGCACTCGCAGGCTCCCATTCCTTCAAACAGAGCAGCTCATGGGATAGCCCCTATTTGATTTCGGAGGAGATCAAAGTTAGCTCTTCCAAAATTCAGGGTAGCTATCCTACTTTTTGGCTTGCCTCTTCCACTCAGGATCTTGAACTCGACCATTTCATGGTCGCTTTGTCCTAAGCAGCCCCCGACCTTCACTTCACTGACGAGCCCGTCCTTGTTAGTAAAAACAAGGTCAAGCATCCGCCCTCCCCTAGTAGGTTCCTGCACCATCTGTATCAATCCATCCTTATTGACCTCTCTATGTACTGCCCAATGAGCTGCACAGGGGGATGAAGAATGGAAGTTTCCAGCCACAAAAAGTTACTCTTTTCAACTCCTTCCTCCCCACACTTTTCTATTTCTCTACTGTGGGGTCCTCCAAAGGCTCCAGTGTGTCTATGTACTACCCAGTGTTTCCTCCAAGGGCTGCAGAGCAACCTGTGCTCTGGAACCTGGGGCACTTCTCCCCCCTTTTTTCTCCAACCTTGGTGTATATAGGTATGTCTCAAACTTTTTCCGCCCTTACTCCTCATTCTGGTGCAATGTTTTGCCCTTTCTAAGTTATGTATTCCCCAAGGTACTTGGCTGTTGATGTCGTAAGTGTCTTGCAGTTTGTCCTTTGAAACTGGCTGGAACTGTCCAGAAACATGTGTGCCTGGTTCCACTTGGCAGCATCTGGCCTCACCTTGCAGATACTACTCCTGATGCTTCCCTGCTGATTGACACCCAGTACAGTGGCAACAATTATTTAAGGATAGCTTCAGATAGCATAATAGTGACTTCAGAAAAAACCTTATTGTGCCTCTAACCTTCTTTCAGGTAGTCATATATTCACTATTCTAAAACCTTTTTTCTGTACTTAATATATCACAAATATCATTATTAAAGGAAATCCTTTTAAAATTGGTAACCTACCTACTTCCATCCCTGGAGGTATTTAAAAGATGGTTAGATATGGTGCTTAGGCACATGATCTAGCTGTGGTTTTGTCAGGTTAGGGTAATGGTTGGACTTGATCACCAAAAGGATCCGTTCTAACCAAGGCAATTTTTTGATTCTATGATTCAAATCAGGTATCCTGGGATATGACCACACAGCCATTTTCTCACTTTCCTTGACTTGAGATAAACACAGTTTAAAAGAACAAAAAATCAAAATTATTGCAACAACAACAATAGTAATAATAATAATGTACAAAGCAAATGACACATAGTACAGTTGCTAATTATGCAAAATAACTGCTCTGCAAGACTCCAAGATGCCCTGACTCCTAGCCCACTCACCAGTTACATAAGGAGCATGGTGTCATATCATATGGAGTATCCCTTTGGCAAGTTTAGTTCAGCTGTCCTGGCTGTGTCCTCTACCAGCTTCTTAGGAAATCCCTACATTCTCATTGGAAGGGCAGTGTCAGAAGCTGAGAAGTCCTTGACTGCTTGGCAACAACAAAAAATATCAGTGTTTTATCTACATTATTGTCATACTAAATCCAAAACACAGCACTACACCAGCTGCTATGAAGAAAATTAACTCTATCCTTGATTAAACCAGGACAGTCAGCCAGAAAAGAAGGTCAAATAAAGTCTACCTCCACTGATAAACATTTCTGACAAACTGATAACAACAGATGAGAAGGAGGAGGTATTCAACAGATTTTTTGCCTCAGTTTTCACTGGCAATCTGTCTTCCCACAGCTCCTGAGTGGATGGACCACAAGGCATGTACTGGAGGAGCAAAGTTTCTCGCACTGTAAGAGACTATCAGGTTTGAGGTCAGCTGAGGAACTTGAAAGTACGTAAGTCTGTGAGACCTGATGAGACGTATGTCAGAGTCCTGAGGGAACTGGCTGATATAGTTGCCAAGCCACTCTTCATGATATTTGAAAAGTCATGGCAGTCAGATGAAGTCCCCAGTGATTAGATAAAGGGAAATATTGCATCCATTTTTTAGTAGGGTAGAAAGGAGGACCTTAGAACCTATTGACCTCTCAGACTCACCTCTGTGACTGGGAAGATCATGGAACAGATCCTTCTAGAAGCTATGCTAAGGACAAGGAGGTGATTTGAGACAGCCAGCATGGCTTTACCATGGACAAGCCCTGCCCGATCAACCTAGGGTCCTTCTATAATAGACTGATTACCTCAGTGGATAAGAGTTACAGAAGTCATCTCTCTGGACTTTTGTGGTGGAGTTACCCTGGGTAGAGGCCAGATGTCAACCAAAGTCATTCTATTACTCTCCTTCTTAACTGGACAGGCAAGAAAATATATGAGAGGCTTACACGTTAAGATAAGGACAAGGAGAGATTATTCAGCAATTAGTGTCATGGCAAAACAGACTCAAACAGAATAAAATGCATCTAATTTATTACGAACACAGGCACAGACACAGACACAGACACACACCCTCCAAGGAAGTATCCAATGAAAACAGAGTAGGATAATGAGAAATAAAAACAAATTTTAAAACAACTCCCTCCACCCTAACCTTTTTCCTGGGCACAACTTTATTCATGATTTCCCCTGCCAAGAGGAACAGGGGAAGATGGGGACAGGGAGTTTCGATCAGTTCATCTTGAGTTGTCTTTGCTGCTCCTTCCTTCTTAGGGGGGAGGATTCCTCACACTCTTGTCCTGCTCCAATGTGGGGTCCCACTCATGGGACACAATCCTCCATGAGCTTATCCAACTTGAGTCCTTCCTATGGGTCTTCAATTCTTCACAAACTGCCCCAGTGTGGCTGTCAAAGCATGCAGACCTTCAGGAATAGACTACTCCGGCATGGTCCCCCATGGAGCCACAAGTCTTCAGCAAATGTGCTCCAGCATGGACCCCTCTCTCCACAGTCTGCAGATTCTGCCAGTATCTTACTTCAGTATGGGCTTCTCACTGTGTCACACCATCCTTCAGGTGTCTCCACCCACTCCAGCCTGGGGTCCTCCATGGGCTGCAGGTGGGGTCTCTATTCCACATCATCTTCCATGGGCTGCGGGGGGACACTCTGTTTCATCATAGTTTTCTCATGGGCTGCAGGGGGATATCTCCTCCAGTGCCTAGAATACCTCATCCTCCCAATTCTTCACTGACCTTGGGGTCTGCAGGGTTTCTTACATCTTCTCCCCCCCTTCTTTGGTGGCAAAAAACATCTGTTTGCAGAGGTTTTTTCCCTTCTTAAATATGTTATCACTGAGACGCTGTGACCATCACTGATTGGCTCAGTCTTGTTCAGAAGGGGGTCCATCCTTGAGCCTGCTGGTATTGTCACTTTCAGACTTAGGGGAACCTTCTAGCAGGTTCTTGCAGGATCCACCCCTGCAGCCCCACTACCACCATCAAACTGTTGCCGTGCAAACCTACAATTTCTGTAAGGTCTTTGACATGGTCCCCCACAAGATCCTTCCCTAAATTAGAGAGATATGGATTTGATGTGTGAACTATTCAGTGGATAAAGAAGTTAGCTGGATTGTCATGTGGTCAATAACACAATGATCCCAAGGAGATCAGTGATGAGCGGTGTCATTCAGGGGTCCGTGTTGGTATCAGTACTGTTTAATATATTCATCAAGGACATAGCCAGAAGGATTGAGTACACCCCCAGGAAACTTGTGGATGACACCAACTGATGATCAATGTTTCCCTGTCCTTATCAACTCATGAGCCTTTTGTTATAGCTTCTCTCCCTTGTACAGTTGAGGAGCGGGACTGATTGAGTGGCTTTGGTGTGTACCTGGCCTCCAGCAAAAGTCAACACACCACACTAATCTATTTACAGAAAATTTTTAATTGTCTTTGACTGCAGTAGTTAGATTATATTCTAACATTGTTTTGGCGCTTACAATTTTCCTCCTGCATAAACTCACAACATTTTTGTAGTCCTCCAGATATGTCTGTCTCTTCTTCCAAAGGCCATAAACGCTCCTTCTTTTCTTGAGTTCTAGGCAAATCTTTCTGTTCAGCCACCTTGATGTTCTTCCCCACCAGCCCGTCTTTTGATACATGGGGAAAGCCTGCTCCTGCACCTTGACAATTTCCTTCTGGAGGAATGTCCAGTCTTCCTGGACTCCTTTGCCCTTCAGGATTCCATGTCACAGGACTCTGCCAAAAAGTGTCCTAAACAGGAGAAATCCTTCCCTCCAGAAGTCCAAGGTACCAGTTCTGCTGACCTTCCCTTCTTTTCCAAGAATTCAAAACTATCGATTCATGATTGCTATTCCCAAAGTGGCCTTCACCTGTCACATCACCCATTCTTGCTAATTACATGTTTCTTGTCATATCATCCTTTACATGTCAATCATTTTACATGTCAATTATTTCAAAGGTATAAACCAGAAAAACACATTCACAAAGAAAATAAAAATATTTCGGAAACCAACAATCAAGTATCAACTTTATTTTTTAACCACCACCAGCAGTATAAATTATATACAGCTCATAGAGGGGGTCATTAGACTAAATGAAACATAAATAGCTATACACAATTAAACTATAAATTATGCAATCAGGAAAAAGAATAAGAAACAGTGTAGGTATGAATCCACTCAATAAAGCAAAATCCTATTTATGATTTGGCATCCCACCTAATACATTTAAGCTGGTAAGCCCATCCTTCTCCCAAAAGTGAATGTTACATTGGCGAATTTTGTAACTATCATGCATGCATGAATGTGCATATTTGGCATGCAGAACATTAACATTTCCTTATGGTTATCCAGACCTTTGTCAATTTGGGGGATCACTGCACTCCTGATAGCTCCTACTAAGGTAAATAATAATTTCTAGACCAGTATTTCATGCTCAGTGCTTGTACTATTTTCATTTGACTTTATTCTATGCCAAAACAAGTTATTTCCAAATTCTCATTCCGGGAAGTTAAAAACCTGGAGATTTGTTTTTTACAGATAAAAATAAGCAACACTGATGTTTCTAATGGTTTTCAATGATTTAGACATGGTTTTGATGAAATTGGCACTATTGCAAAACATACGAACTTAGAAGAGAGAGGATAGTACGTTATACACATTTTCATTATTCCTTTTTTCTACTTTTTTAAATTTTCCTTACTATCTTTTTTCCCTGTAAGGATTGGCATATTTTCTATTCATTACCACACTTTCTTTTGCTTTGATCTTTCTCTTGTCCCTAGTTATGAAGAGGTAAGAATCGACATTGACTGAGGCACTGGAATTTACTCTGCCCACTAGAGCTGGTATGACAGGAATGGTCCCATACTGGTGCCAGACAACCAGTCTTTTATGCGGTGTTACCAGAGTGTGGGTGGGGTTACTTTTAACATCTTCCAAGGGGAAAACATCAAGGGATTCTTGTTTTAGATTCCCTGGGCTAAAAGTTGTTATATCTGAGATTTCTATAGTACCTTAGACCTCCATGTGGTTTATGACACCTCTAAGGTCAAATTGATTTCAAATTGATCTCAAGTTTCAAACTGGAATTTAGTCAACCTTACAGACAATAACATAAAAAACTTCCTAATATACATATTAGGAGGACCTGGACAGACACCACTGGTTCTATTGACTACAGTAAATATTTAATTGCTTGATATTCGAGTGTATTGCTATTCAGATGTTATAAGCTTCTGTCTGTCATACCAGATTGGCCTCCTGTAGATCTGCAGTCATATCTCCTCCTCCCATGTCCAAATTGCCAACTCTATGACAACTCAAATGACATTAGACACGCAATTTGTTGGCTACTGACCTCATCCAAGGTCTTCATTAGTTTTCAATGCATTGTAGACATACGTTGAATGTCAAAATGTTCATTTAAATGCTTTTAGGTGCCAAGTCCTGTTTCTAGATTCTGGGTGATAAGGTCATTTCAGTATACAGTAGAGAAACCCTAGGAATAACAGTAAGTGTAATTTGCTTCTGACCTTTAGTAATAACAAATTACTACCCTTTTCTCAATACTCACCTCCTAACTGCCTGTATGAAAGAGGAAACTACTAGGGAAAACTCTCTTTGTGATAACCTGGGTATGCAATACATGTATCCAGTTGGGACAGAAAAAAATCATGTAGAGTAATTACGTTCTGCAAAAAGCAGTTCGCCACACTACAGATTTTAAGAATGAAATTACTTCATAGATTATTTCAGATGTAATAAACTCTTGTAACTTGGCTGTAACCTTAGCTTTGATGTTCATGAAGTAATGCTTTTAAATTTAATTTTCTATTTTCATTCAAACATTTTTATAGCATATAGATCATTATAGCTTCTTAAAGTTCATTTGCGTTTTAATAATCCATACAAATCCATATGAGTTCTTGGCATCTATGTAGCAGCATCATGCTGTGAAATCTTAATTCTTAAGCTATTATGAAAAACTAGTTTTGTTCACTTAAAAAATCTCATTTAGGTTCTTTATAAATGCTTTTTGCCTTAATTACTGAAAGATCTCCAGGCAGATTATATAAAATTACTCCACTCTCCTCACTAATAAAAATAACTAAAATTGTACAGTATTTATGTTATTTCTTATGAAAAACATTCAGCAGCTTCAGAACAAAGTTGAGGAAAAAAGCAATGGACTGAATCATGTTAGAAACATATATACACAAAATCTACATTGCATAAATTTAGCTAATAGAAGCTTGTTATTGGATGCATTTTAAAGCAGACTCTGTCAAAGCTTTCAGCTGAAGGAACTGTGCTGAGTCTGTGTGCTGTTCAATACATCAGATATTAAATTCAGTTTTCAATACACAAAGCAATACAAAAGAAAAAGAAGTGTTTAGCTCTCAAGAAAATATTTTATAAATCTAATTTGTATATTGATTTCTAAGCAGACATATACGTGTGCATATATATATATCATTCCACATGAGCTCAAGCTTAGATTGTGCCCAATGGTTTCTTGGAATAAAACACAGAATTAAAAAAAAAACCAAAACAAAAAAACAAAACCCCCCAAAAAAACCCCAACCAAAAAAGAAAAGATCAACCAGAGTACATTTTGGTGAAAAGAGAAGTTATGAAATTAAATAATTTATGAATCTCCTTCAGTTACAAGTGAGTTCTCCAGAATAATTCTTGCAAACAGCTATATTACTATAGGAAGGGATCTAAATTCAAAAGGTTTAAAGATTTAAAGTCACAACTAAGTCACGTATGCTAATGTTGGATTCTTTACTAAAAAATTTTTTTAAAGCTCTTTAAAGACTGACATTTTACTTCCCACAGGTATGCTTTTATGCTGGACAGAAGACTAAATGTTTTATTAATTGTTTTGTATTTTACCCACAAGGTAATGTTTTTGTTATGATAGGTATTAATAAATGAATGAATAAATACATAAACAAATAATAAATAAATAGCATCATAGAGTGCATGGGGTTGGAAGGGACTCCAAAGATCATAGAATCATAGAATGGCACGAGTTGGTGATGCCTTGGAAAGCCGGAATCAAAACTCAGTAGCCTTAGTGACTCTTAAGCAGGTATCCTTTATTGCAGCACTGGGCACACAGGGCATCGCTCCTCCAAATGTGTGCACTCATTAGAGCCAAATTTCTCATATTTATACAGATTAACTATAGATATTCATTATCATTTCTAAGAAAAGGCAGGGTTATGCAAATTATCTCCAGGAAGTCATTTCCATTAACTCCTCCCAGATGTTGCATGCTCAGTGACACTCAGGGGGTCTTCCAGTGGTCTTCAGGGATGAAGGCTAGTCATCTTACTCTCTCTCAGTGCATGCTTTTTACAGTTTTCTCCAAAGTTACCAAAATACATTCCTGGGCTCAAAACACATTTCCACACAAACTAGTTAGGAATGCCTTTTAACTGAAATCAAGATATACTCTGTCTCTTAATTGGTCATTGTTCTCATTATTTATGACTCCCCAATCTTCACTAGCTTCAAGGCTAAGCTAAGTTTTGTAGCCGCTTTCATGAAACAGCTCACAGTTACAACACAGCCATATTCTATAAAATCAAAACTAAATATATTCTTAAAATACACAAATTAAAGTTAAATGAATTGTCTCAAGCTACATCTACATCAATCTATTCAGTATTATTATATTTCACTGAATCATTGGAAGGGACCCCAAGGATCACAGAGTTCCAACCCCTCTGCCACAGGCAGGGCCACCAACCTCCAGGCCTGGATCTACACAAGGATGCCCAGGGCCCCATCCAACCTGACCTTGAACAACTCCAGGGATGGGGCATCCACCGCTCTGGGGAGCCTGTTCCAGCACCTCACCACTCTCTCTCTTAAGAACTTCCCCTTAATATCTAATTTAAACCTTCCTTCTTTAATTTTAATCCATTCCCCCTTGTCCTGCCATTATCTGCCCTTTGAAAAAGTTGATTCCACTCCTGTTTTTATGCTCCCTACAGGTACTGGAAGGCTGCAATGAGGTCCTCCCTCAGCCTTCTCTTCTCCAGGCTGAACCAGCCCAGCTCCCTCAGCCTCTCTCCATAAGGGAGGTGCTCCAGCCCTCTAATCATCTTCATGGCCCTCCTCTGAACCCTCTCCAACAGTTCCACATCTTTCTTGTACTGGGGGCCCCAGATCTGATCACAGGACTCCAGGTGGGGCCTCATGAGGGCATTGCAGAGAGAGGCAATCCCCTCCCTGTCCCTGCTGGCCACCCCTCTTCTGATGGAGCCCAGGATACCATTGGCCTTGCAAGCTGCAAGAGCACACTGCTGGCTCATGTTAAGTTTCTCATACATCATGACAGCGAGGGCCTTCTCAGCAGGGCTACTCTCAAGATGTTCTTCTCCCAGTCTGTATCTATGTCTGGGATTCTTCTGGCCCAAGTGCAACACCTTACACTTGGCAGTGTTGTACCTCATTAGGTTCACCCGGGCCCACCTTTCCAGCCTGTCAAGATCCCTCTGGCTGGTGCACTCAATTCCATCATCCATGTCATTGATAAAGATATTAAAGAATACTGGTCCAAAGATCATCTAGTTCAAATCTCCCTGCCATGGGCAAGGACACTTTCACTAGACCAGGTTACCCAAAGCCCCATCTAACCTGACTTTAAACACTTCCAGGGAGGGGGTTTCTACAACCTCTCCTGGCAAGCTGTTCCAGTGACTCACCTCCCTCACAGGAAAGAATTTCTTTCTAATGTCTAATCTAAACCTATCCTCTTTCAGTCTAAAGCCATTACCCCTTGTCCTACCACTGCATTCCCTTGTGAACAGTGCCTCACTGACTTTCCTGGATGACCCCTTTAAGTATTGGTAGGCTATAATTAGGTCAGCCTGGATCCAGGCTGAACAATCCCAACTCTCACAGCCTGTCTTCATAGGAAAGGTGCTATCTGATCATCTTCATGACCTTCCTCTGGACTCACCCCAGGAGCTCTATGTCTTTCCAATACTGGGGAACCCAGGGCTGGATGCAGTGTTCTAGGTGGGGTCTCATAAGAGCAGAGTAAATACAAAATTAGCATTCAGTCTAAACCAAGGTAATGGACAGCACCTGAAAAAGATGGTTTATTGTGCATGAGAAACCTGAAAGGAAAGCACGCCACTTATAATTTTCTGTATGTATGGACATTTAGTCAAGTTTATTATTTGTATCATAGGGAGACTACACATGCTTAATCAGGGACTAACACGTCCTTCTTGTAAGACCAGCACAATTCATTATGATAAAGATAGTCTTGATCAAATATTTTACAGTTGATCAAAATTTAATGAAACAACAGAAAAAAGAAGAAGAAGAATAAAAAAAAAGAAAATAAAAAAAAAAAGAAGAACAAGATGAACAGGATAACTCTTGGCATGGTAATAGTTATATATTAGAATTTGAATACTCAGATTCACGGATGTTCAAATTAGACCTTTGAGTCAGGATTAATCTCAATTAATAGCAGCCACCAGAATAGATATATAGGCCAGTTAGGCATCTAACAACTAGTAAGACTCTTCGCTAATCAAGGTCTTACTCATAATCTACATGAGAAGACGGGTCATCTTTAAGGGCTGAGTCATCTCACTTCTCTGAATTGCTTTTTTTCTGTCTTTTTTTTTTTCCATAAACTATAAAAGGAGCCTGAGTGATTAATTTTCTTTTTAAGGGTTTAACTTTTAAATAGTTATTGATAAAGGCAATTAATCTTTTTCTTTCCTCTTGTTGATTAATTAGCCTCTAACTGGGTACTTTTACTAGGGTTATCTTTATATTAGATCTATTTTAACAGAATTGAAAAGGCAGAGAAGAAATTCACTTGTGGGGCTAAATGAGATCCAGTTTGAATGTAATCCATATTTTGTCCTGTTTTCTCATCACGGTACCAATATCTATCTTGTTTATTTGTCTAGTCTTAGATTTTAATAAGGTGGGGTTTTTTTCACTTCAGTATGTTGACTGTACTGGGTGCAGGTGCTGAGGCACTGGCAGTGGGGCTGCAGGGGCCTTGGTAAGGAGGAGGCCAGGGATGCCCCACAGATGGTTCTAGCTGGTTCCAAATGCAGGATACAGATCAAACTACCCACCCCCTGCCCCAGCTAAGTTAGTAGCATATCCAGGGAAAATGCATTTGAGAATGGGAAAAACATTGCATGGTGGAGAGGGAGGAGTCTTGCATGCCAAAGAGCCGTCTCAACACCAAGGTCAGAGAAGGAGGGGGAGAAGGAGATCCAGATGCCAGAGTGGGCATTCCTCTGTAGTTCCTGGAGAACCCATGGAGCACTCCATGCTGGAGCTGGTGGACGTTTATCAAATGACTGCAGTCTGTGGGAAGGACCTATGTTTGAGCATGTGAGAAGGAAGGACCAGCAGAGAGGAGATGAATGAACTGACTCCCATTTCCCACCCCACTTTCCATGCAAGAGGTAGAGGGGCTAGGAATGGATGAAAAAGAATAGGGACAACTCTTGTTCTCCTTGCCCCTATTGTCTTTGTTTCTCGCTATTCTATACTTGCAACTGGCAACAAATGAAAATAATTTCCCCTAGGTCAAGTATGTTTTTCCCATGTAGTAGGCAATCTCCCTCTCTTTTTCTAAACCTACAAGTTTTTTCATCTTATTTTCTTCCACTGCTTTGTTGAGGACAGGGAGTGAGAAATCAGCTAAGTGGGCATCTGGCACCTAGTCAAGGTCAACCCACCACAGTGATGAAAAGAAAGAAAGCAGCAGGTAAGTTTGGGAAGTGTGTATTAGGGGAGTGGACAGTGATGTGGGTTGAAAATTGTCTGAATGGCAGAGTCTAAAGGGTTGTGATAAAGAGCGGAGAGTCTTGTTGGAAGCCTGAGGCCAGTGGTGTGCCCCAGAGGTCAGTACTGTGTCTATTCTTGTTCAACATATTCATAAATGACCTGGATGAAGGTACAAGTTTACTGACGACATAAAACTGGGAGGAATGGCTGATAACACCAGGCTGTGCTGCTTACCTGGACAAGCTAGAGAGTTGGGTGGAGCAAAACCTAATAAAATTCAACAAAGGCAAATGTAGGATCCTGTACCTAGGGAGGGATGGCCCCAAGCACCAGTACAGGTTAGCGGTTGGCCTGCTGGGAAGCATCTCTGTTGAGAGGGACAAGAAGTCCTGTTAGACAAGAAGTTAACCATGAACTATCAATGGTCTGGTCTCCACAGTTCAAGAAAGACAAGGATCTTCTGGAGAGAATCCACTGGAGGTCTACAAAGATGATGAGGGGACTAGAGATTCTCTTGTATGAGGAAAGGCTGAGAGCTGAGTCTATCTAACCTGGGGAAGACTGAGAGGTGATCTCATCAACACTTACAAAATTCTAAAGGGCAAATATCAAAAGAATATGGCCAGACTCTATTCAGTGGTGCCCAGTGACAGGACAAGGGGCAATGGGCGCAAACTGGAACACAGGAAGTTCTGTCTGAACATGAGGAAAAACTTCTTCCATTTGAGGGTAGCAGAGTAGTGGAACAGGCTCATCAGAGAGACTGTGGAGTTTCCTCTAAAGATACTCAAAACCTGCCTGGATGTGATCCTGCGCAACCTGCTTTAGGTGATCCTTCTTTAGTAGGGGGTATTGAACTTGATGGTCTCTAGGGGTTGTTTCAATCCCTACCATTCTGTGATTCTGTGATTTTCTCAGCCTTTTAATTTTTGCTTTTTTTTTTTTTCTTTTTTCCCCTGAGTGCAAAATGAGAGACTTGAAATCTAAATTAAAGAAACCGAGATAGACAAATTAAATTGAGAAATTCTTATATGAGTCTGATTGCTAATTTATATAACAGTAGAAAAGAAATTACCTAGTGATGTATATGCAATGTGAACTTTCAAAGCTTCAGTTCAGATACTGAGTCAAAACTAATGTAATTATAGCCTTGAAAAACTTCTGTTTTTTCCAGCAAGTTTTCCGAACTGTTCAATCTTTGATACAAGACCTTTATTTAAATGTAGTTGCAATGTTCTTTCAAATAAGTAACTTTTATAGACCATACTAGATGAAATAAAACACAATAATGCGTAATGTTACATGAGAATATTCTTTATTATAACACCACCCTCACCTCAAAGTATAGGACTAGTCTTATATTGTCTGAGAAATGCTTCAAGATAATGTAAATTCAAGCTGAGATTTCAGTTAAAGGTTGGCAGGTCATAAGCTTGCTTGCTGCAAATGCCAGACTTTCTAACCATAATATACTCTTAACATAGTAATTTTTAAAGTTTGTTCTTTACTAGTTCTGGGTTATTTAGAATTAAAGGGGAGCGGAGAGGAAAGTACATACATAAGATCTTTATTTGGCTGCATTCCTAATGTCTACATTTGCAAAATAAAGCAAAAAACACTGGGACTAACTAAATGTGATACAAAGGATTCAGCATGTGTACAATGTGATTTAATAAGGATCACATTAACTGAAATCTAAATTGCAGTTCTGAGAAATCTCAACAAGTACTTCCTTAAAAGCATCCATGACTAACTCCAACACCGTGTTAGATCCTTGTTGGTGGTTACAGTGTACAAATACAGAAAATACATTCTTAAAAGAGCAGATTTTCTTTTCTTTGAATTCATAACAACTGTAACTTGATGTATTGATCAAAGTGTTTTAAAAGATAAAATTTCCCTTAGAGGTTAGTACAATGCAAAGATACAGAAAAAGTAAATTCAGTCATTTAAAAGTCAAACCCATTTTAGGTCAGTAATCCTTTTTCTAAAGTTTTTCCTTTCTTTTTCCTCCTAGTTATATTTGCCCTTTCATTTAATCTATTTCTTCTCATACAGTATAATTTCTCCATAGCTTGTTACTTCTCCCATCTTCTACCACTTTCAGGTAGAAGAACAATAAACTGAAGTAAAAGACCAATAAACTGAAAGAGGGTAGATCTACATTAGTGTAGGTCTAGTGTAGTTCAGTCCCCAGCACAAGGAACAGCTCTCTCATTCCTCCTCAGGAGGTGAAACACAAAGCCCCATGGGTTGGGATAAGGACAATTTACACAGGACCTTGAAGGGGGAACAACAACAGAGTCCGGGGCAGAACACATACACCCAGTGATAACAGGGAGCACTGCATTTTCATGAGGACTGACCCAACACCCAACTGCACTCAGCCTGCCCTGAAGCCTTGAGGGTCTTTACTGGGACCGGTGCTGTTTAATATCTTTTTTATGGTATTGACTGTTGGATTGAATGCATCCTCAGCAAGTTTGCTGATTACACCTGTCATGTCCCACCAAGCAGGTGAGCCAGGGAGATTCAGACCTGTCTGTCCCATCCCAGCAGATGGGTATGTGTAGACCTAACCATTGCTACCTGCCCCAAGGGCCAGTTTAACCGTCTCTTAGCTAGTCTGTTTTAACAACCACACAAGTGAGATTAGCTCATGTAATACTCTGCATGGAACTCAGCAGTAACAACAATTATCCAGGAGGTCCAAGCAAAGCACAACTCTACTTAGAAGTGAATACAATTATGAAGCTTGCAAACAAAACCACACTACACTATATACTCAGTGACATATTACAATTAGTAGAATTTAGCAAAACTGGAAACACTGTTACAATTGTGTGCCAAGATTAAGGTTAGAAGCTGAGAGAATAAAGTTAGAAGTTGAGAGAGAGAGAGAGAGATATTGAGAGAAAGAGATTGAGAAAGAGAGTAAAAGAGTAAAAGAGAAAAATTAAGATGTCAATACCCAGGGATCCAGCATAGATTGTCATAAAGTTGTGGTCCTTAAATGGCAGGTATGCACCAGATGTCTCAAATTTGCATATTTCATGCTCCCTGACACCACCCTTCTGGGGAGGCCTAGCATACGTTGTGCAGACTCAGTGCTGAGTTGCAAAGTGATCTGGAAATGTGACAGTGGGGAAAGGGGGTCCCAAGTGGTCATTTGCCCCCCTCAACTGGGCTGATGAAACAATGACCCCACTCAGTGGTCTCACACCAGATTTTAGCAAGAAGGTGCTCGGCCTTTGCAGGGCCCTGCTTGCTTGTCACTGTTCCTTAATGGATAAGGACAGGATCCTGGTTATCAAGGTGGCTACAGAATGAGGGGCTGCCCTGGCAGGGACAGTGTCCAGATGGTTGATCAAATGAGGAAGTTTAATATCCAGGTTGTCAGTGTGGCTGCTTTGAGATCAAGAGTCTACAGGCCCTTAAAACTTTGGGAGGATGGAGGCCCTAGTCTAAGGCCTCGCAAATGCTTGCAGAATCAAGCCCCTTGTAAGGCAAGAGCCAGTCCAGAAAAAGTTATCCTGCCTCTGTAGGTTGTTATCTTGCAAGACAGATTGTTTGAAATAAATCACTCCTCCTGGTTCCCACAAAATGATATTTGGAACAATACAACGTCAAGCTGAGTGGCGAGGTTAATGTGCCAGAAGGACAGGATGCCACCCAGAGGGACCTGGACATGCTGGAGATGTGGTCCCAGCTGAACTTCATGAGATTCAACAAGGCCAAGTGCTGGGTCCTCCACCTGCTTTGGAACAATCCCCCATTATCCGTACTGGTTAGGAGATAATGTGTTTGAGAGCAGCCCTGAGGAAAAAGACTTAGGGGTACTCATGGATGAGAAACTGGACATGAACCACCAATGTGCATCTGCAGCCCAGAAAGCACAACGTACCTTGGGCTGCATCAAAAGAAGTGTGGTCAGCAGATCGAGAGAGGTGTTTCTTCCCCTCTACTCTGGTCCAGTAAGACCTCACCTGGAGGACTCTGTCCAGCTTCGGAGTCCTCAATAGAAGAAGGACATGCACCTGTTGGAGTGTCTCCAGAGGAGGGCCACACAATTGATCAAAGGGCTGGAACACCTCTCCTATGACAACAGACTGAGACAGTTGGGCTTGTTCAGCTTGGAGAGGAGAAGGCTCTGGTGTGACCTTGTAGTGGCCTCACAATACCTGTAAGGTACCTATGAGAAAGCTGGGGAAGAGTTGTTCACAAGGGCATGTAGCAGTAGGACAAGGCTTAATGTATTTAATCTAGAAAAGATTAGATTTAGGTTGGATATTAGGAAGAAAGTCTTCAATATAAGGGTGGTGGATCACTGAAACAGGTTGATCAGAGATGTAGTAGAGGCCCCATCCCTGGAGATATTCAAGGTCAGGCTTGATGAGGCTCTGAGAAACCTGATCAACTGAAGATGCTCCTGCTTACTGCATGGGAGTGGGACTAGATGACCTCTAGACGTCCCTTCCAACCTAACACATTCTTTGATTCCTATTCTATGCTGGATTGTTTGAAGCTGGATGGGTTGAACATACATTGCTGGACAGCTTGGAGTCTTGTAGCCAGTTAGAAATGATAGAATATGTAGGACATTATGCTTACCAAGGAATACAGGCATATTCTGGAACATATGCACTGAACTAGACACTTGTGTTTTTGTGCCTGAAACTAACAGTGTGAGGTTTCTTCAGAATAGCTAGTATGGGGCTGTGTTTTAGATTTGTGCTAGAAACAGTGTTGATAACAGGTTTGGTGTTGGGTGGTTTTTGGTGGGGTTTTTTTGTTTGTTTGTTTTTTTTAAGTCAGTGCTTACACAGTCAAGGAATGCACTGGTATACAAGAAGCTGGGAGGGGACAAAGCCAGGACAGCAGACCCAAACCATACTCCATACCATATGATGTTATACTCAGCATATAAAGCTATGGGGAGAAAAGGAAAGAAGAGAACGTTCCAAATGATGGCTTTTGTCTTCCCATGAAACCATTATGTTTGATGGAGCCCAGCTTTCCTGGAAATGGCTGAACACTTGCCTGCTGAATTGGTGAAGGAATTCCTTGCTTTGATTTCAAGAATAGCTTTTGCTTTGCCTATTAAACTGTCTTTATCTCAACCGAGGAGTTTTCTCACTTTTACTCTTCTGATTCTCTCCCATATCCTGCCAGGGGGAAAGAGTGAGCAGCTGCATGGTGCTTAGTTAACAGCTGAGGCAAAACCACAACAGTATGGATAATCAGAGAGCTAAAATTGTAAGGTAGAAAGAACATTACACACTTTTCCCATAGTGTGGACACAAATACTGAATGCAAAAATAAATCAAATAATATTAATGTTCTCCTTTTAACTTGACACTTATTTTAAATGAGCTAGCAATCACAATATCGGATGTTGCTGAGATCCACAACCATGAAAATGGACGAGTGCCCTCTATGTATTGACAGTATGAATCATCTATTAGTGCCATTATTTTTTTTTTTAAATCTGAATTCAGATCATGCTCTCCCAAGAATTCATTTCAGTTGTAGTAGTATTTTGTTAACACAGAAGTTTGCTTCAAAAGCAGCAGTTTTTCATCTAACTGATATTTAACTTTTTCAGACCCTGGAGTGATGGTTGAATTGTGTTATGTTCAAAACAAAAATAGAAAGGAATGAGATATATCTTTCACCTCTGCAAATAATACTTACTATGATTTTTTAAAAATTACTATTTCTTATATATTTTTATTATGTTCTTTTTTAAAAGAAAGATAATTTGTATATATCATGTTGTTACTCTTAACTTATCATACCTCTAATGTGCTGGTCAGATCTCAATGCTTATTAGAAACCATTTTTAGCTCTGTACCTGCCTTTATAAAACGGAGAATGCCTGTTGAATCATGAAGTAAAACAATTACATTTTAATCCTATCAGCTCCTTGTTCATATAAAATTCTTTCCATTCTTTCTATACTCTCAGAAGAGATAAGAGAGATGAATAAAGTTCAGATAAATGCATCTGCTACATTAATAACATTGGAAAATGTTGTCCTCTGAATAAAAAAATTAAAAATAAAATAAAATAGTGGTGATACTTGTCATCAATATTTCAACCTGTATTGTTTGCCTAAACATCTCTTTAAACTTGCTTTTTTTTTTTTTTTTTTTTTTTTTTTTAGGTTTTAAGGTTTCTTGCAACTTATTCTAATTAGACCCCCATCATCCTAAAAATTGCTGTTGACTTCTATTATTTTCTTGCTGAGACAGGTGTTCTTGCACAGTATGCAGCAGAGCAAGAAATGTAATTCCAAGGAGGATTTCAAATGACTAATGTTAAGAGCAAAAGGCAAAGGAGGAATTGCATGAAATGAAACAGTTACAAAGTGAAGTTTGGTTTGTTGCAAGTTAGAGTGGAAATATAATAGAATCCAGAGCAGTCAGAGGTACATACTCAGTACACAAAGGAACATATTACATTATGAGCAAATTATAGTAATTTGTATTCTCAGCAAGCAGTGGTGTTAATTGATATGAATTAACAAGAAATTAAAGTAGGTGCCACGGAAATTATTTTTATTTCACATCTTCTTTCCTGTGCTTGTCATGTATGCTGTAAACTGCAAAGGTCTCCTCTCATGTCACAGTTCAGACTGTACAGAAGGTTCAGGGTCCTGCTTTGCAAGTGATTGTCTGTTTGTCAAATTTGTTGGTATGTGTTTTATGGAATTAGGCAGCACAGACAGAAATAAATCCTTGTTCACATTCTTAATTTTTTAAAAGTAATCTTATTGTTAATAAAGATCTGGAAATGAAAATTGTTTCAAACACTATCTTTTTTATTTTTATTGAACTCGACAGAGAATAGCATTTTGTCATGACACAATTCCTCATTCCTTTCTGTGGGTATTGCACATACCTCTACTGAGTGGCTTATTGCCAGTTACATCCAATCTACAAGGAAAACAAACAAACAAACAAAACCCCAAACATTTGGTGCTGCATTTTAAACTAGGTGGGAGAAATGATCTAGTATAACCTAACTAAAATAAAAAGAAAGAGAAATAGCATGGAAGGAAGGAAGGATACATTTCAAGTTGGTATGATAAAAGGTATGAGAAGCATATATGAAGCTTCAGAAGCACAAACTTCAGGCACAATTTTTGCTTCCATCAGGTTCCTGTGCACTTTAGCCCTTTAAAATAGAATAATATAACTGTGGAATGCTATGCAAAATAGGAATTATACTTCTAATACTCTTTTCATAGAGGAAAATAAATGTTTGGAAGCAAAATAGAGAGGCTCAAGGTCACCTGTAGGAATTTAATTCCCTCATATGTTATTTTGCAACCTAGTTTTTTGCGGTAAGTTCTGCAAGCCATATTGACAAAAACGTGTTTCTGAATATCCTGGCCAGGGGCTGTTGTCATAAGCATTTCCAAATTACTGTATCTACAAAGCACTGAATTAATTAGGCATGATATATTTTTGGCATGTGACTGCATAGAATGTAAAATAATGTCATGAAATCTACCAGCCTGAACTGCATTGTTTGCAGAGGTGACAGTCTCATGGGAATGTTTTCAGCTCTGAATGTAAGCAATTTACCTTGGAAGTAAACTGCTAGCTCTCACTAATGCAACCTCTTTTTTCTCTCCTTCTTTTTCAATAGCCACGCCTGATAGGCTGAGGTTTCTTAATTTTATTTTTGTGTTGGTTTGTTTTGGGTTTTTTTCTGCACAACTTAATAAGTAAGAATCAAATAAGAATGTCCCACCTAAAATCCTAGCACCTAGGTAAGAATTACAAAACCAGCCTGAGATAGGTACAGTATAGTAAACAGAGATGTCTGGGAAATTTAATTCTATGGTAGCTTGAAAATATCATGCATGTATAGATTATTGTGTGCAGATATAGATGTTCCATATATGTCTGCTTGTGGTCCAGCAAATGAAACAAATGACTGTGTACAATGATTAGAAGAAAGAATGAGTCTGGTTTATTTCAGAGTATACATCTAATACTGCTAACAATTGCTGTTTCAAGATGATGATCTCAACAATATCATCCCTTAATTTAAAACCTAATTTTTCAGCTGATGAGCTGCTTCAGGTTGCGACTCAGTGACCACTGTACAGAATCAATAGTGTATTTAACTGAAGTACTAAATTTCACACTAATTGTTCTGTAAAATTTTACTTAAAAGACGTAATTCCTCTACACAGGTATATATAAATGTTCAGCTCAAGAAAAAAAAAAAAAAAAATCTCCCAACTGCTTGCTTTATCTAAATTGATACTAAGTATATTAAATTATATTTGGGGGGGCTGGTTTTGGGTTTTTTTAAGAAACATGTAGATAATAGTCTACATTTCTATTGAAATATTTTGCCAAAATATTTATTTTACTGTAAAATGTTCATTTTTAATACATTTAGTGAAGAAAATAAATTGGTTTATGATCCAAATTTGATATGACAAATGCTTTTAAATGGAGTAAAAATGCAACACAATGGTATTGTTCCACTTTATTTTGTAAAGCAGGAAAGATCTAATATTGTCTGTATCATACTTTTACTATATTGTTATATTTTAATGCAGAAAGTGAATCATTCATGTTTCATGCTGAGACAAATGTTGAAATAATGACATTTCTCTAAAGAATTGTTATTTTGTTTTTCTACCAACTAGATTGCAGTTTCCATCTTCTAAACCAGTGCTATGAAGATTTGAAAGTTATCAAGGTGAGTCATACCTTATTTCATACATTGAATTATACTAAACAATGAGGCTTATGCCCCTTCACATTTTTCTATTGCTCTTCGATTATTATTAATAACAGGAATGGGGAGCAGCAATAGCTACACAATTTTGTGCTATTCTAATGTAACATGGCAAAATTTTGGCTTTTACAAGAACAGAGTCAGAGATAAATAGATGATCAACAGTATTTACTCAAGTAAACAACTTAATAACACTGTTTAGTATGTAATAGTCTTATAAGGTCAACTTCCTATGTGTTGCTTAGGCTTTTGTGGGTCTCTTAAATAAACTTTTTTATTATACATTATAATAAGCTGTTTCAGCAGAGATGTACAGATGTTTCAATGAACAATGGAAGAAAATTAAAAAGATCTTTCAAAAGCTAAAGAGAGAACAATAAAGACACAGCAAAGGTAAGTGTTAACATCTTTATGCCATATGGCCAACAGTAAGTTCTCTTATTGGGAAATGGGTGGTTTGGAGATCAAGAAGCCAAGGCTGTAGGAAGAATTAACCTAAGTAGTACTATGTAAAATAAAACAAATTTTAAAGCATGTAAACAGTACAAAAGTGTCAGGGTTAAAGAAGAAGGACATCAGTCGAAGACATAAAGTACTTGATGATTTTAGCTGTACGAAAACAGAAAAATCTATGTTATAGTTGCTATAAATATTGAATGTGTTTTGAATGTAGAATGTGTAGATTCAGATGGATTTGCAAATCTAGAATAAGGGCCAAGTCTTACATTTTTCATAGTATCCTGGCTTCTGTGACAGGAGGTGAGTTACAGTTCTTTACAGTTACTAGAAATGCAGTGGGAATTGGCGCTGCTTCTATACATACAACATCCAAACAAACATTATATTAAATCCCACTGGACTGCAGGTGTTGCTGGATTAGAAATAATCACCTCCTTTGAAAAAAAAAAACAAAACTAAACTTGATAAAGATTGTCAAGAGACAGTATACTGCAAACTTGTCATCTGCTAAAAGTGCCTCTAATGTTCTACTGTCCACTTTACCCTTTCTGAATCCATTAAGATTGTTTGGTTTTGGGTTTGGTTTTTTTTTTTTCTGCTCACAATATATGAAACCTGAATGCATTACAGAAGGAAGGTAATACATAACTGCTGAAGGCCTCTGATGTTAAACCCTCACCAAACCCCCCCCCAAAAAAAAAAAAAACAACAAAAATTAGGTTCTTTGTTCCTTCTAAGCAAAAAGATTTTGCCATAGTTGTGTGTGGTCAGGCAGGGAAGGAGATGAAATAACATGGCACATTTGATTAAAAGATATATGTCAATCAGGGTGAGCCACCAAAACTCTACATGAACTGCTCTAAAAATTAGTGATTCAAAAAGCATGCATGTTACCCATAATTTATTTTTAAAAATAAATATTAGAGATGTATTCATGTACAGATCATCATATATGAATTAAAAAACCAAAACAAAACAAACCAGAAAACCCACCAAAAACCTTCAAAAGGTTTTATTTTTCAGAGAATACATCTAGGGACATTGTCATTATGACTCAAAAGACACAGAATTATGAGACACTTCCATTTTTACCTGTGTGTATCTAAAGGAAGGATTTTTCCAGTGCATGGTGCAAAAAAGAGAAGCAATTGAGCCTTAAAGATGCTGAAGAGGATGAAGGAGTGGATAATAATCACTCTAGTGCAGTGAATCTGAGTGACAGGCCAAATGGCTCTCTGTTAATATGAGTAGAACAGAGAAGAACCAAATGGAGTAGAGTTTGGAAAAAAAGAGAAAAAGTTCAAGATTTCACATGATGAGTCTCGACAATTAAATGGACATCCCAGATAATGTGTCAGGAAATAATGGATGGAAATGAAATCAAGATTGAAGAAATAGATTTGTGAGTCATAATCATCAGAGAAACCATATAGCTTAAGATGGTGGTAAGGCAGAGAAAAGAAAAAAATGAAGTTCTGAGGGACAAAAATGTCAGTAAGACATACAAGGGGAAAAGAATGGCCAAAGGATGTTTTGAAGGAGAAGATGAAGTATAGGGTAACAAGCCAACTAATTAATTCAGTGCTTTGCTAACATTCCTTTACTGGTTGGTGCAATCTGGTTTTAACACTCTGTAAATCACAGGTTTATCAAATTGATGAGTATTAATATTGACTTAAATCTGGACAAGAAAAACTATTGTCAGGGAAAGTTGAGCAGGCAAGCAGGGAGTGTACTCTATTTCTTCCTAATGACAAGAAAATCTTAAATCCTGGTTTTCTTGGGATTAGTTTTTGTTTTGAAATATATACCTATGTGCTTAATGGTATATCCCCATTCTACTGCCGTGGGCTGCCTGCTGCTATATGGATTAATTTTTGGCATGTGGTTGTTACTACTTTATGACATCATAAAAAGACTGTAGAGACTAACTGGGCTTGGCTACCAAAGAACGTTTAGTCACAGATATATTTGACAGGTGCATGATGTCCCTGCTCCACATCAGTTATGAGGTGTGGGTACAGAATAGCTGCTTCTGATTGGCTGAAATTCCTCCAGCACCTGGTGATTGTGTATCACTGTTCCTGTGGCACCCTCATTGTAAGGTAGCCAGAGTTTAACCAGGCTCAATCCTCTGCCAAACTACCATCGTGGCCTGCCTTGCACTGTCCTTTCGTCAAGATCAAGGCTCTCTTAGGGCTTGGTTTTGATCCTTTGTCTTCATAACTACTTTCAGCTTTTTAAAAGCTGGTCTGCTTAACATTGTCGACAACAGACATTGCACCTCTGTACAGCCAACTAGAGACATTCCTATCTGCCTTGAGACTTGAGATACTAGTGAAGCATAAAAAGCCAGTAATAGAGTGGCGACTTGTAGGCTGTATATGGAAAACGTGGACCATCCTGACCATTCCTGGGTCCCATGATACAGACATTCCCTTGTTAATCATCCGCAAGGAGAGTTTCTTGCACACAGGAGTTCATGGAGTGATTTGTTCTTTTTCAGTGTAATTCAGTGTATTCTGCTTTGTCACTGGGTATTGTCTTTATCCTTATGCTGTTGCTGGATGGAGCAAAACATGAGGTCAAAAGTCTTAGAAAAAAGACACCTGGAGGGGTGGATTTTTTACCTTGTTAATATAAGAATCATAGATTCCTTCTATAAAATTTTATTCTAGAGTTATACTAAGGATGCAGATTTATCACTAATCCCTGACCTTAGTTTTAACTGTGTCAAACAAAACCTGTATTTCAAGATTATTTCTTGTGTTTTGGACACTTTCAAATCTGACAGGAATGAGAGGAGCATGCATCTTCAAGTGTTGACAGCTGCAGCAAGCAAAGAAGCAAATAGTCAATCTCAGTCAAGAACTCTGCCTTCTTTACAGAGAAGGAACATTTATACGGCAAATAGCAGTAGCTCATCAGAGTCATCTGTTTTCTGGTTCTGTAGCCATTTATCTGCGAATAAAACTTTGACATTCACTAACAGGCAGTAAAGAAAATGGGGCAGGTAGGAAACGTAAAGGAAGACCCTAAAGGACAATGTAAAGAAAGGTACAGTATTTGACAAAGATAGCTTGGGCTATTGACTGTCATCAATTCTCCCAAAGGCCAAAATTACTTCAGTTCCTGAAATAACCTTGAAGGGTTCATGTTTACATCCTGTTACTGAGGAGATACTGAAAACTGAGTTGTCAGTGTCTACTATTTGTCCTACAATTCCCTTAGAAATACTTCTTAATAAAGTGAAAAATAGAGTCCCATAAAAGATCAGAGGGATGACACCTTTAAATATTCAAGTTAAATGTGAAGAAGCCCATGGTTTTAATATAATTAAAATATATAGAAATACTTTTGCACTTAGTGATTCTGTTCCTCTTACATTTCGGTTCTTTGTGGACTCTTTTTCCTATCAATTACAAAGGAGCTTGGGTTTCTCCATTCCTTACTTAGATATTTCTATTAAATGGCGTTGAACTTCACTGAAAGAGTCTGGGGTTTACATGTGATAGGTCAATTTTATTTATTTTTAAGCTCAATTCAGATATTAAAAGAAAATTTAGAGAAGGAACAATGTTTCTGTATATGTCTGTATATTCTTTGTAATAAAAATATTTATAGTAAAAATATAGTTTTTTCTTGTTGGTAATGGGATCCCTATTTTTGTCTTCTCTCATTTGAGATTTTAAGCTATGACTATATGATTTCTTAGCTGTCCCTTTACTGTTTTAATTATATTTCCACTGAAATCAGCATAAGAATTCAAGCTAGCAATGAAAATTTCAAAAACTTGACACCTAAAGTCACTCCTAAATGTAAAGCTCTGTAAGAAAATCGTTATTAAGAGAACTTAGTGAAGAGAAAAAAAGGAAAAAAAAAAAGAACCCAACAAAAAAACCACCTTCTAAAAATTACTGCTGAGAAGGTTTGTAAAGATCATGCTGAGCTGTAGGTCAAACAACCCAACCCATCGACAACTGCTAGAGTTCGGGAATTCACTTATCCTGGTAGGTGGCTACTTCTTTTCCGTCACCCCTTTTGACATTCTTCCCTTATTTCATTTGGACATATTAGCTAAGGTGACATAAGGGGCAGACTTCCAGTGCTTATCTCTATGTAGGGGAGGTATGAAGACTTCTTACTGCTTAATAAGCTACTTTATTTGCACATACTGAACAAACTCAGCAAACTATAAAGTGCAGTGAAGGGTGAGAAGGGACTTGTACCAACTAGATAAATTCTGTTTGGAATACTACTTCCTTTCTAACCTGCACAGCCCTACTGAAAGAGTTAATATATCATGCAAGCCTTGCCCAGGCTTCTGTCTTTCCATGGTCTGGCGTTTTTGAGGATAGAGCTAGAAGACCGAAGTTACATTTTCTGAAGCTTGTATAGATGGCATAGTGAGGTGGTTTGGCCCTGTCTAGAGGCCAAAGGCCCACCAAAGCTGCTCTATCACTCCCCTTTTAGCTGGAAAGGGGAGAAAATATATATTGGGACACTTAGGTTTCAAGAAAAGGACAGAGAGGGATCACTCTCCAATTAATGTCATGGGCAAAACAGACTCAGCGCAGAATAAAGGAAAGTAATTTATTATAACTACTCTACACCCTCAGTGAAACCAGAGTCGGGTAATAAGAAGTGTGGCCAGGTCTTAAAGCACCTTCCCCCTCCACTCCCTTCTTAAAAGACTTCACTTTAGTCATGATTTTTCTCCCTTCTTCCCCCACAACATGGTGCAGGGAGGGGCAGGGAATGGGGGAATGGGATTTTGGTCAGTTCCTTAAAAGCGACTTTCCTTGCCCAGATCTTAACACCTCTACTTCCCCTCCCTTCTTCACAGACTTTAGTCATAATTTCATTCCCTTCTTCCCCTGATAGAATCATAGGGGCTGGAATGGACCTTGAGAGATCATCAGGTCCAAACCCCCTGCCAAAACAGGCTCCCTAGCTCATATTGCACAGATAGGTGTCCAGATGGGTCTTGAATATCTCCAGAGAGGGAGACTCTACCACCTCCCTGGGCAGCCTATTCCAGGCCTCTGTCACCCTCACTGTGTAAAAGTTCTTCTGCATGTTGGTGCGGAACTTCCTATGCTCTAACTTGCAGCCATTGCCCCTTGTCCTGTCTCTACAGACCACTGAAAAGTGGACGGCCATTTCTCCCTGTATCCCATGCTTAAGATATTTATAGACATTAATAAGGTCCCCCCTTAGTCTTTTCAAGGCTGAACAATCCCCAGCTCACCCAACCTTTCCTCATAGGGGAGATGTTCCAGGCCCTTAAGCATCTTCATAGCCCTCCTCTGGAGTCTTTCCAGGAGATCTCTGTCTTTTTTATACCAGGGAGCCCAGAACTGGACACAATACTCTAGGTGGGGCCTGACCAGGGCAGAGTAGAGGGGGAGGATCACCTCCTTCGACCTGCTGGCCACACTCCTCCTGATGCACCCCAGGATCCCATTGGCTCTCTTAGCACACTGCTGGCTCATCGCCAACCTGTCTTCCACCAGGACCCCCAGGTCCTTCTCCACAGAGCTCTTCTCCAGCAGGTCATCCCTCAGCCTTTACTGATTCAAGCGGTTATTCCTTCCCAGGTGCAAGACTTTACACTTGCTTTTATTAAACCTCATCTGGTTTCTCCCTGCCCAGCTTTCCAGCCTGTACAGGTCTCGCTGGATGGCAGCACAGTGTTCCTGTGTGTCAGCCACCCCACCCAGCTTTGTATGGTTGGTGTACTTGCTGAGGGAGGATGCTGCTCCCTCATCAAGGTTGTCAATGACGATATTGAACAGGACTGGATCCAACACTGAGCCCTGGGCAACACTGCTAGTTAGAGGTCTCCAGTCAGATTCTGATCCACTGATCACCACCCACAGAGCTCAGTTCGACATCCAATTCTCAACCAACCTCACTGTCCACTAATCTATCCCATGCTCTCTCAACTTTGCTCTCAGGATATCATGGGAGACAGTAACTCATCAGGAGTGATGGGATCACAGCACAGGAAGGGGCAGGGAGTGGGGAGAGGAGGTTTTCTGTCAGATCTTCCCGAGTTGTTTTCCTTCTTAGCTGGGGAGGTTCATTCCACACTTCCTTCCCCTGCTGCACCATGGGGTCCCATCCGTGAAAGACAATTCTTCAAGGACTTCTCCAGCCTGAGTCCTTTCTGTCAGGGTGTCATCTTTTCACCAATTGCCTTAGTGGGGCTCCCTTCCATGGGGTACTGACCTTTGGGCCCAGACTGCTCCAGTCTGTTCCCCCCAGAGTCACAAGTCCCCCAGTAAACCTGCTGCGGCATGGGTCAGTCTCTCCACAGTCTCTCCGCAGATGGTCTCTGCTCCCCATCCTTATCCATCGGATGCAGGAGGACAGCCTGCTTCACCATGGTCTTCTCCACGGGCTGCAGGGGAATGTCTTTCTCTGACACCTGGAGTGCCTTATTCTTCCCCTCACTCCTTCTTCCCTGGCCTTGGTGTCTGCATGATTTCTTACATCTTCTCACTCCCTTCTCTGGTGGCAAAATACAACTGCCTGCGGGCTTTTTTCTCATATATGGGATTCACAGAGGCGCTGTGACCGTTGCTGATTGGCTCGGCCTAGGTCAGCAGCAGTCTGGCCTTGAATTGACTGATGTTTACTCTCTGGAGCCTGCAGAGAGCTTCTAGCTGCTTCTTGCTGATGCCATCTCTGCAGCCCCTCCTCCCCCCCCCCACCTTCTCTACCAGCACCCGGCTACACAAAACTGTGACACATTAAAACTAGTAAACATGAGGTCCATACAAATAAGATACTTTCCTAAAACAGAAAAAGGGATTCTTGTCTAGTCATAAAAATGGAAGCAAAGTACTATAAGATGAACACACAGACATTAATTAGTCTGCGATGACTCCTGAGCCACAGCATAGACCTGATGTCCAGCTGAAAATCCAGGTGAGAATCCATGTAAAAAATCAGTTTTCTAATGGCCAGCAACAGATTTTGAAGAACTATCAGAATGCGTCAATTGCTTGTCTTCCAAAAATAAAGGGAGAAATTTAACCTAAGTTAGATACACCTAACTTTTTGCTATACTTTTTTTGGATACATCTGACTTTTTACTATAAAAAGAGTAAAGTGGAATATATATTCATGTAAGTATAACTCATCTAAAACTTTGTAGTAATTCATAGTCTAAAGTTAAGATAGACACATGATGGCTCTCCTTTGAATTCAGCAGAAGGGGTGAGATTTACTTTGTAATGTGCGAGGGAACTGTGGCCTAATACAGTTATTTAACTTAATAGCTTGTAATCATTAACCTGAACGTGCTACCAACAAGCCTGCATTTTAATGTTGCCCACTGATTTTGTTCAGGTTCTCACATGTGCCTGTACAACTGTACAACCTCTATATCTGCTGGACCTCAAGCTATTGAGAGTTTAGGTACGCTAGCAGCTATGGCAGTAATTGTAAGGTGTAAAAAATAAGTAGCACTTTCATAGATAGATAGACCGACAGATAATCACAGAATTGAGATTTCAAGGTAGATTGTGCAACTAGAGACCTGGCAATGTGCCCATTGTTTACTTATGTTTTATGACATGCTTAATTGGAAGTACAATCTTTGTAAGGTGCATGTGCCCTTCTTGCATTGTTTTAAAGTTGTATTATCAGCCCAACTGTATTCAACAATTGCAGTTCTAATTGAGCTTGAAGTGAACAAACTCATCTACTGTTTCATTAAAGAATTAACTTTTCCAATTAAAGTTTAGCTTTTTTTAGTCCATTTACATAGACATCATCCTAAAGCAAATAGAAGAACAATTTATCACTGTTACAGCTTTCTGATACATAATCACAATGAGCTTATCTAGTGTCAGAGTTACTGAAATAAAACTGTTATAAGAAAATTGATTAGACAGATTTAAGGGAAAAAAAAGAATTTCAGTATTATTTGTATAATGAGATACTCAATAGTCAAGTTACAAAACAATTTGCAGTCATGAAAATGTTGATCTTTCAACAGCCATTGTCTGTGAAAGTCAAGTGTGTGCATGTAAAGAGTAAATTCTATAACAGAGCACATACCTCTGTGTGCCTCTGTAAAATACTTTAAGACCTCGTGTCTTCTGTATTTATGCTGCTGATAATTAAAAAGTAAATATGGATCACACATTTTTTAGTTATAATTTCCATAATATCTTTGCCTTACCCAATTAAAGAAGAAGTGAAAGTGATGCTAACCATAGAGCTCCCATTAATAAGCCACAAAATGCAAACTGTAGGACACAATTATTACTTTAGTGGGAAAGTTACATAGAAGCTTGCAAGCCTCTAAGCAATACAAAATAAAAGTTTACTCAGTGAGAGGTACTTTATCTTATTTATTCATCTTTGCCACATATGAGAGTGTGAGGTTTAGTAGACAGTGATGAATTTTGGAGAATCCATGTGGGAACAGTGATACTGAGCAGTTCCTGTAGAAATGGTCTGTTATGTAACACTTATCTATCTATCTTTATATTGCCTTATCACAATAATATCTAAATGCCAGAGAATACTCACCTGTATAATGCCCTTGTGAAGTGTCAATAGCCTCATTTTGAAAGTGGATGACATGAGATAGAATTTTATTTTTTTTACTTAGGTAAAATATGGCTGTAAAAACGAATTTTTATTTCACTAGTATTGTTTGTTATAGAACCAGTAGTTCATCTTTCCTTATATAGTTATTTCTAATTAGATATAGATCAAAGCATAAATGAGATACTTGAAAGTGAAGCTTCTGTTTTCAGTTTGTGGAAAGGTTGAATAAAACATTCTTACACCAGGTTCAACAGCTATAACTGTGAATCTACTACAGATCTCGGAAATGTGGCTCTCAATTTTATTAATATGGGTGTTCCAGAACCCTGAGTGCTGGTTCCAGTTCTGGGCCTCTCACGACAAGAGGCACATCAAGGCCCTAGAGAATGTTCAGAGAAGGGCAACCAGGTTGGTCAAGGGGCTGGAGGGCAAATCATATGAGGAGCAGCTGAGGGAGCTGGGGTTGTTTAATCTTGAGAAGAGGAGGCTGAGGGGAGACCTTATCAATGCCTATAATTACCCAAAAGGATAATTAGAGAGGCGGATGATGGTCTCTTCAGCCAAGTGACAGATGATAGGACAAGGGTAAATGGCACAAAGCTGCATCAAGGCAGGTTCAGCTTAGATGTTAGGAAAATATTCTTCACTGAAAGAGTTGTTTGGGTGTGGAACAGGCTGCTGAGGGAGGTGGTTGAGTCCCAGTCCCTAGATGTGTATAAAAAAAAGGTAGATGAGATACTTAAAGAGGTGGTTTAGTAGAGCACAGGTACGGTTGGACTTGAAGACCTTAAAGGTTTTTTCCAACCTAGTCATTCTGTGATTCTGTTCCATTCAATTCCCTTCTTTGGTTCAATTCAACTCCTTTATTGCGTTCCTCAATGTCTAAGTCAGAAATAAGAACTCAGTAAGAATACCTGGAGCTTCTAAAAAGGCTTTCCTGCTTTTTCCCTTCTGAAAAAAATTGAAAATTCTTTCTTGTTCTGAAAAAAGATCTTTATTTTCACTAACACTTCCATATTTGTCTCAGCTTCCCTATATAATACCAGTTTTCCTCCAGGTGTTCTGAATTTGAATACAAAGAAATTTTTTATTGCTCAAAAACAACCCCCAACATTTCAGCTTTTAAAGGTTTCAATAAAACCTGGACATCAAAAATGTCCAGCAATTTCCCAGGAGGTCAATTCTTCCAGTTCCAGATCATAACATTAAAATTCACCTTTGTTTGGACAGCCTTATTTCTCTCAACTGAGTTTTTAAATCCATCATAGATAGGAATAGATGCACAGAATTTTCATCTCACAATTGCATTAGGACCGTATAGGAGAAATCAGAAGTATGCATGATTCAGGATACCTAGCTTATTTTACTGAAAGTTTATCCAAGTAGCTACAAAGGGGTATGATAGTGGAAAATCTATATTGCTTAGGGCTTTTATCTGCCTGCCTCTAATTTCATCATGGCATTGAGATATACTTTGGGAATACCTGCTTCACTTCAGTGAGAACAGATGACTTTTAAAAAGAAACTCAGTATAAGAACTGTACATTTAGGTGAATAAGAGATGAATGCCAGCCTAAATCTGAAGATTACTTTGAGAATGAGTCCCATATACTAGGATGAATAGTCATGTCTATATAAGTAGATGCTGAAATAAAGCTCTCTTGTTCTCAATCTAGGATGGGGAAACAAAACCAAAGAAAACAAAAGGTCAGGGCCAGGTTGGATGGGGCCCTGGGCAACCTTGTGTAGATCCAGGCCTGAGGTTGGTGGCCCTGCCTGTGGCAGGGGGGTTGGAGGTTTATGTTCCCTGGGGTCCCCTCCAACCCTTGCCATTCTATGATTCTATGAAAAGAAAACAAAAAAAACCCACCACCAATAACACAAAATCCCAGAAGTCTAGCAGGTAATTACCACTGATGAAAAAAATTATAATGTGTACAATTTCATGAGGAAAAAAATCCACCCATAATGTCAAAATTCAGTTACTAAGGCCCACAATTATTTAAAAAAACTTTAGAAACTTAACTGAACTCTTTGAAGTTGATCTTTCTATCCCATTCTTCTGTATATTGCTGAAGCTCCTCTTTTAGCATTCATGTTACTATAAGGTCGATAGAGTGAAAAAACATCTTCAGGTGTTAGTCAGACCAGCTAAGCTCTTAAGTCAGTTTCTAGATGAGCCTCTTTCTCTTTCCAGTGACTACAGAGAAAGAGTTAAGTAAACTAGTCACAGATTATAGTGAGATGCTATAAGGGACACAGCCAGGTCAGCTCATCCAAACTGACCAAAGATATTCTATAGCATATGACATCATGCTTATGTCTTTTATCATAGGTGTCTAGAAATCAGATGTTTAGGTCTGAGATAATTCAGAGTTCTTCTCTAGCTACTGTAGAGCAGTGTGCTCTTCTTCAAGGCAATTAATCTTTCAAGGACATCTAAACCAGGTCTGACAAATCAGCTTCTTAACATGCCTTTTTCTTGCCACTGAATAGGAAAAGAGTCTATTTTGACTAGTCCAAAGTAAAAATTATAGCTGTAGGAAATTATATTAAATGAACTGCCCTTCTTTTAGGGGTATAAAACCGTGTGATTATGCAAGATAAATTGCTCCTGGCCCAAATGGAGTTAATTTTCCCCACAGCAGCTCTCACAGCTCTGTATTGGTAGCTAGTAAGGTGTTGGTAACACACCAGCATTTTGGCTACATCTGAGTGGTGCTGGCACTGCCTCTGTTTCTATAATCTAGGGCTGGTGGACTGGGGCTGCACAAGAGATTGTGAAGGGACCCAGCCAGGACAGCTCATCCAAACTGACCAAAGATATTCCATAGCATATGACATCATGCTCATCAATAAAAGCTAAGAGAATGGCGGGGGGTGTGAAAAACATTGCTACTGTGGTGTCCGGCTTCTGAAGAAACTGCTATGCTTACTGAGGCCCCGCTTCCCAGGAAGTGGCTGGACATCACCTGCTGATGGGAAGCATAGAGTTTTTTGGGTTTTTTTCTTTTGCTTCCATGCATGGCTTTGCTTTTATTTACTCAATTGTCTTTATCTTGACAAATCAGTTTTTCATCAGTTCTTATACTGAGTTTCTTTTTCATCTGTTTTTCTCCCCCTGTCCTGCTGAGGAAGAGGAATGATGGAACAGCTTGGTGGGTATCTGGTAGCCAGCCAACACCAACCCACCACAAATGCCACCCAAAATTTTTATCCAGTTCCTTTTTTAAAAGAAGAAAATCTTTCCATTCTCTTCAGTAACTTTCAGTTCTGGCTTCAAAGTATTTATAATGTTATTTATTGATGTGCTTGTTCAGTGCTGACTGCAGATACAGTTGCATGTAATGTGCACAGAGTGCTTGTGTTTTATCTAATAGCTAACACACTTTAAGCTGTTAGGCTGATCCATATAATTGAAATTGAGGAACGTTATTGTTTGTAATGTGGTACTTGTCATTATTTTGATAGCCATTGTAAACAAGATATAAATAAAAGTAAAAAATTACTGAAACATTTATTGCTAGCATTGTTAGATAAAGGGGAAAAGTGATGCATTCACTTTTTATGTGATGAATGAAAAGATATAGTAAAAGCTACATTATTAAGGACAAAGACAGCAACAGGTGAGGCATCTTTTTCTTAGAAAGTTGAATTGACACTGGTGGGAATACAAGATATGGAAATTTATTTTCCAATAACATTTTCAGTCAGTTGTTCTTATTAGATATCTCAGAATCAGAAGGCTGAGCTACAGAAATGTAAGCTTCTGTATTAAAAAATATAGTATATTTTCACTACAAACCTGAAATAAAATCAGTGAAAAAACTTATGTGTGAAAATAATGAGGGCTTTTTTTCTCTATTTTTTTTTTTAAATCTTTCAGTTTCGTGTTGTTCTGCACTTCATATTTTAGCTTGGAACGTCAAGTAAAATGAAAACACTTGACAGTGGCTATTGAAAAGTACAAAAGAATATTTCTGGTCTTCTTATACAGACGGAAACACTTCAGATAATTTAAATAAGTTTTGGAAAAGCAACCATATTTTTGGGTGCTCATTAGAGCTTGGTGAATAATTTATAACAAATAATTTAGTTGATGAATTTTAACTCTCTTCAGCTCACAAATTGTCCATGAACAGATTGTGATTTTCCTAAATTAGCTCATTATTCACAATCATTCAGTGAATAATTCCTGTGAATAATTCTTTCTCTGTAGCAAGTTTGTGGCCATTTGTGGTAAACAGTTAACTTTCAAGCTGTTTTGGTCTTACATAAAAATCCTGTGGAATATTTCTTCTTAACTGAAATTAAATTCTCCGGAATAATGATAATAATTATGATAATTATAAATTCCTATACAATACATGTAATTTACACTCCTAGATTATGTTCAGTGTCCACTGTAACATTTAAGAGATGTTTTGCAAAATTGGGTTAATTTTCTCATACCAAGTGAGACAAACCCTCATATATTCAAAAGATCTTGAGAAGTTTCTGAAAATGTTGCTCCATGTTTTCCTTTTGCTTTGATTCAGTGTTCACCTAGTCATTGTGAGTGGGCTACATCAGACAGAATCATGAAATGTGAAAGCAAAAGGGAGTAATCATGCAGAAGCAATAAAATCTTTTAAATGTTTAAGGGTACTGATGGAATAATTTTACAAGCTCAAGTAATAAATTGTATCAAAGTTTTTGAGTTTGACTTGTCTTTCATAACCTTGATGTTGGATTTTAATATATAAGGCAAATGCATGAAAAACACCATTTAAATTTTGAAAATAGCAATAATTATTTAGCTCTGGATGTGAATCACATCTTTTGGGACTAAAAGAGACGGGACAGATATATGTTTCTGAGTAGCTTAAGTCCTTGTGTTCTCAAATTTTAAAAACATAAAAATGTTTAAATTAAGCATTTAGTTTTATGCTAAATGCATACTACTCTTATGCTAATATTTACTTAACAAGGCCGATGGAAAAACATACTTCCCACTGCATTATTGTTTTGTCTTTCCATCATTCCATTAAATCCCTGTTTAGTTTGAATGCTTTGTTAAAATATAGTCACATATCAATATTTTCTATACAGGGAGAAATGGTGGAATAGTAAGATATATTTTTAAGCAAATCAGCAATTTTATATGCAATGAATGTACAATTTGAATTCTCTAAACAAGCAAGAGGAAACAGTTCCACAGCAGGACGTCTCTTTAAGCAAATAATCAATCAAATCCCCATTCTTTAGCTTCTTTTAAGAGCACTGATACTTTTGAAGCTTCCTTGCTGCTTTTTGTATCAACTTCTTTTTCCCAGATACCAAGAAAAATGATCTTTCTTCAGGTACTAAGAACCTTAATTTGATATATATGTGCCCTGAAAAAATAGTAGAGGTCAGAAGTCTCTGTTTGTCCCTGTGCTTAGGATCTCAAATTGGTTAAATATTTCATTACATGGAAAAGTTTAATAAATGAAACATTCCTAAATGAAAGTTAGCTGTAAAGAAATGACTGTAACATACTGTAACAAATTCCACAACACTGTTCTGACTTTTCCAAGGCTTGATTGCTGAAATTAATTTGACTTTGATTTCAATAAAAATTGCAAGATCAAATCTTGGACTCTAAGTGATATTTTTGTGTACCGTTTGCTTTTCATCTATTGCTATATGCAGAAACATAGAAGTATGGCACACTGTCAGTATAAAAAGGTACATTTTAATTTGCACGCATTTATTTCTCACATCCAGAAAGGCCATGTTGTGCATTGTCTCGTACTAAGTAACTATCACCTACAGGAAACTCATTCAGTGCTGTAACATTCACTGTCACTTCTTATTACCCTCAAGAACTTGTTTTGTTTTCTGTGCAGAACCTCTGCTCTTTACCTCTGAAACTTTCAAGAATTTATTGCTCAAAACTTTCATGAAGTCTTTACCCAAAAAATGTTGGCTGTTTTGGGTTTTTTTTCCTTTTTTATTTTTCTTTTTCTTCCTTTTCTTTTTTCTTTTCTCCCCAGAGAAAACATCAGTAATCCCAGAATCATTGAATCATAGAATCATAGAATGGTAAGGGTAGGAAGGGACCCCAAGGATCATAGAGCTCCAACCCCCCTGCCACAGGCAGGGCCACCAACCTCAGGCCTGGATCTACACAAGGTTGCCCAGGGCCCCATCCAACCTGGCCTTGAACACTTCAAGGGATGGGACATCCACCACCTCTCTGGGCAGCCTGTTCCAGAACCTCACCACTCTTTCTGTAAAAAACTTCCCCCTAATATTCAATCTAAACCTTCCCTCCTTCAGCTTTAAATCATTCCCCCTTGTCCTGCCATTATCTGCCCTTTTAAAAAGTTGATTCCCCTCCTGTTTGTATGGTCCCTTCAGGTACTGGAAGGCTGCAATGAGGTCCCCCTGCAGCCTTCTCTTCTCCAGGCTGAACAAGCCCAGCTCCCTCAGCCTCTCCTTGTAGGGCAGGTGCTCCAGACCTCTAATCATCTCTGTGGCCCTCCTCTGATCCCTCTCCAACAGTTCTACATCTTTCATGTATTGGGGGCCTCAGATCTGGACACAGTACTCTAGGAAGGGCCTCACGAGGGCAGAGTGAAAACCTGAATGACAAAGAGAAATGAGTCATCCATGAGGAGCATAAAGCAATAGTAATAAAATGGACCATTCAGAAATTATTTTAAAAAATTTTCTTAAATTGAATTATCTTGGGTTTAATTATTTTATTTGTTTTAAAGCTGTATTTATGTCCCCTGTTTTCCTAAACTAAAAAATAATGTCTAAATGTTTTTGTGAGATTTCTGCTGTGGGATGTTGTTTTGCACTGATGAGAACCATGAAGTACCAGTTTTCTGTATAGACTATGTCCAAAACAGTGTTCCCCAAAGAATAACAATCCTGTCTACTCATGAATAAGTGTACATCTCGAAAGAAGGGGAATATGGATAGTATTAGGAAAAAACATAGAAAGATAAAAAAAGGAAAAAGACACATCTGTATGGCTTTGTAGAGAGCAAAACATATATATCCACTCAGAAATATGAGCCTATGGAGTCTGCTTACTTTGTAGAGCTATTTCCCTAGCCTGAGTCAAGGCATATATTTTTAAAACATGTACTGAAAGGATGACAGGAAGTCAAAGAGTTTTTAAGTAGTATACTTAAATAAGAATCTACACTCCCTGAAGTCAACAAATATTTCAAACAATGAATGAGTGCATATTCCAGTCTTGTGTCATTGCAAAAAGCGGAAAAGAACCAAATAAGAACATGAAGAAATATTAGTTGTCAGGTTAGTTCTCGGGGCATGGAAATCAATGATTTGTTTTGTGCTTTTGCCTTGAATTTTTTTTTACAGAAATTCTTGCTTTTTACCCATGAATTGGAGTTAGCTGTTGTTATTGACATATCCACAGAAAGCCTGTAATTTAAAAAATGTATATTTGGCAATGAGTTTATATAGGGGAGCTTATGAAATTCAAGGACATTTAAGACAGTTTGCTCATTTTAGGCCATAGAATTTCCAGACATGAAAGGCATAGACATAGGTATATTTGGGGTTGTTTTTCTAGCACAATAGACCTATTTTAATTCCTTTTTCTTCATAAATTTCCATGCCACATAGCATGCAACATACTTTTTCCCAGAAAGTCCTTCATTGTACAGAAAATGTACAGTCTGAGGTAGCCACTGAGTCTTCAGCTTCCAGGTCTTTGGCCTAGTATCAGATTTACTATTAGATACTGACATGGTCTAAAGGCACAGTATATTAGATACCAAGTGCTATCCTCAATTATGGATAGATTCTCTTTTGCTTATAGCAACAGGGATTTTTAAATTTTTTTTAAAAAAATTATATTTTTTCCTAAAACATATATTCACCTTTTCCATGTGCCAGAAGAATATAAGGTAAAAATGAACCATGTCTTTAATATGAAATAATGAAATTATGAGAAGTAAATCCTTCAGTGCATGTGAAATTTAGTAGGATCCAATGAAAAGAAGTCAGTGGAAAGAATGGCTGATTTAATATATTGTGAATCTTTGTAAAAGATTTAATCTTTAGGTTTCATGGCTATAGGAAAAGTTGCTTTCTGGATTGCAGAAAATCCAGTCATCTGTAATTTGATCAACGGGACATGTGAAGTAATGATGTTCTCTAACTAGCTAAGACATGATGTAGTCTGAAATCACAGAATAAAGTCAGGTTTTCAGAATGTATTTTTTCAAGTCACTAACAAAAGCCTAGAGCATCTCCTTTACACCCACTCCAAGGTGATGTTCTGCTGCCAGGATCTTTCTGGAAGCATGTTTTATCAGTCAGGTTTTTATTTTCCTAGCAACAATGTCCAAATAACTATTAAGTCTTATTAACCTGTAAAGAGTACTAATTCCCATTAATAAAAGATTTTCATTTGTGCAGTTGTAGAAGTTTTACTGTATGCAATATTTCTGAGAGCAGTTTTTAGAAAATTTAGTAAAAAAAGTACTTCATTTCATCTTCATTATCTGAATATGTTCGTTAACATTCCTTTGAAATACCTGCTATTGTTGATATCCCAGTGATCCAAAGAATCTTACTAGTGTCAGGATCATTCTACTGACTACACAAAAGAGCAACCTACTACTATTTCTCTTCTCAAAAATCTCTATCTATGAGTAACTAAAGGGGTTTATTTTTCTCAGGTGAACACCTATCCAGTGAGCTAATGTAGCAGAAGACTGTTAGCCAGCTCGTAGCTCTTCCAGTGATTCAGAGAATACCATAGGATGTACATGTCACCACTTGGCACATTCCTCATTTCTCATTAAATCCAAGAAAGAATGTTTGATAAGGGTCAGACAGTCGTGAGCAGGCACACATTTGGTTGCCATCTTTCAGGGCAGGTATCAGAATAACTGTTATCTACTATGAAGTTTGGAAAAATGTGTATGATTATGAACTTCCACTTTGTGTGCAGTATATAAGATCAAAACAAAATCACTGCATTTGTTGTGAATAGCAAGAGTTCTTAATATTCTTCTCATTTATTGCACCCAGGGCCCAGTATTCTGCAAAGAAGGTGATACAAATCACTGACAGATTGCTTTACCTGAGAGAGCAAAGGCGGCAGTCTGAATTCAGCCTTTGTTCATGGAAAGTGAATTATTTTAATATAGACTGAATTGCAGAAGTATGAAGTTTTTAGGGAATTACATAAATACAGTTGGCTTAACTTTGAGTATATTTAGTTTGTTGCACGATGGAAGTATCTGTTTTTTAAAGAGCTGAATTTGCCCACAGTTTCAACACTAATCAGAAGGAAGTTGCAAAAAAAGTTACTGAAAATGTAACTCCCTTTAATCTCCCTACTCTGTCTAAATAATTACAGTTGTTATAATCAGTCCATTTGCTTTTGGCAAAAATTGGGCCTGGATAATACAGCTACAAATACAAACGAAAACCAGAAATCCTTCCTGTCACATCTACCAGTAAAAATGCTTCCGTAAAAATCATCAAAGATACACAAGCATGCACTCCTTTAGAGGAGCCAAATGAAATTTAGGAAATGCATTACACACATGTATGTCTTTCTATCTTCTTCATGAAAGAATTACATTTCATAAAGTTTTACTCATAGCAGCTTTGGTTTATTCCATGTAGTATTTCTCATATTTCTTTCTGTCAAGAAAGAACTGTAGCACAGTCTTCTGAAAAAATCTTACACAATATTTGACTATAATATCCTAATGTGTTATATAGGATGACTGCTTATAAAACTTGTAAGAGTATAATATAGTGATAAAGGATTTATTTATAATTTAGGTTCCTTTTGGAGTCTGTGTAATCAACAATATTCTCACATATCTACAATAAAGCCTCTTTATGTAATTGATTTTAGGAAGCTAACTCTTCCATGTTGCTTTGAGTGCTATAAGCATTGAAAAAAGAATGAAAGCAGTAATTTCCTACTAGTTGTGCTCTCTGCTTTTACCCAAGAATTAAAATGCAGTTTAACCTACTGTCGAGATTTTAACTAATGGCATGGCTTTTTTTGTTGTTTCTTCTGGCTTAACTGAGCTTTCATTTCCATGCTGTTTAAATAATTCAAGTTACATTCTGGGATTAGTTTGGGAAAAATCAGCAGATCAGCTCTGGAAAGTTAAAAAAAAAAAAGTTACATTATTTTTACATTATTTTTACCTTTCCCATTTAGGCTACAGGCATTGACATGCATGTGCAAGATCAAGAGCCACTTCTGTGAGCCATTACACCTATGTGTCTTCTGGCAAGCATGAGTATGAGAGGAGGGCTCTAGGTATTCTCGTGTACAGCTGAAGTGCCATAGCAGAGAAAATGCCTATATAAGATAGTTTGCTTTCTCACCTCTATTTCACCCCATCTTAAATTGTCGCAGTTTTGCAAGGTTGGGTGCTGGAAAAGAACAGGGGGTGCAGAAAATGTCTGCTATGAGGAGCTGCTGGAATTCTCTGGAGCTCCAGAATGTAAACAATCCAAGGTCAGAAGCAATGTTTGACTAAGCCAATAAGAGATAGTCATAGCACCTCTGAGAATCACATATAGTAGAAAACAACCCAGAAGCAGCTGCATTTTGCCACCAGAGAAGAGAGTGAAAAGATATAACAAGCTGTGCAGACACCATGGCTAGGGAGGGTGGAGGAGGAGGCACCCCAGGTGCCAGAGAGGTAGATGCCCTTGCAGCCCATGGAAAAACCCCATGGAAAAGGCCGAGACCCCACCTGCAGCCCGTGGAGGGGCTCCACACTGGATGGAGCAGGTGGAGACATAGAGAAGACACTGTGACCCTTATGTTGAAGCAAGCAGCTGCCAGCACTTGCAGCCTACAGAGATGAGCGAGAGAGAGAGAATTGCACTGAAACAGGTTTGTTGGGAGGAGGCTGGTGACCCCGTGGAGGATTGGGACTGAGAGACATTGTAATTTATCGCTGCCCACCATAGCAGGGATCCAGGCGGAGCAGCTGATGAGATTTACGTTGGAGAAAAGTTCGTGGAGGACTGTCTCTTGTGGGACCCCATGGCACAGCAAGGGGAGGGTGTGTGGAATGAATGCCACCCCCCCCCGGCCGTGAAGGAAGCTAACTTGCAAGGAACTGACCAAAGTCTCCCAGTCCCTACCCCCCTGTGCTGTGATTGGGGGGAGGAAGGGAGTGAAATCATGGCTAAAGGGAAGTCTGCTAAGAAGGGAGTGTGAGGGGAGGCAGAGGTGTTTTAAGATCTGGAAAAGGAAAACAGCTCATGAAGAAGTAACCGAGAACCCTATTATTGTTCCTAGTCCCTGCCCTCCCTGTACTGCGAGTGGGGGGGGATGAAGGGAGTGAAATCACGGCTAAAGGGAAGTCTGCTTAGAATGGAGGGGTGGGGGGAAGGTGCTACCGAGAACTCCATTTTTCCCAGTCCCTGCCATACATGCACTGTGAACGGGAGGGAAGAAGGGAGCGAGAGTCTGATTAAAGTCTGCTAAGAAGGGAGTGGTGGAGGGAACGTATTTTAAGATCTGATTGCATTTGGTTTAAGTTTTGGTCACACTCCTAACTCCGTTTTTTCCTTTGTTCTTTTCAGTGTAGCGTAATAAATTAGAATAGTTCTTTCCTGCACTGTGTTGAGTCTGTTTTCGTCCATGTCATTGCTGATAAAATGATCTCTCCTTGTCCTTATCTTGAGTCCTAAGCCTCTTAATATATATTTTCTCCCCTGTCCAAATTAAGGGGAGTAATAGACTGGCTTTGATGGGCATCTGGCCTCCAGCCAGGGCTAAACCACCACATACACTCTGGCCAATTTGGCCATTAGTTTACTCTTTCAATGAGTTTGAAGGAGTTTGCATGGAAATGCTTATAGACAGGCTAAGGAGGATTGAAACATGAAATGTTACCAAGGAAAGAATAATACAATTTTATTTGAGATGGCAGAATTCATCCGATGGCATACATAACCATCTCAGTCTTAGTAAGTAATGAATTCACTTTGTGTGTCTGTGTAGAACTTCCTCCCTTCGTGTTCCTTCTATTTGGTAAATCAACTTTCTCTTGAATAAAAAACCCTGATGATCTGCTTTCAGCAAAGCACTCCACAGAGATGGATGGATGGAAATAAGTAAAATCTTTATGAAACATTGAAATGTTTAAGCTGATTATATTTTTTTCAATGTTTGAAATGCAACACCATTTTCCTTTCTTGTGATTATTTTCCTCTTTCCCAAAGGAATCAAAAGCTCTGTGATTTATATGCATTCTTTTTTTTTTAACTTTTTCTCCTTTTTAGCACAGAGTAAGTCATAATAAATGATATTTAGAACTCATTACTCCCATATCAGTAGCCAGAATTGCTATTCTTAAAATGTTTAACATTTCTACAGTCTTGGAAAATTACAAAGCTGCAAACAGAAAATTAAAAAAAAAAAAATCCAACAAATGTATTTGCAGATTATAATTTCTATTGCATTGAATGAGTGAAAGAAATAAAGAGAAAAGGAATTAAACAAAGATTTGTTGAGATGTGATTTTTCCTTTGTCACCATTCAAATATGCGAGGTTTACAAGTAGCTTTAACTTCTCCAAATTAAGTTAAGAGCTAATTCCATTTTGCTGAACTAATCATTACACGGATAGAAATGATTGGAGGTTTGCTTATTAGGTTGGATTACAGTGCTAAAACTAATTAAACCAAAGTTTCAGACTGGTTTGTTTTTAAGAAGGACAAAAAGCCAGATTTTTTTTTTTTATGGTTTGTTTTGAATGGAAGTGAGGAAATAAGACGCCTCATTGTGCCTGAATAAAATGCTTTAGAAGGAAAGTTTTTGGTATCTACATTAATAGTCCTCATAATATTTAATTGATATACTCTACGTAAACCCTTCTCATTCTGTGATAAGCAACCTTACTTTTGTAAAACCTCCTTTCCTACAATACTTATCTATCTTGTTCTTCTCCAGTGAGTAGTAATTTTTTCTAATGACCATCAGTTTCAGAGTAAGAACATCATTCATTTTGCATAGGGCACTGAAGAACTATCAAATCGTAATGATTTTCAGTCATTGCAGACCTGGGCGAGATTCAAGCCTACTGACTCAGTGATGAAAGCCCCTGAATACTATTAGCAATTCCCTGAACTGCTCAGTTCCCATTAAATAAATGCACAATGTATTTGTCATTAGGACTCCTATCTTCTCATTCTAATTCTCCGTATTAGAAGCTGTTGGTCTAAAAATAAAAATGTATTTGCATCCATCAGGTATTTTTTTTTCTCAAGTTGCAATGTTACATTAATATATCCACAGTTATGGTCAGTTAAGTTTTCTACTGCAAATGAGTGGTTGGAGGATTCCTATCTTCATTATTTTGTTCTAAATTCTAAGCTGTTTCAAGGTGCGATAATAATTTTATGAGAAAATATTTTGCAAAAATAAAATAAAAACATAAACAAAAAAAGTATTTTTAACATGATCCCATAAGAATAGATAGCTAATGGTCCAAGCTAATTACAATCAAGGGTTACCTGACATTTCTTTTCTGAGCTTCATAATTCAAAAATATACTTTAACAGTTTTAATTAACAGAAGTTGTTAGCCAGATGCATTGTTTTGTAAAAAAAACCAAAACCAAAACAAACAAAAAAAAACCCCACAAACTTTTAAAGATCTTAATTATTTAAACCATTGTTTAATGACCATATAAACACAAAATAATTATCTAGTTATTTTTCCATGTAATCTTAAAGCCTTATTACGGAACCCGAAAGCAAGTTATAAGGTAATTGCTCTTGAACTACTTGATAACTTCAGGTATAATTGCAAAGTAATTTGCAATATATGTAATTACAGTGGGCCATATGTTCCTATGTCTTGTATTCTGCACAATGTGGAACTGTGTCACGAAAGTGACTCAGAATACGTAAAACAGGGTGTAAGTATTAATGTCAAAGTACCTTGAAAAGAAATTTGAGCGCAGTCTACAGTACTTTTACTGCTAAGCAACAGAAGCCATTGCCATTGGAGAGGTGGGAGGAGCCATCTAGGAAGCATTTTGTACCATATGTCTACTTCACAATCCACTGAAGAAATGTCAGAAGAACATTGCAAGTTAATATTGCCTGAGACAGTGATAACTTACAATGTACTGACAACACAGATTGCAGATGGCCAAATTACCACTACAAACACCTTCTGGCACCTGACAGCTCACCAGATGCTGGTGGGTGTCATTTGCTACTTAATCATGTACCTGAGGAGAGATTATGGAGTTCCTATCCAGAATCCTGTGGTATGCATGTTGGTAAACAATAGATGGTTCTTCATCGAGGAATTCAACACAATGTTAGGATAAATAGTGTCATGTATGTGTGTAGATAGTTTGATGAACTACCTCTACTGCCTTACAGAGCAAATGTGAGACTGGCTAAACTGATTGCTTTATAATGGTAACCTTAATAACAATAAAGTTGGAGAAAGCTCGAAGTATTGAATTACACATTTATAAAGTTGCAGAATAACAAATCAAAAGCTTTTCCCTCATTAGTTTCTGGAAATATCCTTACATTCTCCATATAGAAATAGTCATAACGTATTTGCATGAGGTCATGTAATTGGGGTTGTTTGTCAGATTTAGACTTTTAATATAAGCAAATTCTGACTACTGAATAAACATTTTTCTGGAAATCTCTGAGAGAGCATGTTTCAAAATATCCTGGGAATTATACATGTGTTTGCTTTTCCCTTTCTATTTTAATATATTATCCAAGCTTTCAAAATTATTTTAATCCTGTCTCTCAGTTGTGAGTTTATTCAAGAGTTTGCCTGCCTTTAGCCATAAAAAAAAAAAAAAAGCTTTTCAGACTTCATAGAAACCAAATCACATAGCAACAGATCACCAAGGTTTTCATGAGCTTTAGTGCTTTCAATATGTACTCCCTTCTGAGTTTATTTTATAGGTATTTACATAGACTATTTAAATACACGGCTTAAAAGGCTTCAGAATTATTATCTGGTTTCCAGGGTAAAAATAACACATAATGAACTCTGAGAATTTAGTCATATATATTTTTGTGGTTCACAGATTCTTCTTCCTTTTCCTACTCAAAATTTCTAAATGACTACTGTACTCTTCCCATACACATACCATTGAATACAATCAATGGAAATCTGGGATCCCAGAATCAATGCTTGGTTTGCCGGCAGACTAGAAATTTGGAACAAAAGGTTTATATGTAGTAAAGGATATATGACCTGTATTTAGATTAATAGAATATTAGTATGGTTTACTATACACCAGGACAGCTTGAAAGGTGCAAAAAAGCAGGAAGAAGGATCAAGTCATAGCGAAATGCAAAAAAAGAAATAAAGTTGTCATTGTGGTAGACATGATGGAACCTCTATCTGGACAACAGATATTCAATTTATAGAGCAACTGGGAACTTGAAGAAAAGAAAAAAAAAGAAGAAAGGAAGGTATGAGAGTGGTAATAAAACCAGGAGAAAAAAAACCCCACATCCTTATCTCTAAACTGGAGAGATGTGGATTTGATGGGTGAACCATCCAGTGGATAAGAAACTGGTTAACAGACCATAGCCAAAGGGTGGTGGTCAATGGGTCGATGTCCAGGTGGAGGCCAGTGACAAGCGGTGTCCCCCAGGGGTCTGTCTTGGGACCTGTTCTCTTTAACATCTTTATCAATGACATCGATGATGGAATTGAGTGCACCCTCAGCAAGTTTGCAGATGACATCAAGCTGAGTGGTGTGGTTGACACCCTAGAAGGAAAGGAAGCCATCCAGAGGGATCCTGACAGGCTGGAAAGATGGGCCCGGTTGAACCTAATGAGGTTCAACACTGCCAAGTGTAAGGTCTTGCACTTGGGCCAGAAGAATCCCAGACATAGATACAGACTGGGAGAAGAGCTTCTTGAGAGTAGCCCTGCTGAGAAGGCCCTCACTGTCATGATGTATGAGAAACTTAACATGAGCCAGCAGTGTGCTCTTGCAGCTCGCAAGGCCAATGGTATCCTGGGCTCCATCAGAAGAGGGGTGGCCAGCAGGAAAAGGGAGGGGATTGTCCCTCTCTACTCTGCCCTCATGAGGCCCCACCTGGAGTACTGTGTCCAGATCTGGGGCCCCCAATATAAGAAAGATGTGGAACTGTTGGAGAGGGTTCAGAGGAGGGCCATAGAGATGATTAGAGTGCTGGAGCACCAGTCCTATAAGGAGAGGCTGACGGAGCTGGGCTTGTTCAGTCTGGAGAAGAGAAGGCTGCAGGGGGACCTCATGGCATCCTTCCATTGCCTGAAGGGAGCATACAAGCAGGAGGGGAATCAGCTTTTTAAAAGGGCAGATAATGGCAGGAAAAGGGGGGATGGATTAAAGCTGAAGGAGGGAAGGTTTAGATTGGATATTAGGGGGAAGTTTTTTACAGAAAGAGTGGTGAGGTTCTGGAACAGGCTGCCCAGAGAGGTGGTGGATGCCCCATCCCTTGAAGTGTTCAAGGCCAGGTTGGATGGGGCCCTGGGCAACCTTGTGTAGATCCAGGCCTGAGGTTGGTGGCCCTGCCTGTGGCAGGGGGGTTGGAGCTCTATGATCCTTGGGGTCCCTTCCAACCCTTACCATTCTATGATTCTATGAAAAAGGTGCTGGTCTATTAACAGAAAGAAACCACACAGAATCTGAGAAAGAGCACCGGAATTCAGACTCCACTCCAGTTACTCACAAGATTCAAATAACTTTCCTTAATTGCAGATTTTTACGTTTAAACACAACCTAATAAGGAAACCTCCAATCATTTTTAACCCTACAGTTAGTATAACCTACTGGGGTTTTTTTGTAAGAAAATCATACACCTAGTGACTAGTAACCTGGTGTCACTGTATTTGCTCTTTAGAGCACCACTTTAAGATGGCATAGTGATATATTTGCATTGTGAAAATGTACTTACCTAGATATTTTTGTCTACTGGACTAGCAAACTGAATGGTAAGTGTACTGAAAGTGTTCCTTTCATCAGCTAGTTTGCTTATTAGGTGATAAGTTATCTCCCAGTCCAGTCAGTCAGAGTTGGCCCAGCTGGTGACTGGTGACCTTTCGCACAATCGACTGCCCAGGTTACTGAGGTGTAACAGCACTTGATCGATGTGTATCAAAAGGTAGCACAAATTTACTGGCAATATAAATCATTTATGGGAAGTAGATTATGCTTTATCGTAGGGAAGGGCACACAATACAAATGTGATTAAAAATCACATATAGAATTCAAAGATATAATCTGAAGTAATGAGCTGGAGACAAAATTGAGAGGACATTGTAGTTGATCATGGAACTAATTCAGGTTGTGTCCAAATCTTACGTACTTCTTGCAGTTCTTGTTAGTCTCTCTTTAGTCCCTTTAGAACTTAAAGAACAAAATGCAGCAAGGATTACTTTGTCTATGAGAGCCTCTTTGAAGCAACAACTGATATTAGAATTGCTCATCTTGCAAAGGACATGAAGAGTAGAGCTGATCTAATCAAGAATGGCACTGAGAAGTTGAATTGGAAATGATCATTCTGAATTTCTGATAGCTGCAGAACTAGGGATACTATGAGGAAATTTTAGTCAGAATGGTTAGATACATTTCCACAGTTCCACATGCATTAAAGTTGCAAAGTTTACTTTCCAAATAAATAAAAAATATCCCTGAGTTCTATAGAGAATCAGACAAATTGATGAAAGATCATTCTACAGATAACTATTACACATTAACATCCAGATGAAACTTTGAGCTCAATAAGTTGCTACATCACTGATTACGGAAAGTGAGGAGGGGGAAAGAGTTATTTAATACTTACCCTGCTCCTTTTACCCTTTCCCTAACCATCTGTTATAAGCTGCTGCTGGAGATGATATACTTCACTAGAATGGCCTTCAGCCTCATCTAGTACAGCTGCTTCTATTCTTTTGTATTTATATACATGGTTGGTGTTGAATAATGAGCAACAAGGGGGCAAATATACAGTACAATGAGCAGATGTCGAGATTTAACTGAATGGTCATGAACTGTTACCAGAATCACAGTTTCTAGGGCCTATGAGTCTATTGTATGGAGTTAGGAAACCGACATCACTTTTTCGCAAAATCTGTACTGCTGTTACAAACTAGTATAGTATGATGATGATGTGTAAAAATGTCTTCCCATGGCATGATAAATGTTTGAGTTCTTTAAGTTATTCATGCTAGATGTTTTTGCAGTTTTATGTTTGGCCACATAATAGTTTACCAAAAACTTGTGGGTCAGGTTTTTGTTTGGTTTGATTTGGTTTTTAAAAAAAAAATTAATTATTATTATGTGGGACAATCTAATGTATAGTAATTAAAATTATTCTATACTAATGTCTAAGAATAATATTTTCTAAAATTTTTTTCTAGGTCAGTAAATATTACATTATATCTTTTCTTTCATTAGTAATGCACTGAAATAATAGAAGAAGTAATTTCTTATATTGGTATCAGTGATTCCCTTTTTATACTCTGTAAAACTGGACACACAAGATAATGCATTTTCATAAGCTACATTTGAAACCAATTTTAAACAAGTTTGTGCTAAGCTTTTTTAAAGAATTTGTCCAGGACAAGACAGAGAACCTTCACAGAATCACAGAAAGGCTGAGGTTGGAAAAGACCTCTGGAGACACCCTAGTCCACTATTCAAGCAGAGCCACCTACAGCTAAGTGCCTAAGACCGCATCCATATAGCTTTTCACTATCTCTAAGGATGGAGACTCCATGTCTCCTGGAAAACCTATGCCAGCACTCAGTCACAAAAAGACAAAAAATCTTTCCTGGTGCTCAGAGAAAATCTGTGCTTCACTTTGTGCCCATTGCCTCTGGTCCTGTCAGTGATCACCACTGAAAAGAGCCTGTCTATATCTTCTTTGCATCCTCTCTTCAGGTATTTATAGACACTGATATCCTTTTGAACCTTTTCCTCTCCAGGCTGAACAGTTCCACTCTTCTCAGCTTTTCCTTGTCTATGAGGTACTCTTGTCCCTTCATCATCCAGGTGGCCTTTGTGGGACTCCTGACAGTATTTCCATGTCTGTTCTGTTCATAGGAGCCCAGAATGGGATACAGCGCTCCAGGTGTGTCTTCATCAATTCCGGATAAAACAAAAAGATCACTTTCCTCAACTTGCCAGCAATAGTTTGGCTAATGCAGCCCTGGAGATTATTAGTCTTCTTTTCAGCAAGACACATTACTGGGTTGTGTTCAATTTGATGTCCACCAAGACTCACAGGTTATTTTGTGACAAACCACTTTCCAGCTGGTCATCCCCCCACATGCACTGGTGCCTTAGGTAGTTCCTTCCCAGGTGCTGGAGTTTACATTTCCATTTGTTTAGCTTTGTGAAGTTCCTCTCAGCCCATTCCTCCAGCCTCTTGAGGTCCTTCTGAACAACAGCAAAATCCTCTGGCTCATCAACTACTTCACCCAATAACTAAGGTTTACTCTGCCCCATTATGCAAGTCATTAAAGATGCAAAACAGGACTGTAGCTACTATTGATCCCTAGGGTATGCCACTAGTCACTGTCCTCCACCTTGAACTTCCCACCATTGATCATTACCATCTGGGTCCAGCAATTTAACTGGTTTTCAGTCCACCTCATTGTTTGCTCATCCAGCCCATACACCATCAACTACTCGTATGGGAGACAATATCAGAAGCCTTACAAAAGTCCAAATAAACAATATCCACTGCTTTTCCCTCATATACCAAGTCTGCCAAACTTGTTTGCAGGTTACAGTACCAGCTGCAGAAATGAGCCACTTATAGAAGGATTAAAAAGACAGTTGGCTATTACAACTGATTTCCTTTTCCTGGCACTTTCTTGAAACTTACGAGCAGTTAGTGGTTAGGTCTTATGGATTCTTTATTGTGCCAAATTATCCAGCTTTAGAAGGTCAGAGTTTAAAAGCTCTAGTTTCTCTGCAGGACAAAACTGACAGGTTTCACAGCTCTGTGGTGAACCTTCAGAGACTTTGCTGCTCTGTTCAGCTGACGCCATACCCTGCATTCTTTCACTGCAGTAGAGCTCTGAGTACTACTATATTTGCTCTAACTCCCTCAGTGAAAACCAGTAAAAACAGTTAACATTAAACCCATCATTTTTACTCAACTAGCAATCTTCTAATTACAATATAAATTATCATTAGGCCTACTGCCACATCTTGCTGATTAAATTCCATTTCTTTCTTCTGCGTTCCTTTCCACATATTCAAATATATTTCCTCTTTTTTTTTTTTTCTCACTGAATTAAATAAAGGATCAAACAAATAAGTTAATATATTTAAAGACAGAAATAAGTGTATCTTTAGGTTGGAGGTAACCTCTTAATGTCATCTAGTCCAACTTCCCCTGTTCAAAGAACAAGCAGTTACAGCAAGATATCTGGGACCAGGTCCAATTTGGGGTTTGACTGTGTCCAAGGCTGGAGACAGTAAAACCTCTTTATGCAACCTGTTCCAGTGTTTTATTATGTTTAGATGGAATTTTGTGTGTTTTCATTTGTGTCCATTGAATGAATCCTGTAAATAAGCGTTAATAAGAAGGGTCCAACTCCATCTCCTCCCTTCAGGTATTTATATATACCAATGAGATCTCCTTTAACCTTCTCCAGGTTGATGACTTGCAGCTCTTTTTGCCTTTCCTCATATGCAAGATGCTCGAGTCCCTGAATCAGTTTTGTTGGAGCATGACTTTGTCCATTAATTTTAAATATTTCATGTAGTGGGAGCCCAGAACTGAACCCAGCCCTTCAGCTGAAGCCTCGCCAGTACTGAACAGAGGGGAATCACTTTCCTCAAACTGCTGGCAACACTCCCAATGCAGCCCAGGAGGTCGTTGTCATTTGATTGTTTGCTGTGAGGGTTAATTGCTGACTCATAGTAAGCTTACTGCCCACTAAACTTCTTCTTGGCAAAGTTGCTTTCCAGACAGTTGCCCACCTGTATATACTGCTGCATGGGTGTGATGGGTTGTTTCGGGTTGGATGTCAGATGCCCACCAAAGCAGCTCTGTCACTCCCCCTCCTCAGCTGCACAGTAGAGAGAAAAGTATAATGAAAGGTCAAGATAAGGACAGGGAGAGATCACTCACCAATTACCCTCATAGGCAAAACAGTCTTAACTTGGGGAAAATGAATTTAACTTATTACCCAAGCAAATCAATATGCTAATGAGAAATAAACCAAAAGCTTAACAATTAATATTTTTTTTGGAGCCACCTCTCCCTTCTCAACTTTCTTCCTGAATTATTTACCTCCTCCCCATTTGTCATTAACCTGTGCAATTGTGGTCAGTATCACACATTGTGGTATATCACACATTGTCTCAGCTGCTGCTTCTTCCTCAGGGGGAGGAGGACACACACTCTTCCCCTGCTCCAGCATGGGGTCCCTCCCATGTGACACAGTCCTCCACCAACTTGTTCAATGTCAGTCCTTCCCTTGAGCTGCATCTCTTCATGAACTGCTCCAGTGTGGGTCCCTTCATGGGATACAGACTTCAGGACCAGAATGCTCCAGTGAGGGTTCCCCCATGGGGTCACAAGTTCTGTCAGCAAACCTGTTTCAGTGTGGGCTCCTCCTCCATGTGGCCATAGGTTCAGCCAAGAGCCTTTTTCACCATGGGCTTCCTATAGGGTCAGAGCTTTCTTTAGGTGTCTTCAACTGTTCTGGCTTGGCACCCTTCATGGGTTGCAGATGGATATCTTCACTGTTGTAGTTTTGTGGTCAAATCACCACATTCACCATCAGTATCCATGGGCTGCAGAGGGAAAACGTGTCTCAATAGGGACTTCTTTACAGATTTCAGGGTAATCTATGCTTCAGCATCTGTACCACCTCCTTCCCCTCCTTTTACACTGACCTGGATGTCTCCAGAGTTTTTTCTCTCATATATTCTCACTTCTCTCTTCTGACTACAGTTGCTCTTCCCCAGAAGTTTTTTTTTTCCCCTTCTTAACTGTGGTATCCTAGAGGTGCTACAACCATCCCTAATGGGCTTGTCCTTGGCCAACAGTTGGTCTATCTTGGGCCCAGTCATTCATTTTGTTCATGATCTCACTTTCCACTTATCTAAACCTTACTTTGTCAGTTTGTGTATGATGATGCTGTGCAAACCAGTGACAAAGGCTTTTCTGAAATCAAGGTAAACAATATCTGCTCCTCTGCTTTCATTCACCTAGCTATTCATATCATTACAGAACTCTATGAAATTGGTCAAGCATAAATTTTGTCTTCATAAATCAATGTTAATTGTTCCCAGTTACCTTCTTCTCTTTTATGTGCTTGCAAAAGCTTTCCAGGAGTTTTTCTTCCGTCATCTTCCCAGGAACTGAGGTGAGATTGACTGGTTTGTAACAAGCCAAATCTTCCTTCTACCCTTATTGAGTAAAGGAATTATATTTTTTTTTCTAGTCTTCAGGTATCTCTCCCTGTCACTATGACCATCCAAAGGTATCCAAGAGTAGCCTTCCAATGATATCAAGAAGATCGCATCCGGCCCCATTGACTTATGTACGTCCAGTCTCTTTAAGTGCTCCCTTACTTGGTCATCCTCTGATGACAATAAATCTTCAAATTTGTTATAGTAGGAACAGGACAGACAAATCTGTACAATCATGTAATGTTTACAACTCCTTTCTACTAACCAATGCATATGGATCCTACCGCTACTTTTGGTTATATGATAGAACTTTTGAATCCTTTTTATTATATTGATCTATCCTCCCCCTCTACTCTGCCCTGGTCAGGCCCCACCCGGAGTATTGTGTCCAGTTCTGGGCTCCCTGGTATAAAAAAGACAGGGATCTCCTGGAAAGACTCCAGAGGAGGGCTATGAAGATGTGTAAGGGCCTGGAACATCTCCCCTATGAGGAAAGGCTGAGTGAGCTGGGGATTGTTCAGCCTTGAGAAGACTTAGGGGGGACCTTATTAATGTTTATAAATATTTTAAGTATGGGATGCAGGGGGAAAGGGCCAGCCCCTTTTCAGTGGTCTGTGGAGACAGGACAAGGGGCAATGGCTGCAAGTTAGAGTACAGGAAGTTCTGCACCAACATGCAGAAGAACTTTTACACAGTGAGGGTGACAGAGGCCTGGAATAGGCTGCTCAGGGAGGTGGTAGAGTCTCCCTCTCTGGAGATATTCAAGACCCATCTGGACGCCTATCTGTGCAATATGAGATAGGGAGCCTGCTTTGGCAGGGGAGTTGGACCCGATGATCTCTCGAGGTCCCTTCCAACCCTTCCGATTCTATGATTTTATGATCCTATGATTCTATGATCTGAAGGTGATATTTTGTAAGGTTATTTTCATAATGACTTTTCATCTTCCAAAGAATGCCTATGTCTAAATTAACACCCTTGGAAGTCTAGCAGCTATTTGGATATTATCTAAATGTAAAGTGTTATAAAGAGGCTGAAGCAAACATTTTATAAAGCAGAAAATGCATAATGTCAGAAAGTGACTAAGATCACGATCAGCCTAGTAGTGAAAAGAATGTTAGGGGAGAACAATCAGGCTCTTAAACAAGTGTTCAAAGTGATCAAAGCTCCTTTATTTGGATTCTTTATCTAACACAGTATGTTACTTCGGTGTGCATTTGTGTTGAAAAAAATAACAAAAACAAACAAAAAACCCAAACACCCAAGCAAAAGAAAAAAAAAAAATTCATCTTCTAGCTTTGTTAGCTTACTAAACTGATACAGCCTGAGTGCTGTCTCACACTCAGATGAAGTAGACCTCACCAGGTCCTGGATTTCTCTCATAAAATGATATAAAAAGACTTTGATGCTTAAAAAATTCGGAGACTTCTAAAGAAAACATTATTAAAAAAACAACCAAACAACCAAACAAACAAAACCCAACAAACTTTCCATTACCTGGAATAAAAATTTTATTGTATTATAATATGGTACAGTTGCATTGTGGAAACTACAGTTATTTATAAAATTTCATTGTCTCACATACTAACTAAAATTTATAGTCTTATGTCAAAAAAAATGGGATCCACCCAAGGGGACTGAGAGAGCTGGCAGATATGCTTGCCAAACCCCTTTCCATCATATATCAGCAATCCTGGCAGACTGGGGAAATTCCACTCAACTGGAGGCTGGTAGATGTTACACCCATACACAAGAAGAGTCAAAAAGAAGATCCGGGGAACTACAGGCAAGTCAGTCTTACCTCAGTCCCGGGGAAGATCATGGAGAGGGTCATCTTGGACATCATGCAGCACGTGTGTGATGGCCAGGGCATCAGGCCTAGTCTACATGGGTTTACAAAAGGTAGATCCTGGCAAACTAACCTGATTGCCTTTTGTGACAAGGTGACACGCTTAATGGACAAGGGGAAGGCTGTGGATGTGGTCTACCTGGACTTCAGTAAAGCCTTTGACACCATTCCTCACAGCATTCTGATTGAGAAACTGGCTGCCACTGGCCTGGACAGGTAGACCCTCAGCTGGGTTAAAAACTGGCTGGATATCCGGGCCCAAAGGGTGGTGGTAAATGCAAAAAAATCCAACTGGAGGCCAGTCACAAGTGGCATCCCCCAGGGCTTAGTCATGGGTCCAGTTTTGTTCAACATCTTTTATCAATGACCTCGATGAAGGGATTGAATGTTCCCCCAGTAAGTTTGCAGATGACACTAAACTGAGAGGAAGTGTTGATCTGCCTGAGGGTAGGAAGGCTCTTCAGAGGGATCTGAACAGACTGTATGGATGGACTGAGACCAATGGGATGAGGTTTAATAATGCCAAGTGTAGAGTGCTGCTCATGGGACATAACAACCCCATGGAGCGCTACTGGCTTGGGGGAAACTGGCTGGAGAGCTGTCAGGCAGAAAAGGACCTGGGGTGTTGGTTGACTGCAGGCTGAATATGAGCCAACAGTGTGCCCAGGAAGCCAAGAAAGCCAATGGCTTGTATCAAAGATAGTGTAGCCAGTAGGTCTAGGGAAGCAATTGTGCTCCTGTACTCTGCATTGGTGAGGCCTCACCTCGAGTACTGTGTCCAGTTCTGGGCTCCTCAACATAAGAAGGACATTGATGTCCTTGAATGAATCCAGAGAAGGCAATGAGGCTGGTGAAGGGGCTGGAGGGCAAATCATATGAGAAGCAGCTGAGGTAGCTGGGGATGTTTATCCTGGAGAAGAGGAAGCCGAGGGAAGACCTTATCACCACTTTACAACTACCTGAAAGGAGGTTGTACAGAGGTGGACGATGGTCTCTTCAGCCAGGTGACAGGAGATAGGATAAGGGGAAATGGCAAGAAACTGCTCCAGGGCAGGTTTAGATTAGATATTAGAAAAAAAAAAAATCTGAAAGAGTTGTTGGGGCCTGAAACAAGCTGCCCAGGAAGGGGGTTGAGTCACCTTCTCTGGATGTGTAGATGAAGTACTTAGGGATATGGTTTAGCATAAGACGGAATGGTTGGACTTGATAATCTTAAAGGCCTTTTCCAACCTTGTGATGCTGAGATTCTGAGATTCTGTGAAATTTAGAAAATACTTTTGAACTTTATTATTTTTTGAATGAAAGCTGACTACTACTAGATTGAATGCCCTACTGACTACTACACAGTTCATTTTCATGTGCATTCCTTTGAAAGTCAAAAGGCATGAGGAAGATTGTGATGATCATATATCAACTGCAAAAAACAGAATTCTTTTTCAAATTTACAATCTTTTTTTTTCTTTTCAGGATAAACAAGGCAAAAAGGAAAGCAGCTTGATTTTTCGATTCCATGCTATATTTATTTTAAAACAGCTATTTCCAATGTAAGCTAAGCAAATAATCTCTTTAAGACCAGAAGCTATATCAAATAATAAAATCTATATTTTAGTGTACTATCTTTACTCTTGGAAGACTCAAATTGAAGTCCTCCTCAGTGTGTAATGGGAGCATTAAACTCTGTGAGGCCTGAGATCTTTTAGAAATGTCTCTGAATCCTAGCTTGTAATTTTTCTAAGGAAGAATCTCACTTAGGGGGGATTCATTTGGACTTGATTTATAAGGTAGTGTGATGACAGAGGCTTGACAGAAAGATGAGTTAAGAAGTTAAGCCATTAGTTTCAAATTTCATCCTTGTCACTCCTTACTCTAAAGAGCAGCTTTCACTTTCTAAAATGTACTTTTTGCAGATTAATTCCATTTAGCTTTTTTCTTTAGTTTGTCACTTCATACACAAGACATGAAAATATTAACCTCTGAACAGATCTTTCTCTGCTATGGCCTGTATACACTCTCTTTTTCTTTTCAACCTATCTACATCTGTATCTCGTACTTACATATGCTTTGTGATAAATCCTGGAAAACAAAGCCTTGCAAGGGGAAAAGTCAAAATACAGTGTCCCTGAAAAAGTCTACCTCAACTGAAAAAATACTGCTTGATGCAAAATAAGAGGAGTAAGTCTTTCAGCATTTGGAATCCATTCTTAACACATATTAACAGCTAATCCTCAATGGGTGTTTACAGATCTCTTAATCTCTATAGAGGGATTTCCCTTTACTTTCCCACAACAGGAGAGGTTTAGGAATTTAAGTACTAGAATGGACTAATAATTGTTTGACCTTACTTTCCCTTTAGCAATTGTATGCTCTTTTGTTTAGCTTAAGGTGGCATACATGAGCTGAGTAAATTTCATCTTTTTTTCAGAAATTTATTGTAGCCAAGAACTATTAATGCTTTAGTATTTAAAAGTAACTGCTTCAGTCTATACCTAGAGGTCCATGTAAAAGCGCCTGGATTTTCTAGAGGTCTCTCATCAGCATTCCCTTTTGGACTCATGCTTATGCGCTTAATATCCTGGTGGGGGGGGAGTCAACATCTTTAAGGGTAGGTATATATAAATCATTTTTAAAGATTAGATAAAATAGATCAGATACAAGGTTACCAAATGCAAAATCATAAACCTCATAACATGAAGGATAAAACATAGCAACAATATTAAAAAAAAAACCCCTTTAATACAAACTCTCCCTTATACTGACATTGCCAGGGTTTTTAAATGGAAATATTGTAAAAGCCAATGTAAGCAGGAAAAGAAAAATATTAAATTCTTCTTAGGTCAGGTTTTCTGCCATTCTATTTCTGATACATCAATCAGAAATACATAAACAGAAATATTTAGTCACACCTTAGGAATGGTTTATGAAGAATCCCAGCAGGAATGACTGTGCAAAACACAACCTGATGGGACTGAGTTGTGCTGCAGTCCATGGAGATGTCCTAGAATGATATTCAGTGCTGGGACCAGGTGTTCCAAGTAGCAGGACACCCAATTCAGACTGATCTCTACAGCCCCTGATTTTAGTTTTCAACTTGCGTCTCATCTATTTTATCATATAACTGGCATCAAGGATTTAAAAGAAAACCCAACAAAACAAACAGATTTAGGATATGAGATCTCTATGGTTAATGGAACTCAAGATCTGTGAGAAAAAGGAGGCTGCTTCATTTGCACCTTCTTCCTATTCCTCACGCAGCTGATTACATTCCTTTCAAAACAGTACTTTTGTAATATTCCATATATCTTATCCGGCCATCTTACGTAGCATTTCAGAAAAACTAAACCTTAGTCCTGCCTAAAACCAGGCATAACTCAACAACCCAAGTAAGCCATGTGCTTCAACAGAAGCTACACAAGAAAGTTGCTTAAAGGTTCTCTTTGTCCTGTGGAAAATGGAGGAATGGAGGATACCAATGTTCACCTATCAAGTGCAGTAGTCTTTACTTTCCTATGGACTCCTGTATTTTTAAACTTCTAAATGCACCTTGAAGTGTGGTCTTTAGTTTCTATGTCTTAGTTTCTCCTGTGCAATCTGGGATGAGGATATTTTCATGGATGAATAATACAATGAAGATTCAGAGGTGTTAAGACAATATGGTAATGGCATGGTTGAAGATTGTGCTATCAACTCTGTTATTTTGACCTTGTAGAAGAGGCAGGAGTGTCACACTGGGTTGATGGTGCACAATTGTATATTAATAATAAATTTTTGTCTCATATTTTCACTCCCTCTGAAAGGCTTCCATTTAGGAGATCTAAACAACTTCATGTTGCTAGTGTTCCTCTTAATATATTAACAAGATCAGATCTTGAAGAGCATTAAAAAAAATAATATTAAAATTCACCACTCTTCATTTTTTAATGAATTCACTTTGACTAATTTTGAATCCCTGTGGTGTGTGCTTTCCATGTGTATTTTTGCAAATAGGTTAACAGGAAGACATATCCAGTTAAACAGTTAATTTTCAAGCACAATTTTACAATATATACAGAAATTCACAAATTCACAATTGTTCAAACAGGAAGCAATCATACATTGGCTATAAATATTTCACTTATCTGGTAAGGGAACAGAATACATATGATATGAAGTACTGAGATGATCTGATAGATGTAGAGCACTTCACAAAAATATTGTAGTACACCTCCCACAGAGCTCAGTACTCCAGAGGATTTTGAAAAATTGGTAAAATATTATGTGAGATACCATTTACTTCTTCTGGAATAGAAGCATATATAATTTTTGATTCTTTTTAACAGAGAGACCCTGAATATCAAGGTGATGTCAATAGCTCTTACATTTATTTTAAGGCCTCTTTGCAATTCAGAGTAATAGAAAATGACAACAGTATAAATGAGATTTGGATAACAGCATAGAAAGCTTAAGTGAGTTCCTGAGTCCTGGAAAGGGCTCAGGTGTGTTATACATTGAGAATGTGTAAAATATACATTTATGACCCAATAAGACCTGCAAGCAAAATTATTTCTAGTTTATTCAAAGTGCATAATACTCAGTTTTTGCTTATTCCAAGTGTGTTTAGTAAACACAAGTCACTTGTGAATGATATGTTCTAAAATCAAATTTAAGGGTAAACTTAATTATGTCCACAGATGGTGAAGCATAATTGATGACAGTATGTCGATGTAAACTGGAACTAGCTGTGTCTAAAAACATATCATCACTATCAACAACAGAACAACATTATGAATATTTTAAATGACTTCTTTATAAAAAGGATGTGCTGGCTAATTCTGGTTGCCTCCATACATGACCTAGTGTATGTCAACTATTTTTCTTTATGTGAGTTTCTTTTTAATTCATTAGTACACATCCTGTTTTTTATTATTGTTGCAAAGAATCAACGGGAAATATTTTGGTAGGAAAAGTAAAATACATTGACTACACTTTTCATGAAACAATAATTGGGGCACTGCCACCTGAATTTCACAGGAATTAAGCAAGAAAAATTAAGAACATAACCTTTCTGCATGATTTACCATCACCAACAGTGAAATTCTTTGTTGGTATTATTTTATTTGATAGCAGACAGTTTTCATTTACATAAGACAGAGCAAATTTAATAGTAGAAGAGCATATGTATGTCCAAGGGGAAGGAAGAATATTTGTATATTATATGACCACAGTCCTTACAGGTGAAATTGCATTTTCGCGTGTTGAACATTATGTATGTTTACCCGGCTACATGTTTCCCAAGAAACTCTCCCTGTGTTGTTCATTTATTGTAAAGCTGTGAAACTTGGAAAGCTTTGTTTGGGTTTGTTTTTTTCTTTTAAATATAGATTTATTTTCTTATGATGAATGTATTTAAACATTTGACTGAAGACTGGTAGAAATCTACACTCATTCTTAGGTAGCCTTCTGTATGACTGGTGAGGGTATGGGCGTGGCCTAGGATACTTGTCAAGAAACTTTAGTGTCAGTCTATTATAATTCTCTAGGGATATCATTAGGGTGCTATATATTATTAATCTGAGATATTTCTTGTGAGAAACAAGTAGCCATTTACCATATTTGTACAAACTGCCTTTTATTTCAGAAAAATCAGAGGGAAATGGAACTTGTTCCCATAAATCTTTATAAATCTGATGTTTTGTGGGCACATCTTCTCATATAAGTAACTGAAGAAAGCAGTGATTTCCTCTGCAAGGAGTCCACATAAGGGATGTCCATAGTAGTGGCACAGACTCAAAAATATGAAATATGAGAAACTTAAAAGGATATACTCTTATCTTTGAAAATCTATCTATATCCACCAGTTCTCCCTGGGCCAGCTTCTAATTGGACCTGTTGCCAATACAAAAGATGTTTGTTGCTATTAATGTGTTAGTGCTTTGGTGCTGTGCAGCTCTGAAGCAGCTGTTGCTGTTCCCAGGTGGACAGTACAGTACATGATACAGAAAATGTTGGTACGGAAGTGTTGTTTGCAAGTTGCCATTGCCCTTGCAAATTGTTAGAAAGAGCTGATTACCATAGTAGCCACCTCGTTTTCCTGCATTTCCTATTGCTGATGACTTACTTTCCCTGAGAATGAAACGGTAAAATTGTTGGTGGATTCTCTGGCATACGTCAAGGCTTCTGTAATGACCTCCTCAAAATGCAGAAGATAGAGTGAGACTAGTCTGTAGTGTTAATACATAAGTATACTTAGGGAAAGAATGTTTTAATTTAAGCAGATTTTATGCTTTTTTTTTTCTACTTTTTTTTCTTTGTTTTTAATTTCTAATAGTATGCTTTTACTTATGTTATATTTGTTTCCTGACAGAGGAAAATTTAGGTTTCAGGAAGCAATTACAAACACTCAGGTAGAAAGAGGTTAACAGAAAAGTGGAACAACTTTACAACTCTGAATACCTGCAGAATCAAAAAAAAAAAAGAGGAAAAGAAAAAATTTGAGAACTCTTAGAAAAACATTGAAGAAAGCATTCCACTACGAGAATAAATTTAATAGGCTAGTGTAATTGGCTAGTGTAATTTCCTCTGGAGGAAGCATGTCCAATGGATGCTGTAATCATTGAAGCATATCCATGAGACTTCTTTTTTTTAAATGGATTTTTTCTAGGGCTGCAAAACAGAAGATCAAAGCAGCTATCTCATATCTTCTACCTGTGTTATACTACAACTATATCAGCTGTAATTAAAGAACCCAAAAAACCCAACAAACTGAATAGTGTTAATTTAACATCTGTTATAAAATCTATGTTTAAAACAAAGACATCACAACATAAAATATCTAAGTCCGCTTTTATTACCCTACATTCCCCATTTAAAGGATGTTATAATTTGATGATAATCTTTGTCAGAAGTAGAGACCTAAGACTTGATCTAAGGTTCAGATGAAAACTAGTTTTCAAATGTTTACAGATGTACTGTGTTTACGTGTGAAGGTTTGGGTTCTGAGGGGAGCTGGATAGGTGGCCTTTGTGAGAAGAGACCAAAAGCTGCCTATATGTCTGACACAGCCCTCTCCAAAACAGACCTGCTGCTGGTCAAAGCTGAGCTGGTGGCACTTCTGTGATAACATATTTAAGTAGACGTAAAATGCTGCTCGGCAGCTGTGAGAGAGGAATGAAGACAATGTGAGAGAAACAATCCCACAGACAGGAAGGGGAAGAAGAAGGGAGGAGGTGCTCCAGGTACCAGAGCAGATACTATTTCCCTACAACCTTTGGGGAAGACTGTGGTGACTCAGGTTGTCCCCTGTAGCCCATGGAAGACAGTGGTGGAGCAGGTATCCACACTACAGCTTCTGGAAGATCCCACACCAGAGAAAGTGGAGATGCTCTGAAGGAAGCTGTAAACCACGGAGATGCCACAAAACAACAAGCTCCTGGCAGGACCTGTGAACCATCTCCTTTCCATTACCACATTGGAGCAGATTTTCTGGCAGGACTTGTGGCCTTGTGGGGATGGGTATCCCATGAAGAAGTCTGTTCCTGAACAACCGTACCCCATGGAAAGGACCCATGCTGCATCCTGGGAGATGACCTCACACTGGAACGGTGGAAGAGTGTGAGAAAGGAGTGGCAGAGATAAAGTGTTATGAACTGATTGTGGTGTCCCTTTCCCATCTCCTTTGCGCCACTTGAGGAGGAGAACACAGGTGAGTAAGGAACAAAACTTTAAAAATTAGTTTAGCGAGACGGGTGGGGAGTGTGGAGATGGTAGTTTTAGGGTTGTCTCTGTTTTCTCACCATCATACTGTATTTTTCATTGGCAATAAATTACATGAATCATTCACAAATTGAGCCTTTCTTCCCTGTGAGGGCAATGAGTAAGCAGTCACCCTGTTGTATCTCAGCCCACAAGCTTTCTCATTTTATTTTCTCTCCCTGTCCTGTTGAGGAAGGGGAGATAGAGAGTGGCTTGGTGGATATATGGCAGCCAGACAAGTTTAACCCATCATAATGGATCATGTTTTGAAAGCAATTTGTCTGATTTGAAATATATGATCAAAAGGTCCATTTGCTGCAGCTTTAGTTCTCCGTCTCATTGCAAATTCATGTCACATATATATTGGGATTGGCTGAGTTATCTTCTGGAGATTTTTAGAACTCTACTGTCTTTAGAGAGCACATATGGTGATGAGCTTAGACTAGACCCTCTTTTTAAATGATTGAAGTTGAAAGGAAAATTTGCTGAGTCTTTCAGATTCTTTTTTAGAAGTTAATAAAATTGGTTTTAAATGCCTCCTATCTGTTAGGGTCCTATTGGATATTTTTCTAAAACACTGTCTACCGGAGGGTGCAATAGCGTTTTATTCTGTCAAATCTCTTCTTTTGCCTGACAGCCACGGGTGCATGGATGATCAGAAAGCCTGAGATGGGGATTCAGCAAGGACTAGCTTAGCAAGGATCAATTCAAACAGTTTAGGGAAGTGAATTTCATCCTTATGTATGAGACATCGCATCCAACATTCATGATAAGGATTTGAAGTAAGAAGTCCAGCTTATTCTGTCTATCCTGACTACTTCTGAATGTTCATTCAGCAACATGAGCTCACCTGGGAAAGGCATTATCTTTACTGCTGACATGTGGAAAGTTAAACACTCCATACGTTGTGTGCTTCAGCCAAGGCATGAGGGACAAGGTTGCCCACTGGAGTTAGTATAGGATTAGGAGTTCCTGCCTTCAAATTCCAGCTCTCTTAAAGGCTTGATTTGTGTCCTGCAATGACATGCTTAGCACTGTCAGTTTCTCCATAATAAAATTCTCTGTAAAGGATAGTTACATTATTTTTCTCTTCCCAAGACTGATTTGAGGGCTTATCACTTGTAATTTTCAAAGCATTCTGAAATTAAAAATCTATACTTTGTGTATAGAAGCATGACTGCTTAAACTATTAATAGCACAGCATTCCTTTGTTACGAATTCACTAATAGACAATCATCTACTCTGAGGTGACTGCCAGGATACCATAAGAAATGTTCATTACTAGATTCACATACAGAGATAAATGCAAGTAATTCTACATCATTTTTTTCAGTAGATTTAAGCAACTGATGCTTAAAAGTATAAGTGTATCAAGAATGTTCTTGATGAATGGTTAGTTGTGACACAGTGTAAAAATTGTTGGTAATGTGGGAACTTCAATAGATTTCTTAAAGATATCCAAAATTTAATGAATTTTCTAAGATTCTGTTGCATGACTATAAATAATTGCAGGTTCCGAAGTATACATTGTTATTTTTGGCATCCAAGATTGCAAAATTTCTTTTATAATTGCCATTGACTTTGGCAGTCCTGCTGAGTTGATTACAAAATTTACAAAATTTTGAGAAGTAACAAAAGCTTTCACCCTCTGATTGATAGACATTGGTTCTAAAGACCTGGAAATCATTACTTACTAGGGTAACTTTGTTAGAAAAATTTATTATTCATTGATAACCTAAACTAATCCCTTAGAAATATACTGAGGGAAAAAAAAAACAAAACAACCCCCCTCCCCCAGAATTCCTATTAATTAGACTATAGATTTCTTATACCCACTTAAAGACATGACAAAATTTGCAGTTTATCTTGTGTGACCTGGAGTCAAATTACTTGCATGTATACAGAGGGAAATGGACAGTATTTTAACCAATTGTACTGTCCCATCTTTTCTGGCAGACACATCCTGTTTTTTCTGGTTCAGCTATTACTGTTCTATTCTGGGTTCATGTCTGCCCTTAATGTTCAATGCAAAAGCTAATTATTGTGCTAAGCAGCTTTTCTAAAGGCTTTGCTTTTGCATCTTTGATGCTTCATGAACAGAATGGCGAATTAAAACATAGATAAATGATCCAAAATTGAAAACAATTGTTCTACTTATCATTTAATAATAAACACAAGACTTTTTTTAAGAGAACATATATATTCAATGACATTTACAAGTCTGCTATTCTACAACTCATGCATCACCTCCTCACAGATTTTTTTTTTTTGCACTAATAGCTACATAATGAGTCTGTTTAGGATACATCGTACTAAATGGTTCTAATCTATATAGGTTCTTATACCACACTCATCACCATAGTATCTGAGCGCCTTCCAGTAGTGCATTAACCAATGTGAGCAACATCTGTCGCATATTTTGTTCTCTCACCATTTCCCCAGGGGGAGAACTGTGTGCAGTGGAGTGTTTTGTTTTGGATTTTTTAATTTTATTTTTTTTTAAGCAGTCCATGACTTCGGGGTTATTTAGTCCACAGAGGGTCACACAGATGAAGTAAATATTTTTGTGAGTCAGAGAATGGTCACAGTAAAATGTAAACAGAGATGAAACACTTGTCTTAAACTGAGGTGTTGAAATGAATGTCCCAAACATTCAAATGTATCTAATGACAATTTTTCACCTGAACATACCCAAATCTTCTTTCTGCAGAGTCACATTAAGCAATTTTACCACATCTTATGCCTATCAGGTGGGTGCAACCTAATATATTAGACTAAGCAAACCACAATATACACCTGGAGCTTTTGTATTTCACACCTGAGAGCTGATCGAGACGTTTTACTTGTTTCTTGTCGAAAAATAACTTGTAATTAACTTAGGCAGCTAGCTCAGATTGTATTGCAAAGGTAGTGGCCTAAGTCAGAACCACTCTGACAGAGTAGTTTATGCTGCTTTCCATTCACGACCACATATAAACTTAACTATTGGCTTTCTCATTTGAAGACAATAAACGTAAAGCAGATGCCTGCAAGCAAGCATGTGTTTAAGTACTCTCTTGTTTCCATGAATCAGGGCATAAAGACAGTAAAAGGCCTATTTACATCCTTTATCCCATTTCTTAGTCCATGTGCAGTTCACATATGGTTCCCTCATGGCAGATTTGATAGGATTTTTTTTTCTTTTTCAGTTATTTGAAGTGGTTCAAAGTAAGGTTCAGTTCCTTCTTCAGAGCACAATTGCAAAGCATAGCCAAACTTAGCTGCCTGGCTGTTCCCTCTGAGTTGATTCTTACTTTTCTTGGTGTCTTCTTAGTTTCTGTCTGTGACAAAGCAACAAATTCTTAAGACAATAAATTAGTTTTCCATTTCAGGCAGGGAGGGAGGTTTAAATTGAGGAGACATGTGGATGCATAAATTAGGAGACTAAGCTCTTGACAGTCATTCAGTGTTGTGAGAAGACAGGCAGGGCACGAGTTACCCTCAGTGCAGTGTCTTTCCAAGGTCTAATCAGGGCATCAAAGAGAGCGAGTACATTCTTTGAATGAGTAAGAATTTTTCAGAACTGCCTTCTCATACAATCTGTCTACCTCTTTATTCTGAGTGATAGAAGCATTCTTCCCCTTATGTATTTCACTGTTTTCTGAAAAAAAAAATTGTTTATTCCATCCCTTTTCCTTGGCTAATCTGAGACATTTTTTGCAGATGGCTTTCTCACTACCACGTTCCCTGTTTAAGTGTTCTGGAATCAAACATCTGACTCTTTTCCTAGGGGCTATTGTGCCTTTGTGCTTTGTAAACCATAGAAGGGCAGAACAAAGGGCAGATAAGGCTTTCAGTGTCATGCTTATTTGAAAAGATACTTGGCAAATTTCTGGACATGCATACAGCAGATTAGAAGAGTGAAGAAAATAGTCTTTTGAATCTAATGATTATTTAAGATGTGCTCCATTGTACATACTAATAAAGCATCATTGTTTGTATTAGTTTAAGTAAAATTTATGGCATCACTGATATTTATCAGCATGATACTGCTATGGAAATTTAGCTAATAAGAAAAATAATGAACCCCTGTGCAGTTTCAAATTGCTTAGTAGAAAGCATGTATTGTAAAATTTCAAATTTGTTTTCAAGGGAGATAATGTAAAATGTGCAAAATATTTTCTATCCTGATTCACATTTATATGCTTTAGTTATGTGTGTTGGAAAGGCTGGACTCATTAATGTCACTTAAACAGGAATAAAAGCAAATAAAATAATTAATTTAAATGTTGATAATCAAAATAAAGGATTAATTACAGCCAGTAAAGTCCTACCAGCAAACCTGCTCCAGTCACAGGTCCTTCCAGAAGTTTGCTCCACTGGGGGCTTCCCATGCGATCACAGTCTCTTCCAGGTGTCTCCACCTGTTCTGGTATGAGTGGAATCTCTGATCCCCATCATCCTCCATGGGCTGCAGGGAGACAGCCTGCTTCACGGTGGTTTTCACTACAAACTGCAGGGGAAACTCTGCTCCAGCACCTGGAGCACCTTCTCCTCCTTGACTGGCTTTGGTGTCTGAAAAGTTTTTTCTCACATCTTACTCCTCTCTCTGGCTGCAAAAACTGATACTTCTTTTTTTTTTTCTTTCCAAATATGTTTTTGCACATATGCTACCACCGTTGCTGATTGTCTCAGCCTTGGTCAGTGGCAGGTCCATTTTGGAGCCAGCAGGCATTTGCTCTGTAGGATCTAAGGAAAGCTTCTAGAAGCTTCTCACAGAAGCCATCCCTCTAGTTTCTCATCTATGAAAACCTTGTCACACAAACCAAAAATAAATAGGGTAATTACAGATATCAAATAGTGCCAACAAGCACTGGATACCAACAAAATCCAGGAATGAATTAGTAATGTTCAGGGAGTTGTCTACTTGTCATTTATTTCTACTAGTCAAAACCAAACAGAATTACCACTATTTTCTACTGCAGGTGTAAATGTAAATTTCAAATGAAATCCAGTTTAATTTAAACTGTCCAGGATTGCATTGTGATATACTGTGAAGTGCTGGAATAAAAGATTTAATTGGAATATTCCATAAGTGTCAAAGGAAACTGTCAGCTTTCCAAGATGAACACCTATAAAAAGTGGAAAAAAGCCACTTTTCTCTCAAGAAAAAGTGAGAATTCTGACAAGCACCATTAGATGTACTATATATGTATGTGAAGGAAGGGACACAGAAGAGGGAAATAGAAGAGAGAGAAATTCAACATTCAAGAGAGATGAATTTCAACAAAAGCAAGTGTAAAGTCTTGCACCTGGGGAGGAACAACCACATCTATCAGTACAGGCTGGGGGTTGACCTGCTGGAGAAGAGCTCTGTGGAGAAGGACCTGGGGGTCCTGGTCGATGACAGGTGGGCTATGAGCCAGCAGTGTGCCCTGCTGGCTAAGAGAGCCAATGGGATCCTGGGGTGCATCAGGAGGAGTGTGGCCAGCAGGTCGAAGGAGGTGATCCTTCCCCTCTACTCTGCGCTGGTCAAGCCCCACCTGGAGTATTGTGTCCAGTTCTGGGCTCCCTGGTATAAAAAGGACAGGGATCTCCTGGAGAGAGTGCAGAGAAGGGCTAAGAAGATGATTAAGGGCCTGGAACATCTAACCTATGAGGAAAGGCTGTGAGAGCTGGGGCTGTTCAGACTGGAGAAAAGAAGACTAAGGGGGGACCTAATCATTGTTTATAAATATCTTAAGTATGGGGAGCAGGGGGAATTGGCCAGCCCCTTCTCTTTGGTCTGTGGAGACAGGACAAGGGGCAATGGCTGCAAATTGGAGCACAGGAAGTTCCGCACCAACATGTGGAGGAAATTTTTTACAGTGAGGGTGACAGAGTACTGGAATAGGCTACCCAGGGAGGTGCTGGAGTCACCTTCTCTGGAGATATTCAAGACTCATCTGGACGCCTGTCTGTGCAGTATGAGCTAGGGAGCCTGCTTTGGCAGAGGGGTTGGACCCGATGATCTCTTGAGGTCCCTTCCAACCCCTACAATTCTGTGATTCTGTGAAATTCAATTTTTTGTCCTTACCTATGACTGCCTCTTGTTAATTTTTTTATCAGTCGTCACCTTAACTTAAATGTTAGAATTTTATTAAAAAGCACTAGGTTTATGATGATCAGAGAGACTTAACAGTTGGTGAAAACAGCATTAAAATTGTCTTAGCTCCTTGATTATGCTTAATCAAGATTCAAACTCAATTGTGATCTGCTGTGTTTTCACTGAGAGTTGGTATGGTGTGAGGAAAGTGTTCCTGATGACATGCTATCACAATAATCATCACTGTTATTATAACAGGGAAAATGTTTTATGATGGAACAATGCTCTGTCAAAAATACCAATTCATCAAAGATTTCACAGGAATATTGTGGTCTTGTTTAATTTTAATGGAGAAGTGAGTTTCTGGTTTCTGGTGTTTGTTTGTTTTTTAATTAGATGTGTCCTGCAATATTTATAGTGTAACACAGTTCAAAACTAGTATTATAACTTAATAGACAGAGTGGTGAAACTCAAATCAGCTGAGGGGTTTTTTCCAATCCTATCAAAATATAAGAAATTCATACTAGGAAATGTTAGCATATATATTTACTTCATACTTTTACCTTAAAGTTATTGCAATTTGGCTTACTTCAGAAGTTTCTCAATAGTTTGTGTCCTGGTTTCAGCCAGTGAATTGGAATTGAAAGCAGCCAAGTGGTATGCCACGATTGACATTGCCAATGCCTTCTTCTCAATCCCACTGGCGCCAGAGTGCAGGCCACAATTCGCTTTCACCTGGAGAGGTACACAATATATGTGGAATCGTCTGCCCCAGGGGTGGAAACACAGTCCCACCATCTGCCATGGACTAGTCCAGACCACTTTGGAAAAGGGTGAAGCACCAGAGCATTTACAGTACATTGACGACATCATTGTATGGGGCGACACAGCAGAAGAAGTGTTTAAAAAAGGAGAAAAGATAATTCAAATCCTCTTAAAGGCTGGCCTTGCCATAAAACAAAGTAAAGTCAAGGGTCCTGCACAAGAGATCCAGTTTTTAGGAATAAAATGGCAGGATGGACGTCGTCAGATCCCCATGGACATTATCAATAAAATAGCAGCCATGTCTCCACCAAACAATAAAAAGGAAACACAGGCTTTCTTGGGTGTTATAGGGTTTTGGCGAATGCATGTGCCAAACTACAGTTTTATTGTGAGCCCACTCTACCATGTGACTCGAAAGAAGAATGACTTCCAATGGGGCCCTGAGCAGCAGCAAGCCTTTGAGCAGATTAAACGTGAGATAGTCCACGCAGTAGCCCTTGGTCCTGTCCGGACAGGGACAGATATTAAAAACGTGCTCTACACTGCAGCGGGGGAGAATGGCCCTACTTGGAGTCTCTGGCAGAAAGCACAAGGGGAGACTCGGGGTCGACCGCTGGGGTTTTGGAGTCGGGGCTACAAAGGATCAGAGGCCAATTACACTCCAACAGAAAAAGAAATATTGGCCGCCTATGAAGGAGTTCGAGCTGCTTCAGAGGTGATTGGAACTGAAGCCCAGCTCCTCATGGCACCTCGACTGCCAGTGCTGGGCTGGATGTTCAAAGGGAAGGTCCCTTCTACGCATCACGCCACTGATGCTACATGGAGCAAGTGGGTTGCATTAATTACACAGCGAGCTCGAATAGGAAATCCCAATCGCCCCGGAATCGTGGAAGTAATCACAGACTGGCCAGAAGGCAAAGATTTTGGAATGTCACCAGAGGATGAGGAGGTAACACGTGCTGAAGAAGCCCCACCTTACAACACACTGCCAGAAAATGAGAAGCAATATGCTCTCTTCACCGATGGTTCCTGTCGCCTTTTGGGAAAGAATCGCATGTGGAAAGCTGCTGTATGGAGTCCAACAAGACGAGTAGCAGAAGCTACTGAAGGAAAAGGTGAATCAAGCCAGTTCGCTGAGGTTAAGGCTATTCAGTTAGCCCTGGACATTGCTGAAAGGGAGAAGTGGCCAATGCTCTAGCTCTATACTGATTCATGGATGGTGGCCAATGCCCTGTGGGGGTGGCTGCAGCAATGGAAGAAGAACAACTGGCAGCGGAGAGGCAAACCCATATGGGCTGCTGATCTATGGCAAGACGTTGCTGCTCGGGTAGAGAAGCTTGTCGTAAAGGTACGTCATGTTGACGCCCATGTACCTAAGAGTCGGGCCACGGAAGAACATCAAAACAAGCATCAGGTGGATAAGGCCGCTAGGATTGGAGCAGCTCAGGTAGATCTAGACTGGCAACGTAAGGGTGAGGTATTCATAGCTTGATGGGCTCACGATACTTCAGGTCATCAGGGGAGAGATGCGACATATAGATGGGCACGCGATCGAGGGGTGGATTTGACCATGGATGCTATTGCACAAGTCATCCATGAATGTGAGACATGTGCTGTAATTAAACAAGCCAAGCGGTTAAAGCCCCTTTGGTATGGAGGGCGGTGGATGAAATATAAATATGGGGAGGCCTGGCAGATTGATTACATCACTCTCCCACAAACCCGCCAGGGAAAGCATTATGTACTTACAATGGTGGAGGCAACAACTGGCTGGCTAGAGACATACCCTGTGCCACATGATACTGCCCGGAATACAATCCTGGGCCTTGAAAGGCAAATCCTGTGGCGACATGGTACCCCTGAAAGAATTGAATCTGACAACGGGACTCACTTCTGGAACACCCTAATAGACACCTGGGCCAAAGAGCATGGCATTGAGTGGGTGTACCATATTCCGTACCATGCACCAGCTTCTGGGAAAATTGAGCGATATAATGGACTTTTAAAAGCTACACTGAGAGCAATGGGGGGTGGAACATTCAAGCATTGGGACACACACCTAGCCGAAGCCACCTGGTTAGTCAACTCTAGAGGATCTTCCAATCGGGATGGCCCTGTCCAAACAAAGTTTCCACATACTGTAGACGGAAATAGAGTCCCAGTAGTGCATCTGAAGAGCATACTGGGAAAGACAGTTTGGATCATCCCTGCTTCAGGCAAAGGCAAACCCATATCTGGAGTTGTTTTTGCACAAGGACCTGGTTGTACCTGGTGGGTAATGCAGAGAGATGGAGAAGTGCGATGTGTACCTCAACGGGATTTGATTTTGGGGGAGAATAACCAATATAATTACTAAGTAGAAATTGTAGTATAATGACTGTTGAATAACTTGTTGTTGTATATTCATTACTGCCATAATTATAATTGTTATATGTTGTATAAAAGATTTTGTTGAGTTTGGTTATGACGTAAATGGCATGGAATGAGGGGTGGATGATGTCCTGGTTTCAGCCAGTGGCTTCAGCCAGGAAGTGGTTAACCTGCTGGGCTCGGGACAAATGACTCAGATTGGCCAATAGGATCATTCCATGCCAGTTACATCATGCCGAGTATAAAAAGCAGGGGGTGTTGCAGTGTTTGCGCGGGAAGAGCAGGGACCGGGAGGGTGCGTGCTCTCGGCTCCGGGCTTTGTTTTACTCGCGGCGCGAGCTCGGGTCTTTGTGTTGCGGCTGGGGTTTGCGCGGGCTGCGGCGCAGTGTCCGTTACGGGGAGTGCGCAATCTGAACTGCTCATCTCGGCAAAAGGTTGTATTGTTTATTGTCATCTGTTCTTCCCCTGTTATTTCCAGTAAAAAATACCCTTATCCCAACCTGCGGCGTTCTGGTGTTTTGGTTTTCTCCCCCCCGCTCCGGGGGAAATCTGAACGCGTGGTCCCCGGCTCCGGTGAAACCACAACAGTTTTATTAACTCAATCATGGGTAAAGAATAACAATCTAAATGTTCAGTACATCGTACAATAAGAAAATATAATTATTTCTTGCTATTTGTTTAGATATGCCATGAAAATACATGAAATATTTACTTTTCTACCCTCAATACTATCTAAGGTGGTTTCCAAAGGTTCTGATCTATCTATTATTTGCAATTATGCTGAAGAAGATAATTGAGAAAAAGAGATAAGATGACCTGCCAGACTGTTACTCATTCCGGGTAAATTAAAAAAAAAAAAAAAGACATAGACAATGCGCCTAATACATGTCTTCTTATTTACATAATAAAATCTTTTAATATGTATTTGTACACTGAATAATGAGGCTTTATATTATACTTACATTAAACTGTAATAACTTTTTTCTAACACTAACTAAAAGAGCATGATAATTATATTGACTACAATACTGTATTTAATTATTTATTTTTTAAAGATTTGGTCTAGTCAATTGTAGAGACCAGGAAGTATTTTCCTTTTTCATCTCGGCAAATTCGCCTCTATTTTGGTTTCAGTTACTGATATTGTTCTGTTTGATGATTTTGCAAAATATACATTTAGTTTTTCTCAGGAATCTTTCACAGATAAATAGAGTCACTCAGTAATGTACTTCCACATTTTTAATGGCAGTCAGAACTCCTTACAATTCATTTTAGGTATTGATCCCTAAAGTTAATTATTAATTGCTTCTAAATGTCATGCAAGTATTTATCTATATACTGTATTACAGATTAATTAAAGGGGAGGCTACCTGCTTGTCCTGGGTTCAGCCCAGCAGCAGGCTATGTTAGCTCTGAGAGTATTCCATACCAATGGCATCATGATCAGGCAGGCTGCCCCCCACCTGCAGGGGCGACTCCGGACCCAGGCACGGGAGGTTCCGGTCTGGGCAGGCACAGTGCCAGTTCCAGGGGCGACTCCGGACCCATCAGAAACTGCTCCGGGCACGGGAAGTCCCGGTCTGGGCAGGCGCAGGGCCAGTTCCGGGGGCGACTCCGGACCCATCAGAAACTGCTCCGGGCACGGGAAGTCCCGGTCTGGGCAGGCACAGTGCCAGTTCCGGGGGAGACTCCGGACCCATCAGAAACTGCTCCAGGCACGGGAAGTCCCAGTCTGGGCAGGCGCAGTGCCAGTTCCGGCTTCTCTCTCTCTCGCTCTTTTTTTTGGATCGGCGCGGCAGGCGGTGGTGAGGGGGGTGCTCTGGGGGTGCCGGGCTTGGGGAGTTACGCGTTCGGGGCTTGGAATCGGTTCGGGCACGGCTCAAATGACATAGTGTGGGGAGAGGTTTGCACTGTATATAATAGCACTGTAGTTAGTTGTTTTCATACTTTTCCCTGTTGTTTAGTAAACTATCCTTATCCCAACCTGCGGGCCTTTGGGTTTTTTTCCCTTGCTCGCAGCTCCTCGGTTTCCTCCGTTCGCCCATCCTCCACCTCTTAAAGAGGCAGGGGGCTTCTTTTTCTGACCTTTGTGGCCCCAGCTTTCCGCTGAGGTTTAAACCACAACACTGCTATTGACCAATATATGTGTCACTTCCCCTTCCCTTTCCCTTTCCATTTCTTTTTTCTGTTTCCCTTATTGAAATACACTGAAATATTTGGAAAATATACTGGCAAATTTGTTAGACTTTTCTTAGCATATCACTTCCTTGGGTGATAGTAATTGCACTAGCAGGGTTCATATGCATGTATTGCAGTCTGAATGCATTATTTTCCAAAAAAACCCTGATCGTTTGTTATTTGTTAATGAAATTACAGTGGAATAATGAAGTTTAGATTTAGAGTTCTAAAGCAATACTATTTTAATATAAAAGCAATTCCAAATATAATAATTTAATATGGAAGTTAGGAAAATTCATGTTTGATCAGGAAAAAACCAAATAAACAACAAAAAAACCCACATGATTTTTTAGCATTTCATAAAATCATAGAATATTGAGTTAGAGGGGACCTCGTGGATCATCTGGTCCAACCTGTTTTGGCAAAAGCACAGAATACACAAGATGTCCTGATGAATTTTAATGTGTCCAGTGTTAAGGAACTCATCACTTCCCTGGGGAGATTATTCAGATGGCTGATTGTTCTAATTTTGAAAAATTTTCCTCTTGGTTCCAATTGGAGTATCACAGGACTAACTTGTACCATTACCCCTCATATTTTCCATGTGACTCCTTGCAGAAAGAGAGTCTCCATCCTGTCTGTAACTGTACTTTTAGTACTGGAACATGGTGGTAAAGTCTCCCCTAATCCTTCTCAAGGCTGAACAAACACAGTTGTCTCAGCCTTTCATCATATGGCTGGCTTCCCAATCCTTTGATCACCTTGTGGCCCTTGTCTGGACCCTCTCCAGCCTGTTCGCATTCTTTTTTGTAGTGTCAGTATATGCATTAGTTGGGCAGCTTTGAGAATGCACTCTCATCATTTGACTTCAGAAAACTTCACAAATAGTGTCTCATGGAGCTCAATATGTCAAAGGAGTGATTCAGCATCACAGTATGTTCCTGGCAAACAAGAGTTTTCTACTACTTTGCATGTTATCAGTTTGCATATTGAATATGGGTGGTATTATTAGCATATACAAAGATGCTTTTCATATCTCTGGTAATGTTCAGCACTCCACTTTAAAGAGGACTCTGATGCCTTTCTATTTATACAATACATCTCTTCTTCTATCTTACACCTCAAAGGGGGAGGCTGACAAGAAACACTGTGTATGATTAAGTAATTTCATATCCATAGAAGCTCACAACACATTCTCTGTACAAAAAAAACCCACCCAAACCAAACAAACAAACAAAAAACCCCACAAAACAAACAACAAAGTAAAGGAAAAACAACCCCTCTGTCCAGAAAAGAGGTGAATGTCTCTCTCATGAAAATACCTCATACTTAGCAAAATATCTAGCAAGCAGAAGCTAAAACATGTGTACAACAGATTACGTTTTACTTTGCTAAACACATAATAATTTCTTGCCAGACTACTAGATTTAAAAAAAAATAAAATAAAAAATCCATTAAAACAGACTATAACTTACTGTTCCTCTGAATGTGCAATGTTAGGTCAGCTTCCTTGTGACCCTCTCTGCTCTGGTCCTATTCCTTAGGGTTCGTATAGCATTAGGAAATGACTGTATTTCTGGTTCCTTCCTAGTTCTGTTTTGCCTGACAAGCAAGATGATAATATGGGAGATAGTATCATGAAAACAAAAAAACTAGAAGTACGTTGTCACTGCTAAGCAGCTAAGTTTGTCATTCAGCGTCTGTGAGGCAGTCTTATCCAGACACAGGATGACCAGATGCAAGACTTGGTTAAACTCCAGATGGTATACCATGAAAGAGTTCTGTATTTTGCCATTCCTTTTCCTTGCTTTCTTTCCTTTTCCTCTTACCACTTTTTCCTTTATTTCTCTCAACTCATTAATCCAATGTCGGTGCCAAGTTTTCTGGAATTTTACTGACTTCTAGTTGCTTAGTACATTGTGAATGGAAGAAGCAAAACCTTTTTTGGTTTAATGTTTGGCTAACAATTTTTTTTTCAGAATGGAAAACTGTTCATACAGACATAAGTCACTACTGATGAAGCTAATTTTGGAGCTTACTCATTGAAAACAATTCAATTTAACTCAGTACAGTAACAAAACTAATCTGAATTATAATTGTGACAGGCAAAGTTTACAAGCTGAGGCATGGGGTCATACTATGATTGCCATACTTATTTTCTGAAGTAAGCTACTATACGCCATATGGCTGAAAATTTCTTTACAAATACTAAATCAGTTATCTGCTTCATGCTCCATCTCAGTAACTGGCATTCTTTGGTGTTCATCAGTCTGCCTCTTCATACGGTGTCAGCTTTCACTACAGAAGGAATGGTAATGCTCATCCCATTCATATGTGTGAATTTCTCCTGGTCTCAGGAGCTTCTTTTCCTCCTTTTACTCTGTCTGTGGCTTCTGCACTTGCATTTGAAGGATCAAACGACACTGAACAGAAGCGTGAATTCTGTTAGCTCAGTCCAAAGAAAGATTTTGGGTTTTTTTCCAGTCCTCAGACATTGTGAGTTGCTGTTCCTTGTCTTTTATGGAAATTGATACATGTTTTTATTCAGGAATTCATGGGGAGGAGGCAGGAAGAGCAAAAAAAAAAAAAAAGTGATGAGGTGTGTTATTTAAAAAATTCTACCCAAATATAAAATTGTTAAATTGTTAAATTGTTTCTTTCATCTGTATAGTGGGTGATTTTCTGTCTTTTCTTTTCTTTCTTTTCTTCAGATTTTTGTGCAAGCGGTTTTATTTCTTCATAGTCATCGGGAGGCCTACGTGGTCCTGATGAATTGTAGCAGGGAAACCAGTATAGACACTGAAGTTTACAAAGCCCAGGTGGCTTGCTGACAGATGAATTGTGATGGCAGCTTGAGGCCTTGGTGTATTAAAACATGATGAGGGGGTGGGTGAGGATTGAGGGTCTCTGTGGATTTGCACATCCTTCATCTGATCCTTTAAGCTTTCCGAGGGCAAAATTCATTAGGGAGATTAAGTGCAAGACCAAATGTCTGATGTGACAAGCGAATACAGTTGGATTTCTTCCCACTTGCCAAGCTCTGATACTTCAATATTAAATTGATTAGGTCATAAGAATGACCTTATGGAACTTCTAAACTATTTAAGGCTCCAGCTTGGGCACAGGGCATTTGGTACTGGAATATGCAGCCAACCTTCAGAAGATCAGTCTGCATCTATTGAAGCACCACTTGTCTGGCTGACACCAAATCTTTGAAAAATGCATGCTTAAATGGACTAGGTAATATGTGATAGATAATTATCTTTTTGACCTGTTTGAAACAAGACAGCAGCATCTGATCCTGTGCATGACTTGACTCTTGTGAATCCCCTCAAGGCTGATTCCATGCTGTTTGATTCTAATTAGTGGATTAAAAGTGCACAAAGCAGCAGATTTTTTTAAGTACTCTGTCTTTTTCACATATATTTATTCCACATGCACCCCAATTTAAATACAGTCTGCAAGTTTACACAAATCTAGGCAGATAAATTGATTATGAGATAGATGTAACATTGGTCTAGAAAATACTAGCAATGTTGAGACAAATATGTCTGGAAGGCAATGGTAAGGCCACGTTCTGTTTGTACGTGGGTAAAAAACATTTATTCCTAGTTTGTCTATCTGAAGCTTTCACAGGCTAGGTAATGGAATGCAGTGAGTTTGATCCCGAGTATGATATCTCTTATTTCTCTCTTTCCTAATTGTACCCTGCATGCATCTTTAACAATGTACCATATCTTTGAGGTAGGTTAGTTTCCTGGAGATAAAATGATTCTTCATATCTGTTTTGAAAGAAGAAATTAAATAGATGTGCTTCGTCTGTATGGGAAGCACTATTATATCTGGCTAGATATGCATAGTTTTTATGCAAGAATAATTGGAGATAAAACTCGTGTAAGGACACTGAGCTTTTCAGGTGTGGAAAAAAAACCACATCAAAAGAAAAGAAAAGGTAGTCTGTGGGTAGCAAGATAGCACTGACTTCTTTTTTAGGTTGTTGATTCTTTCTAGTGTTCGCTTATTAGAGGCTAAGATTCATTTGACTCTGGTTTAATAGATTTCCAACCAGAGGAGCACTGAGACAGCCTTCTGAGGTGCTTACTGAGGTCATCAGGATGAACTTATTAAAGAAAAGTAAACTATGAAAGAGGGAACTGAGGACATTAACCTATGTGATGGGGGAACTGTGACCTTTGTGATGCTCATGATTCTGCTTCAAGGGTTGTATTGGCACATATTTAATAAGTTTTGTTGTCAGGTGAGAAGTAGTAAAACAGTTTGGCTTTGCAAAGTGTACAGCTTCAGTTTTAAAGAGACACAGACTGTTTGCCATTTCTTTGGTATTTCATTGAGGGCAGAAAGAAAGGAAGAGGTGTTGGAGCACAGAGTCAGCCTCAGTTCTACTCTTACTCTTTTATCATTATTTTCATTAACTACTTTCAGGAGCAAACCATGGGATGCATTGCTTATTTCAGTACTCAGATTGGAGACACTGTGGAGGAAGAAAGTTTTGACCCCCTTCTGTGACAATGTCTTACATGATCTGCTCTTTGCTCAGTGAAGTTAAAGGTTCTTTGTGTTAGAATATCCAAAGTTCTAATTTAGATTTTAGCTATTTCTATTATTTTTTGGCTCCACTTTTTGTAAGCCTTCTGAATGTTTCAAATATCATTTCTAATATGGGGCATTTGAACAAGAATGGACTACCGATGGACTTAGATAAACTGTCTAAATTATGAAAGAGGGATTTTAGAACTATGAATACAGAATACAAACTCAGGTGAATAGCTTCTGACACACTAATCAGTAGTCTAAGTATCAAAAACATATGCCAGTGAGGTTCAGGTGGATTAGTGTCCTCTCCCAATGATACCAGTCTGTGTGATATTTTCCCTTGCTTCACATGACACTTTAAATTCAGATAGCATATGTATCTGCACCTATATAATTATTTATCTGTTGAATGGGACATTATTTGGGATAATATCGATTTGGTGTTTGTAAAAGTGTCTGTAAGAGCGTTTACACTAACAATGCTAGCCAGATCCCTTCATAGACAAAAGAGTTCAACTGTTATAGTAATTTCAGCACAGGTATTTTAAAATCAGTATTAGTGATGAGGGTAATACTTTTTCTGTGCCTTGTTCTTCTGGTAAGCCTGAAGGAAGCTAAGTTATCTCCATTATAGGAACCTCACTATCTCAGAAAAAAAATTGTGCTGAAACTATGATCTTATATGAATGTGAGAGTATTTTCACATAACTGAAGTAATTATGTTTCTTCAGTAACTTTGTAAACATATTCTTGTTATTGTCTATGGAAAAGTGTTGTGGGACAGAGGGCAATACTCTTTAGATACAGCCCAGGGTAACAATAAGACCACCGCTAAAGAATCTGAATGAGTTGTTCTAGTGTCAAAAGTGTGTTGTACTCAGGCAATCAAATTAATTTATTTGTTAACCCTCCATAACTTCTGAAATGGAATGCTAAGTTAAAACATGTAAATTACTTTTCTAAAAATGAAAACAAAAAAGTTTTACATAATTTCTGGGTATAGGACAGCCTCCAAAATAGCTGTAACTATGGATTGCTGTTGCAGTTTTGTGTAGCTGTGCTGCTTCAGAGGCTTTTGTAAGCAGCAGTTACAGCTTTCTGCAAGCCCCATATTTTGAAAACATTGTCAATTCAAGGCCAAATTTGAGACTGGGGCTATCAGAGCTGGTCATAGCACCTCTGTGAATCAGATATAGGAGAAAACAAAACTGCTGGCAGGCACACTTTGCCACTGGAATGGGAGTGAGAAGATGTAACAAGCTGCACAGACACCAAGGCCAGGCCTGCAGGAGGGGGGGGGCGGGGGGGTTAAGAATGCGAAAAAGAGAGTTTCCCCGGCAGCTCATGGTGAGACCATGGTGAAACGGGTGTCCCCCCGAAGCCCATGGATAAGGACAGGGAGCAGAGGCATCTATACCCTGTGAAGATTGATCCATGCCTCAGCAGGTTTGCCAGGGGACTTGTGACTTTGCAGGGGACCAGACCGGGGGGGTCTGGACCCGAATGTCAGCACCCCATGGAGAGGAGCCCTGCTGAGAGGCCTGTGGTGAGGAGATGGCTCCCCAATAGAGAGGACTCATGCTGCAGAAGTTGCGGATACGACTCTTGCGTGAGTGGGACCCCACGGCGCCGCCAGGGAAGTATGCGTGTGTGTGGAATGTGTGTGTGTGTCCTCCAGCTGAGACGGAAGACATCTCGGGAAGAATGGACTGAAACCCCCACTCCCCATTCCCTGCCCCTCCCTGTGCTGTGAGGGGAGGGATGAAGGGAGCAGGCCTATGATTAAAGTCAAGAGTGCAAAGAGGCGAGGGGTGGTGGGAAGAAGAAGTGTTAAGATCTTGGGAGGAAAAGCAGCTTGTGAGGAATCGCCAGAACCCCACTGCCCATTCCCTGCCCCTCCCTGTGCCATGTTGGGGAGGGAAGAATGGAGTAAAATCGCAATGAGTTTTAAGTGTGCTAAGAAGGGAGGAGTGGGGGAAGGTGCTTTAAGACCTGGCCGCTTCTTATCTCGTTCCGGTTCACCAGGTGTATTAGTTGTAGTAGTAATAAATCACTTTCCTTTATTCTCTGCTGAGTCTGTTTTGCCCATTGCACTAATTGGAGAGCGATCCCTCTGTCCTTATCTCAGGTCCTAAGCCTCCTAATATCTATTTTCTCCCCTTTTTGGCTGAAGGGGGGAGTGAGCGAGCGGCTTGGTGGGTATTTGACCTTTGGTTAGTGCCAAAACGACCACAATTGCTTTGCATAATGCTTACATCTAGTCTACATGACTGCACCGAGATATTTAGACATATCTAGCAGTACATTAAGCCACTAGATATAGAGAACCTATATACTATGCAAGGAGATGCCAGCTGTGCTATAACATTCGTGAATTATACAACTTGGTTATGCAGTATTCAGAATACCTCTGAGATGCCTTCAGTAAACAGTATGGATACAATGAAATTAAAAATCTTCTCCCTGAAAAAGAATACATATTTTGTTTGCATTCTTTTATGATCAATTTAACTAGAATAATCATGGCACCCCACAGCAGAAAATAATATTGATTCAAAAGCTTTAAATTTCACTTGAAAACAGGGAAGTAAACTACGCCCAAGACACTACTGCCCAATACTTTCTAATAAACTGCTGTAGTGTTTGCTTTGTATTTGCTTTGTGTTAGAAGTTAGATTTGTTTCACTCAGGCAACTGTTGATAGCTATCATCAGTGTTTCATTCCAGTATCTGCAAGTGGCACCTCTCCTGCCGTGCTCAATTCAGTGTACTGAGCTAACTATAAAGCATACCTTTAAATGACATCCATTTGCTATTGAATTGTCACAGTTAAAGGATTTATGTGATTATATGAGGAAAAACTAAATATGGTCAGTAATCATTTTTAAATGTATGCTCTGTTAATGATTTTTATTTGTTTATTGAACGAACAAGTACTTTTTTAAGCATAACTTCTGATCTAAAGTGTTACTGCTGCATCTTTAGTTATCTTGGGAAGAAATGCTAAGTATTCCTTGAGCAAAACCAGAAAATTTGTGGACACTTCTGTTCAGAAATATAAATCAAGGTTGTGTAATCAGAACAGGTAGTTATGTTCCCAAATTATTTACTTTGCTGGATTTGCTTCCCAAAATGTACCTATTCATGAAGACACATAAAAACACTCAAAAATTTTCTAGACAGAATGTTTATTAAACTGGTTTGACTGATAATCATGTTAAAGATTAACAAGTAGTTCTTATGAAATTTTATTTTGTTTCAACAGGGACAGTTGCAAAAAAATTTTACATACAGACATAACTTACTGATATGGCCCTAAACATTTAAATGAATCTGAGATAAACACTGCACACCCAGCTACTCTGGCCCTGATGGCTTTCTGAAACAGGTAATAGTGAATCTAGTGGTCACCTACCATAGCTTAAATTTTTATTTAATCTCTGATAGTATAGTCATGAGATGCTCTGCAAGATTTAATATTCCAAAATTGAGATGGAGGTATTTTACATTCCCAATATTTCCACTGTTCACAAACCTATCTCTCTTGCAAATATGAATGTGTGTCTTGTACAGAATCCCATCCAGTGAGATTTCAATTATGTAATCTCCACCAATTTGGCAACTTTAAATTGTCTCAAGAAGAAGAAAACATAACTGAGGAACCAAGAAGCAAAGCCACTTGATAAAATAATTTTAAACTAAAGAACATTTTCAAGCATTTGATGCTTCCCTAGAAACCTGAGTCACTAATCTGTGCTGACCTTTAAAAACATATATGTGTCCTGTAGGAAGCATTCTTCATTAACATGTTTGCAGTGCTTTCTTAGCTAAAACTTTCATTCAAATATGGCATTACTACTTACAAAGCAAAGACAGAATTGGAAGCATATTTCTTAACTATCAAAGCCTTTGCTGTTATGTTTGTCTATGCAGAATCAGAAGGCAGGCTTCATCTGTCTAAATGTCGACATCTCCTTCTGAATATCTATGCCAAAACTAATTTCCCTAAGTATTCTTAATATATTCCCTTATGCTCCTATAGAGAGAGAACCACTTGTAGGGAACAATTAATCTCAGCTTAAAATAGAAAGAACAAATTGCTTCCTTAAGATGCCTCTTTGCTTCACTTGGAGGAATTATAAAGAGATTTTAGGGAGGGTGTCTCAGATGTAGACTTTCACATTATAGACAGCTGAAGTTAGGTGAGATGATTATCACTCTAAGTATCAATATAAATAGCTACATCACCATTTATATGAATAGCTGTGCACACAGAGCCAGTATACTTAAGTTTAGGTACAATAAAGACCCACATCATGAAATTATAGCATTTAGATGAGAAAGCTATGGCAGTTTCATAGCAAAGCAACTTTCTAAAGTACTTTGATGGGAAGTTGTAAAAGTACAGTTTAGGTTCTAAACCTGGAATTATTTTTTTTCTGCTTTGATAATCCATAGTGTTTATAGCTCTCATGGAAAAAGATAAGGGTGGAATATTAGTTAAGTGAGTCTTCAGAAACCAATATCCACTTACTCTTGGTCGGTAGTTAAATATATATATATATCTATCTATGTATATCATATGTACACCTACACCCACACCCACATACACCTTCACATGCACATATATTTTAAAAAAGGAAAATAAATATATTTTTCAAGGCAATATTTATTGGAGTGCAGACACCTCACCTATACATCCTTAATTGCTTAGAGTGAAGGCTTTCAAAAGCCATTAGAGGCATAATCAAAGCTAATAAAGTTGAAAGGGCAAAATTGTAGTTGTTTAGTGATACTAACCCATTTTGAAGGTCTGGGGTTTTTTAAATTTTTTTTCAATATTTCTTGATATCCAAAGTATCTGAAACTTTCTCCTCACTCCCTTCTTCCCTCCCTCTCACATCTCTTTCCTATAGAATTCACAAGAGCTTTAAAAAGTTTTCATAATTTTAAACCTTGTTCTCACATTCCTTAAATATAACCAGATATTTAGTTGTATGTATTAAAACTTACTTGCAGTTCTAATTCTCTCAAAGTACTAGCAGTTCTGGCACCTCACCTACTCATTCTAGCACATTAATTTGTGAGCTGCTTGTAATCATTCTCTCCAATGGTTGTCCCTTGTCGTAAAGGAAAACTTCAGAGGTGGCGTCTGGTTTTATTAACAGGCTGCTTCTCATTCGTTCACCAGATTTTTTCCCATTTTCCTCTTTTATTCTTACTAAGGCTTGTCTTTTCCATTCTTTGTTCAAATTCTGTTTTTTCTTACTCTGTTTGCTGTTTGAGTTGGTTTGGTCTCTGCTAGATTTGTCTGTGAATATCGCTATGTAGGTTATGCTAATAGGCATGCAGGTATCATGCAGGTATTATGTAGGCATTATGCTAATTATTACTTTATTATAAGTACATTTTTAATACAGAACCCCCTGCATATGAATAGGTAGATGTTTCTGTACTGCTATGAAGTTATGAATTTCATATTTCAAAGAAGCGTCCTTTTATTTAATTTCTTTAGTACTGTTCTGACCAGTTAAAATATTTTCTGTAAATAACATGTGTAAAGCTATGAAAGTGGATGGATTTTGAAAGGCTGTCATTTCTCAGAATTTGTGTACAAGTATATTGTTGAGAATTTTAGACTGACTCAGCTGCCAATACCACATTTTATATGTGCTGCTTTTCTTCAAAATCCACTGCCCTACTGCACTTACCAGTGTTCTATCACTCTGCTTCTTGGATGTCCAAATATGCTGCAAAATGGCAGAATGACATACTGAGCAATTCTTCAGTAAGCGGCACATGTTCAGTCAGCTTTATTTGTCCTCGAAGCAACAGATTAACTGTACATGTGATATAGAACCGTATTGTGCAGGCACAGTATATCTCACAGGTATAAAACATTTCCAACTTAGTGTCTGCACAGCAGATTTGTGATGACATACATTGAATCAACTACTTGCAGAGCTGCAGTTCTTATTTGGAGTTCTGTATTGGTCACAGGTTACATATTTTGTTGCTCTTATTGGTATTAAAATTAAAGTGATTGAAATGATATCACAAAAATTTAGGTAGGTTAATGTTTAATAAGAATTTTAATGGTGATGTAGCTTCAGGTTTAATTATGAAGTCATGGTTTTATCCCTATTCCAATGATAATTAGTTTTGGTGACACTAGAAGGCTCATCGTAAAAAAAGTGTGGGCCTCATTTTGTAGTGAAGTTCATTGAACTGAGCACATGCATTTTCACCTGAAGATGCCAAAGATAAAAGAGATGGAGCTCAAACACAGAATGTGTAATAGCCAATGCAGACTGACAATAGGAAATGCCTGATAAACTTCTGAACTTGGAAGCCTACAATTCAGGTTTACAGGTAGTTTTTTCTATGAAACAAAGTTGCAAAGATCAAAGCATCTTCCATGCTAAGATAAAATTGTGCAATATTTGTTTCAAAATAGGTCTTGCCTCTTCCACAATAATTTGTGTCTCTTCTTTATCAGATGACTTTTTTTTCTAAAATTAATAGAGTTCAGGAATGGGACTACTGGTGTCCTTTACTCTTACCAGATAGACAACTCTGCTTTCAAGTCTGAACAGTCAGGTGACTTCTAACCTCTTGTCATCCCTGCCCTGTGATTTTGTTGATTTCCTGTACATGGTTTTCTAAATTTGATTGTTTTACCTTATTATGTCATCGGCAGACAAATAAAATAAGGTACAGATCTTTTAAATGCTTCCTTTTGAAACTGCTCTACTTTTCATAGAATAATTAAAAATTCATTGGTTTAGAGAAATAAATAAACGTCACTCTATAATCTCATGGCACACGAGTTAGTCTTGCTTCCAGACTCATTTTCAATGCTGATCAGTTTCAGTGGAGATTGAGGGCTTTTGAAAATATTCTCAGGGCCTCTCTAATATTTTAGGCATCTACCTGTACTTTAAAATCTGACATGATCTCAGTTTCTGTAGAAGAACTGTGATTCTGATACTGTGTATACTTTTTAAAAAAGGCTACATGAGAGAGTAATGGACCACAATCACGTAAATTAGTTATTAAATAACGTTAGGATAAATTGTAACCACAATCAGTGATATAAATCCAGACTAGTCCTGTTGTGAATTAATTTTTTCTGAATTTACAGTGTTTTTCTACTTCTACCTCTTTAGAAATAATTATTTTCTTCAAATATCACCGGTCTATTTTATAGCAATATCACATATACAAGGGATTTTTCTTTTTATTTTTTTCCCCCTGAGAAGACCTTTAACCTTACTCGCACAGATGCTTTGTACTAAAGTTAGATTTCTTATGGGAGTAATACATGTTAGCGTAACTCAAGGCAGTAGGGACATAACTTGCATCTGTAGCATATTAAGAATGAAAAATAGATTAAATTGATAGCTTAGATGAAATAGATGATACAATATGTACGTTCTTAATTTTTACTCCTAATTACATTTTAAACTGTTATATCTTAATGTTGACTTTATCTCTAATGTAGAGACAATTTCAGTGTAAAAGAAGTACATGATTTTTTGTAACACCACACAAATCTTATAATATAGATTAAAAGCATTTGCTAAGCAGCAAGGAAAATGTGTCACACTGCATTGGCTGTGGAAAGAATTTTCTACCATGCAAGAGTGGACTGACAAGAATAAAGAGATATGGCAAACAGAAAGAATCACAGCTGTCATGAACTTTCAAATTAACTGCTTTACAGCAGAGTGGTTTTCATGGCACTTCACTGTTACTCTGCACACATTTTTCTTCTTTTCTTTATGCTTTTTTTTTTCCCTTTGGTTTTGTTTGGTTTGGTTTGTTTGGGGGTTTGTTGTTGTTGTTTGGTTTGGTTTGGTTTGGTTTGGTTTTTTTAATTACTAATGAGAACTGATTTTTTACTGTTAACACAACCTGATTCTAAAAAATCCAGAGCAAGCTATGGCCGACAAAAATTGAGAAGTCTCAGGTTTGCACAGAGAAAGGGAATGTATCAGAGTTGAACAGGACAAAACCTATTTTCTAACATTTCCACCATACTGAAAATATAGTGGAAGCTGATTTAGGCCAGAGTGTTCCACTTTTACTCCAGTGAAACTGGACTGCATTTAAAGTATAGGAATATAGTGATGAATTAGATATTTCAATATTAGAAACAAAACAAGTGCAGGAGACCAGTCATTCATGAATTTATGAACAGCTGAATATGCTGAATGTGACAGAGTTATATCAGCTTAAAAATGTAAGAGTACACCTGTGAATTAAATAGAAAATTCACCTCACATTAGTTTGAATTAATATTTAAAGTACAAACCTGCCTTTTGCATTGTATATGCCTACTTTATGACCATTTCTTGAAATGCTTACACTTTTACTTTTTTTTTTTTCCTTATTTATTGGTTTCTTTTTTCCATGAGCGGTCAGCCCTATGGCCTGCCTCTTACAACTACACATCCGTATCACAGTGTTCCAGTACTTAATTCCACCTTTGTGCTCCGTAGACAGGAGGTGATGCTGAAGCCTTCTAGGCAGAAGTGCTGCAGAGAGGTTCCTCCTCTGTCTCAGAGAACATCGGGAGAGTTATTTATGTATTTTACTCCAAGGAGGTACAGTACTTCACGGACCCCTGCTAGAGCAATGAACGACACAGTATGTGTTTTAGGGCTCTGCCAGATGATACAGTTTCCTCTAAAGCAAAATCTAGAAATAAACAAACAGACCACAGACCTCCCTCCTCACACACACACCCCCTCAAAAACAAACAAAAAAAAAATCCTGCTAAAAGCATTTTTTCCTCTTCGGGGAACAGATTACCGTAAATTTCCCAGCCTGTCTTCTCATTGTTGTGAAGCTTCCTGCCAGGATTTGTCAGGTGAAGTATGCAAGGTGACTGATGGTAAGCAGCATGATTCTCATCACAACAATGAATGTGGCAGGTCAGGAAATTCCGCACTGAATAAATCCCTCATTCAGTCAAAAATACTAACTGGAGTTATAAATACTGATGGCAATGGATGGAGTCTACTTGCAGCAAACCTTGTTCTGTTTTAGTGAACATTTGCAGATTGGACCAAGCCTTTGTTTTCAGTGAAGGGAACAGTAAAATTCCCCTTGACTTTAGAAAAATTATATTATGATTTCACCTCTCATATCTCAAAGATATTGTACAAAGTCCAAGAATTCTAAATATCTATTAGAACTTCTTTGTAATATTTGGAGATATTATAATAACTAATAAGTGGTACTCATCTGTGGACAACTATTATTCTTCTAGTTTTCCTGCCATCCTACTTTAGCCCAGATAATCCTTTCCCTTCCTCTTATGCGTACCCTGAAGAGGAATATTAGTAACCACAGGCACAAGACTATGTGTTCTTAGCTTGTGTATGTAAGCATGTGGTCTATTTCTTTTTTGTTAGTTTATCCTGTTTCCACCCATTCCATTTTCCTTTCTGTCTCTTTAGAAAGCCAAAGTAGTAACGCAGAAACTGCAAAATAAATTAGTTCATGTATATGAAGGTTCTATGAAGCTGATGGAGAAGGAATCCCATAAAACAGATCTGATTTGATACAAAGTTTTTTTATGGTGTTCTAATTTAAATTGAGTGAATATAATTGAGCATTTTTCGCATATCTATAAAAACAGCCTGCTATAATATATGTCCATTATATTAGATTAAAAATGCTCTTTAATATGTCCCTCTAAAAAATAATGAAATTTGTTTCTAATTTTCTACTTTTACAAAAGTTATGACTTATTTATCAAAACTGTATGAATTATATCATACCTGCTTCAGATGTACTATTTTCAGCTTGACGTTTCAATTAGAGAACTTTTGTCTCTTATCTGTTCCAAAATGAATGGACCATATATCAACCAACGAAATACAGAAAATAATCTTTTAAAATTAAACTAAAGAAAAAAAATCATATATGTAAGTTTCCATTTTGCAATAATAGAGTTATCTGTAAAAGCAATCTACAAACCCAATTTTTTTCACTTATGCTTCTGGTTTGACTGCTAGTGTGACCAATAATTTAATCCATCTATAATTCATATTAGGTATATTCTTAACATAGTTTAAAAAAACCTTTAAAAAGAAATGTAGAACTGTATGATTTTTTTCATCCTCCTATAATATTACTTCATGGTATCACCTCAAGACTGACAAAAAAGTTAACCACTATGAACTTTTTTCACTTTCCCCAAATCCAAGGGATATTTATACTGATCAGATAGACATAATCTTTAAAATATATATAATATAATATGTATTTTTCTTGCCTAACACTTTTAAGAAATTGTGATCAAGTTAAATAGGAAGGCAGAAGTCACATTTTCATATCCAGCTGTAAAAAGATAGACTACAGTGTGATCTTCAAATATAGGAAAATATCTGATTCCCTTCTTAAAGAAGAAAAGTTACCTCAGCCTTATCAAATGAATGAAATAAATTCTAAAATGTCAGTTATCTATGAAATTTTTATTGTGTTCATATCCTATGGGGTATAAGACTCACGACTGTCCAGGGAACCAGCTAAAGAACCTGAGGGCGTACAAGTCCGCAGGACCTGATGAGCTGCATCCTCAGGTCCTAAGGCAACTGGCTGATGAAGTGGCTAAGATACTGTCCATCATATTTGAGAAGCTGTAGCAGTCCAGTGAAGTTCCCACTGACTGGAAAAGGGGAAACATCACCCAAATTTTAAAAAGGGAAAAGAAAATGGAAGTCGCAGGGAACTATAGACAACTCAGTTCCACCTCTGTGCCTGTCAAGATCATGGAGCAGATCATCCTGGAAACTTCGCTCGAGCACATGGAAAGCAAGGAGGTGATTGGTGATAGCCAACATGGCTTCACTAAGATAAATCATGCCTGTCAAATTTGGTGGCCTTCTACAATGGGGTTGCAGTGTTGGTGGCTAAGAGAAGAGTGACAGCCATCATCTACCTCAACTTGTGCGAAGTGTTTGATGCTTTCCCTTATTTCTAAATTGGAGATACATGGATTTGATGGATGGACCACTTGGTGGATAAAGAATTGGTTGACTGGTCACACTCAATGGGTTTTGGTCAACATCTCAAAGTCCAAATGGAGACCAGTGACAAGTGGTGTGGTACTCGAACCAGAACCGTTTAATAGTACTTGAACCAGAACTGTTTAATGTCTTTGTCAGTGACATGGACAGTGGGATTGAATGCGCCCTCAGCAAGTTTGCCAACAACACCAAGCTCTGTGGTACAGTTGACACATTGAAGGGAGGGATGCCATCCAGAGGGACCTTGACAGGCTTGAGAGGTGGGCCTGTGTGAACCTCATGACGTTCAACAATGGCAAGTGCAAGGTCCTGTAGAAGGCCCAGGGCAATCCTAAGCACAACCACAGGCTGGGCAGAGAATGGATTGAGACCAGACTGGAGGAGAAGAACCTAGGGCTATTGGTGGATGAGAAGCTCAGCATGAGCTGGAAACATGTATTTGCAGCCTAGGAAGCCAACCATATCCTGGACTACATTAAAAGAAGTGTGACCAGATCAAAGGTGGTGATTCTGTTCCCTCTACTCTGCTCACCTCCTGGAGTACTATGTCCAGTTTTGGGGTCCCAGTACAAGAATGACATGGAATTGTTGGAGTGAGTCCCAATGAGGACATAAAGATGATCAGAGGTCTGAAGCACCTTTCCTATGAGAAGAGACTGTAAGAGTTGGGCTTGTTCAGCCTGCAGAAGAGAAGGCTCCGGGAAGAACTCAGAGCAGCCCTCCAGTACCTGAAGGGGGCTTACAGGAAATCTGGAGAGACATTGTTTACAAGGACATGTAGTGATAGGACAAGGGGTAAAGTTTCTCACCTCAAGAAGTGGATGCCTGGTCTAGTGGAGAGTGTCTCTGCCCATTGCACAGGGGGTTGGAACTAGATGATCTTTGAGGTCCCTTCCAATCCAAACCATCCTATTATTCTATGATTCTGAAAGTGGTGGATGGCCCATCCCTGGAATTTTTCAAGGACAAATTAGGTGAGGCTTTGGGCAACCTTGTCTACCAAAAGGTGTTCCCTTCCCATGGCATAGTGCTTGGAACTAGATGATCTTTAGGTTCATTCCAGTCCAAACTATTCTATCATTTTATGAATTCTGACTGTAATTAAAGGGTGGAATATCTTGAAGAACTTATTTTCCCATGCATTCAGTTCCAGGATAGATGCCAACAACAGTATGCACCTTTTAGTAAGTACAACATATTCTAAACTCAATGCATCCACCTAAGGTCTCTCAGTAGTGCAGCTTCTGAGAGAAATAGGTCAGGAGGGAAGCAGAGGGGGAAAATTGGTCCTAGTGATTTATACGTTTCAGTCACTGTTGCTATGAAGTGTTTGAGTTGGAGAAGACAAGATACTATTTTCTGGATGTGTCAGACCAATTATTATCATTTAATGCTCCTTTCCCTGAGGTCTATTCTGTGGAACAAAGGGCCTTGACTCTAGTGAACATTAATAATCGATATAGTGTACTCTCTTCAGAGCAATTTCAGTAGCTAATAAGGTTACTGCTATCCCTATTGCAGTACTGGTTTTGCCTGTGTTAGTGACACTTAGCTGCATGATTAAACAAGCCCTTTGTTTGCCTCCCTCCCTCCAGATGAGTACTTGGCTCAGTGTGACCCAAAAACAATTAGGTAAGTGATGTTACTATGCTATTTGCATCTGACCTTAGATGCCAGATATCCTGTATGCCAACACTGAGCTCAGATGAGCCTATACACATTGTGTGTAGACTCTGAACTCTCCCCGCTACACTTCTGATTTTCCCTATGAAGTAACTTAAGGTCATGTTTGCCCTGTCAAATCATTTATTTTTTCTGCCAGACGTGACTTTTACATGCCTGTGAAGAATTGCTTAGGAAGGCAATAAGGTTCTGCTCTGAGAACATGGGAGATGCACATGAAAGTTCTGGTTAATTGAACCCAAACCTCTAATTGAATCTGCAGGAGCTGGATCACTGACAACTAAAGTGAATCCAACTGCCAGGTTTAATTCTGCGGTCTCTTATGAACCACTCAATTCATGTGTGCACAGCTCCTACAGATCAGCTGGTTATATTATCTACAGAGTCAAGCAACCCTTGTGCAGCATTAAGTGTGCTTTGCCCCAAGTTTGAGTTCTCAGATATACTGTCTGACGGGCATGTGGAAGTGAAATACATCTTCAAATAAATTGTTTGTTCTATGCTCACAAAACACATTCCTACAAGAAACATAAACCTACTGCAGGTTTTCAAACAATTAACAACTATAATTTAAATCTACTGTGACAGATTCTAGAAGTGAAAGTTTATATTCAACTTTGGATCCAGTCCCTTAGGAGCAGCACATCTTAAAATGTTGGAAGTACCTCAAAGGCTTTGACCTCTCTGAAAAAACTTTACTCTGTGAAAACCAGACTATAGATCTTCCCTTTCTTTTAAATGTACTTTGATCTACTCTTTTAATTTTACTGTAACGATGCTTTTAATAGCTTCATGTATGACGTATAACTTATAATGTTACAGCAACAAGACCCAATATCTTTGTTGAAGACGATACTTAAGTTTCCCTAACGAATAGAGTCCATAACAGGGAAAATTTCTGAATATGTGAAAATTTTCTTGCACCAAGGCCATAGTTAAATGATACATGATCTATCACATAAGGGTGTGGGGTTTTTTCCACTGCAGATTTTAATGATGTATTTATGTAAGAGAGAATGATGTTAATTAAATAAAAGCTCTCTCAATCATGCAAACAGAAACAAAGACAACTTTTTTATTTATGGCAATTCAATCTGGTCTGCTGTTTTTCATGAGAGAAGAATCATCAATGGCTAGTTGTTAACTTCTGATCCCAGAAGAACCAACTTCATCTTATTTCTTTCCTTAATCCGTAGCAATTGAATTTCAGATAAGAAGGAGCCTATCTCCCTGTGACCCATATTTAGCAAGGATAAATCAGTTTTATAAAGAACATGCAGGAAATCTCATTACAGACGTTGGATTATGATCTGTTGCTATGTCTCTTCTTTCTCAAACTGAAAAAGTTTTCCTTTCTTTTTCAATCCCAATCATATGCAAATAATTTGCTGAATTTATTCCTTTTTTCATAGTACATTTGTTCATTAAGCTTTAACACATTGTCTGTGTTATTCACCACAAAGCGTTTAGTTTCCCTCTGTTTAATCAAAAGTTGGAGGGTCCTAGGGTACCTGCTTTTTATGTTGCTTTTTTCATCTCATTAACTTCCTTTTCTAATTTACATTGGTACTCAAGATATACTTTTTGTACTGCTGCTTCAGCTAAGCAAATTATTCTACCCCTCATGACTGCTTTGGCAGCTTCCCACAAAACACCCAGGCTAGTTTCTTGGTTTTTATTGATATTAATTTATTCTGAAATAGTCTTCATCTGTTGCACAAATGCTGCAGTTTTAATTAGAGAGTTGTTAAATCTCCATACTTCAGATCTCCTATAATTCAGTATACCATCCAGAGACATAGACACGAGAAAATTATCAGGCGAAGCTGGGTTTCAAATACCAGATGGTTACACGTTACAATGTCTCCTCATAAATAAATAAGAAGAATCCCAGTTTAAATGTAGTGGAACTAAAATATAAAAGTCACTGGATTGCCTGTTTCAGTGTTGCTGTCAGTATGGATCAATGAGGACTAAATCTTTTCTATACCCTTTGCTCACTTCATTTTCAAATTGTTATTTTGCTAACAAAGGTCAAATCTCAGATCCCTTTTTCAAAATAAAGAATAACTAAAGTCTTAGAGCTCCTGGAAACATCTGCTGTTAGGAAAGAAAGGATCAAGAAATAAACAAAGAATGTGAACTGCAGGGGACATACAAATTTGCAATATTAACAGGGCTACCTGTCATAATCCTTTGCATTATTCCCTTTTTATATAAACTCATTGATCAAAAGAAAAAGAGATCTTTTACTCCAATGCTAATTTTTTTTCTTAAATTAGAAATTGTACTAAAAGTAATGGACCTTTTATAAAGTGTCTGATTTGACAGAAATATAAAAGAAAACAATCAAACAGAAGGACAATCAAAAATATATAAACTTTGTGTAATTTAAACCCTTAAACGACAATTGTACTGTTAGATGTGTTTTACCATGTGCTATAATTTTTATTCTTATTTTAAAATTTTGCAGCAGTAACATACTGTGAAATCCTAATTCAGTTTCATAATGTGGATTAAAAAAACCCTAGATGAAATAATTCCTTCTCTTATGAAAATAATATCATAATTATATATATTATTTCTTTCAACACATAATATATATGTTATATATTATTTTCTTTTTTACTTATATATGTATATAAAAACAAAACCAAGTGAAATTAATTAAGATATTTAATATGTGCTCTGAGGCTAAAGCTAACCAGGGGAGAAGCACAAAAGTTCAGGAAATAATTTTAGGAAATACGTTTGTAATTCAAAAAATTATCTTAAGTGTAAAACCTGTATTAATAGTATAATTAGAAAATACTACTTCAGAATAAGGATAATGAGAGAAATACATTTCAAACATCAGTAACTCTCCTGGCTTCAGCTGAGAGACAGTTTATTTTCTTCATAGTATCTAGCTTGGAGCTACGTTATAGATTTGTGCTGGAAACAGTGTTGATAATAGGGAAATGGCTTTGATATATAGAAATGTTGTTTGTTATTGCTGAGAAGTGCTTACAGAGAGTCAAGGACTTTTCTAGTTCTCACACCACCCTGCCAGCAGGATGGCTGGGTGCACACAAGAATTTGGGAGGGGATAGAGCTGGAAAAGCTGGCCCCAAATGCCAAGAGGGATTTTCCGTACCCTATGATATCATGCTCAATTTTATAAGGGGGAAAAGGAAGAATAGGGGGTGGCAGTGATGGCATTTGTCTTCCCAAATAATAATTGTGCACAATGGAGCCTTGCTTTCCTGGATGTCCTGTTTCCCACCAGGCCAGGTCAAAGAAACAGCAGGTACAAATTGCTACCATGATGGTGCATAGACAACAATACCGCACCAACAGAGAATCCCTGACTCCTATTCAGAAACTGATTTATCAACTGGAGAGTCAGGGAGTGATTGGTAGAATCCGGTCACCCTTCAACAGTCCAATATAGCCAGTACGGAAGTCCAGTGGAGAATGGAGGCTGAAAGTTGACTAATGCGACCTGAATGAAGTCATGCTGCCTATGAGTACCAGACTGCATGGTGCTTAGTTGCTGGCTGGAGCTAAACGACAATAATAATATCTGAATAGATCTTTATAAACTACTGAATAATCATGTTGCATAGATTTTTTTCATACATACTTCATATTTAAGTATAAGTCACTTTTTTTTTTTAAAAAAAAAAAAAAGCCTTTAGGCTCCCCTGTAGTTTCTTTATCATTTTGGTTAGGTTGAAGAGAAGTTCTGTGATGTTTTTGTACATCAAACAATTTGGAATCATGTCTTCCTGGGGTATGACAAATAGCAGTATAATCAGATAACAGTAAACAAAATGTCCAAACATTTCAGTGGAGAAGTGTTGATATTGAACAGTAAGCTTCAAGGTTTTATTAATTTCATTTCAGAAATGTGGACCCTCTGTATACACAGTCAGCATTATTTCACAACTGCTACAGTAATCCTTACACCCAATTTTGTTTTTCTCGGAACTGCTCATCAAACCTATATTGTTCACTTTTCTTGACAACAGAGGGATAAATATACCTCCAGAAGAGAATTCATCCTGTACTGTGATAAGAGATGAGGTTCCTGCACATGGCTATCTCTTGATCTATTTTTTATTCAGCAACTGTATAGGAAGCTTAGACTCAAATTCAACTGTTCGTTCACAGGTATCTAGGACCACTTGAGGTACTATAAGGTATCTTCAAGGACGTCACGCAGAATCCCCTAATAAGACACCAAAGCCTCCAAGGATATCACAAAAGAATAGGTTTGGGCGTTCTTTACATTTACCACCTCTTCTTAATTAATCTGGTACTGCAACTAACAAAAGCATCAGTAAGGAGATTCACGACAAAGAAATATTTTTTCCTGGATATCTTTTTTCATAGAGATATTCTTGATTCTTAATCTATTTGGTAACTATTAATCCCCCCTTGTGTCACTAGTATTTTCTGTTTCACAACTGCAAGGGTGAAGGATGACCTCAATCTGAAAAGTTTTTTTCTTGGGAAGCTCCTCATACTCTGGGGTGCACTCTTTTGAAAGGGAGTGAACCACTGACCACAGAAGGCAAGCTTAAATTAGTGCATATCCTCAGGGCAAACCTCCTGTTCTCTGCACTTGCCTGAAGCCAACACAGTTCTGCTTTACTTAGTGGTGCAAACTAACCCAATTTCCATCCTCATGTATCTAAATAGCATCTAGGTGAAGACACTTTCCCAAAGTTAATGTTTAAAACTTTGTCTAATATATAGAAGCCTGTCCACCACCATGCAATCAGAGTGATTTTGGCTTGAGTTTATCATAATTAGTTGATACCAATAGACACTGACAATGTTAACTTCTATGTTTTAACAGTAACCTATTAGTAATTTTAATATGTGCACATGGAAGTGGGGTATTTCAAAGTGGGATGATTTCATAGAGTTGATCTCCCTTCCCTCCTTCATTACGCTTTCTCTCTTGCTTTCTTGTTTTCACTTTCTGTTATTATTTTATTTCTCTTTTAATGAATTGATACGAAACTCTGTCTCTGATAAGGGTGTCTTTTGACTAACAAATCAAGATGGCAAAGGCAACAACCATATGAGTCTTCAATGTCCCATTATTTTCCTAGGCTCTACAGTGAGACATAAGAGGCACCCAAACTATTGACCTTTAGATTCTTCATATGTTTCTGGAAAGTTCCTTACAAATTTCTAGAAAGTGGCAGAGTGTGGAAGAGGATGAGTTACTAGTCATGTCATACTTAATGTGAGAATGGACTAAACCACACTTCTCCCTCCATCAAACTAGGAAAAAGGTCATGAAGATTTATACTTAGAGGTTCTTGGTCAGTTACCTAAACAGAGACATCCAAAACAATGTAAGACATGAAAGTATCCAGGACATCTGAATGTGATTGGTAACACTTTGATGAACCTAAAATATAGCAAAAATATTTAGAGCACCACTTGAAGGTCAAATAGGTATCGATACCTTAAAGCATCTAAGCTGGTGAAGGATCTGGAACACAAGTCTTATGAGGAGCAGCTAAGAGAACAGGAACTGTTTAGGCTGGAGAAGGGGAGGCTCAGGGAAGACCGCATTGCTCTCTACAGTTACCTGAAAGGAAGTTGTGGTTAGCTGAGGTTCAGCCTCTTCTCGCAGACAACTAGCAATAGGACAAGATGGAGTGGCTGCAAGTTGCACCAGGGGAGATTCAGGTTAGAAATTAAGAGAAATTTCTTCTCAGAAAGAGTGGCTAGACATTGAAATGGGCTGCCCAGGGAGGTGGCGAAGTCACTGTCCCTCTGGGTGTTCAAGGAAAGGTAGGATGAGGTACTTAGGGAATGGTTTAATTAGTAATATAGGTGGTAGGGGGATGGTTGAACTTAATGATTCTGGAGGTCTTTTCCAACCTTAATGATTCTATAATCTAAGATAGACATAGTACATATGACTGAATTGAGCTTGACAAAGTCACTGTATTCTAGAAAGCTATTCAGCTCACAAAACATAGATGTCATATCAAGGAGGTGAATAGCTCTTGAGACTCCATGAGTCATGTTGACTAGGCTGCACTAGAAACTTAGACACCTCAATAAAGTCCATAAGTAACATAGGTATTTGCACTTAAACAGCTTCATTTAGATTATCAGTCCTTGAGTTAAATGCCATCCTTCCTGTCTCAACAGGAAAGCTCTTAGAACAAAATGAAAGAAATTCTTCCATAGAAAAGTGTAAAGTCCTCTTTTAAGTGAGCCGATGAAGGCCTCAAGTAGCATGAAATTTAAGAAATTATATATTTAATTATTCAGAATTTTCATTCACTGAAAAATACATAATTCCCTAGCATTTAACTAACCACATAGTGACCTCTGCAGAGGAAATTCCAAGGAATTTTTACATTTTCATTTTTTCAAGTCATAACATGTAATAAAAATGTAAAATCAAAAAGAAAATAGAAATGTGTACTCAGGAATGAGATAAGGTTTAAAGCAGTAGTGTTTATTCATTAATCTGCAGGGTGAAAATCTAACATATTTACTGTGGATTTTTCTTTTTTTTAAAAAAAAATAACCCTATAATTCATTTGCTAAAAGGACAAAGATAAAAGTGGAGCATGCAGATGGAAGACATGAGCAAAACCAAAACTATTAATTTTCTCTTTACCTGACTCATTTCTCCAGTATCATTTAACTGGGGAATAACTCTGGTAAGATATTAGTTAAGATATTATTGCTGGAATAATTGACCAAACAGGTTATTCACAAGAAAAATAGTAGAATTACATACTTTGACATAAAGCAGACCCAATATCTATTGCAATCATAAAACCAGAACATCAGACTTTTTATTTTTTGGTTCCTCAGAACTGAACAGCAAGAGGAAATAAAAAATTTCTCAGGGGGATGGAGAATCCCAAACGTACCTTGCACAGAGAGGCAGCATCCCACTCTTTCCTTTAAGTTCAGCTCTGTCAGACAAAGTAACGGGTTTGAGAGGCATTTCTGTACTGGGAAGTATTCCAGATACATTTATGAGAAAATTATTTTTTCTGTGACCAGCGTATGCTAAACAATCTATTGTTCACTGGGAAAAGGGATAGTCTTCCATTTCATACATCAGTTCATAATCTCAAATGAATAAATACATAATATGTGCAGAGCAAATACCACTCAAATACCACATTGTGGCACTGAACTGCTCTCTGACTAGACATCAGCTAGTAAGTCATTCAAGTTTAGAGCAGAGTTGACTTTTTGCTGTTTGATTTTTTGGGGGGAACTGGGTTGTGTGGGGTTTTTTTTCCCCATTGCTGATCACAGTGAACTCTTCAGTTACCAACACATTAGAGGATTTTCCCTGACACTACTAAACCTTTCATAAGAGACAAATGATAAAGAAGTAATGTGATTGACTGAAAATAGCAGAACAGCCTTGATCTAATGATAGAAGGTTCAGGCTATTCATATGCTCGATTGCACTCATAAATACTGAGCCACTTGGATGGTAACAGTAACTGTCACACCCTCCTTGCTTGTCTGAAACTTAATTTCTAGAATTTTTAACATATTTTCCCTCAAACTTATCCATACAGTGCACATCCTCAATAATAAAAGACATATATTCTCCTCAGATTTTAATATTTCAGATTGTGCCTATTTGTTCCAACATACCTTAAGTCAAGGGCACCCTTTGCATTTAAACTACAAGAGAACATTAAATACATATCCATTAAATGCACTGAATCTTTTTATAAGGAGTCTTCAACTTTGTTTCGGGTAGCAAAAATGCCAGCTACTTCACAACTCCTTTAAATATTTCAGTTGTGTGGATCCTCTTCTTTATAACTAAACGTCAAAGCCATTGACTTAATTTTATTTCTTGTTTTTCTTTTTCTTTTTTTAATTTATATATATTAAAACTTTTAAGGTTCACACCATTATTATACTTATTTTCCTTCCAAGTACATGCAGTCCTTCCAGTACATGCAGACTCTTCTGAGGTATATTTTTTGCAATACTATAAGAACCAGTAAAGAGTAGCAAATCATTGATTCAGCTGCTTTCCTCCTCCCAGACCAGTAAAATTATGTCAGGGTTTTTATGCTTCTGAAAATCACTAAAATATCAACCTGCCTTCCATTATACTATCTAGGAAAAGGGTATTTTTAATGACTTGCTTGATTTTCAAGGGTTGAAGAATGTTTTGGGTAAATATGATGCAGAAAAAGATTATAAAGACAGGTAGTAAATAACTTAATTTTCATTGTAATGAGAAAAAAAACATTGTTAAGTATGGGTCTTAAGGGGATTTCTAAACATAAATTTGCCTATTATACACCCTGAAATCTTTCAACTCTTACATACAAATCACATTCAGATGTTAGCAAATTAAAGCAGGTCAACAAAATGAATTCATTCCACATTGAATATAAAATGAGTGAGAAGATAGTCAACTATGCTTAATTGTATAGAATTTCACATTAGAGGTTAAAAACACAGGTTTCTGCTTAAGTCTTATGCAAATATTATAGATGGAGATCAACAGGGTTGGCACAAGAAGCAGCCAAAGGAGAGAGTCTTATGGTAGCAAGATAGTCCAGTTTTGTCTAAGAAATCAGAGAGGCGGTTTCTACATGGAATCTTGATGGCCATAATGCCTGGAGTGAGACGTTTTATTGATTATCCATTAAATTAATTATTAAAACTGATACCCCTAAGTATGATGATGATGATGATATAGAAGAACTACATGCTAACTATAGTGCTTAACTCCCCTTCTAAATCATGTTAAGGGAGGGGAGTAACTAAGGTTAGGGTATAAAGGATACTGAGGAAAACACCCTGGGATTTGCTCCTTCTCCTCCACCCAAGAGAGGGACACTTTCTTGGTAAGCATTATGATTTAACCTTCTGGTTAAGAATACTTGGAATAGCACTTTGTTGTCACTATTGCAGTAAGTTCATTTATCAATGGCAATTCTGGACTTTTTATATATGTCACTTTAATAAATTACCTTTTTCAACTTTGCAAAACTGTTCTAGTGAAAGACCTTTAGGGGGCTCTAACAGGCAAACATTGACTGCTATGTGGCCTCACACACACAATCCTTTAGACATACACCACTGACCAAGTCTGAGACAAGACTGGACCTAGTTGCACTTAGACTCCTTTGTGAGAAGGAGTTTAGAAAGCAAGGGGGTCCTTTCTGAACCTCATGCCTCAACGGGAGGGCCTCCCTCAGCCACACATCAGACTCACACCCTTTTAAGCAATATTGACCCCTTTAAACAATATTGAGCCCTTTCTCTTCATTCTAGGTTTGAAAGACAAACCTAGAACTATAATTAATAATGTTTGGATAAAGAACAAATGATGGTTCTTCATTAAGATTAATTACAGCAAATGTAAAGAAATAATGTGTTCTATCACATATTATGAAAAAGAGGTATTAGGAATGTTGTTTCTTTTCCAGAAAAGTTCAAAAGCAAGGAAAAGAAGCATAGCATGAGTTAGGCAAAGTTAAGATCATTCATGTGATGTTACTTATCAAAATGTCAAGTATAACCTGAAAAATTCCTGTCAGCAGTCCCAAAATGTCACAAAAAGAGAAGCTTGCCAGGCAATGCAGAACCTTTTCCTTTAGACAGAGGTGTGATTTGAGTTCAGGCCTGTGAGCAAAGAAACAGTGTTTTAATGCAAGCTTTGAGAACCAGATACACTTAATAGTATTGGACGGAACCCTTAATACTCTGTCGCATTTCCTCTAGATCAATAAATAAAGAATATTTGCTTGAACGTACCCAGTTTACTTATCAAGTGGGACAAAATAATTGTAGGGCTAAGCAAACAGATTTCCATTAACATGAGTACAACTGCACTTGTATACTACAGCAATGAATTTCAAATTCTATGTATAAATGCCTTGGATAAGAATGTAAACAAATAAATAGATAGATAAATAAATATTAGGAATTTTTTTGTTTCATCCTATGTGATGCCTTCAGACAACTGCAGTTCAAAACACTAACTAGTCACAATGAATACACAAGATACAGATCAGAGGAATGGAATTTTTTATTTAACAAACTTAGCTGGCATCATTTTCCTTGTTTCTGAATTGCTTGCAAAAATAAATCAGAATTTCTTGGCATTTATTGTCTTGAATTATTTCTATAAATAATTCTTATTTTCTTAGTTTAGCATGATGACTTGATTCCATATATCATAAAGTCTGATGATGATATTGAGTTATTTTTCTTGGTCTCATTACTCTTTCATGATATTGTTTCTATTCCTTGACTGGATAATAAAACATTAGGAAAATAAAACCATAAAAAACTTTTAATGTATTTATAAATGAGCAAGACTGAGGTAGTAAAGACTTCCAAGCTCATCTGCTTACCTTAAATACCTGGAATTTGTGGTCATAAGGCAAGCTAGACAAGTTAGTTACCTTGTTTACTCAGTGAAAATATATAGCCTCCTTAACAGTCAGTTTCTCTGACATTCCTTAAGGTAATACAATCAGACAAATTGTCTTCCTGACATTCTCTTCATTGACAAATTGAATGCACAATACATATATGCACCTGTTTAATCTCATCCAGGTGTCACACCTCCTCTGCTCTTGTTTCTAATCCAGAATATCACAAGTGTATCTCATAAACCTTATCTGCCAAAGCTGTGAGACAATAGTACTATGGCAGCTATTTTTGGTTTGGTATGATTAATTCTGCTGCAGATACCAAACTTAAAGAAAGTAAAGATGGGGCTGATTATTTGGGAAGATGTAACATTATATTTAAATATGTATTCACTAAACATGAGGGAAAAGTACCCAAAATAACAACAAACCACAAATCAAACTCAAAATATTCTCCAATACCTATTTAAATAAAAAATGCTGAAAAGCAATATTAACACAGTAATCCAACTTGAGGTGAAATATGAGCTTTGATGAGGTATATTGATAAGAAGATGCATTATGATACACATTATAGAGAGTGAAGTTAATTAATGGACTACACTAGTCTGGCATATTTTTACCATTTCACATCAGCTCTAAAAATCATAAATCCCCAGTTCCTGGAGATTAACAGCTCAATTACAAATGTTTATCCCACACTGAAGTATATATACTTCTTTACAATCTCTACAAGATTCTAGACTAAGAACAGCACATAGTAATAACTTAGGTCAGTATAAAAAAAAAACCCATAGCTCTTTAAAACTTTGTTATGAATGTCATGGAACTCTGAAAATAATTTGAGAAATACATTGCACTGTTTAGAAAAGTAAGAACAAGTAATGACCAGAAAGAATTTAATTTTAAAAAGACCCCAGTAAATCTTAAGGGATGGTGTGTGGGAAAATGGTGTTATTTTTGTATTCCACATTTCTCTCTGAAAGAAAAGCATTCTCGTATGTCCTTTATTCCTCCATGTGCTTAATGTATTCCTGGCAATGGATTGTTGCAATAAATTCTGTCTCTCTCAGGTGCTACTGTTCCATGAAGAAGTGAAAAAAGCTGTTATCTTCGTTTTGTTCTTTTAGACCAGAGAACAGAAACTTTGAAGTACAAGTGGAAAGTAGTCATCAGCTTACTTTCTCTTTTTATGGACAGTATCTCATTGGACACTAAAGGTTTTAATGCTGCATGAAAAATTCGGGAAGAATTAGCATCTAGAGCAGCCTGATTTCTATGTCTATCTCTAATTTTACTAATTTCTTATTAACAATTTTAATTATACATGAATATTTGAGGGGAAATCAGCCCATGTGTACTTTAAGCACCGTCCCCATCCTGATAAGCAATGGAAGACTATGTTATTATTTCCTTGAAAACACTGGACTGAAGTCATGATGGGGACTAGCTGACAGTGCAGCAGGGACATTTATAATAAGATGCATAGAGCCTGGAGGGATGGCTTGGGCACTCAAGCCCCTCCAATATTTACGTTCAGTATTAAACACTTCAAGTGAAGATAATGATTTTGGCTCCTTGCCCTTTTCCAATATTTTGAAACAGCCATGCACCCATGATCAAAATAAGGGCAAAATTAACTCCAGTGCAAATAGAAAGGAACAGTTGTATTATACTTTTATTTTTCCCTAAAGGGAAAAAAAATAAAAAAGAAAGAAATATCACATTTACAACAGCTACACTGACGCTCTTTTAAGGAATATTTTTCAAACATTCAAGTCAATTTTCTGCTCAGGGATAAGCAGATAAATTAATGTGGTCTTTTTGATCCTCTTAAAAGTCTGCTAAAAGGCTCTCAGTAAACAAAAATTCCAAATTCTTAGTAAGGGCAGTAGTAAGCACAGATCGACATTTTGGTGATTTCTAAGTCAGCTGATAATGAGTAAAAGCACTATGACTTAGATTAATGCTGATTTAATTGTCAAGGTTCTAATTAGATATTTCAAAAATAATAAGAAACTGCATGGGTATTGGTATTTCCCCCCATTCTCAACTACTAACAAGCATAGTACATATAATCTACCACCTTATGAAAGCTATTGAAAAAATTACGTATCTTCACTAATAAAAAGTCAGATTTGCTACATAAACAATTATGAAGTATTAATCTAATAGCAGAAATATTAATAAAAATACACTGAAAGTTTTATAGACTTGAGAATGAATCTGCCAAGGAACACAGCATTGTAAAACAGTGAAATCCTTTGTAATATAATCTTAATTAATCAGGATATGTGAGGAGAGCTGTTTAACTTAAAAGCAAGAGGCTGACTTCCACTAACACTTCTTGCCCTCATAGACAGTGCTAGCACTTCCTTTTCTACTGTAGAGATTGTTAAAAGAGAAAGAGTCCTTAGAAATGTTGAAACATTGGCCTTTACAGTAAGATAAATAATTGCGTACATTTTATACTTTTCTAGAAATTAATATTGATATTTCTTTCAAAACGGCATGCAAAACCAAATTTTCTAGTTTTGATTTCTTGAATTATAAACTCTGTAAAAAAATGTACCTTCCTGTGGTTAACAAACAAACAAACAAACGTAATTAATTAAATAAAAACATTTCTCTTAAGCAGTTAAAGGAAGGACAATAAAACTTCATCTATATGACCTTTTCAGTTTATTGGTAGCAAATAAGAAAACTATAATAATAACATTGTCCAAAAGGTAAGTTTTATTCTCCTATCACAGAAATCAGGGAAGATGAAGGATTTCTGAACCAAAACTGATTGGTTTGAGAAGCTATCCCATAGAGGTTTGACACGCTTTCCCATAGTTTAGAATTAGTAATTGCTATAAAACTGTTACTATTATCAAAACTTAAATAAGATATTTTTATTATTATTTTTAAAAGATGTATAATGTGGATGGTGTATGAAACCTCAGGATGCAGACTGTCAACTTCTATTGACAACTTCTAATATTATAGCTCGATGATAAAGACTCTGTATAGGATGGAAATTTGCACCTGCTTTTAAAGCAGGAAGGGCAGGTGATAAAATAATCGAAGAAGACAGATTTCAGATGTCATTTTATGTAACAGCTCATGGATTCCTTAAACCTCACGTCTGGAACTAATAACTGCTTCTTTCTTGCCTTCATTTACCTGCCTTAGTAATATCTGGAAAAACTACTGGATATTGTAAAAAAATTCTAATTGACAAAACATTGCCAGAGTTGTCAAGGCTTGAATTCTACCTCTACTGTGCACGGAATTGAACAAATAACCCCTCTACAATGACATCATAGTTTCGACGCTATCTACTAAGTGTACTCACACAAGCTTTGGATTTAAAGCAAGAAGATTAACTCTTTCATTCCCTGCACATTGCTATGCTGAAGTAAAAGACACATCAGGAGGGGAAACAGTTAATTTGCAATGAATACAAACAGATCCCAACATAGAAATAATTGCATCATCTGAGAGATAGAAGAGGGTATTTTTGAGATATTAATGCCACTGTTCTATAATGGCTTTGACAGCTCTAGGTAAAAAGAAAAAGCACAACCTAAATACAAGAAAAAATGTTTGACATATCAATTATTATTTTAATTGAAATTATCAAGTTTCAAATCAATTGCCAACTATTTTAAAGCCAAAGTTTTATTTCTTAAATTGTGTTGAAAGAAACGCATATTTAGTTTGGAACAAAGTAAAAATAATTGTTTTCCTTTAGGTTTTTAGAAGAGTATTTCTGAACTGTACAGGAGAAATTTTATCACTTCTGACTGTAAAGGAAGCATGACCATGTTCAAAATAGAAACAAAGATGTCTTCACTGCAGGCCTCTGGAGAATGTTTTGTTTCGTATTTGTTAAATATTTATCTTAGGATGAGAAAACTCTCTCAATACTTTTTTAATCTCCATTAACTACAGAGAGAAGAAAGCGATGAACTCAGTCACAGATGCCTAAGTTTCTGAAGTTTAGAGTTAAATGAGATGAATCGTGTCCAAAATGCGCATTTTGGTGCATCATAGATAACCTAAAATGTAGACATCTGTGTGTAAGCTATCTGACTAGCTGTCTGCATAAAACATTACTCCGCACCTACAAACTTAAACAGAAGGAAAATCTTCTCATGCAGGCTAAAAATTTAGTTTCATACAGTTACTTGCTAGATACCTAGAACAAGGAACAAGCATATGGTTATCATATCTCATATTGAAATTAAGTCTATTTCTGCAGGAACCTTCTGGTACTGTTCACTGTGGTTTCAACAAAAGTTCATATTGCAATAGTTTGCAATGGGGAAAATCCCATCTGTCTCTTTGGCTTATCCCTTGATTTTTTTAACTTTTTTTTTGAGTGTTTAAAAATATTTTCAACTCGTAAGATGCTAAAAACTCCAACTTCTGCAAAACTACGGTGGAAGAACTTTGTACATGATGTTTTTTTTTACTTTTGTGACGTTAGACTTCCATGTAATGTGTTAGTAGAAATTTCTAAACTACGGCCTTTAGTCCTTTTGAAACCTGAAGAAGAGACCAGTCAACTTAATTACATGAGCTGACTTTCTAAACTTTTTTGCTTATTAAATATATATATAATATTGAGCCACTCTAATGGCCAAGCTACTCAGAAAGGAAATATATGCAATATTATACTTCATTCCTGTGGATTTCAATTCACTTTCACAGGGTACGCAGTGTCAAATATATTGGATGGGTCCACTAGAACTGACTGTGCAACCTAATGTTCTATTAGTTTTAAAGAATATCAATTAAGAAAGGTTAGCACAGAAATTACGAGAGAAAAAACTCAAGTGAGTTAGTTAATCATATTTACAAATGGGCCTGTCATAAAATAGCTCAGTTTGGCCTTGGTTTCTTTGCATTTAAAAAGAGCCATCACATTAAACCATTGATTCACTAGACTTTTCAAAAACCTTTTATTGTATTTTATGACTTTATATTACACACATTTCCTTATAAGCACTTTTCCTACAAGTCTGAATGACCTTCTCCTGTTTTAAAATCCCCTTTGGCAATATTGTATACCTTATCTCAAGTTTATAGGAAAGTATACATTTATCTGCATGAACTTTTCTGTACGTTTTGCAAACACTGACTTACTTCAGCATGTCAGCCATAAAATAATCAAGTCAATCTTTGGTTCTACAACTGGAATATGATGATCTTCAAGGCCCAAAGCACCTCAGTTCTTTAGATCAGTGTTCCCTTCTGCCCCCCACCCCCCCGCAGCAAAATATCTCCTCTTTTCCATTTTCTTCCCTTCTAGCTTATTCACAGAAGAAAATTTCTCAAAGCTGAGTCTTTCTCACAGATTAGTTAGGTCTAGAGGTGTCAAAGGTACCACAGAAGCATGCATTTTCATATTGCCTTATTGCTGATGTGGTGAACAGTGATAAAGTTAGGTTTCACTGATCTCTGCCATCTCGCATTCTATTCATCATGTATTTCTGCCTTTCATTTCTGTTTATGTTACAATAGGATTGGCTGGTGAGTACTTTCTTTCATTATGTTTGTTTGTTTGTTTATTTATTATTGTGGAGTAGAGATAAGAACAGGGAGACATCACTCTGCAATTAGTGCCACAGGCAAAATAGAATCAACACAGAATAAAACCCACCCAAACATCTAATTTATCACCCTAAACACACAAACACAATGGAAAGAAATTCAGATAATGAGAAGTAAAACACCTCCCCCAATCCCTCTCTTCTTCATGGGCTCAACTTTATTCAGGATTTCTCTCCTTTCCTCCCTGCCAAGGTGGCACAGGGGAGAGATGGGGAATGGGGATTTCAGTCTGTTCCTCACAAGTTGTTTTCCTTCTTAGCAGGGGTGGGGTGTGGGGCAGGGGGGCGTTTCTCACACTCTTTACCTGCTCCAGCATGGGGTCCCATCCACGGGAGACAGTCCTCCACAAAATTCTCAACAAGAGTCCTTTGCTTCTGGGGTTCAGTTCTTCACCAGCTACTTCAGCATGGGCCACTTCTATGCGATGCAGTCTAGGGGAAACTGGCTGGAGATCTATCAGACAGAGAAGGATCTGGGGATGTTGGTTGACCACAGGCTGAATATGAGCCAGCAGTGTGTCCAGGATGTCAGGAAGGTCAATGGCATCCTGGCTTGTATCAAAAATAGTGTGGCCAGTAGGTCTAGGGAAGTGATTGCACCCCTGGGCTCAGCATTGGTGAGGCCACACCTTGAGGACTGTGTCCAGTTCTGGGCTCCTCACCATAAGGACATTGAGGTCCTTGAATGAATCCAGAGAAGGGCATCCAGGCTTGTGAAGGGGCTGGAGGGCAAATCATATGTGGAGCAGCTGAGGGAGCTGGGGATGTTTAGCCTGGAGAAGAGGAGGCTGAGGGGAGACCCTATCACCCCCTACAACTACCTGAAGAGAGGTTGTACAGAGGTGGATGATGGTATCTTCAGCCAGGTCACAGGTGATAGGACAAGGGGAAATGGCAAGAAACTGCTCCAGGGCAGGTTTAGATTAGATATTAGAAAAAAAAATAAAAATACTGAAAGAGTTGTTGAGGCCTGGAGCAGGTTGCCCAGGGAGGTGGTTGAGTCACCTTTCCTGGATGTGTGCAAAAAAAGGGTAGATGAGGTACTTAGGGATATGGTTTAGATTAGGACGAGGACAGTTGGACATGATGATCTTAAAGGGCTTTTCCAACCTTGTGATTCTGTGATTCTGTGAAATCATGGAATGTCTCTCCCCATGGAGTCACACGTGTCCCCAGCAAACCTTCTCCAGCATGGGCCAATCTCTCCATGGGCTGCAGGTCCTGCCAGAATCTTGCTCCAACGCTGGCCACAGTGTCTTCCATATGCCTCCACCAGCTCCAGCATTGGCCTCTCTATGGACTGCTGTCGGGGTCTCTGCTCCTCATCATGTTATATGGGCTGCAGGGGCACTACCTGCTCCACCATGGGTTTCTCCATAGGCTGCAGGGGAATCTCTCTCCCTGGTGCTAGCAGTGCCTCCTCTCCTGCTTCTTTACGGACCTTGGTGTTTGGACAGTTTCTAACAGCTTCACACTCCGTATGCTGGAGGCAAAAATTGTCTACTTGCATTTTTTCCTCTTAAATGTGATTTCCAGAGGAAGGAACTATGACCATTGTTGATTGGCTCAGTCTTGGTCAGCAATGACTCCAGCCTTGAGATGGCTGTTGTTTGCTCTGTTGGGGCTGCAGATAGCTTCTAGCTGCTTCTTGCAGAAGCCACCCCAGAAGCCCTCCCTCCTCTACCAGAACCCTGACACAAAAACCCCACAACAATTATTTAGAAAATTATTATATTCTCCATTTTTTTGAGAAAAAAATGATATTAGGTACACCCTAGCACATTCGACCAGCTGCCATTGCATTGTGAATTTCTATTCAAAATTCTGAATTCTATTTAACATTTAATTAATATGGGAATTAGGCCTTGCCTCCTTCCTAGATTGTGGTGAATAACATAGATTTTTTTGAGGGTCAGTGATATACTTGGCTTTCACTTCTACGGGATATCACCTTGGATGGGCAATTTGTGTACCAGTGTATTACTGAGCCATTAAAATTAACAAACAGAAGTAATAAATAACATTTTAAAGCAAAGAGGAAACAAATCTGCATTATTTAGATGTGTTAAGATGATTTTTTAAGGTAAATCTGATACATCAATAGGAGGCCTTAGTTAAAACATAGACACATACTGTAGTTGAAGTTCAAGCCGGGATAGTACTCTGAAATGTATGAGGATATTGGAAATGTCCCACATTTTGTAGCTTTTCTGGGCATATTGCAGCAACAGCTGAATGTTTCAGCATGCTGATTTTGGGCTGCTGAGGATGACTGACTGGAACCAGAAGCCAGGGTCTCTTAGCTGTATATGGCTCTCTTCAGTACCTGACAAAAGGGAGAGCAAATTCCTTCCAGAAAACATTGAAGGGAGAAGCTTTCAGCTGTGGTTTAACCCCTGTCTGTTGAGAGTAAGGAAGTGTTCAGTATCTACAGAATGCAGGCAAAAAAACAAGTGTGTTTGATTCATATGCATTCTACAGATAAAACACATGACTTACTAAACCTTTTTTTCTATATAGGTTAGGTCTAAAAATAGCTTCTAAGATGGTTAGTATTACTTGAGTTAAGAGAAAGAGGTCTGACCAAAACAGATGTCAAAACCAATATTCAGCTAGAGGTGAAAGGCAGAGACAAATATTCCTTGCTTTTCCTACCTTGCAGTAGATGTCCCATCATTTTATCTCCTTCTAGAATTTCTACCACATATGCTCCAACCCAAATAAATATGTTATGTCTTGAGAATATTTATTTACATATATTATTATTTGAAGAGAAGCCAGGCTGGAAAACAAGAAGTATCATTCGGAACAACCAGGAAGACAATGTTGGGTTATTTAAGCAATGATATAAATAATGATGCTGTTTTAATTGAAGTAAAATTAACTTAAAAAAAAATCTAAATTCAGGATTTTTTAATTTTTTTTTGGTTTCTTTGTGCAATTTCTAATGGTCTTTGAATTAGGACTTAGAAAGATAGAACTTTATGCCTTCCCAAATCATTATATTACCTGCATATCTTTTTTCACATTTTCCCTTAAGGAAATTAGTCTAATTTATTCTTACATTGACAAAAAAACATAATTACAAAAAATAATATTGTTACAGGATATTTTAGGTGCTTGCATGCCAAGCTGATCACTTCAGGTTTATAGAAAGCCTTATATATCACTGTTATGATGAAGATTAAAATAATTAACAAATTTCTAATAATGTTCTATGAAAAATATTCTTATTACCATTGTTCTATCAAACTTTATATTCTTTTTATCTATCTGTTCTGTGTGGTAACTAAAAACATTTAATACATAAGTCATAATAAGCACTTCTTTCTTGAAATTTGTTTTCAAATTTTAGTAGTAACAATACCTGAGAGAAAAATGTCTGCAGTCATAATCAATAACAGAATGATAGTACTTGTTCATTACAGCTACCTAGAAAGTTAACTAGAGCAATACTGGATGGCTGCTTTTTTCTTTTTTTTTTAATCCTCTAGGGTAAAAGGTTTTACTGAGCAGAGGGAAAAAAAAAAGTCTCACCGTTGAGCTAAGAGATCTGAGGGCTATGGTAAATGTCTGCCTAAGTACATGAGAGAACACACACCACTCTGTTTCAGTTGGCTCAACCACCTACTGTGTCAGTGGCTTAAAGTTAAGGAAAAAAGGAAACGTACTGAAAGAAGATGATGTTAGCCTACAAAGGGAAAGACTTTCTCTCTCATTGAAATACTGGAAGGAGCAATCTGTAAAAAGTCATAAATATAGACTGACACAGCTGTAGACACTTCTGATCTCCAGTAAGGCAACAGTCATATTATTATAGCAGGATCATTGCACAAAAACCTGGGTTTTCTTTTCTGTAATATTTCTGAAGAGCAGAAAATCCTATTCTTAATGTTCCCTATTATTCTAAAGACCACCACCTTTGATTAAATGGTACCTTTTATTTCTGAATACCAGCAAGCAGATCAGCTTTCTCAATTCAGCTGGTGTTCTTTCAGAAAGCAGGTGTAGGAGGATAGTAAGAATATTAAAACATTTTCTGTCTGTAATATGAGAGGAAGTGAGCAAAAATTCCAGCTACTTTACTGTGCCAGAGAAGCGTTAACATTCTGTCAGTTTGTCCAGTTGCTTTCTTTTGAGTCATTAGTAATTCTGTAAACATCAATTCATTATTATATATGACATCAAGTAACCCAAAGAATCCAGTTATTCTCAGCCATACAGCACAAATTCTATTTAATCTAGTTACTCATATGGCTTCTACTTTCCATGCTGTTGAAAATACTTTGTATTTTTCTGTAGTAAGTCATCATGCCAATGACTCTTTACCATGATGTTTTACTTTTGTGTTTGAAACGGTACTTATAGCTGAAGTCGAAAAAGTGGTAGTTTAGTTTTCAAACTCACATTTGAATTTCTAGCTTTGAAAAATATAAAATTATTCCAGGCATCTTTGGGGGATTTATGACTTATTAAAACTCTTGACTATTTTCTCAATATAGTTGAACACATAGAATCTACTTGTTTTAACTCCACTGGATTTTAAATATGATTTAGTGGTAATCACACTGTAAGGTTACAAGTAGAACTAAACTGGCCAACAAACAAAGTGACAGTGTCAGGTCTGCCTTTTTCTCCTGAAGCAAGTGGCAGACACTTTTATATTTTCCTTAACTTGTAGAGTTGGCTATCGAGCTGGTGGACTGGCACCATCTCTCAACAGGCTGTTGAGTAAGAAACAAATGACTAAGAAAGCAGTAGTGCTTAAGAGAAATGTATGTCTGTCCACCACTAGTCAGGTGTGAATGCACAGATCACTTTTGCATGTAAGCTATGAAAAATCAAATCAAAGTTTCATTTCAGTCGAATCAGTGGTGTAGGAGGTAAAAGTTATGCTGAACAGTGAAACCTTATTTATTCTTTTCTACTTACTGCTCATATTGAATTGTTCTTCCTTTATTACACAACTCTGTTTTCTGTTGTAAATCAGTCTTTCATTATACCCAGGAAGGAGGACAGGTACACTAGAATATTCAATGTTCTGTGAATTTTCCCATTAGATTTTCTGAAACTAATTAAAGGATGAAATTGTGTCTTCAAGCTATACAGTTTAAAACATTCATATCCCTCACCTTGTCTGCTCAAAAATTTAGAAGTGTCTGTATGAGGGACAGATGGTGGGAAACGGGAAAGAATGCATATGTACATGCAATGCATGTACTGAAGGAAAGAAATGGACTATCCAGTGCTTTGAACTACTACTTTATTGGGTTGGGTGTGCTACAATATATATATATTTTATTTTTTTAAACTCTGAAATATCAGAATCAGAATGATTTAGGTTGGAAAAGACCTTTAAGATCAGCAAGTCCAACTGTTAACCTAGCACTGCCAAGTCCACCACTAAACCATGTTACTAAACACATCTACACATAAATATCAAGAATAATTTCTTTTAAAAGATCTCTGAGAGAAAAGTGCATGTAAAATATCAGAGTCATGACTGGCTGTAGCCTGAAATGTAACCAAGATAGATACCTTAGTACCAGGAAAAAAGCAAGCCTGCATTATGGGTACACAATATCAGACAATTGAATGAAGGTCCGGAACCGTTAGAAAACCAAAGTGCTGTAAAACTATGCAGTTAATTATTAAATATTTTTTGTTCTCGTATTAATAATATCACAGTACCTCCATAAAAGAAGCATATTATTTTCTTTTTTTGTTTTTCAATCTTTTTTGGTTGGTTGGTTGGTTGGTTGGTTGGTTTTTTGTGGGGTTTTTTTCCTGGCCTAAACCCCATGACAACTGGCAAGAATGAGGACTTGTAACTTTCTTAAATTTTCCACAAATGTTAATCAGTGTCATATCACGTCACTAAAGAAACAAGACAGGAACACAGATTACAGAAATTCAGATTGCCAAAATGTAAGACTCTATTTAATTTCAATAGTGGTGGTTGGAAAACATTAATTTTGTCCTGCATGCTAGGAAAATAATGGTGACAGGAAAGAATCCACACCCTTGCTTTATAACAAGCAGGGCACTGTTTGGTTACACTGAAGCTTACTGGGGTGGATTTCTTAGGTAGTGGAAAGAAAAATTTTGTGCCAAAGCGAAAGCAAGCAGTACATTTGTGGTGGCCAGTAGAGTCTTGGCTAAAAGATGTTCATGAACTTCAAAGGAAAGGCGGAAGAGAGCTCATATCAAGCAACGTAAGGACTTGGTACATATTTTCATTTGCTGGACTTGAATGTCTTAGTTACTATGGGGTCTTTTCTCAATCCAGAAAAGCAATCCTAAATCTAATTAATCTAATGTTGATTTAACATTTAATTAAATTTAATTGGAAAAGTATTCTTTCAAAGATATGGAATTAAAATATGTATTCTGGAAAATAAAATCCACAGGTTTCTAGTGCCTGTAGATATATAATACCAATTCATTTTTATCCTTAGATAGATCTTATTTTTCCCAAAATAATTGCTTTATATTCACGGTTCCACTCTGTCAACACACTTGATAATAAAACAAAAAGAAAAAAAAAAAAAATGCTTAGCTCAATTTCCTACATTATTCTAGCAGTATCCTTTTGTAGATGAAAGGGCAAATGTGAGGTGCATACTCACACACAGATACATACATATGAACAGAGGAAAAACTATATTATTATTATTATTATTATTAAAATACCATTGAATCAGGGGTGTGTAATTATTTCTTCTTCCCCTGTGCCCGATTCTCTTTTCTGTCTTTATTTCTTCCACATGAATCCTAGAACTGCAAATGCACCTTTAAAATGTCAATCACTTCAAACAAAATCTGTACTGTGAGTTCCTTAGATCCATGATTGCACTTCTACTTAGTTTTTTGGTCACTGTTGGAGCTGTGGCTCAGTGTCCAGGGAACAATCTAGGGGAGGGGGAAGGGCATTGGGCATATTCTTCAGCAGAATTTGTGAGTTTTTGCCTCTGGCATTCAGGTTGGAATGTCCCTTCTGATTACGGTCTGCTGCAAAACTCCAGAGGATGTGACTGTACATTTTAAAAAAGCAGAGGAAGCTGATGTTACTTCAGATTACATCTCCACTTTTTTAGTTAAATGTGTGCTAGAATAATAAAGGAAGCTAAATCAAACATATTTCCTTTTTATTTTCAAATTAATTCAACATACGGGGAATATAAAATATCATTAAAAGAAACCCCATACCAACAACCCTTAGTTTCCATAACTATACAAATGCTATTTTAAAATCCCTAAGAATGTGTTCATTCTTAATTTTGAGCTAGGCTTTTGAGCAAGATTTCTTTCACCTGAGAGTGAAGACCTTAATAGATGGGATGATTTTCACTTTCTTAGTTTATGTTTCTTACTAGTGCTAGTATGTAGTGTCATGTTTCCACTATTAGAAGTAATTTCAAGGTCCTACATGTTTCCAGATTATTTCCATATCTTGATTATTATTTCAAGCTAGTTAAACAAAGGTACTTTGATATTTTCCATTTCAGCTACAGTTCTATTAAAAGAATAGACATTGTTTCCTTCTTAAATTTTTCAGTTTCGAACAATATCAGTTTCACCACCTACACTCCCATATGTATTATTTTATAAGCATCTGTGACAATTCAAAACTACCTTGTAACGCACTCTTTGGGGAACCAAGTATTTATATAACATTTATATTGTCATCTTTTTTCTGGTGCTGAAATAATTTTAAGGAAATCTAAAACATTTTTTAAAAAGTATCCTTAATCTAATTTCTTTTGACTGCTTATGACATTTAGAGACATCTTAATGTAAACGGAATTTGGAAATCTTGCTGTTATTCTAAATGAAACGGAGTTAAGCTACTTCTGAATGTTAAGGCATCTAACAGAGTTCGTATTCCTTGGTCTCTTAAGAGCAAACTGATCTTGTTTTACAGGTAAATGATACTTCTGTCTTCCTGTAGATAACACAGTGTTCACAAGGGAAGACATATTATATGTTTCTGTAACCATTCTCGTCATGAAGAATTTTGTGGTTGTGTTTTTCAGGAATTCTTGTACCAAGAGGGAGCCTAAGGGAACTGTGTGGGCACTGAGAGCTAAATGACCTGCAGGTAACAAATGCTGTTACATATATATTACTTTTCTGTGTGCAGTGAAAATGAGCCACCTAGAAAACATAGCCTTTTGTTGTTTTGGTAGTGGCTGTTATTTTCAGTGGAAACCAGCCATTGTAACATAAACAAATTACTGACTACTATTCAGCATGCTACCTGTCGACAAAATGCCTGTAGAAGTTGCTTTAGCTGAAGGTATAATAATCCTTCAGTCTTGCAAAAGAAAGCCCATGCAATCACATAACACTAGTTTAATATTTCCCATTAAAACACTTTGTGAACACTTCTTATCTCATAAAGACAGAATGCAAATATGAAGCTGATCCCACTGTTCTTACTCAAAATCCCTTTAAATTCAATAGGGCTTCTGTATGAGAGAAGGCTGCAAGCTTAGACCAGTAGTGGTAATGCTCAGTGATATAAACAGATAGTAAAGCTCTTCAGGATTTTTGTTTTAAGTAGAGTAAACATAGAGCATGCTCAGCAGACAGAAACCTGCATGTTTTTACTATAAATACCTGCAAGGCAGGCCAGCAGTTAACCTTGCCGATTAAAAGGAAAGAAGGAGCTACAGGAGGGAAGTTGATCCATTCTGTCAAAATGCCAGATGGCTGTAACTCTTTGCTTTTGTATATTAAAACTTGCCCCAAGGCTTTTCTCCTCTTTAATTTCCTTTTCTCCTTGCCTAAAACAACACGCTTGCTCAGCTGTTGGACAAATGAAGCTTCCTACTCTTACAAAAAAAAATAAACGAACAAACAAACATAAAGGCTTTTATGCTAAAACTAACATCTGCTGTCAATAAGATTTTGAAGAGAATATCACTCTTGGAGAGCATCTCTTCACCTTTTCTCTCCAGGTTAATTTAACAGATAGCACATATGCTTGCACTCTCTTAAATCTGCCAGAGTATGTTTAGTGTCAAATTTACATTTGTTTTAGAAAACACAACATAAAAGGAAAAAGCAAGTTCATTAGTATAAAATGTGTGTGTATTTTTGTGGCTACAATATTGGTAGACTTTGGGTGAGATTACTCAGATGAACTCTAGACAACATACCTATTTTTGCAGGACAATAAATTATTTTTGATGATGAAAACAAAAGACAAAAATTAATTTTCTCTTATCAATTCTCCTTAGTCAAGTGAGTTTCTCATCTGCCTTTCTACTTTTTCTCCTAGTATGTGGTCCCATATTTGAACATTCTGGAATCTACAAAATGGAGAGCTATTTGCCAGCTCTGAAAAATCTACTTAATGTGTACACAATGTCATTTTTAAGGTGAAGCATGTTCATAATCTTTCTCTGAATGTGTAGTGATTGTTAGCATTGTTTATATTTCAAAATGAGGAAAAAACTTTCTCAAGAAATGCATCCTACTCATGCAGCCTTAGAAGTTGATGAGGCCTTCTAGAGACAGCTGGAAGTAGTCTCATGATCACATGCCCTGGTGAGAGACTTCAACCACCCTGGTATTTGCTGGCAAACAGCAAAAAAGGCAACACTGCCTGGTACACACAGTCCAGGAGGTTCCTGTAGAACACTGATGATAACAGGTGTTAGATGAGCCCACAAAGACAGGGGTGTTTCTGGACCTTATACTAACAAACAAAGGACTGATTAGGGATGTGAAGATTGGGGGTAATCTTGGCTACAGTGACCATGAGATGGTGGAGTTCAATATCTTGTGTGGAAGAAGCAGGGTAATAAGTGAGATTACGACTCTGGGCTTCAGGAGAGCTAACTCTGACCTCTTTAAACACCTGCTTGTCAGAATCCCATGGGTTATGGCTCTAGAAGGTAGGTGGGTTTGAGCGTTGGTCAATATTTCAAACATCACTTCCTTCAAGTTCAAGATAGGTGTATCCCAAAGAGTAAGAAATCAAGCAAAGGAGGCAGGAGACCTGCATCGATGAGCAAGTTGCTTGTGGAAAAACTGAGATGTAAGAAGTATACAGAACGTAGAAAAAAAGAACTGGCCACTTGGGAGGAATATGAGTGTAGTCATTGTATGCAAGAATGCAATGAGGAAGGATAAGGCCCACTTGGAATTACATCTGGCAAGGGATGTGAAAGACAGCAAGAAGGGCTTCCTTCTACATCAGCAGCAAAAGGAAGACTAGGGAAAATGTGGTCCCACTGCTGAATGAGACAAGTGTCCTGGTAACAGGTGATACAGAAAAGGTGGAGTTACCTAATGCCTTGTTTCAGTCTTTACTGCTAAGTCCAGCTCTTAGGAATCCTGAACCCTGGAGGTAGGAGATATATCCTGGAGAAAGGAAGACCTTCCCTTGGGCAAGGAGGATAGAGTTAAAGAACATTTAGCCAAACTGGAAATCCACAAATCCATGGGCCCTGATGGGATGCACCTACAAGTGCTGAGGGAGCTGGCACATGTTACTGCTGTGCTGCTGTGCATCGTCTTTTAAAGGTCATGGAGAACAGGACTGGTGCTTGAGAATTGAAGGAAAGCCAAAGTCACTCCAATCTTCGGACATGGGAAATTACAGATAAGTTAGTCTCACTTCCATACCTGGGAAAATGCTGGAGCAGCTCATTCTGGGCATCATCTCTAAGCATGTGGAGGAAAAGAAGTTTATCAGGAGTGGCCAACCTGCATTCACCAAGGGGAAATCATACTTGACCAATCTGATAGCTTTCTATGGTGGCATGACCAGCTGGGTGGATGAGGGGAGAGCAGTCTGTAGATACAGTGAAAAGTTTTTTCAGGTCATAGTGCATCTTCATTCATGTAAATAAATGAAATACAATCCAGTTCTGAAGAATTACATGGTTGACCTGTGTAGCTTCTGTCAAATTCCTTTTCTACCTCATCATAAGAACCTTTTCAGTACAGAGTTTTAAAGGAAAACAAATAATATTTTTTAATCACCTTTCAGTTTCAAAATAAAGCCAGTATTATCAGCAGTGGATTCAGAGAACATAGACATCATACAGAATGGTAAACTTGAGTGTCTCCTAATCTGTCATCAATTTTACTGACAATCTTTTTTTTTTTTCCCTTCCCCTTCCACAGGCCACTCTGAAGTGTCCATTATCCTGCTGGGATAGGTTAAAGTGTGATATTAAGTAATAAAGAAATTCCCATAAACCATTTACTGAAAAAAAAAAACCACCCAAAAAACAACCCCCAAAAATTCTTTAATGTTAAGTTTGACTGATAAAAATCACACTGTTACTAACTGAGGGAACTACAGAGGAACAGGTATTTTATGAGAACTACACCAAGCCGGCTTTTCTTATTCTAACTTTAAAACAAAGCATACAGCCCTTTTAAACTTTTACACATGATATTCTTAAAAAAATTTTGGGGAAAAAAAATCTTTATTTTTTATACTTTTAATTTGTTAAATATCTAATTTCAATTCTCTGCTAAAATTTAAAATTAACTTAAGAATTTTCAAAATACTACTTACTCTAATAGGTGCTTAAATGTAATGTCAAGGATTTTCTTGAAAACATTTTTAAAAACTGTCCTTAGTAGCCTTAAAGAATTAATATTCCTTCAACTTGTCTAAGCCTTTCCTCCATTTTTAAATTTGAACTCCAACAATTGGTAATATAAACGCAAATATTTTCCCACGAGTTGTTAACCTTTAGCCAGGTGCCCGTGAGAAATGAACTTACTCTATCACTTTTCAGCGGGACAGGGGAGAAAATATACTCTATACAAACAGTGAAATCAGTCAGATAATGAGAATCATGGAATCATAGAATGCCATCGTAGAATGGCATGGATTGGAAGGGACCCCCAGGATCATAAAGCTCCAACCCCCCTGCCACAGGCAGGGCCACCAACCTCCAGGCCTGGATCTACACAAGGTTGCCCAGGGCCCCATCCAGCCTGGCCTTGAACACATCCAGGGACGGGACATCCACTACTTCTCTGGGCAGCCTGTTCCAGCACCTCACCGCTCTTTCTGTAAAAAACTTCCCCCTAAAAGCCAATCTAAACCTTCCCTCCTTTAGCTTTAATCCATTCCCCCTTGTCCTGCCATTATCTGCCCTTTTAAAAAGTTGATTCCCCTCCTGTTTGTATGGTCCCTTCAGGTACTGGAAGGCTGCAATGAGGTCCCCCCACAGCCTTCTCTTCTCCAGGCTGAACAAGCCCAGCTCCCTCAGCCTCTCTCCATAAGAGAGGTGCTCCAGCCCTCTAATCATCCTTGTGGCCCTCCTCTGAACCCTCTCCAACAATTCCACATCTTTCTTGTATTGGGGGCCCCAGATCTGGACACAGTACTCCAGGTGCAGCCTCACGAAGGTAGAGTAGAGAGGGACAATCCCCTCCCTGTCCCTGCTGGCCACCCCTCTTCTGATGGAGCCCAGGATACCATTGGCCTTGCGAGCTGCAAGAGCACACTGCTGGCTCATGTTAAGTTTCTCATCCACTATGACACCCAGGTCCTTCTCAGCAAGGCTACTCTCAAGGAGCTCTTCTCCCAGTCTGTATCTATGTCTGGGATTCTTCCAGCCCAAGTGCAAGACCTTACACTTGGTAGTGTTGAACCTCATTAGGTTCACTCGGGCCCACCTTTCCAGCCTGTCAGGATCCCTCTGGATGGCTTCCTTTCCTTCTAGGGTGTTGACTACACCACTCAGCTTGGTGTCATCTGCAAACTTGCTGAGGGTGCACTCAATTCCATCATCGATGTCACTGATAAAGATGTTAAGGAGCACCAGTCCCAAGACAGACCCCTGGGGGACACCGCTTGTCACTGGCCTCCACCTGGACATCGACCCATTGACCACCACACTTTGGCTACGGTCTGTTAACCAGTTTCTTATCCACTGGATGGTCCACCCATCAAATCCACATCTCTCCAGTTTAGAGATAAGGATGTGGTGGGGGACTGTGTCAAAGGCCTTGCACAAGTCCAGGTAGATGACATCGGTCACCTTTATCTACCGATGCTGTCACTCCATCATAGAAAGTCACCAGATTGGTAAGGCACAACCTTCCCTTGGTGAAGCCGTGCTGGCTGTCCCGGATCACATGCTCTTCCGTCATGTGCTCCAACATGTCGTCCAGGAGGATCTGTTCCATGATCTTCCCAGGCACAGCGGTGAGGCTCACCGGCCTGTAGTTCCCTGGGTCTTCCTTGCTCCCTTTCTTATAAATGGGAGTGACATGACCTTTTTTCCAGTCCCCAGGGACCTCTCCTGACAGCCACGACTTTTCAAATATGATGGAGTGTGGCTCAGCAACCACATCAGCCAGCTCCTTCAGGACCCTGGGATGCATGCCATCCGGTCCCATAGACTTGTAGACATTCAGTCTCATGAGGCAGTCTCGGACTTGCACTGCTCTTACAGTGCGGGGGGATTTACTCCGCCAGTTCCCACCTAGAGGTCCAGGGATGCAAGGTTCTGAGATTTGAGAATTATGAGAATCCTGGCTGCCAGAGAAGACTGAGGCAAAGAACTCATTCAGTACCTTAGCCTTCTCCTCATCAGTTGCAGCCAGTTCCCCTTTCTCATTTACCAAGGAGGGTACGTTCTTTTTGGCCTGTCTCTTCTGGCCTATGTACCTATAAAATCGCTTCTTGTTGTTTTTAACATCCCTCGCCATGTTCACTTCCATCTGTGCCTTGGCTTCCCTGACCCCATCTCTGCAAGTCCGAATAGCATCCCTGTATTCTTTCCAGGCTACACACCCTTGCTTCCAGAGCTTTTATTTGCCTTTCTCTTCCCTCAGTTTGACGAGCAGGTCCTTGCTTAGCCATGCTGACCTCCTACCCCTCCTGCCCACTTTCTTATTCAGAGGGACAGAGAGCCCGTGAGCTCTCAGAAAGGCATCCTTAAAGAATAGCCAGCTGTCCTCAACTTTTCTGTCTCTAAGGACCACCGCCCAGGAGATCTTGGTCAACAGGTCCTTAAACAGCCTAAAGTTTGCTCTCTTAAAGTTCAGTGTCCTGATCCCACTTCTCGCCAGGCCCACATCCCTTGAGATCGCAAACTCAACTAGGGCATGGTCGCTGCAGCCCAGGCTGTCTCCAACCTTAACACCTTTAATGATCTCCCCCACATTGGTGAGCACCAGGTCCAGCAATGCATTGCCTCTGGTCGGTCTATCAACTATTTGAACCAGAAAGTTGTCATCTACAGACTCCAGGAGTCTCCTGGACCTCTTGCAGGTTGCCTTGTGGTTTTCCCAGCAGATGTCCGGGTGGTTAAAGTCCCCCATCAGGATGAGTGCCTGTGACCGCAATACCTCCTGCAGCTGAAGGAAGAAAGTTTCATCAGTATTCTCTCTTTGATCAGGTGGCCTGTAGTAGACCTCTATCACCAGCTGCTCTTTGTTAGCCCCATCCCTAATTCTGACCGACAGGCTTTCGACCTGCTCATGGCCACTTCTCAGAGAGAGCTCCTCACAGTCTATCCACTTTTTAACATAGAGGGCAACTCCCCCACCCTTCCTTCCTAGCCTATCCCTTCTAAAAAGGCGATACCCTTCTACAGGGGTATTCCAACTGTGGGAACCGTCCCACCATATTTCCGTGATTGCAACTACATCAAAATTTTCCAGTGACATCGCGGTTTCCAATTCCTCCTGCTTGTTACCCATGCTGCGTGCATTCGTGTAAAGACACTTCAGTTGGGCTTTCTGACTCAATAGCTTTTTTGAGGAGCCCTCCCTCGAACCGCGCGACCAGATCTTAAAGCACCTCCTCGCACCCCTCCCTTCTTAGCAGACTTTATTCATTATTTCTCTCCCTTCTTTCCCCCCATCGTGGTGCGGCAGAGGGGCGGGAGGGGAATGGGATTTTCAGTCAGTTTTTTCCCTACTTAATGGTGGATGGGCATTGCTCACATCCTTCCCTTCCTCCACTGTAAATTCCCACCCATGGGAGACAGTAATCCATGAACTTCTCCAACAACTCCAAGTTCTTGAGTACTTTCCCAGCAGGTGTCAGCTTCTCACCAATTCCCTAAGCGTGGAACCCTTCCATGAGGTGCTGTCCTTCAGGCTCAGACTGCTCCAGACTTGTCCCCCACAGAGTCAGAAGTCCCCCAGAAAACCTGCTCTGGCCTGGGTCAGTCTCTCCATGGGCTGCAGTTTTCACTGCCAGGAGTTTGCTCCAGCATTGGCTTCCTATGGGGTCACAGCACCCTTCAGGTGTCTCTACCTGTTCAGTTGTGGGGTCCTCCACAGGCTGTAGATGGGATCTTTTTTCCCTGTCATCATCCATGGGCTGCAGGCAGACAGCCTGCTTCACCATGGTCTTCTCCATGGGCTGCAGGGGAATCTTCCTCTCTGGCACCAGGAAAGCCTCATTCCCTTTCTCCCCTTCTTCACTGACTTTGATGCCTGCACAGTTTCTTACATCTCACTCCCTCCTCTGTTGACAAAAAACAGGTACTTGTGTATGCTGGAGGTGGGCAAGAGTTTGGGAGGAGACACAGCTACAACAGTGATGCCAAAATGACCAAAGGGATATTCCATACTGTAATGATGTCATACTCAGCAATAACAACTAAGAGAAAGAAGGATGGTTGTGGAGTTGAGGAGTTTGTCCTTTGTTGTCCTTTGTCCTTTGTTGAGGAGGGGAAGTGGGAAAATTATTTGGCAGCCAGCTAAGGTCCACCCACCGAAATGTTACATCCAGAAGGTAAGTAGCTATTTATGCTAATGAACAAATCTATAGTAATTATACCTAATCTTAACTGACATTCTGAAAGAAAGATGAATCCATATTTTCTTTTGAGTTTGACCACTACAATATTTATCTGAACAAAACATGGTTGCCCTATATTTTGCATAGTATTTTCTCTTCAAACCATTCTATTCATATATGATATCTTGATGTGTTGCCAGATTGCATGAAACTGATTAAAGTTATAAGGTTTTTTTACATGCTACCTGAGGACTTCTACTTTCTCTAATTGACTGAAAAAATCTTACTTGTACTGTTTCTCACTGCTGCAGTTAAATTTTATGATTTACTTGATGATATAATGCTATTTGTGAATTTTAGAGTGGTTTTTTACTATGATTATTTTTTATTTTCTTCTGTCCAGTGCACTATTCTGTCATTTACTTTGTATAGACTCCCTGTTGCTAAGCAGACTTTTCCTTTTCCTAATTGGGAACTTAAGGTCTTTACAGGGTCTGCAGTAGGTGTTTAACTCTCAACTTTATATTTCTTCCAACTCACAGTCGGCAAAACACTCTGAATGCAGTTATGTTATGATTAAATTAAATTCAGTCGACTTTACATATTTGTTAGAGATTTATTTTTTAACCACTTACAAACTTACAATCTTGTAGCTGAGTAGTTGTTCTTAAAACCTACAATAACATCTGAATAAAAACTAAATTAGGTGAAACATGTCCTGAATTATTTGTAGAAATCTCCAATTTATGGATTCACATGCATTTTATATGTGTTATTTAAAGGATGCTATATTCATACAAGAGGATGATTAAATATTTCCCTTGCCGCTGTAACTGTGGAAGATATTAAAAAATACCTGTTAATTTAAACAAGTTGCATCTTATGATGATAAAAGAGGACTCCAATTCCACCCTCAGACCTACAGTCTTATTACATACGCCACACCATGTGATTTTTTAAAAAAATACTCATCTGAAAGAAAAGTACAAAAATGTCCTAGCTAAGTTGCTGCAGAGACCAGGGTAAATTAAATAGAAGATTATCACTGTTTCTGAAATATTTTGAGCATTTGGTGGATTTCATGAAAATGAGATATGCACTTTAGTATATCCATATAAAAATAATCAGTTTATGAGAAAAAAATGAGGACAATTACTATATCAAAAAGTGGGTGTAGTAGGTAAGGGATGAATAGGATCATAGAAACATAGAATTACTTCGGTTGGAAAAGACCTTTAAGATCACCAAGTCCAACCATAAAGCTAGCATTGTCAAGTATAACCACTAAACCATATCCCTAAGTGTCACACCTGCACACCTTTCAAATATCTACAGGGCTAAGCAGAATCAATCACTTCCTTGGGCAGCCTGTTCCAATGATAGACAATCTTTTTAGTGAGGAATTTTTTTGTTATATCCATCTAAACCTCCTTTGGTGCAATTTGAGGCCATCTTCTCTTTCCCTATCACTTGTTACCTGGGAGAACAACACCCACTTGGCTACAACTTCCTTTGATAGGTGTGGAGAGTGGGAAGGTTTCCCCTCAGCCTCCTTTTCTTTAGACTAAAAATCTCCATTTCCCTCAGCCACTCCTCATAAGACCTGTTCTCTAGAATCTTCACCACTTTGTTGCCCTTCTTTGGACATGGTCCAGCACCTCAATGTCTTTCCTGTAGGAGCCACTACAACAACAGTACTAGAGGTGGAGCCTCACTGAATGTGGGTTCTCAGTGGACCCAGTGGTGAAGAATATTTTTCTTCCCAATTTTTACATATATTAATAGGAGAAATTAAAATAAAAATAAATTACATTATCTCTGAATTTGCCCCAGCCAGCAGCTGAGCATCATGCTCACACCTCCCCTAGAGAGATGCTGAGAATGGGGAGACAAAAGCCAACCTTGTAAGCTGGGATGAGAACAGTTTTCTGGGACAGAAAAGGGAGAGGGAAATAACAGCAACAATACCTATAACAAAATATAAAAATCACAATGCAGTTTCTCGCCAATGAACATACAATTCAGACCACATGCCCAAATCCACCATGAAGCTCGACCTTTTCCAAGCCACAGGTCCTGGAGTTGTGCCTCCCCTCCACAGTTAGCTCTCTTTTATACTAAGCATGATGTCATGTAGTATAAAATACCTCCTTTGGATAGTTTGAGACACCTGTCATGGCTGTGTCCCATCCCAAGTTCCGGTAAAAATTACCCTATTCTAGCTGAACCCAGGGCTACAATGTTTGCAAGAGTCCTGTCTCATGGTTTAAACCTGCCTGACACTGCAGTGCTGCTCCCTCACTTCCTTTCACTCCAGCACAATGCAGGACAGAATCAGAATGATAAAAGTGAGAAAACTCATGGGTTGAGAAAAAAAGGTTTAATAATTGAAATATAGTATTAGTAATAGCAATAATAATAATAATGATAAATTGTAATGAAAATGAAAAGAATAATAGTAAAAAAGAAAACTAAATAACAAACCCCAAGAAAAGTGATTCAAATGCCAATCAATTGCTCACCACCCACTGACCAATGCTCAGACCGTCCCTAAGAAGCATGTGTGTCATGTCCCCCCAGCAACCCTGTCCAACACGCCACAGTTTATATGCTGAGCATTACATTATATGTTATGGAATGATTTTGGTCAGTTTGGGTCAGCTGTCCTGGCTGTGTGTCCCCCCCAACTTCTTGTGCTCCTCCAGCATTCTTCCTGGCAGGACATGAAAAATCTTTGACTTAGTGTAAGCAATACTTATCAACAGCTAAATCATCAGTGTTACCAACATTTTTGTCATACTAAATCCACTATAAAGCTATTAGGAAAAAGAAACAACTTTATACCAGCCAAAACCAGGACACCTGCAGGTGAGTATGACTCCAATATGTATGACTAATAAAAAGCAGAGTATGGGGAAGCTAAAGTGCAAGAAGGAGATAGTTTTGCAAATTCTCCTGCACTATCTTCAATCTATGATCAATATATTTATCTAGAGATTATTAGAATTATTTTATATGATCTAAAAAGGTAACTAAGAATATCAAGTCATAGACATAACATATAGGAATGATCAATATAATGTAAAGATTTTTAAGTGGCAAGAGTTGAGACCACATTATCACTTTACCAAGGAGGAAATCCACTTATTACAGAGAATTCAGAATAGAAACCTTGAAATCAGTAGTGACTGAAAAATGAAAGATCTATGAGAGTTGAGAATAGTCTGTTTAGCTTAATATGAGAAGGCTTAAACAGGAATTTTAGCTTCTTGTTGAAGAACATATAAGGCGAATAGAAAGAAGATCGAGCAGTCTAACTGGTGTGAATAAATTAGTTTCTACAACAGACCTTAGTTTTTTATACTACTGGAAATGTTAGAATAATTTAACACTAATTTTCCTTTTTTTTTTTTTTTACCCTGTGAGTATATTTCTATGTGCAAAAGCAAAAATGCACAGTCACAGCCAGCAAAGAACACTTGTTTGGTAAAATGAATCTGAGTTATTTGGTTATTGTATTAGAAAAACAGAATCAGAAACCCATGGTATTTCTTGCTGTTGTATGCATATATGTATCTGTAGGTATCCAGAGAAGTGTTACAATGCACGCTGTTTAACTTCAGTGTTGGTAAAGTGAAAAAAATGCCTGAACCTGCAGCCCTGTAAAACACAGTACCTATTGTCTCCTTTCAAATTTATTTTACTAAAGTTGTTGAGAAAATAGAAATTCATTTCTATGGCTTTGGAGTTTTCTTTGTTTTGTTTGTTTGTGGGTTATTTTTTAAAATTACGTATCTTCAAGCATACATAACACAGATAGGAAGAGGCCTTGCAAATCAATGCTCATAGATAAGTCTCACCTATTTCGTTAGTCACCTAGCACTTCTTTTAGGATTGCTCCTTTTTCAGATAGCCTGTGACTGATGCTTCATCTGCAGTATTTTAGTGACAAACAGTTTTCCATACTGTGTTTATGATGTGAAACATAAAAACTAGGGTGTCTCCTTGTTTCATCCTACAGCATCAGCACACAGCATTTTTGGATGAGACATGTAAATCAGAACACTGCAGGTGAATCTTTCCTCAAAAGACTTTTTTAAGCTACCTTCACTGGCCACTGTGTTTGTGTAATCACTGAAGGGCAGGGGAAAAAAAAATCTCACAAGAAGCAGGCAAATGGATAAGCTTAAAGTCTGAAGTAGGACTCCCTTTGCCTGATATTATAGCATTCTTCTTGCTTCTCAATTGTCAGAACTGTTTAAAATAGAAATTAACATGTTACATAATCCAAATTTCTGCCTCAAATGCAATTTACACTGAGCGAAAATGCTGGTTACTTTGTATGTAGTACTTTTTATAATGGAGAACTGATTTCCTGTTTTATTTGTAACGTATTTGTTGAACATACGGTGAAGTATGGAATTAATGAGATTAAAGAACATAAAAACTGATTCTTAATAGAATCATATCATTAGGAAAGAATCTGCTTTTCTCATTTTGAATACTGAATACTGGTTTATAATAATGGGATGAATTATTGTAAGCAATTTTAAACACTAGAGAATGACTTCAGGATTAAAAATCTAATGGAAAATATGTGGGGAAAGTATGTCAAAGAAGAGTCTAATTTATAAAAAAAAAATATTTCTTCTCCCTTTTTTTTTTCCCCTTTCTCTTTGCTACTATAAAGATGTGATTATGTGCTATGAACTATTCCTTGCCCATATGGTATATGTCTATCACGTACTATGTTCCATGGGCAATGGCTGTAAGCTGGAGCATAGGAAGTTCCGCACCAACATGCGGAAGAACTTTTTCACAGTGAGGGTGACGGAGCAGTGGAATAGGCTGCCCAGGGAGGTTGTGGAGTCTCCTTCTCTGGAGATACTCAACTCTCGTGTGGACGTCTATCTATGTAATATGAGATAGGGAGCCTGCTTTGGCAGGGGGGTTGGACCCGATGATCTCTTGAGGTCCCTTCCAACCCCTAAGATTCTGTGATTCTGTGATTATGTCTGTAACAGCTGATTAATGGATTAAAGATAGTTCTGGACTCTGAACTGATTCTACTTGAAAACTTGCTTCTTTTGATTACTCACCGCAGAACAAGAGCTTTCCAATTAATCTTTCATCTGGCAGTATTTTTGTGAATATCAGTTATTATTTTATTCATTTATTAATATTATCAGTCATTGTGTATGTGTGATTAATACTTATTCTAAAATCCCCATTAGGATATTGCTGTGGTTTTACCCCAGCCAGCCACTATGGCCACTTGTTCATGGGGATGGTGAAGTGGTTCAGAAGGGTAAAAATTAGAAAGCTTGGGTTGAGATAGACAATTTAATAGACAAAGCAAAAGCTGTCCGTGCAATCAAAACAAGGAATTCACTCACTACCTCCCACCAGTAGGCAGATGTTCATCCGTCTCCATGAAAGTAGGGATCAATCCGGCTCAATGGTTACTATGGAAGACAAGCACCATCACTCTGAACATCTCCCTCTTTCCTCTTTCCCCAGCTTTATATGCTAAACCATGACATCATATGGTATTGAATATCCCTTGCCTTGGTTTAGGCCAGCTTTCGTGGCTGTGTCCCCTCCTTCTTGTGCACGACTACCCTAGTTGCAGGTGGGTTAGGGTGAAAATCAGAAAAGGCTTTGTGTAAACTCAGCTTAACAGTAGATAGAGACATACTATCACAGAATGGTTTGGTTTGGAAAGGACTTAAAATATATACTAGTTCCAACCTCCCTGACATGGGCAGGTGTTGTGGTTCCACCGGAGACGGGGACCACGCATACAGATTTCCCCGGAGCGGGGGGGGAAAGAACCAAAACCAGAGCCCCGCAGGCTGGGATAAGGGTATTTTTACTGGAAATAACAGGGGAAGAACAAATAACAATGAACAATACAACCTTTTGCTGAGATGAGCAGTTCAGATCGCGCACTCCCTGTAACGGACACCGCGCCGCAGCCCGCGCAACCCCAGCCGCAACACAAAGGACCCGAGCCGCGCCGCGAGTAAACAAAGCCCCGAGCCCAGAGCACACTTCCGCCCGGTCCCTGCTGTTCGCGCGCCAACACTGCAACACCCCCTGCTTTTTATACTCGGCATGATGTAATTGGCATGGAATGATCCTATTGGTCAATTTGAGTTACTTGTCCCGAGCCCAGCAGGTTAAACCCCTTCCTGGCTGATGCCCCTGGCTGAAACCAGGACATCATCCACCCCTCATTCCATGCCATTTACGTCATAACCAAAACCAACAAAATCTTTTATACAACATATAACAATTATAATTATGGCAGTAATGAATATACAACAACAAGTTATTTTACAGTCATTATACTACAATTTCTACTTAGTAATTATATTGGTTATTCTCCCCCAAAATCAAATCCCGTTGAGGTACACATCGCACTTCTCCATCTCTCTGCATTACCCACCAGGTACAACCAGGTCCTTGTGCAAAAACAACTCCAGATATGGGTTTGCCTTTGCCCGAAGCAGGGATGACCCAAACTGTCTTTCCCAGTATGCTCTTCAGATGCACTACTGGGACTCTATTTCCTTCTACAGTATGTGGAAACTTTGTTTGGACAGGGCCATCCCGATTGGAAGATCCTCTGGAGTTGACTAACCAGGTGGCTTCGGCTAGGTGTGTGTCCCAATGCTTGAATGTTCCACCCCCCATTGCTTTCAATGTAGCTTTTAAAAGTCCATTATATCGCTCAATTTTCCCAGAAGCTGGTGCATGGTACGGAATATGGTACACCCACTCAATGCCATGCTGTTTGGCCCAGGTGTCTATTAGGGTGTTCCAGAAGTGAGTCCCGTTGTCAGATTCAATTCTTTCAGGGGTACCATGTCGCCACAGGATTTGCCTTTCAAGGCCCAGGATTGTATTCCGGGCAGTAGCATGGGGCACAGGGTATGTCTCTAGCCAGCCAGTTGTTGCCTCCACCATTGTAAGTACATAATGCTTTCCATGGCGGGTTTGTGGGAGAGTGATGTAATCAATCTGCCAGGCCTCCCCATATTTATATTTCATCCACCGCCCTCCATACCAAAGGGGCTTTAACCGCTTGGCTTGTTTAATTACAGCACATGTCTCACATTCATGGATGACTTGTGCAATAGCATCCATGGTCAAATCCACCCCTCGATCGCGTGCCCATCTATATGTCGCATCTCTCCCCTGATGACCTGAAGTATCATGAGCCCATCGAGCTATGAATAGCTCACCCTTACGTTGCCAGTCTAGATCTACCTGAGCTGCTCCAATCCTAGCTGCCTTATCCACATGATGGTTGTTTTGATGTTCTTCTGTGGCCCGACTCTTAGGTACATGGGCATCAACATGACGTACCTTTACGACAAGCTTCTCTACCCGAGCAGCAATGTCTTGCCATAGATCAGCAGCCCATATGGGTTTGCCTCTCCGCTGCCAGTTGTTCTTCTTCCATTGCTGCAGCCACCCCCACAGGGCATTGGCCACCATCCATGAATCAGTGTAGAGATAGAGCATTGGCCACTTCTCTCTTTCAGCAATGTCCAGGGCTAACTGAATAGCCTTAACCTCAGCGAACTGGCTTGATTCACCTTTTCCTTCAGTAGCTTCTGCTACTCGTCTTGTTGGACTCCATACAGCAGCTTTCCACATGCGATTCTTTCCCACAAGGCGACAGGAACCATCGGTGAAGAGAGCATATTGCTTCTCATTTTCTGGCAGTGTGTTGTAAGGTGGGGCTTCTTCAGCACGTGTTACCTCCTCATCCTCTGGTGACATTCCAAAATCCTTGCCTTCTGGCCAGTCTGTGATTACTTCCACAATTCCAGGGCGATTGGGATTTCCTATTCGAGCTCGCTGTGTAATTAATGCAACCCACTTGCTCCATGTAGCATCAGTGGCATGATGCGTAGAAGGGACCTTCCCTTTGAACATCCAGCCCAGCACTGGCAGTCGGGGTGCCAGGAGGAGCTGGGCTTCAGTTCCAATCACCTCTGAAGCAGCTCGAACTCCTTCATAGGCGGCCAATATTTCTTTTTCTGTTGGAGTGTAATTGGCCTCTGATCCTTTGTAGCCCTGACTCCAAAAACCCAGCGGTCGACCCCGAGTCTCCCCTTGTGCTTTCTGCCAGAGACTCCAAGTAGGGCCATTCTCTCCGGCTGCAGTGTAGAGCACGTTTTTAATATCTGTCCCTGTCCGGACAGGTCCAAGGGCTACTGCGTGGACTATCTCACGTTTAATCTGCTCAAAGGCTTGCTGCTGCTCAGGGCCCCATTGGAAGTCATTCTTCTTTCGAGTCACATGGTAGAGTGGGCTCACAATAAAACTGTAGTTTGGCACATGCATTCGCCAAAAACCTATAACGCCCAAGAAAGCCTGTGTTTCCTTTTTATTGTTTGGTGGAGACATGGCTGCTATTTTATTGATAATGTCCATGGGGATCTGACGACGTCCATCCTGCCATTTTATTCCTAAAAACTGGATCTCTTGTGCAGGACCCTTGACTTTACTTTGTTTTATGGCAAGGCCAGCCTTTAAGAGCATTTGAATTCTCTTTTCTCCTTTCTTAAACACTTCTTCTGCTGTGTTGCCCCATACAATGATGTCGTCAATGTACTGTAAATGCTCTGGTGCTTCACCCTTTTCCAAAGTGGTCTGGACTAGTCCATGGCAGATGGTGGGACTGTGTTTCCACCCCTGGGGCAGACGATTCCACGTATATTGTGTACCTCTCCAGGTGAAAGCGAATTGTGGCCTGCACTCTGGCGCCAGTGGGATTGAGAAGAAGGCATTGGCAATGTCAATCGTGGCATACCACTTAGCTGCTTTCGATTCCAATTCATATTGGAGTTCCAGCATGTCCGGCACAGCAGCACTCATACCTGGAGTGACTTCATTTAGGCCACGATAATCTACTGTCAGCCTCCACTCTCCATTGGACTTCCGCACTGGCCATATGGGACTATTAAAGGGTGAGCGAGTCCGGCTGATCACTCCTTGACTCTCCAGTTGACGAATCAGGTTGTGGATGGGGATCAGAGAATCTCGGTTGGTTCGGTACTGTCGTCTGTGTACTGTTGTTGTAGCAATTGGCACTTGCTGTTCTTCAACTTTCAACAGCCCCACAACAGAAGGATCCTCTGAGAGTCCAGGCAAGTTACACAACTGTTCAATTTCGTCTGTCTCCACAGCAGCTATTCCAAAAGCCCACCGGTACCCTTTTGGGTCTTTGAAATACCCTCTACGGAGATAGTCTATACCTAGAATGCATGGAGCTTCTGGGCCAGTCACAATGGGGTGTTTCTCCCAGTCCTTTCCAGTCAGGCTTACCTCAGCCTCTAGTACAGTCAATTGTTGGGACCCCCCTGTGACTCCAGAAATGCAAACAGGTTCTGTGCCTTTATAATTTGACGGCATTAAAGTACACTGGGCACCAGTATCCACTAGAGCCTTGTACTCTTGTGGGTCTGACGTGCCAGGCCATCGAATCCACACCGTCCAGTAAACTCTGTTATCCCTCTCCTCCACCTGGCTGGAGGCAGGGCCCCTCTATTGCTGCTGATCATACTTGCCGTTCATTGAGTGCATGAAGGACTTGGAGGTTCCCTCAAGAGGATCAGACATATCAGGAGTGTAGATAGGCCTTCTGCTTGGTCGAGGGTTCTGTTCGGTGGTAACTGGTGCAGCATTCCTCCTGGTGAAATCTCGACGTGCGATTGTTTTACCTTGCAGCTCATTTACTCGTGCTCGAAGGGCTGAAGTGGGCTGCATATCCCACTTCCTCATGTCCTCCCCTTGGTCAACCAGGTAAAACCACAGTTTACCTCGTGGTGAGTACCCTCGGTTTTCTCCCTCTCGGGATGATGGACGCCTTCTTCCAAAAGCAGCCACACTGCTCTGCAAGGGTCGGGAGCTGTACACATTGTTGTCAAGGCGCTGGACCAGTTTCTCTACTGCTGCGATGACAGAGAGGGAAATATTGTCTTGGTATTTGCGGAGCCTATAAGACACATCGGCTACAGTTGGTAGATCCGTATCACTCCAGTCTATTGCTGCCAGTGAATTGACGTGCCCTGATGGTACACTTTGTACAACCTTTCGCCACATGCCTGGGGTGCACGGGACTTCATCAGGATCGGCAGGGAGTTGTGAATTGTTCAAATCATAACTAATTATCTCCCGTACAGCTAATTCTCTAAGGTACTGGACAGCTCTTTCCATACTGTTGCACTTGGGCATATGGCATGTAATGTATTCTTTTATGGGGTACCTTTCCTTCACACTTAACAGTAACCGTTTCCAGAGGCTGAGGATTCCTGACCTTTTTCCAATGGCTTTATCAATGCCTCCTTCTCTGGCAAGGGATCCCAACTGCTTGGCCTCCCTGCCATCTAACTCCAAGCTATTAGCCCCATGATCCCAGCACCGAAGCAACCAGGTGACAATGGGCTCACTAGGTTGGCGGCTAAAATCCTTTCTAACCTCACGAAGCTCACTCAGGGACAGGGATCGGGTGACAACCTCTGGTTCTGCCTCATCTTGATATCCCCCTGATGGCCCCGGTTGATCATCATCATCAGCTGTTGTATGAACTGATTTTTTTGTGTATTTCCTCTTTTGTACCGGGGCGACAGACACTGGTGGGGATTGTTTCTTTTGTTCATCAGTGGTGTCTGCTGTGGGGATTGCAGTAGCTGCAGTGCCAGTTACAGGGGTTGCAGTAGCTGCAGTGCCAATTACAGGGGTTGCCGCAGCTGCAGTGCCAATTACGGGGTTTGCCGCAGCTGCAGTGCCAATTACGGGGGTTGCCACAGCTGCAGTGCCAATTACGGGGGTTGCCGCAGCTGCAGTGCCAATTACAGGGGTTGCCGCAGCTGCAGTGCCAATTACAGGGGTTGCTGCAGTATCTGACAATCTGTTTTCTTCCCCTCCCCCCTGACAGTACGGACAATGCTGGCAGCGCTGTCTGCTATCAAGCAGTGTTTGAGCCCAAGTGGCCAGAGCCCAGCACAGTGCAGTGCTTTTCACATCCCTGGGAAACCTACAACAACTTTTTTTCAGAAATGCAGCCATTTTATGAGAGTCATGCAGCTGCTCAGGAGTGAAGCTCCAAGTCATCGGGGGTGAGAGAGTACTTAGGTAATGGCCTATGTTCTGCCCCTCGTGGTTGTCCTGCCCCTCGTGGTTATCCTGCCTTTGGGAAACCTCTTGAGCAGTATTCATAAACCTGCTCTTAATATATGATGAAAGCAGGATCAAGTGCAGAAGAACTTCTAGCACTGTGGCCATAGTTTCCATGTCAAGGTGATGGTGAAAGTTTTCAAAAACTCTCATAAGAGCTGTTATGTTTAGCCCAGAAAGGAAAAAACCAGTGTAGTTCTCTCCCTCTGTGCTCTCACCAAAATGGCCACCACCACCAGCCCCTCTCAGCCCAGGGACTAGACAGGACAGCAAAACCTCATACACTTTCCAGATTAAACTCATAGTCACTAATATAACTGCATCATAAAACATTGTCATAAAGCACACTAGAGCAAAGTATGGGAACAAGCAGGGAAGCTGCAGCCCCGAGATGATACAACATCCTGCCAGGACTGCAAACAGCCTGCTGAGGTTTTTTTTCCACAGCCAGGACCACACCTTTGTAAATAATACCCACAGCATCTTAAACAGCATCCTTACAACTTTTACCGTAATTGCAACCGGGTCAGAGTCAGATCTACCGTTATCCCAACCTTTATTGCCCCACGTTGGGCGCCAAAATATGTTGTGGTTCCGCCGGAGCCGGGGACCACGCATTCAGATTTCCCCGGAGCGGGGGGGGAAAAAACCAAAACCAGAGCCCCGCAGGCTGGGATAAGGGTATTTTTACTGGAAATAACAGGGGAAGAACAAATAACAATGAACAATACAACCTTTTGCTGAGATGAGCAGTTCAGATCGCGCACTCCCCGTAACGGACACCGCGCCGCAGCCCGCGCAACCCCAGCCGTGACACAAAGGACCCGAGCTCGCGCCGCGAGTAAACAAAGCCCTGAGCCCAGAGCACACTTCCGCCCGGTCCCTGCTGTTCGCGCGCCAACACTGCAACACCCCCTGCTTTTTATACTCGGCATGATGTAACTGGCATGGAATGATCCTATTGGTCAATTTGAGTTACTTGTCCCGAGCCCAGCAGGTTAAACCCCTTCCTGGCTGAAGCCCCTGGCTGAAACCAGGACAGCAGGGACACCTTCCACTAGACCAAGTTGCTCAAAACACCAACCAATCTGTCCTTGAGCACTTCCAGGGAGGGGGCATTCACAGCCTCTCTGGGCAACCTGTGCAGGCCCTCACCACCATCACCATAAAGTATTTCTTCCTAATAACTAATCTAAATCTACCCTCTTTCAGCTTGATACTGAAAGACAGTGGGCAGTTCTTAATTTTCCCAGTCCCGTCCTTTGCTTTCTGCAACTTGGGTGGTGGGGATAGAGTACTTGCCAGTGAAAACAGTCATTAAGTACATTAGCCTTCTTCATTTTCCACGCAACTAGGTCTCCTGTAATCTGGAATGATTACATGGGAAGATTTTCCTTAGCCTTCCATCTATCACTGGCATAGCTATAGCAGATTGCTGTTGCCTTTGACATCCCTGTCCAGATTTAATTCTATCATGGGTTTAGCTTAGTATTTAAAATGTCCCTCTATTATCAATACTACTTTTAGCACAGATCCAAAACAGTTTTATATTAGCTGCTGTGGAGAAAATTATCCCAGCCAAAACAAGAGCAGTCTTCACCCCTTATCACATACCATGTACATCATGATCAGGTCCCACACCTCTTTATCTGGCATCTCTCTGCTCATCTTTTGATACAATACAGATATATCATTCCTTTAGACTAAGAACCATCCTTGTGAACTCTTCATAAAATGTCCACAAAATCTCTACATAGTTAATTTAGTCCATGGATTTGACCTACATTTCTTATGGTGGTCACTCATGATAGGAGAGCTGGAGTGTTGCACTGTGTTTCTGGGTACCAAAGCCTGCTCAGATCAGATGACTACTACACTTGCGCTGCCTCTTCTAAGGCTTGTCCTCCATTTGTCAGGCAGTTCCTGTAACATTGTTTTGGGTTTACATGGCGAGGTTTTAATAGAATGGGCTACTGGGGTGGTTTCTAGAAGAAGGTGCTAAGATACTTCACTAGACTCCGATACAGTTTGGCTCCAAGATAAACCTGCTGCTGGTCAAAGCCAAGCCAATCAGCGATGATAGTACTACCTCTATTATAATATCATTAAGGGGGGGAAAAAATGCCCTTGTAACTACTTTTGCAGCCAGAGAAATGGGTGAGAAGATGTGAAAAACTGCAAACACCAAGGTCAGAGAAGAGTGAGGGGGAAGAACTACTCCAAGTGTCAGAGCAGAGATTCCCCTGCAGCCTGTGGTGAAGATGACAGTGAAGCAGGCTGCTCACACCCTCCTCCTCCAGCCCATGGAGGAAGGTAGTATAGCAGAGATTCCAGCTGTAGTCCACAGAGGGCACCACTCTTTGGAGCAGGTGGAGGCACCCAAAGGTGCTTGTGACCACATGGGAAGCTAGTACTGGAGCAAGTTCCTCGCAAGATCTGTGGACATGTGGAGAGAGCAGCCCATGCTGGAGCATAGGAAGGATGTGAGGGTACTTCCTCTGAGAGAAAGGAATAGCAGAGACGTGTTCCCCATTCCCCTGAACCACTGTTGCGGAGTAAGTAGAGAAGTTGGGAGAATATTTGAAACTCGGAAAAAAGGAGGGGTGAGTGGACATGTTTTAAGACGGGTTTATTTCTCATTGGTCTACTTTGGTTTGCTTGGATAATAAATTAATGTTTTTATTGTTTGAGTCTGGTTTGCCTGTGATGGTAAATGGTGAACAATCTCTTCTTGTCCTTGCCTAGAACCACAATTATCTCTGTGGTGGTTTGACCCTGGCTGGAAGCCAGACGGTCACCAAAATCACTCTATCACTCCCCTTTTCAGCTGGACAGGGGAGAAAATATATTGAGAGGCCATGGGCTGCAGATGGACAACCTGCTCGACCACGGTCTTCTCCATGGGCTGCAGGGAAATCTTTCTGTCTGGCACCTGGAGAACCTCATTCCCTTTCTCCCCTCCTTCACTGACTTTGATGCCTGCGCAGTTTCTTACATCTCACTCCCTCCCCTGTTGGCAAAAAACAGCTACTTGTGGGTTTTTTTCCTCCTAAATGTGATTCAGAGTCTCTATGACTGTCACTGATGGGCTTGTCCTTGGACAGCCCTACAGGGTTTAAGATTTGTTATAGAAAAATTTTAACTGTATTCTCTGCATAATCTCATTTAGGGTTTGTACCTTAGCCCTAGTAGTTATAGTACCTGAAGAGGGAGAAGACGCAGAGACTGACTGAAAAAAAATAAGGTATGCTTCTCTGATCACAAGATCTGTGGCTATTCTATGAGTTCAGGATGTCCACTTCCTAGTTATTTGCCATACAGAGAAGATAGTACATTATTTTATGGGGAGATGATGCCATGTAGGAATAGAAAAGTTCCAGGAAAGAGGGTTTAATTTTTAAAGGCCAGGTTGTGCCAAAGGAAAGTATTTTTGTGATGAAGTGTAGACTTCATCATAATCTACAAACAAAACAAACAAAATGAGATTTTGAAAGATTTTCTGTGTATGGTAGTAATTACAACATATTCAGCTGCATGTTTTTTTCTTAGGGCACAATAGTGTTTTAAATTAATAACTTATATGCTAAAAAACGAATGGAAAAGAAGGGAAAATAAAAATAATAATTTAAAATAGATAATTATCTTTATAAGTAATGCTTTTCTTCCTTGGACTACTGAAGAGTATTGAGATGTGTCATTTTAGCATAGCGTGTTTCATTATTTCTCACATTTGTTCATGCCCTACTTAATAATATCTAATCATTACAAATCTGTTCATGCTCTTTCCTTTGTGATAATTCGTGGTAAGCGTGGCATCAAACATCCTGTGTTCCTTGTTCTGTGGAGCCATTGTAACAACAAATGGATCTTTGCATCATTATTTTATTACTTCACAGCATGAAAGAAAAGCCATAAAGAAATGGACTTACACACTGGGTAGCATTTCTAGATAAATAATAAGTACTCATGGAAGCCAAGGATTTCTTTTCTGACAGAATCATTGTAATCAAATGACTGGAACTATCACAGATGTTTGTTACCAACAGATCTTCACCACCAAAAGGAAATATGTTGATCCTGTAATCCTCCTCCCAGGGTTTCTGCTGTCTGTGATCCAAAATACAGTTTTGATAAAGTAGAACTGCGTAAATTTTGCTTAGACTTTTAAGATGATGGAGGTGAGATGAGCTATTGATGTTCTCTTCTATGTTAGAATGTTTCTTATTTATTAATATTCTTAAAAAGCTATCTATTTCTCAGTACTGTAATACATTATCATAAACTTGTGGCTAACTGCTGGCTTACCTAGTTCACTGTTAGAATACAACTTTTTTTTTATATATATATATATATACTAATAATATGTGAGCCCAGAAAAACTTTTTTTTTTTTTTTTAATACTGCTATGTATCAGAAAAAATTCAATTTTTATGCTACTGGACTAGCATTTGCATCAATGCTGGTGTAATTCAGTAGCCTTCATGGGAAAGTCTCATGAATTCTGACAAAAGAAAATAGGATGTGTCCTTTAAATTGAAACATAAAGTTACCAGTTTATAAAAGGTATACATTCCATTAATGTATTACAAGGATATATTTCACTTTAATGCATATTTCATTCTGTACAGCTATATTAGGATTGTTTAATTATGAAATAGTGCATGCTACATTGCTGTCTTATTCTTCATGTCTTCTTTCATGTCTTATTTCGTTGAAGTTCTAACGAGTACATGATAACTTGAGTATAAATAAAAAAAGGAAGTTACGATAGATGAGGAAGGAAGACAACCTGGTCCATATTTACTGCGGGTCAGCAATCAGAATGTTGCTGGCTAGAGAGAAAATCCTATCACTGTCCTATGTAGTCATAGACAATAGAAAACTGGTTTTGATGCACTACTTTTTGCAAGTTTTTCTCCTTGCAAACAATAGAGGTTACTAAAATTCTGCATAGATAACAGAAATCATGTCAGCATAAGATTATGTTCTCATTAAAGAAGTAAAAGCAATTCATGTCCCTTGGTTGGGAGAGCACATTGTAAACCAAATTGAACTGCAGTTGACTTGACAGCAGCTGTAAAAGATATGCAACTGCAATGGAACTGCCGATAGAAATTATTCATGGGTTTTTTTAAACTCCTTATGGATTGTAATTTTTGGGGTTTCGTTTTGGTTTTTTTTAATCTCATATATTTTCTTTACATCATAGTAGTACAATAAGAAGAATTTCTGAAGATTTCAGGTCTGTAATTAAGACTGTGTTTACCTAAATATATATCTATGACAAATAATGGAATTTAGGAAAGAAAATAAACCAACCAGGCTTTCAATTAGAGAACAGAAATAGGATATCGTATTCTAGGTCATCAGACATAGAACTGAAATCATTAGTTCTGGATATATTTTACAACATAAACACTTTTAAAACCCTCTACATGTCATTATTTAGTAAATAACACATTTCTCTTTCAGATTCACTATTGCAGCAAATCAGGTCCACATTTGTCAACAGTAAGCAAAGCTGTACTAATACCTTATATTTCTCACTGGTTTTTATTTTCAGGTCCAGTCTGAGGGTTATATGTACTCTGTTAGGAATTAGTTGAAGCTTACACAAATGGATAAAACATATAAATGCCATAGTTTCTAAGGAATATATAGTCTTGTGTATTCTTTCATCCTTAAAAAATATTACTTCCTTCTGTCTAGAAAAAAGAATCTCTTAGATACCAAAGCAATCTCCTCAGCTTCTACTAATAGTATACGACATATAAAGAACTCTCTTTTGTGTAATTTATTTCATTATATTTTCTTTATTTTTCTGCTATGCCTTTATTTCTGCTGACTTTTAAAATATGTAATAGAGAACTGAAATCTGTTTTCTGACATTTTCTGCTCCATCTTTTCAACTCTCCTCAGTACGCCTATGCTATGCAAAACTATTAGATTTCTTTACTTACACTTGCTAATCTTTTCCTCTCTGAATTTTTTTGGTGGGTTTTTTTTTGTTTGTTTGTTCTACTTTCTTTTTTTTTTCCCCCAAATATCGACATGTCATACTTGGAGTTTAAGAGGCTAAATATATTTCCCTAGTTTGTTATATTAAGAACAATTTTCACTGCTTTCCTTCCTGTCTGAAAAGTACAAAAATAAAGCAGTCACTGGGTTCACAGGAAAGCATGGAATGTCCTGCATAGTGTATAGATATGCACACTAGCATAGCTAGAAAAGTTTGGAAAGTGAAAAGAACTTAGAGACTAGATGATTAATCTTTCAGCTGCTGAATGATGTGCCATATACAATGCATCAATGAAATGTGCTTCTTTAGTGCCGGCTGACATATCTAGTGTACTTTGACATTTCCTTCAAATGCATGGACGTTCATTTGAAAACTATTGCCAGAGGTAGAACTGTAGCTTTCAGGTTTAGATTGGTGATGGGTGGGACTCAAAAGGTTTGGAATTTCAGTATGATTGAGATGAGCATCTAAATGTTCGCCTGCTTAGCTGAAGCTTATTAGGACTACACAAGTCCCTCAAGTCTGCAAAACAGGGGCAGAAATCTGAAAAGAGGTTTTCTTGTCAGATTTTTTAGCAGTCTCACTCTTAGAAGAAAATGCCATGAGAACAGCTTTTCACAATATTTTGGCACCTCTGCTTCCAGACCCAGACATAACATGGCATAGAAAGAGCATATGGAAGCATAACCCCTGGTTAAATTTAAAAAATCCCAAAAAACAAAAACACCCAAAACAATTCTTTGAGTTTAAGAAGCAAGACAATCTATACCAATCTCTGGGATTGTTTTTCCCCTCCTTTGAACTTATTATCCGCTCTTTACCCATGCTCTACAGAAAAAAGATGTAGAAATATTAACATTTCAGTAAGTAAAACATAGTCATTGTTTTAGTCCCTGATTAAAGTAATCGTTTAATATGAAACCAGCTACAGCTTTATCTTGCATTTATTTCTTTAAGAGTAAGTGACAGTGTGAGCTAGTGGGACAGTCATGTTTTTCTCAAACAGCCACGCTGCCGTAAACATTTATGCTAAAATGTCAAGAAGACATTTCATTTTCAATATTTTTTAATGTTCCACTTCAATTGCTAAGTCAAAAACAGGAAACAATGAATATTTCACTCAGCTCTTCTTCACCCAGATCTAGTTACTTTTCAATCAAGTAAAAATAATTAAAAACAAAACCAATGGTTTGAATTTCAAAAGACTGTTATGCTATGATTAACTTTGACTAAGTTTTAGGCATGTGGATTACCATCACATGGCACTCAGAGAAGGGACTTAATTCTGAGTCCCATAACTCAGAGAATTCCAGCAAATGCCTTCATGCAGGATTCCTTTACATACCTGGACCATATAATTTCTTCTCTTCGTCTCTTGTATGTCCTCAAGCATGTCTGTAGTAATTTTTCATTAATAGGATAATATAATTTAATACCATTATAGAAAATAATAAATTGATTTGAAAATTGTATTTTGTTCACTGAGACCACAGAAACAAATTATATAGTAGCTTAGATTTAAATGAAACAAAAAGACACACAAAAAAATTGAACTGTATCCTCCATTCCCTTAGAGCCTTTAAATAGAACACTCCCAGTTGAATCATGCAAAGAGGGGAGAATAAATTCTGACCTGCAATATAAAAATATGAAAAACTAGCATTAATTTAGGAGGTATTTTTACCTTAATTACCATCTCTTATGTAACTTCATGTATTGCAACCTATTATGTAATAGTGAACACAATGTCATGTGAATTACAAATACTAAAAAAAAAACCCAAACAAAAACCAAAACAAAACAACCTAGGTTACTTACTTTCTATTTCATTTCATAAAGCATGTAGTATTAATGACCAAATATCAAGATTTTTTTTTGAAGGCTGTGTTATGTACTTTATATAAAATACGGTGGACTAAATTTGCAACCACTACTTCATAGCATATTTAACATTTTATGTCTCTCTCTAGGAATGAATATATGTAGCATACTGTAACATGTGGAAGATGGACTAAAAATGGTCATATAGACATTTGGGGGAAAGACAGGTAGGTTCTTTTAGTAAGTAAGGAGTCAATTGACTGTGAGAAAATCCTGATACTTAACAACAAAGGAACTGACTCAATAGGATTTACCTTGCTCATGCAAGTAAAGGAAAACAATTTTTCCGAACAAGTAAAGAAGAAACAACTTATTTATTTTCACACAAATTATTATAGAAGTCCTTTTCCTTCAATGAAATACATTTTTTATCAAGAAATGAAAGTGTGTGTGTATGTGTGTGTGTATATGTGTTGAAAATCTTGGTTTAAAGAATTTTCTGTTTGACTAAGATGAGATCTTGCCATGCTTCATAACTAGATACTGTACCCATAGAATTAGTTTTGGGAAAAAAAAAGGAAAAAAAATACACAACACAATCTACATGCATTATATATTTATATACATTCTATACTTCTATATGTATGAAATTATACATGTCTTTCTTCTTATGCTGAACAAGAGAAGAAGCCATGTATATTGTCTGAATATTTTACTAAATGAAGATAACTTTTCTTTGGTCAGACTTGGGTGTTGAACAATAAGCAATAAAAAGGAAGAAAGAAGCTACTGATTGCCTCTTTATGAGATACTGAGAACAAATTTAGATAATTCTTCAGACAATCAGAAAATCCTTCATCATTGTCCTTCAGAAAATCCTTTATTATATTTTATGATCAGGAGAATAATAATCCCTGAAAGTTTAATTTTCCCAGTTTAAAATTATTTTTTACTTTTTGCCTTCGTTTTGACAATGACCTTAGAAATTAGAACTATACATGAAATAAAAACATGTATTGCAAAGTATTGCAATACATATTTTGCACTGCAAAAAAAGAAACTATTGAAAAAAACAAAAGACACAAGTATGTAAAAATACAGTATTGTAAAAAAGAAACACATTTACGGATGCAGCCTAATGCAGTTTGCAGACCCGCTACTTATGGTAATAGTTTTAAAGTAGGCATTTTTGTCACCAATTGAAAATTATTACATCGATGAAAATTATTTTTTAAATATTTATAAAAATAATTTTAAAAACAAAGAACGCAGAGAAACTCTTTTATTAGTTAAAATAGGAACAGTCATTAAGTGCTGTCGCAGATAATCCTGGTCTTTAGAAATAGTTCAGAAGTATTTTCACCAAGCAAAATTTGTCATAATCTTAATGGACCACTTTAACATTCTTGGTTTAAGATGAAAATAAAAGCTGACCAATATATTGTCAAATGTATTTAAAAAAATATTATATCACAATAAAGAGCGCAAAAAGGAAAACAAGAAAAAACATAAAACTAAAATGCAGCTTGCACAAGAATATTACTACACCCTGCACTCCATGTTATGAAGACTTGTATATCCACACAAAGATAGCTTTTAGAATAATTTCCAAGAGGCAATGTAGTGTGATCAGACAAGAAGAAAATTCTCCTATAAAAGGGAAAGGAGAAAAAAAAGAAGAAGACGATGTCCAATGAAGTAATTAGATACATGAAAGCTCACTAAACCTAGTTCTTTACTGTTTCTTCTTAAGCACACTAATACAAAGGAAGCATCTGTCTAATTTTGTTTCTGAGCTAAACCTAAGAACACTACTAGTAGCTTTTAAGCACATACCTGTTTGTTTGGTTTTTTTTCAGGAAGATCAGATAGTATGAAAAACAATAGCCAAAAAAATCCCCAAAACAATAATTGCTGTATGTCATACACAAGATAAGCATGGGAGAAAACAAAAACAACAACCGGCTGTTATTTTCATCATGATTTTTTTCGTAGTAAGATTGTCTATGAGAAAAGAAAAATGCAACTGAAGAATACTGCAACTTACTGCTATCTCTAAAATGGCAGTATTCTTTATTACCTAATTTCAAACTATAAGTTGTCTTATTTCAAACTTTCAGAAACTCAACTTTGCTATTCCAAAAGACATTGAAAGAAAGAGTTTGGGTACATGCTACCAGTTACTCTGAATCCAAGTCTGAATTTCTTTGGTGCATTTAAGTATTTGTTCCAGTAAATATCTATAGGCTATGAAATAGCACTCTACATTCAAGGAAGGGCTCACTTGGACCAAGTTGCTGAGTTTTTTTCTCATTCTGAATATCTACAGAGATTTCACTGTTTCTCTGAGCAACCCGTTTGACTTAACTCATTGGGATTTCCTACCCTCGCCTAATATCTTAGTAGGATTTTCCTTGTTCTTGCTTGGATTGACTGAATTTTCCCCTGTCTTTGTATACACCTGAGAATATTCTTTCTGTCTTCCCTGATGTGGTAGATTAATGCAATAATGTATAACAGTGGTTCCCAGAGATGCCATGTGTCTTTCATTGGGGGAAAAAAATAAAAGCCCTGAATCTATCCTAGAAATTAAAGTTTATTATGAATCAAGATGGTGTGGTATGACATGTATGTGTCACTGGCTGTACATGCATATATATTGCATACACTTATATTAAAAAAAGAAGCTGGTGCATGGTTGCAATACTGTAAATCAACACTCATGAGAAGTTGCGAAATAAATGAGAATTGACAAGCAGAAAGTGGAAAGAGAACTGGAGCACACCATTCCTCAAAAGCTGTGGAACAAAAGAGAAAGGGTTTCTTTCACTAAAATTGACAAAGCCACCTCATTATTCACACTACTCCTCAGACTCATGACAGCCATGTGATTTGTCCGACATGATCACTGCAAGGAAGCATTTTATTGGATATGGCATATGAAATGAGGAATATGTTACATATAATAAATTTCTGATTTTTTATGCCTTGTTGGTAAAACTCATCAAGTCAAAGTCCAGTAATCTTTCATCACCATCTACTACTCCATATAAATGGAAAAACTGAGGGAGCAGGTAAGCTTAATATGATTCAATTAAAGAAAGATGCCAAAAGAATGGAAAATAGTGTATGACAATTCTTAAATCAACGTCAGTAGGATCATGTCCTGGTTTCAGGTAAGGTAAATTTTCTTCATAGTACCTAGTACGGCTCTGTGTTTTGGATCTGTGTTAGAAAGTGTTGATAATATAGTGATAGTTTTGTTATTGCTGAGCAGTGCTTACAGAGTCAAGGCTTCTCACACCACCCTGCCAGAAGGATGACTCAAGGTATTTAAGAAGTTGGGAGAGGACACAGCTAGGACAGATGACCAACTGTCCAAAGGGATATTCCATACCATATGCCATCATGCTCAATATATAAAGGGTGTGGGGAAGAGGAAGGATGGGCACAGAGGGGAGTGGCATTTGGAGCTATGACATTTGTCTTCCCAAGTAACTGTTAGACTCCTGCTCTCCAGGAGATGGATGGACACCTGCCTGATCATGGGAAGTGGTGAACAAATTCCTTGTTTTTCTTTGCTTGTGTGAGTGGCTTTTGCTTTACCTATTAAACTACCTTTATCTCAACCCAGGATTTCTCTCACTCCTCTGAACCTCTACACCATCCTGCCGAGGAAAAAATGGGTGACCTGTGTGGTGCTTAGCTTCCAGCTGGGGTAAAACCATGACAGAGCACATTACAATTCCTGATGTCAAGAGACAGATACACATCTATGCTGGTTGCCTTAGCATCATTAGACATGTCAGGTTTAGAAGGAGAGAGAGACAAAAGGACAAAGACCAGTCAAAGACCAAAGACTGGGTAAAGTTTGGGTCTCTACACTCTCCGGTAACTTCTTTATAATTATTTCTTCTGGAGCAAGCTACCTGAAAAATCTCGGTTTCATAATGGAACACTGGTTAGACTCCTATTTCCTTTTAGCTTCAAATACTTTTACTTATCCTTTGCCTTATCCTTTTACTAATAGAAAACAAATTCATGAATATATTCAAATTTCTCCTTGGATACTTTCTGCTGGGTGATAATGACCAGGATAGTCATGTGACAGGTTGAGAAATTACTGTTCAGGATGGGATCTTAAAATTCTACCATGGCCTTCATAGGAAGTTGAACTGCAAGATAGACTCCAGACTTAACTCTAGGCAATTCAACTCACAGGAAAAAAACCCAAAACAAACAAATGCAAAAACCCTCTAAAGTACACGCTTGAAAGTTTTGGGGGGTTGTTGTTGGTGGTGTTTTTTTATTTATTTTATAGATGCAGTAATAAATAACTTTTCCACAGTGTGATTAGTGTGATTAGAGTGTCATGTATACTAGTTTAAAGAACTATATTTCCAGCTGATAGTTGCTGGGAGAGAAGATTATACTGACAAAAACATCAAAACATAAAACGTTTTACTGTTTTGAATCCCTTCTTTTATATATTTGACACAAAAATAAGACAGAAAAATGTTGAACAACATAGGATGCAAGCATAAGAAGAAATAGCAAATATTGTCAGCTGACAGTATAGTGTGAATTAATACAAAATTGCTAAAACATTAGGAATACCAAATGTTAATGGGTGATGACCTTCAGTCGTTATGTCTGTTAGCTAAGACAAGAGGAGGGAAATGGAAAGGAAATATGAAACACCTAAAAAAATATACTATGGTAACACAAGCCAACATCAAAATTATGAAAAAGGGAGTGAGGATTCTCTAATTTCTAGGCCTTCATAATGATTATAGAACTTTATCACTCATTTGCCTAAAAGCAGGCATAATAACTTTTTTTTTCAGTAAAAAATAGACAATGAGAAAGAAATAATGCAAACTATTGCCTATTTTCTTTTTTCACGCAGTCCTGAACAAAGCCACTTAAGAAAGTGGCTTCTAAGAAAGTTAAATGAGTCAGATGAGTTTCATAGATCAGAAATTATCTAATAAAGTTGTATGTAGTCTATTTTCTCTTTGCAAATAATCTCATAGTGATTGGTCACAACAACCTCCTTTAACTATATATTTGTAATGTCTTAATGGTGCAGTGAAAAAATAATAATTAAAAATAGTGTGCAAATTGCATTGGAAGGACAGATCTTATTTTCTTCTGCCATGTCCAAGCTTAACTAGCGTTTCTCAATCTGCCACTACATCATAACTTCAGAGTCATACAAACCTTGCAACATGACAACACTCCTTCCTCAGCATGAAAATACATGAAAAAACAAACCAACAAACCCAACTTTTCTTCAAGAGGTGGACTGAAGAAAGCACCATCTTTTTTCTGGGAAGCAGAGTTTGACCTGGCATTGGTTGAAGAAAATCAGAACAGGCCAACCCTGAGACTGTTGTTTATGGCATGAGGGAAGTCTAAGGCATGAGGGGAATCTTCATTAGCAATTTAGGGCACAAGTTCTTGCACATTTGCTTTAGATCTCCACTTCAAGTATATAAGCATGAAACCAATGTACCAGCATAAACTGGGAATTCATCAAGATTGTTAACCACCTTGCAGTGGGGCTAATAGGTCTTTCAGGATTCTGCTCATGCAGAAGGCTTTTTTACTTGCAGCACTTGATTTGAACTTCACTGTCTGTGAAGAGGCAATGCAGACCTGAAGTTCTAAAATCATAACGAATGACTTCTAATCAAATCCCTTGTTTTCTCCATTTGCATTACTTCATTAAGCATTGCACACTTTATGAGTACTTACACTAGATTGGATAAATTGAATAAAACTATTAATATCTAGTAATAATACTAGTAATATCTAGTAATTATGCTAGCACAATATTGCTCATAGTAGTATGAGCAAGTTTGTACAGTAAGACTTGACACACTGCATAATCCAAGGATATAATTCAAAGATACTAATGGCATAATTCAGCATCAAAGGGTTTATTATTTTTATTTTGCATATAATCATTATTTTGTTAATGAAATAAAATTAACTGAAACTTTGGAACACAAAATATGCTGAGTCTTAAAATCATGGGAACAGAACGTGGCTGGTACAGAAAGAGTTAAAGGGTTATGTAAAACTATGTGAATCAGAAAAAGAATTTCATTGCAGTTATCAATATGTGAGAACAGTGATCTGACTTGGTGATGTAGTAAAACATCAAAGGTTCATATATGAAAAAGCTATAAAATTCTGTATAAACATTTTTATAGTGTTTAAAACACTTTTATTATGATTAGAAATATGTGGGTGTTAAAATATTTGTAAGTTTTGAGATTGCATTACTACTGTTTAAGAGAAGCTTTAGAAGCCTTAGATTTTCTGTGCTGAAGCAGAGAAGATTGACTGTCTACCATGTAAATTAAAGATTAGTCCCTGTGATGGGCTCAAATTTAAAAATATCACGTATGCTGAATCTTCTCAAATGCTGATCAAGAAATCTCACTAAGTCTGCACTTGGATTTTGATTTAGATATAATTTCATTGGATAACCCTTTGCTCAAGACAGATCTTTAATGCTGTATTTTTAAGAACCCCATCCATTTTTCATATATCATACATGTTCTCAGTAGATGACAATTTTTCACTACAGCCTATGCTAACAATTCCTACGTTTTGCTATTAAAAAGTGATTAGATAAGTGAAGTGGTTCAGAATCATAGAAGCAGTACTTTCAGAACTGCCTATTAATATATATTACTTTTGTTCAGGTACTTATGGCTCACATGCTTCTCTTTTTTTTTTTTTTTTTTTAATTTGATGCGCAAAACTTTCAGTTACAGACAATACTTTATCTTTCTTTTCATCAAGCAAGTAAAGTACCAAAAGGTGGTTTCTGCCCTGATCAGACCCACATTATCAGATATGGACAAAGTCCCTGTGTCTGAAATACACCTACACAGGCTCCTCAGAGGAGGCCATGGAATGGTAATCAAAAGCTAAGACATAGACAAGCAACCAGTTAATCTCTTCAATTTCACACCAAATCACCCATTAAGGGTTGCTGGTGAAAGGTATTCTAAGGTTCAGTATTTGTATATGTCCATTCAGCTACTGATTGTTAGCTGCAGGTAAGAAAAATATGGCCTTGACATATTATAACAAGGCAATGGTGACTAATGAATACCTACAAAAGACTGAGTCGATGGTCAGGAATATGAAACAATACTGAAATAATAATGGCCCTAAAGAAAGATAGGTTTCAGTTTTCAGTAAGAAAAGCTCTGTGGAGAAGGACCTGGGGGTCCTGGTGGATGACAGGTTGGCTATGAGCCAGCAGTGTGCCCTGGTGGATAAGAGAGCCAATGGGATCCTGGGGTGCATCAGGAGGAGTATGGCCAGCAGGTCTAAGGAGGTGATCCTCCCCCTCTACTCTGCCTTGGTCAGGCCCCACCTGGAGTATTGTGTCAGTTTTGGGCTCCCTGGTATAAAAAAGACAGGGATCTCCTGGAGACAGTCCAGAGGAGGGCTACAAAGATGCTTAAGGGCCTGGAACATCTCCCGTATTAGGATAGGCTGAGTGAGCTGAGATTGTTCAGCCGAGAAAAAGGAAGACCAAGGGGGGACCTTATTAATATTTATAAATATCTTAAGTATGGGATGCAGGGTGAAATGGCCAGCCCCTTTTCAGTGGTCTGTGGAGCAGGACAAGGGACAATGGCTGCAAGTTAGAGTATAGGAAGTTCTGCACCAACATGAGGAAGAACTTTTACACAGTGAGGGTGATAGAGCACTGGAGTAGGCTCCCAGGGAGGTAGTGGAGTCTCCCTCTCTGGAGATATTCAAGACTCGTCTGGACACCTATCTGTGCAATATGAGCTAGGGACCCTGTTTTGGCAGGGAGGGTTGGACCCAATGATCTCTCAAGGTCCCTTCCAACCTTGATGATTCTGTGATACTGTGATTCTGTGATATAGACCACATTCATCGAAAAAGTTTAGAAACATAATTTTTGACTCATCTCTAAGCTTCTGTAAGCTTGTAATGTTTGTGAACACACCTAACTTTACCTTCATGTATACAAAAATTTGATTCTGCCACTGACAGATTCTAGATACTTTAAGTTATGTCGTTACGAGCTTTCAAGTCAGTAACTCGAATTTGCTGGATTGCACCTGAATGTGAAGGAGTCAGAATCAGGATTTAGAATGCAGCTGTTTATAAACCAACCAAATGAATGAAAACAAAATAGTAGGGACAGGGGGAAATTAAAAAAAAAACAACCAAAAAACCAAACCAATAAAACCCCAACAAAAACCTCAAAGAAAACAAAACAAAAATCTTTATCCGAAATCAACAGCAAGAGTACCTGAATATAGTAGAAAATGTATATTATTTATCAGAGCGTGTATTTTCCCTAAATAGGAAATGGATTTACAAACTGAATGCATTTGTTGTATAAGCGAATGGATGTGAAATAAAACTTCTGTGCTCACACAGAAGGTAATATAGTTCATTTTTGAGTTACATAATCAATATATTGTTACCTCTTTCATCTACCCAATTTAATAAAATACATTTTATAATGTACATTTTTTAAGACATACATGGGCATAGCACAGCACATCACATTTAGTTGTCATGGATTAATGGCATGTCACATAGTACATCTTTATATGTAGTTATATGGAAGAGATGTGTAAATTAATAGAAATGTTATGTTTATTCTACAAAACCATCTGTTCTCAGAAACCTTAAGGTTTTTGGATTAGTTGTTAATTCTTTCCTTGATTCCTATGTTTTCTGAAATATATTGTGTATGATTTGTATCAAACCTTGGGTCTTACATTGATTTTATTCAAGGATTATGGTTCATCCAACTTCAAAGTTGTTATCTTGGGTCTCTAAAATTTCTGAAATATCTTGCCAAGTTTTGGGGGAAAAAAAAAGCAGTATAATCCCAGATCAGACAGCCTCGTGTGTACTGCTCTACAAAGAAAATTCAGTGCTTGTAGAATGCTGTTAATTTAACCAAGTCTCAGAATAAACATTTCTGAAAGTGTTAATAGCCTATAACAAAACAGTTCCTTAAATAAAAAAGTAATTTTTGTGCTTGCTTTTTTCAATTTTTACCTTTCTATGCCTTTCTCTTTTCTGCTGAAATAAAACAACTTCTAAGCTTGAACATTTTATTTTCATGTTTAAACAGATGGCTAAGAAAAGCTTATGCAACTCAAACATCTCACCTAATCATTAATCTTCATTTCAGAGTAAGTGCTGCACATAAGTTGACACTATTCTGTAGGGACTTTGTGAAAGAAAATCTCAGATACATCCTCTCCTTTAACTTATACAGTTTATCTTTAATTTATCCTACTGCAGCTTTACTTTTTAAAACAAAGTAGAAAAGGAAGGACTAAGAAAGGGTAAGAGCAGGCAGGCAGTGGAAGAAAAACAGTCTGAGCTGAAACAAAAAATCCCAGTGTACTAACACCAATTCTGACTTTTAATTTGTTGTGAAGTATCCAATTTTTTTTTTCTTTCTTTCTTTTGCTATAGTGAAGTCCCTGGTAGGAAAGAATACAATATATAAATTCTGATAAAGCTTTAAAACTTGGAAAAAAGAACAAATAGGCTTTTGACACCCATTTCTGTACTATAAATACATGCTTTGAAGTTAAAACTCTCTAAATAGGACATTTGGATAAGACAGTAATAAATTAAACTTACTAGTTCTGGGGGTTATAAAAAAAAAAGTCAATAACTAAAATTGAGGAAATTAATAACATGTGCTTGCCTGCACAAAGGCCATACTTACATATCTTTTTAATTATTGTTTTCTGTACTGACAAAAGAGTACTTGGGAAATTACAGACAGCATTTCCTGATTTTGTTTTTCATTTTTAAGTTTCCAATAGGACTTTCCTACTAAAGTAGGACTTGGCAGATTAAAAACTTGGTTAATTATTACTTTACTATAGTGTTAACCTTTTTTTCCCAATTAATCAATTTATTTCTTTACAAAAAATTGAATAGGCACTTCAGACTTCATATTTGTGCAGCCTGAGATTAAGGCTCATTAACTAACAGATCACTAATAATAGCCCTTTTTCTCCATTTCTTGTTATGTAGGATGTCTTCAAATCTTGGTATGCTCCACAGAAACCAAAATACATTTAGCATCGCAGATTAACAATTCACAGAAGACTGGCAGACCTTGTACCAACCCTGAAGGTATACAGCTATAAGAAGAAAGCAGCAAGACAAGGGCTATAGAAAATACTTTCTGTATTTGTATATTCCAGAGATTCAAAGTCTGGCTTTGAGATTATTAAATGTTAATGCAAGAGAATTGGGTCTTCCAGCAGCTCAGTATTTCAGCTCATGGCTGAAAAAAGTATTTTGGCTTTCATCAAACAGCAAATGTGACACTCAGACTACAAAGTTACACATGATTCAATTCCTGGTCCTGTTTGTACTCTTCTGAAGGAATAATAGGTTCACATCTTTTGTCGTAGATTTCCCAGAAGCCCGTCTTCAGCTGCTCTGCCAGTCTGCAGCAGAGAAGAATGCATTCTAGCTGTCCCTTGATAATGTCCTCCATAGGGATATTGAAGAAATCAAAGGACTCTACTGACTTTGATCTGACCCATGCCTAGAAAATGAAAACACAACCCCAAAATTATGTATTGCCAGGTTTTTATTTCTTCTTCTTGTCTGGGATAGTTTATATATCTATATGCTTTTTCTTTAGAGAGTGAAAGAGGACACTGATAAAGATGGAATATGCAGTTTGATAGCAGATCGTCCAAAATTGGGAAAAGACGGTACAATCTTTGGAGGATCTGCATATTTCCACAGATATTTGGGTTTTTTCTTATAAAACAATCAGTGGTGAAAGTAAAGCAATGATATTCTTTCTTAAGTGTGTTGTCTAAATATTAATTAAATATAAGACTTCTTTATCTGGTATTTTGAAGTTCTTACCAATGCGTGGAATCAGAACCCAATTAGGAAAAAAATAATAATAAAACCACATTTTCTTGATGATGTGGGGTTTTTTAGGGTTTTTTTTTGTAATAATTTTCCTTTTTTTATTATTGTTTTTGCAAGGAATATACACTAATGTAACCTCATCTCAGCTTTCTGAAAGCTATTACATGTATTGAAATAGATAAATTTATTGGCCTATAACTTTTTAAAAAAACTTGGAAGATACCAGCTTGATGATCTCCAGAAAGCATTTTTGGGAACAACATATGAGTAGAACTACTGAATGGTGCCACTGTGTAGGTTGGAAAATCTCAAGTATTAACAAATGATAGTTTCAAAAAATACAAATTTGTTCATAAAGCAAAATATTAGTGCTATAGAGTGCTTAGCATAATATTCACTGTGTAAATTTCTCCCTTATGCAGTATGTTGAGGGAGGTGTGACGCTGAGAAAGAAGTACATTTTATTTCTCATTAGATACTATTCAGAAGGTACTCTGGTTTCAATGCACTCCTCTGATCCCCATTTCTAGATTTATGTTTCCATCCATGACTTTAATTTGGAGTGATTTGCATCCCACTGTCTGCAGATTTAAATGCACTACATTTGCAAAATTGTTGTATTATGACAAACCAGCTAGCAGAGAAGGGTAAATTGATTCCCCCTGTTTTGTTGATGTTGTTGTTCTAATATCTGATGTGAAACTTAACTCTGACATATTACATGACTGCTTGTCTAAAAATCTACTTCTATTAATATCATTGCATTGTTCTACATTATAAAAATGTGATTTAAGAACACATTTGGCTTTCATTGCATTTTCTGCTCCCCTTTGAAATTAAACTTAAAAAATCTATAAGTAAATAGCCTGAGTAAAGATGAATGTTAAGTATTTTGTTAACCTAATTATTTCTGTTTAATTATGCAACTTTCTTGTGTACTCATTCTTATGCTTGTAATCTTTCTAGTTATCAGGAGACCTCAACTAGCATTTCCTGATGCAAGATGGATGTCTACCATTGCTACAAAACTACAGAGGCATTTAGGAAATCAGCCATTGTGTGTCTAGGAGGAAGTAGATCCTCTCTGTTGCAAGACTGATCAGTAAATAATTAATTATAATGTATTTCTTTGAATCGCTGTTCTTTAGCAGAATCTAATTAGTTAACTCAGTCACTTTAATAAGGGATCCCTAATTATATTTAGTTTATGGCTATTCATGAGAAACGAAAATAAGACTGCAAGACCAACTTTGTGCCGGCTCTTTTGTCCTGGGAGACTCCAACATCCCAGACTGAAGAGAATATGTAGTCCTTGACTATTGGTGTCAAAGGTGTGACTGATTTTATTTATTACTTTAAATCAAAATCTTCACTAAAATTACTTGCTAACAACATCAATGAAATAAAAATATTATTTTTAATGTGGCTTTATATATTTATATTAAAAACTCACTGAATAAAAAGTCTATTGGTATAATTTTCTTGTTTCAGAACTACATAATAAATGTAAACCATTCAATCTTTTGCAATTTGAATGTCCTATCTGAATCCTGGGGAAAATAAATGTTGAGGTATAAGGAGGGACTAATTCTCCCAGATACTTAATGATATCAGCAGGGTATTTGTTAAGTTACAAAACTGTAAAGCCTTGAGCTGTGATCAAAGTGTAGATATTTGGTGTTTAGTGAGAAATGTATAGTCAGTACTTTTCAGGGAAATGCAAATATTCCCCGATAGACAGCATACAGTTGTATGCATTTGAAATACAATAATTTAATTTTCAGGTAGTGTGCTGTCAATAACCAGAATTATGGATCTCATGTTGTTGATCATATATTCCATACCTCAAACAGATGTTGCAAATGTAATTCAATTGGGGGTGTTGTGATGATAATACAGCATTTGTGATGAAGAATTCTTGAAGGCAGGATGTGTTATGACTGACATTCCTGTGTGGAGTGGGCTTTGCTATTGTTTTGATTTTATTGCTGCCTTTAATTTGTTTTCTTTTGTGACTCTCTTAAGTATCCATGAGACTTCTTTTAGTATTTATGAGTAAATTATATCCTGAGCAGCAGAGCTTTCATTGAAGGGATGTACAATATAAATAGATGTGTATGGTTAATAAAATTGTGATCACATCCTCAAGACCCAAAGTACACCTACAGGCTCAACAACACCTTTCCCAGACTCTAAAGAATTTTTTCTAATCTTTACTTTAAAATGCTTCGAGATTTGAAAAACTTTCTGAATGATACTCAAAATTAATTGAAAGGACTTAGAAAACATTTGGCATTTAATTATTTAAGGATACCTTTTAAAGCTTTCCTCTGGTCCAACTGCAAAGCATAGATATTGTTTCAGAACACATTTTTCACTAGTCTGAGGAATGAGGCTCAAAACCACTGTCCTTTATGTTAGTTAATGTTTTCAGTTTGCTTGTGGACAAGCACTCTCAGCAGAAACACCATCACAATTGGCAATCTTGATGACTGCCTCAGCAGGACAGCCAGAGAGTTAATGAACATGAAAACTGAAATGGTTCAAGTTGAGAGACAAAGCTCTATCCTGTCGGTAGAGCACTTCGTGTTTTTCAATGTGTTATAGATGGAATCTTTTATTGGAGTTACAGGAAAGAGCTTGTTCCTTGGTTTTGTCAGAACCACGGAAAATAAGCAATTGTGGGGACAGGAAATGGGTTTTCTGGATACTCTTTTTCTGCAATAAATGATGGATTACTAACATAAATGCTAAACCCTAAAAGTCTTTTAAAACAATATCTTATGGAATACAGTATGATAGATTTTGATAATAAGAAGCTCTTTTAACTTGTTTTATATACCACAAATCTCACATAGTCACAAGTTAAAAACTAGTCATAAAATGTAACATAAACAAGCGAACAAAAACATTTTAGAAATAAGTAATTTGATGTAGTTTTCCATGTCACAGTAGGTCTGAACATAAGCCTTCTCTGTGGAACCCAGAAGCTTTAAGCAGAAAAGCTTGATGTGTGTGTGGGGCAGCTGAAGGCGAAACATATAGTGCCTGAGGCAACCAGCAGTATCTCTGAATCCTTGTGAATATTTCTGAAACTGCAGTAATTCAAAAGTGTGTTATGAAAACTTATATGAACTTCATTCCAGTTAGAAGAGTAAAAGGTGCTGTTACTTCGTTTCTGCATGATACTCAGAATTACATTTGTCACCCAACGGACACGGGAATTCTTCAAAGCATTCTCATGTCTCAGATGAAATATCTGGGAAGGAAAAAATGTTACTTCTTCACCAGATGAGTTCAGAGCACATTACTGACAGTGAAGTTCCTTAGCATTGCTTTTCTTCCTCACAGAACACTCCCAAAAATTAGTCAAGGAGTCAATAAGATGAATTTATGGTTCTCTGTTCTGTAGTACAACATAAGTCTGGCTACTAAAATTGGTTTCAGAAATTAATAGGTCCCTGAATAAGAGCTCCCTCTACAGGGGTATTCCAACTGTGGGAATCATCCCACCATGTTTCCGTGATTGCAACTACATCAAAATTTTCCAGTGACATCACTGTTTCCAGTTCCTCTGCTTGTTACCCAATTTCCTCCTGCATGTTACCCAATTCCTCCTGCTTGTTACCCTTCCTTCCTTCCTTCCTTCCTTCCTTCCTTCCTTCCTTCCTTCCTTCCTTCCTTCCTTCCTTCCTTCCTTCCTTCCTTCCTTCCTTCCTTCCTTCCTTCCTTCCTTCCTTCCTTCCTTCCTTCCTTCCTTCCTTCCTTCCTTCCTTCCTTCCTTCCTCCCTTCCTCCCTTCCTCCCTTCCTCCCTTCCTCCCTTCCTCCCTTCCTCCCTTCCTCCCTTCCTCCCTTCCTCCCTTCCTCCCTTCCTCCCTTCCTCCCTCCCTCCCTCCCTCCCTCCCTCCCTCCCTCCCTCCCTCCCTCCCTCCCTCCCTCCCTCCCTCCCTCCCTCCCTCCCTCCCTCCCTCCCTCCCTCCCTCCCTCCCTTCCTCCCTTCCTCCCTTCCTCCCTTCCTCCCTTCCTCCCTTCCTCCCTTCCTCCCTTCCTTCCTTCCTTCCTTCCTTCCTTCCTTCCTTCCTTCCTTCCTTCCTTCCTTCCTTCCTTCCTTCCTTCCTTCCTTCCTTCCTTCCTTCCTTCCTTCCTTCCTTCCTTCCTTCCTTCCTTCCTTCCTTCCTTCCTTCCTTCCTTCCTTCCTTCCTTCCTTCCTTCCTTCCTTCCGACAAAGTTCAGCATGCAGTATTTCAGGCCAAATAAAAGAATGAAGAACTTAACAACTACAAGAAGCAGGGTCTTATGGGAAAATATCAAGAAGCATTAATAAAAGCTATAGCAGTTTTTTTGCCTTTACTGTAGGCAAATCTTTTAAGTAGTGGATGTTTCTAACTATGTATTTGCACAGTGTTTGCACAATAGATCCCTTTCATTATTGGAGCCTGAATAAATTTCTGTAATACAATAAACAAACAAATAACAACAAATGAGGGGTATTCAGGGAGGAAAACAAATATAAAGTCCTGTGATGTTATTTTTAATACTACAATATCTAAAATTGCTTTTTAAACAATGCTGTAACTTGCAGGAAATGTACAGAAATCATTTAAAGGATGATGAGATTCTCAAGGGTGAATTGCATGCAAGTATTCTGTTTGCTATGGGAGAATTCATCAAAGACTCTTCAAAGCATATTTAAATTTGCTAGGTGAAAAATAACAATATTCTGTGCAAATGAGCTTACAATTTTTAAATTCAGTTTTAATGGTAATATGTAATTGAACATTATTTTCTGTATTTTGGTTGCACTGCTGATGATACTCAATGACCACTTATGGCACAGATTACGTTTCCTACAAAGGATGAGCATCTGAAATTAAATCAGCAATATCAAATGTTGTGATTCAGTTTTATCCCATTTTATTATATTATAATAGAATATTAGAATCATTCAGATTGGAACAGAGCTGTAAGGAATTCAAGCCCAACCGTTAGCCTAGCACTAGTACACCACTGAACCACATCCTGGTTTCAACTGGCATAGTTTACTTTCCAGTAGCCCATACAGTGCTGTGTTTTGTATTTAGTATGAGAATATTATTGATAAGACACTGATGTCTGCAGTTGTTGCTAGGTAGTTGTGTCTACACTTAGTCAAGGACTTTTCAACTTCTCATTCCCTGCCAGGTGCACCAGAAGCTGAGAAAGCACAGCCAGGCCAGCTGACCCAGACTTGCAAAAGGGATATTCCCTACCACATAACATCATCCTCTGTATATATCTGAGGAAGCTCTCTGGGAGATGGAATTGGTGCTCCAAAAAAGATTGGGCATTAGATTTCTTAATTTTCTTTTTACATCCAGTGAGCAATTGTATTTGTGCACCACTTGTTTTATTGTTATTATTGTTGCTGCTGTTCTTATTATCTTCCTTATTTTTCCTATTAAACTGTTTTCATCTCAACCCACGGGTTTTGATTTTTTTTTTCTCCATTATCCTCCCCATCCCCTTGGCTGGGGGGGATGATTGAACAACTGGCTTTGTGGTACTGAGTTACTAGCTGGGGTTAAAAATTGACACTGTGCCCCCAGATGTCACATCTACACATCTTTTAAAATATAGATTCAACCAGTTCCTTGGGCAACCTGTTCCAATGTTTGACAACCCTTTCAGTGAGACTTTTTTTCTTAATATCCAATCTAAACCTTGGTGTTCTATGTCTATGTCTATGCCTGTGTCTATGCTATGCCTATGTCTATATGTCCATCCTTGGGTATCAGAAACACCAACACCCACCTCACTACAACCTCCTTTCAGGTAGTTGTAGAGAGAGATAATGTTTCCCCTCAGTATCTTTTTCTTCAGGTTAATGAACCCCAGTTCTTTCAACTGCTCCTCAAAAGACTGATGCTCTTGACCCATCACCAGCCTTGTTGATCTACTCTGACAAACTCCAGCACCAAAATGTCTTTCTTATAGGAAGCAGCCCAAAACTTAACACAGTATTCAAGGTACAACCTCACCAGTGCCAAGTACAATGGTATGATCACTTGCCTAGTCCTGCAGACAACAAAATTTCTGATACAAGCCAGGATGCTGTTTGTATTCTTGGCCACCTGGGCACACTGATGGCTCCTGTTCAGCCAGCTGTTGATCAACACTTCCAAGTCCTTTTCTGCAGAGCAGCTTTCCAAACACTATTCCCCAAACTGGTAGTGTTGGATGCAGTTGTTGTGACCTAGTGCAGGACCCGGAACTTAACCTTGTTGAACCTCCATCGATCCAGCCTGTCCAGATCCTCTGTAGAGCCTTCCTACCCTGCAACAGATCAACACTCCTGCACTAGCCCCTGTACTGAGCCCTGGGGAACACCACTGGTACTCAGATACCAACTGGAATTAAGTCCATTCCCCACAAAAACTTCTGGGCTCAGCCATCCAGACAGTTTTTTATTCAGCAAAGCATATGTCCATCCAAGTAATGAGCAGCCAGTTTCTCAAGAAGAATGCTGTGGGAAATGTTGTCAAAGGTTTTACTAGAAGTCAGGTAGACAACATCCACAGCCTTTCCCTCATTCAATAAGTGGGTCACCTTATTATAGAAGGACATCAGGTTAGTCAAGCAGGACCTGCTTTTCATAAGCCCATGCCCACCATCCCTTACACTTGCATTCTCCTCAGTGGAGAGATGATGGGGAATCATCCATATTGTGTATCCTGTCTGCCTGTTGGACCTGCCCCAAGGAAGCTAGGGTGCAATTCCAGTAGTCTCTCTCTCTCCCACTCCCTGATACTCCTCAATCTGCTCACCTCCTCCTGGAGCTCTGTCAGTAAGTGAAGGAGTTTCTCGACCTGGGTATAGCTCCCACAGGCATAGTCACCACTGCTATCCTGTACTGGACTAAGAGTAGAGCACATACTGCAGCTTAACACCTGGGTGGCTGTGTGTTCCCATGTAAGCTCTGTCTAGGAAACTGCATAAGTAATTTTGGTTACAGAGCTTAGAGAGGACATGGTTTTCTGCAGGGTGAACACCACTGTGCCTTAGTCAAGACAGCAGAGCTGCAGTGCCCTTCCTGCATGCCCTTCCACAAGAACAGCTGTGCAAAATGCCAAGCAAACTGCCACGCCACATCATGCCCAGTTTGCCTGCTCTGTTGGTAGTTCTCCTTGTAAACTAGCACTCCCTTTAGGCTTCTTTTATACTGGGGAATGGCTCTTGGGCCCATGCAGATCTCACCAGCCATTGCTGTGTGAGCTGTGGGGTCCTGGCAGCTCTCTCTACTCCCCTTGAGGTTCCCCCTGTCTGGGGGGGACAACACTAGAGTGCTCTGCCACTGAGCAGGCCATCACGGAAGCTACTTGCCTCAGCAGAGCAATGCTGTTATTGCTTTATATCATGTTATAGAACATTATGTTCCATCTGCGCATGAGTCATCTCTATCAGGAATGGACATAGTAATGGTAATGTACAGATGAGCAAGCAACCAGCTTTGGGAATTTCTTGAAGGCCAAACTGGTATGAAGAAATTTTTGACATCTGGAAAAATATAGTAGAAAAGTTCAGGTGTATATATAATGGCAATCAAATTTTCCCCGTTTTTCTCATTATTTGACAGGGGAACAAAAGAGACCTTTCACAGATTCAAGCCTTAGATTTGTTTTTATCTTACAAAAGATTTTATGGAGGCACAGAATGCAGAACTGAGCTAATGAAATGTTCTAACTGACTCCTCAGTTGGGTCCTTCTCTTACACTTTTCGAAATGTGTTCTTGCCAACACCCTGCCGTGCCAGGATACTATTAAATCACTGAAAGAAACTACACGTACTGGGTAAAGAGAAATGGAAGGGAAAGGAAAAGGGAAATTTAAGGTAATGAATGAAAATAAACATGGGTTTGTGAGTTATGCATTAAAAAAACAACTCTATTTGGAAAGGAATCCTGCAATGTAAATGGAGTCAAAGGATGAACTCTGACAAGGAAATATTTGACAACTTTCTGCATGTAGTATGGCTTGTGTTTGTGTTAAAGAAATTTAAAGTTAGAAATTACCTTGATGAGTTATCCACTTTAGGGAAAAAAACACAAACAAACAAACAAAAAAACCAAAACCCCAAACAAAACACCTTTTCAAGCTGAAAAATACTAATATCTTGATTATGACAAACCCTATGAAAAACTAGGCAGCTGGAAATACAACTTTTAGGTTCACAGTGATTAAGCTTTCATTTGATAAGAGACAACTTAACCTTAACTGTTCATAGAGCTCTTTCTCACTGGAGATATTCAAAATTAATATAAAAAAACAGATTATGTATATTAATAAACTACTAGTCTTCAAATCTGTCAGAAGTATGGCTAGGAACTAGGAATAATAATTATTGTAGGTACCAGCTCCAGGGACAAAGAGTCAGCATTTAATATAACTGAGCTTAAACAGGTACTAATATTTTAACCTTTCTCGTATTTATGCTTACAACTAAAGTTTGAGTAAATATTGGACTAGACTTGACACAAAACAGGCAGGGGCTGAAGTAATGCTTAGGTGTATGTCAAATGGCACTGATTAGATACTAATATTTTGCCCCTGTTTACTGTACTGGGCTTGATTTACTGACTAAAATTAGATATTTAGTGCCATTTGAACTTGTTACAATATCCAAATTTTTTTTTTTTATGTCACTGACAACTATATCTCAGGTCCTTGAGGAGTCACATTTGAGGAGTAGGAGCCAAAGGCCAGATGGGTACGCCAGATTTAGAAAACTGAGACAAATCTGTAAGTTCCAAGAGGAAACTTAGAACTGGGTACAACCTGGAACTGAATTTCACCCTTTCTGGTCTTCCTGTCTATAACAGCTACTAGGACGTTAATGGAGAAAAACCCTAAGAAACAAGATAACACTTAGAGAGTTATTAAGAACTTTATTGTTCTAAAAATGTTCACGAACTGGGATTTTTCTACTGATATAACTGAAACATAGCTTACACTAAAAGTAAAATTATGTAAAGATATAAAGCAATTACATAAATTTTACGACAAAAGATGTGGATCAGGAAGTCACTTTGAGAAAAGAATTTCAAAAGCTAATACGAGGGGTTTCTAAAGAGGCCATAATATCAACAAAATTGAAGTCCATAGAGGAAGATTAAAATTCAGATATTTAGTTGCTACAGAAAGGAGAGCAAGGGAGGAAAATGTATGGCAAACTACAAGATCGGAGCTCTTCAGCAGCCATCCCACCAAGCAGATCTATCCCTGATAAAAGCAGTTGAGCAGCAAAATAAACATGTTCTATTAACCCTAGTATGTTCTGCTTGGAATGACCTCATGTTGACAAGGGGACAAACTTGAAGGAGGTAGTGCATAGACTAAACTTTTATGACAAAGTCTCTATTTTTTTAATTTTATGATTTTTTTTTAATCCTTAGATAAAATGATACAAGGGATAAAATTACTAGATTTGCAATAACCATCAGTTGAAATACAATTGCTGACAGGGTGCTAAATGAATGAAAATTTGAATACAACCAGTGTAGACAAAAATAACTGGTCAGCATAGCCGAAGTTTGTTTTTTCTTTATTTTATTTTTTTTTTAATAAATCTTTCTGTGTGAGGAAAGTAAGGGAAGAGACCTGCTGCTTGAGAGGTTTAATTCAGAGAGATGAGGAAGTTCACAGGTGCAAATATCTCTGTAACTATGGAAACAATCAGAAGCTCATTTGGGGAGGTAGGAAGCCAGGAGCTTGGCTACCTATCACTGCCTCCAGCAAAATTAGTCTCAAAGCTGAGTGAGAACTCATTAAAAAAAAAAAAAAAAAAGTACGTGCAAAAGTATTTCAAGATAACTCAAAGCAAAAGTTACTCAAAATTTGAGAGAAAAAGTAGAGAAAAATGCTTTAGGTTAATTGTCTTTATATCTCTTGATCTAGACTATTTGAATATTCTTGGAAGAAAAGAAATATAATGAACATGCAGAAAAATTTTAAATGTTGGGTGGTTAGTTGTTTTTCATTCAGATTGCTTTGCATTTTTTGAGAGGGGAGGATTGTGTTTTTCCTGGTATAAATAAGTCTATATGCATCTGGAAAGAGTTATTTTTTTATGTTGTAAAATTTTAGAAATTTGAGACAGCCAGTATTCAATCTTAATACAATGGAAAGCTGTCAAAACCCCTGTTTTCCTAATAACATAATTTATTAATTTAAGAGTTTCTTTTAACCTTTTATTTTAAACAGCATAGAAGAAACCTGTTTATTTAATGAAAAGTTTACTGGGCATTTAATGAAAATGCCTTTTGCTTGTCCTAATGAAAATTGTACGGGTTGAATTGTGAGTATGTGTGTGTGGGGGATGTACATAACATAAAACCCATAATAAATACCAAACCTTCCATCAAGAACCATATTTTGCTATTGTAACAGTAAAAATAATGTTTAAAAAACTTACAGAACTACTGTTTTGTTTTAGGTTTTTTTAATGTTTTCTATTTATTTAGAAACCTTTCATGAACAAAAGCAATTAAATGTGTAGCTTGGGGTAAATATTTGCCATTGCAATGTGTTCTCAATAAGCGAGATAATAATCAATATGCCTAAACATCTCAAACGTTCTTTCACATTTAGGGTTAAGATCATGAGCTTGTCTTGCTTGAACTAAAAGCCTAAACCCATTAATTTGCAGGATTAGAAGTTTTCGATTGAATTTGCAGTGTAGTCAGTGGATGGAGATGGGAAGTCATTCCACAAAGATGAGGGTCTCAAAGCAAAGCTTAGTCTCAGTGAAGAATTCAAATATCATCACAATTAGTGTGCAGATTGGCATGTATCAATATATTTCTTAATAACTTTCTGTATGGAGGAACAGGCAAGTTTTTCAGTAGTTTTTCAAATTTTTTTGTTGAAAAAAATCTAATGTCCCCGTTAGATTGATATTGAATCATATGCATAACCCTTTGGTATAATGCACAGTCTAATACTTCATTCCTCATTTTCCCTCCTCCTCCTCCCCCTAACTATAAGACAGTTTTTAAAAGGCAGATAATTGATCTTGTTAAAACCAAACATTTTTAGTAGTACTTTATGTTCCTTCAATAATAGTCACCTCCAAATAGTTGTTTGTTTCAACTGTTTTCAAATCTGGACTTTTAACGTTTCACTTTTTTTTTTTAAATGAATAGGTTTTTCTTTTCTCCTGAAAGTAGAATTCTTCTCTTTAGAGGCACACTGCCACTCGTTTGCCTGTTTTAAGCATTCAGCAAATCTGAAGAGACATACAATACAGGGGTATTCATACTTTTCAATTCATATTTTCTTTTAATTCTACTTACATTTCACATTTTTCAGTTCATATCTAATATGATTCATTCCTCAGCATACGTTCCCTTCATTCGTTGTACTGGCAATATTCTTTTACAGCTTGCACATGTAGGAGATATTTTATGGATCTGGTTCTCAAGGTGCATTTCTTAAGGCCTGCTACCTCAAGCTGTATTCTCAAAAGCAGTTTACTGTGAAAGGAGATACTTTATTTTAATTTCACAAAACCAGCACTACAACTGTAGATACAGTAGATATAATGTGCAAAATGTATAAAAACTATACATAAAGATGGTACCAAGGGTTGTTCCTCAGCAGGTTGCAGGACGTTGCACTTCTTGTTGAAGTAAATGACATTGCTCTCATCTCTTTTCTTCAGCCTGCTGGATGGCAGGATGACCCTCTGGTGTATCAACCCCTCCTCCCAGCTTTGTCATCAACAGACTTGCTGATGTTCACTCTGTCCCTACATATATATCATGTAACAGAAATCACAGAATCACAGAACTGTGGGGATTGGAAGGGACCTCAAGAGATCATCAGGTCCAAGCCCCATGCCAAAGCAGGTTCCTTAGGGCAGATTGCACAGATAGGTGTCTGGATGGGTCTTGAATATCTTCCAGACTCCATAGCCCTCCTGGGCAGCCACTTTCAGTGCTCTCTCACCCTTACTGTGAAAAAGTTTTCAGCCATCTGAGCAATGTTTTTTTCTTTATTTCCTGACAGATATAAAAGTTTTAGACATTTAGTTTAAGACATATAAAAGAAATTAACAAAAAAATCCAACCAAACAAAAGCAAAAGGCAGTGAGAGTTGCATTTGTTTATTTCACTGTATTAGCAAGTCACTATTATGCCAAAAGAAAAAGAAATTATTCTCCTTTCCATGCAGAAATCAATGTGAAGTAAAAAGCATGTTGTTCCATGATGACATGATGCATTCATTGTTCACCTTCAGGATAGTCGACAGCCCACCTTTCAAAACAAAGATGCAAGACTAATTTTCTTCACATCACAGCCTTTCTCTACATATACCTTGAGACCACATTGTTGAAAGCCTCCATGAGAGAAAAAAGGAAATAGGATCTGATGACTTAACATGTCGTTTTGCTGTATTTTAAGGTGTTTATCATTATTATAGAAAATGAAAAGCTGGAAAGTAGAGAAGACAGAAGGAAAGAAATAGAGGGAAGTGAAACCTATCTAAAAAAGAATTTAAGGAGAGATAATGGGTCCTGCTTTTAGAGAAAAAACAGAGTTGGAAAAATGGCTGAAAGAGCTGAGCAGAAACAGAAAGTGTTATGAAAAGAGATGATATATTAGCAGCAAGAGGTATGTGATGGCTAGTTTCTGATTCCAAGAGAAGATGGAAAAGGAAAGTCTGAATACGTTTGTTCCCTGTAAGGGAAACTAATGGAATTCTGGAAACTTTTTCTCCAAGATCAGAACTAGATCTTAATTTGATTTGATTTGATATGACTTTCCTCAGAGGCCAATTCACTGTTATATTCCAGCTTTGCTTCTTGATAGATAAAACTGGATTTATGAATGCATTTTATTATCATTGTAAGGCATGCTAGTAAAAAAAATACCACTGGTAGCTTCATTATGATAATTCATTTTGTTCAACGGTGTACTGAAACCAATTTATTTAAATATTCAACCTTCTTACCTTTTTCAAACTGAATATTAAACGATAGGACAAATTTAACACTCATCAACTTTTCACATATAGCTCTATTAATCTTGCTATCTTCAATGGGATATGCAGAATGCAAATCAGATATGATTTTGCCTTAATGGAGAAAGTTCTATAATTCTTCAGGGAAGATTCCAATCCTTCATGTGGAAATGTTCCTTGCAACCTGCTGCTGCTTTAACCATTCATAGCAAGAATGAAATGGAGGAACCAACCTTGACAATCTGTAAGAGTTAAATTATTACATTCAAGTACTTTTTTTCCACTATGTTTTGTTAAAGTATCCCTTAGAATCTCCTACCAAGGGGAAAATCAGTATTTCTCTCTTGATAATATGAATAATCACTCCTCTAGAATGTTTGCAGTCACAACAGACTCACATTCAGGAAGCCATGAAAGAATGTTTTAAAAGACATTCTACATTAAATTTTCTGTTTTTATTTCTTTAAATATTTCTACAAAATCTTTCCTGAAATTACTTTCAGTATGAGCACTTCACAGATGCAGAGAGAATCAGCTTTTAGATAATCCTAAAAGGAATCATTCAAGACATTGAAAATTTTACCATATTATCAGCAGGTCTTTTTTGCTTTGAAAAAAAAATTCGAACTCCTTTCTTATTTTTGCATCGTTCCAATAATCCACTTATTATTTTAGACTGCATATTGTCATTTTACTCCTTTCTATTGAGGTTTACAAGGATTTAAACAATCTGTAATAGCATTTAATTAAAATGACAAAGGTTAATTTAATTAATATAAAGGGGGTATTAAAAAATACCAGATTTTTGTCTGAGCATTTACAGTCAAATATGAGGAACAAATCCTCATGTCCTGTATTTCTCTCAGGTTAAAATATAGGCAAAGCTGAGATCCCAAGACCTGACAGAAATTTAGACTTCCTGCCAGATAATAAAAGCATTCAAAAATCTAAAGTCCCTTCCTTTGGTAAGAGAAAATGTTCCTTGAGACGACTAAAGATATGTATTATTGCATCTTCTTTTTTTTTTTCTCTCCTCCTGAGGAGCCTGTCTCACTCTCACACTCGATTACAATCTATATTTAGTCAGACCTTCTTAGACATTGATTGCATCTCCAGTATAGCCTGAATCACTAGTCTTACTCTAAGCATGATGAACGCAAATATGATTGCACAGAAACTCATTAAAAGTAGATATGGCCACTTTTTTTTTTTGCATAATAGGCTCATGATTAAAGCATTTGCCCCTCAGTCAGAAAAGTGAATGCCTGTAGAACAATACATCCACCACACTGCAGGACTTACTGGAAAGAAAAAATTTCCTTCTAAATTTATGTCTCTGTTCAGCCAGGACTCCATATCCATAAAGCCAAAAGGAGAAAAGGTTATATGTTAGGGACACGATACAGAAAAGACTGTAAAGTTCTGTTCTGATTCTTCTTCTAAAATGATGCTGATTCCTAACTAGTTACGGTCCATTGCGAGGCATATCAAATGTTTGCTAGAACAGAATGGTAATAAAGTACCTCCTGCACTTTTGAAAAGTAGTAGAAACTACCTAACTTGTATATATATTTTTTTCCACACTGAAAATTTAAGTTGCCAGGTGTGTTTTCACACATATAATAATTATAGAATCATATAATATGTTAGGTTGGAAGGGACCTTTTTAAAGGTCATCTAGTACAACCTGCCTGTAGTAAGCAGGGAGACATTTAAGTAGGTCAGGCTACTCATAGCTTCTTCAAGCCTGACCTTGAAAGCTTCCAGGGGTGGGGCCTCCGCCCCTTCCCTGGGCAATTTATTCCCATGTTTCACCATGCTCATAGTGAAGAATATCTTCCTTATGTTTATAATCTAAACTTACACTGCTCCTGTTTAGAACCATTGCCCTTCATCCTATTGCTCTATTACCTTACAGTCTTTCCCCAGGTTTTTTGTATGTCCTTCCCTTCAGGTACTGGAAGGCTGCTGTAAGGTCTTCTCTCCCCTGAGCCTTCTCCTCTTCAGGCTGAAAAAGCTCAACTCTCTCAGCCTGTCTTCATAGAAGAGGTGCTCCAGCCCCGCAATCATCCTTGTGGCCTTCCTCTGGACCTGCTCCAAGAGGTCCATGAGCTTCTTGTGCTGAGAGCTCCAGAGCTGGATGCAGTACTCCAGGTGGGGTCTCACCAGAGCAGAGTGGGTGAATCGCCTCTCTCGATCTTCTGGCCACACTTCTGATACAACCCAGGATGCGATTGGCTGCCTAGGCTGCAAGTGCCCATTTTTGTCTCATGTGCAGCTTTTCATCTATCAAAAATCCCAAATATTTTTCCACAGAGCTGCTCTCTATCACAATATCCCCTAGCTTGTATTCATAACAAGGACTGTCCCAACCCATGTGCAGGACCTTGCACTTGTTGGGGCAGCTCTTTGCCAGCTACTGTAGTATCAAGTCCAAGTGGAGACTACAGATGGGAGTCGTCCTGTCACAGTCCAGTAGATACAAGGTTCCTTTGGCTCCATGTGCCCAGATGAAGTCAGCAGAGAGGGTGAGCACATATGATTAAGTGGACAGAGTTTTCAGACTGGAAAAAGAAAACACTATGAGAATATATGTATAAAAATATGAATGTTGTGTAGGAGTCAAATAGAGAGAAACTGCTCACATCCTTTAAAACAAGGTGTAGATATCAAATGAGCATGACAGGCAGCAGGTTCAAAAGATGCAGAAATGGATACTTTCATGTGCAGTATATGTTTAAATTTCAGAGCTCGGTATTGTAGAATCTAAAAGTTATGTGGAATCAGAAAGGAATGGGGCAAAATCATGATAAAAAAAACCCTAACAGCTGTTAAACACAAATATACTGAGATGTTGGAGGATGGAAATGTTTTGGAAAAAAAACAACCAACAACACTTTCGCTGCTCTGTTACTCTTTTCAGATGTTCTTAATTCTTCTGTCAAGTACTTGAACTCTACTACTGAGACTGTACTGGTCTAGAGAAGTATTTGATGTGACCCAGGTTACTGTTTCTGTTTTTAAATGTATTTAAAAATTGAGACATAAATTGATTTGACATTTTATCTTTTTCTTGTGAACATTAAGTATGCACTAAAAATATGCAAACAAATGTTTGTCTTTTTTTTATTTTAAACAAAATTATGTGACACACCCATGTTACCAGGAACAAGACTTCTACAGTAACTTATCAAGCTATGTTAAATTTCATTTATTCATTTTTAATGTTTATTTTAGTTAAATCATTCCACAAAATACCTTTCTTAACAATCAACTTAAAGATGACTGTTGTTTTGGTTTTAGATTAAAATTGTGTTATATAATAATGGCATTAGCAAAAGGAATTAGCAGGTGTTTGATATGAATGCTCAACAAATGAAAAAAATGAGTAGAGGTGAAGTACTGTGTTCCTTGTAAATTAGATATTCCATTTTTCCCATCTTTCTGCTTCTCTCACACATATAAATACATAAAGTTCTTTACTCAGTTGTTGCACAGCCTGTAAGAAATAACCCCCAAACTCTGGAACAGAAGTTGTAGGGAAAAATAACCCCAACCTGGAACAGCTAGATGAAAAATCCTGTGTGATGTTAATATTGAACTGTGAAACAAAAGGTAATATCTGTCCCCCACTGTCATCTTCCTTCCCCTCTGTAAGTGGTGACTGCCCTTTGTTAAATTGATGGTAGGTCTGATTACACATGATGCAAAGACACAGCAAAGCATATTTAGTTGCAGAAGTTTATTAGAGCATGTTCAATGACTTACTGTGATTATATCTAAAGGTACAGTTCACGCCCAAAGCATTACTGAAAATATCTAAAGGCATAAATCATCTTGCAGGTTTTGAAGGTCATCATGTATGATCCATGATCCCTAAAGTTATTTATTTTTTTTATATTTTTTAAGCCTTAATATGGCTCTTTTTCTTTGGCTTTTTTTTTTTCCTTAAACATTCTTGCCTCCCTGGAAAACCAAACAGTTAATGATTAAGTCATAGTCTGTACACTGCTAAAACTGATTTAGTTTCCCTTAGTTTTCCCTTCCTAGTTTCACTGAAGGGAACACCTAGTTTTACATCTGAAAATCTGAATCATTTAGGGAAATGCTTAGGTTATCTAGTTGTCGACTACTGCTTTATCTTCTTTTTTACCTTCTGTATAAGCTGAACTGTACAGTTGTGTAGAGATAATCATGTGTGAAATTTCTGAAAGGAGTTATCTTTCTGGCATGTGAACTAGACTATACATGTATTAAATCTTTCTTAATGGGTTAATGCGTTACTGTGCAGATGAAATTATCCATCTTTAACATTTCAAATTACCTGTGAGTACAAAATGTCACAGAAGTGATGCTGCATGGTTGGTGTTGATGACTGCTGTCCTTCATGTTCCTTTGTCACTGAGGTCAGAGTGATCAGAATTGAGAACTCATTGAAGCCAGAACTGAAGTAACCTCATCTTTTTTTTTTTCTTTGTTTGTTCCTGCTTTTCCTTCCTTCTGCCAGTTGTGGTTTTGCTATTTGCCCTCCTAAACCTACCAAAAAAAAAAGGGAAGGTTCATTTGCTCCTGATGCTGCTTACCCTGTTTATGGTTTTGTCAATCAATACAATAATATATTTGGAAGGGTGTTCTGCACATTCTCAGTCCCACGTATTCATCTTCTCCATTGTCTGGCAATGTTTTAACACATGAGAGGGAATATTTTAAAACTTGACAGTCTTTTTCATTTGATCATACATATCTTTACCCCTTCAGTAAATGCTTACAACAAAATTGCTTATATGTTGTATCTGTCTTTTCCATCACAGTTATTACAAAATGCTTATGCAACGTTGTTAGTTACACTATTCTAGTACACTTACATATTGGTCCAAGATAAACTAATATTAATTATACTCAGCGCATTTAAAATCTGCAACTGGCGCAGGCTTCTGACTGGTCCTGTGTTTTATTTTTTTTAATCAACCCAACTTCCTTCTCAAGGTTCTTCCAGAATTTAGCAACAATGTTTTAATCTGCATCAGGATTATGTCTCTGAAATGAGTATTCAATTTAGTTGGTTTTTTTTTCTTGTTTAGTTTACACAATGGATCAATATAACGTGAATGAACACAATCGCTTTCAGATTAAAAAACAAAAAAACAAAACATGAAAGTGCATTACAGGAGCACAATTAACACACCATGGTTAGAAATGGTTGTTAAGTCCCTCAGACCTGACTGGCATCACAGTATGATGGCTGGGTCCGATGATCTCAAAGGTCTTTTCTAATGTAGTGATTCTGTGTGTTGGTGTAGATTGGAGACAACCTCTAGATGTCATGTGGTTCAGACCACTGCTCAAAGTAAGGGCAGCTCAGTTAATTATGCAGCGAATATCTGCAAGGATAGAGATCCCAGTCTGTTTCAGTGTAGGACTACCTATGGGGGGAAAAATAACCTCTCGAGAGGTGTTGGAGTCATCATCCCTGGAAGTATTAAAAAAAACCCATGCTGTCGAAGATGCATGGCTGGTTTCTGGTGGAGAACGGGGGGCTGCAGAGGTGGCTTCTGAAAGATGCAGCTAGAAGCTCTCTGCAGGCCTGACAGAACAAACACCAGCCAGTTCCAGGTGCCAGAGTCCTTGTTAATCAAGGCAGAGTCAATTGGTGATGGCCTCTACACCTCTGTGAATTACATTTAGGAAAATAAAAACCCACGAGTAGCCATTTTTTTTCACCAGATAAGAGAGTGAGAAGATGTGAGAAACCGTGCGGGCACCAAGGTCAGTGAAGAAGGGGGAGGGTGTTGAGGCATTCCAGGTGCGAGACAGATAGACTTCCCTGAAGCCCATGGAGAAGACCATGGTGAAGCAAGCTGTCCCCCTGCAGCCCCTAGAGGATGATGGGGAACAGAGATCCCATCTACAGCCCGTGGATCATCCCATGCCCGAGCAAGTGGAGACACCTGAAGGACACTGTGACCCCATGGGAAGCCTGTGTTAGAGCAACCTCCTGTCAGTGAAACCTGCTGCCTGTGGAGAGACCAACCCATGCCAGAACAAGTTTTCTATGGGACTTGTGACCTGTGGGGGACCAGTCTGGAGAAGTCTGGGCCTGAAGGAAATTGGTGAGGAGCTGAAGCCCTAACAGCAAGGAGTCATGGATTACTGTTTCCTGTGGGTGGGACTCCACGCTGGAGAAGGGGAAGGGTGTACAGAATGCCCCCCCATCTAAGAAGGAAAGCAAATCATGAGGAACTGACTGAAACCCCATTCCTCCATGCCCTACCACTCCTCATGCCACAATGAGGGGGAAGAAGGGAGTGAAATCATGACTAAAGTCTGCTAAGAAGAGAGGGGTCGGGGAGAGGTGCTTTAAGATCTGGTTGCTCTTCTCATTATCCTACTCTGGTTTCACTGGGTGTATAGCGTAATAAATTAGAGAGTTTTCTTTCCTTTATTCTGTGCTGTCTGTTTTGCCTGTGATGTTAATTGTGGAATGATCTCTCCTTGTTCTTACCTCGACTCCTAAGCCTTTTAATATATATTTTCTCCCCTGTCCAACTGAAAAGGGGAGTGATAGAGCGGCTTTGGTGGGGGTCTGGTCTCCAGTCAGGGTCAAATCACCACACATGCAGACATGGCAATTCAAGACATGGTTTAGCAGTTATGTTGGAGTTGGGTTGATGGTTGTACTTCATGATCTTAGAGGCCTTTTCCAACCTTAAACATTCTATGACTGTATGAAATCCTTAATAAATAATTAGAATTGGTTTTGTTGCATCTTTTGGCTGTCGCTTCCTGCTCTCTGTGAAGGGATTTGGCTCTGTCTTTTCTATACTCTCTCATTAAATAATTTAAAACAATGAGATTTCCTTTGTTTTCTTTCTGCATGAATTAATGCAGTTCTCTCAGCTTTTCCTTCCTCGCACTAGTGGTAATCAAACTGATTTTAGAAAATTTATGCCAGAAGTTGTTTCTTTGCATATCCTTACCTTTTTTTTCTATACTGGCTATTTCAAGAAGCGAATCTGGACATAGACCTTACTATTTTTGAAGGATGTAGCTACACTTCTTGCACTAAAGTCTTTTAAAAGTTAAATTCCAAAACAAATAATTGGGTAGAGAAAGATGAACATTCTTCTGCCACTACATCCTGACTAATCTTTCACAATTATTTCAGAGGCCTTTATCCAGCCACATCTATTTGTGAAGCGGAGTCATCTCAGAGGGTTTTAAGAAGACATGATGTCTGCTTAGAACTCTGCAGTTCATAAGTGTTAGAGTTCTTTTGCACTTTTTTCAACATTTTTTTTCTTTCAAACCAGTAAAATAATATTATTTGGAAAAAGAAACATAGCCTTTATTATTGCTGCAAGATACAACCCCAGTTGGTTAGATGTTTTCTACTCAGCTTTTGATTCTACTGAAAATAGATCAGAGCTCCAGGAATGACCATGGAAAAAGAGAAATCTTCAACAGCCTCTTCTGGTCAGCCTTTCTTCCTGTACCTCTGAATTTTAACAAGAGAGCTAAATTGATAACAGCATTGCGATTAAAATTATTTATTGCAATGCATGAATAATAAATATCTGGCAGGATTTGTCATTCATTTGGATATTGTAAGAATTCTGGTACAAAAACTAGTGCCTTCTAAAGCATGAGTAATAAAGCCAAAGGGCAGCTATTTGTAACTGCTCCAAAATGGCCAGGTAATGAAGTACTCTATAAGCAAAATCTTTCCCATGTCCTGACCTGTGTATCTATGTGCAGTACTGGAGTTAAAGTCAATTCATCAGCACAATGTTTTTAATTTTAAAGACAGTTAACCATTGTCTCATATTTCAAAAGGATGTGATAAATTTTGTATGCTTTAAAACCTTTGAATCACAAATAGATACATTTCTATAAGAATGCCTAAGGAATAGATTGTCACTGGTTAAGAGATCACAAAAGGTGGTCCTTCAGTCAGTTTAAAATTGTGGATTTGGAGGTTTTATGGCTGATGTTGTTTCTATATCCCAAAAATAGCCATTTCTGTACTGTGTATGTTTTCCACATATTGACTTTGATTTCCCTTAGGGAAAGGGAATTCATAAGACTTAATTGTGATTTTAAATTAAAATACAGTAGATAGCTTTCCTGTAAAAATATTCAATGTGAAAATTTCCAAAGGTATACAGACTTTTTTCAAGCTAAAGATCAACATTAAGCATGAAGTTTATTACATGACTAAATCACTGAAGGAATGAGAATGTTGCTATACTTACAATATACAAACAATAAGAAGAATTAGCTGATATGAATCTTGATCACTTTGACGAAAAACACTAATTAGTCTATAAGCTAAGCCCTCAGTTGAAGTACTCATGTGGTATTTATATTCTGACTTCCAAGAAATAACTTATTTTACAAGGTGGCAAGTTTCTTTAATGAATGATTATTTAAACAAGATATTTAAGAGTTTTAATAAGCTTGTCAAACTTGGTGCTCTTTCTTATTTCTACTATATAATGAAGTCTTTTCTGTGACTGCAGCACACACAAGCAGAATTTTCAAATGAGAGACCTAATTTTGACAGGTCTAGGTCTACGTACCCTGGTTCTCAGGAGTCTTCTTTATTTCAGGTTCTATTACTAATGTACAATGATAACTCATGTCCAAGCATATCCCAGAAATCCCTCCTGAGATATTTAGCTGTGTCACTTTGAAGAAAACTGAAATGAGCCAGAACAGGGCCTTTCTTTATTTTTTCTTTGATTCTTTTAAATTCATTGCTCTAACATAACCTTTGAAATAGATATAGCCATATGAAGGGATTGAAGAAAAAAATAGACAAGTTTTATGAAAAATTGAAAGCAATGACAATTATATTCAAATCCTGCTAAGAATGAAATCCCATCGATTTTAATGGGATCAGAATTGGGCCCCACATTTCATCTGGTTAAACCTCAGTATTACAACAAAGAATGGTCATTGTTTAGAGACCAGTTTAATACTTGAAGGGGGGTCATACATGCATAGCATGATGAGCTTCATTTTAAGCTCTGAATTTCTTTCCATTAAGTCAGGTAATTTACAGTATTTGTACTGCTTCTGCAGTTGAAATTAATCTATCTTTTTAACATTTAAATGAACAGTAGGACTAGAAATAGCTAGTTATTAAAGATTGTACAGTAAACTGTTGAGAAATTTTTCTATTTTAACTGATACTTTAATGAAGGATTTAAAAATACAAAAAATATTTTTTCCATATAATCACACTTACTCTCCAACTGAATTCCACCTCACATTCCTTCCACATTCTCCTGTAGAAAAAAAATGCCATCACCAGAATTGCATCAGGAAAAAGTGTCTGGATGCTAGGAAGTGAGATGAGGAAATACAACTTGATAAAGAAGCAGTAAAATTATCATGGTGTGCCAGAGAAGTCACACTAAGTAGTAGGGTGCCATTCAGACATGCCTTCTGTCTCTTGAGAAGACAGGTGTTGCTCCAGCATCTTTTATTCTGGATTTCACATACATCATTCTACAGACAAACTGATTTATTCCCTTGTTCTGTTATAGTTGAGATAAAACCAAGCTGGGCAGATGGGTATTATACAAGACTCTTTCAATTCAGTCTCATTTGAACATAAATTTCAATAAAATTCACCAAGGAGGAAAAAAAACATGTAGACACATAGAAACACACAGTGCTAGTTCTGTCAGTCTAGACCACCACCATAATGGTGCTATGAAACTTTTGAGGTCTCTATTAGAAAATGAGAAAATTATCCATGTGGATATCAGCAGCAAAAGTGGAAAAAAGTGATGATATGGATCAATCAGTGTTTTTCACGTACTTAAATTATTTCTTGTTCTATTACCATACACAAAACCAACGTTTAGGATGGGGTTCCCTAAAACAAGTGTCAGGAGATAAAGCAAACCAACACATTTGCTAATAATACCCTGCTTCAGAAACCCTACAATGCTAGTGATTATAACTTTATTTGCAAATTTAAGACTGGAAATGCTAACTAGATAAAGTAATTAATATACACAGTTAATAACAAAATGGAACTTCTATGAGAACTTCAACTCTTAATGGACATCTCAGGTCTTATCAAGATGAAGAAAAGTAGCAGAGGTTAAAATGTGCATCCAAACATGTTTTAATAGTTCATTTTTCATCCTTCTTATCCATCACATAGATTTACACGTTTGCTAGTACAGAGTGTTTATGGCCAATAAATAATAACGGTTCAAAAGGCTTTATTTCAGAGGTTTTAATGTGTTATTGACCAAGAGAAAACTTTGAAGTGTTTTCTATGATGATGTGTTAGAACACAGTCTTCTAAGAAAATGAACACTAGAGATTGAGCAGGTTGTCTTTTAACTCAAATATTAATGGTTATATTTTCTGAAGCAGAAAGTCACATGTTCTTTTCTCCATGATGAAATAGGGTTGTTCAAAAGATCGCTGTGCAGGATGTATATATGTTGCCATGGAACGTTACAGCAGTCTTCATGTGAATGTGGGTTTAAACAAGTTTACAACAATTTATTTAGCAAATAATTAGCAAATAATGAACCTTATGGAGGTTGTATGAGATATTACACTACTAATGACTTATATTTGTAGAAAACTGGAACCTATTTCAATAAAAGTTGAATCCAATATCTTTAAGATTCTATTTTCTATATTACTAAATTACATTTTATTAATAACAGAATTTGTTTAGCTTGAAATGCATTTTTTATATTCTTCCTAGTTTTATTGTTGTTGTGGTTTAGACCTCAGCTGAAAAGCTGGGGGCCACAAAAGTTAGGAAAAAAGTCCCTGCCTCTTTAAGAGGTGGGGGATGGGCGAACGGAGGGAGCCGCGAGGAAGGAAAAAAAACCAAAGCCCCGCGGGTTGGGATAAGGATAGTTTACTAAACAACAGGCAAAGATATGAAAACAACTAGCTACAGTGCTATTATATACAGTGCAAACCTCTCACCCCACTATGTAATTTGAGCCGTGCCCAAACCGCAGCCGACTCAGAGCCCCGAATGCGGCACTAATGACCGGCACTCCCAAACCCCCCTCACCGCTGCCTGCCGCGCCAATCTAAAAGAGAAAGAAAGAACCCAGAACTGGCACTGCGCCTGCCCAGACCAGAACCTCCCATGCCCGGGTCTGGAGTCACCCCTGCAGGGGTTGGGGGGGGGCCGGACCACCTGATCATGACGCAATTGGTATGGAATACTCTCAGGGCTAACATAGCCTGTTGCTGGGCTGAACCCAGGACAATTGTATAAATGCTCTAGAATAAGTAAATACAAGGATTTACCTACAATCTCATGTCTATTTCAGCTAATAATATTATTTTTTATGCTTACTGTGGTCTTGATACTAGATGTTGAATATGGTCACTGCAGCAATAGTAATTTTTCTGTTTAGTTAATAAGTATGGGAAATTGATTGCTTTTCTTATTGTTTCCCCTCACCCCAAGTTTTAGTCAGGTGTTACCTAAATTATTAATATGTATCTATAAAATGTATGTCCCTTTCTTTTCATAATTACATATTATTTTAACTGTGTTAGGCTTTACAAAAATCCAGTGCAGTTTTTGAGGACTATCTGCTCAAAACGAAAATTCATCTAGAAATGTATAAATATTATTTTAATTTATAACAAAATATTTAAATGCACTACAAATTCCACCAATGGTTTCAAGTAGATCCCTATTGAGCCTGCACCATATTCCACCTATAAGATCTTAGCATATTTCTATCTACTATTTCATATTAAAATCTAAACCATATTCTATATTGGTTAGAATATCATATGCATTTGTAATACAATGCTTATAATTGTATTTGTGAGGAAAAGCAAAATAATTTAATGCTATGATGTGTGCTACTTAGGTAGAGCCCTGGAGAAGTCATCAGGGTGTAGCGTGGGTAAATTAACATCCTCATATACAGCCTTAGGACACTGCAAGATTATTTGCTAAGTATATTATATTAAAATTCTGGCAAGTATCAGTTCTTTAACATATCAGCATCAGAGTTCCATAAAAGTTCATAATTTATCTCTTGAGGGGGAGTCATTTTAGACTATAGTAATGTATTTCATCATCATTATCATAAATGAATATTTCATTCCCTCAAAATTATTGTATAATTTATGAGAGTGAGATACCACCAAGTGCACATCTACATGTACTAACTCATACTTCAAAGTGTCCCATTTATTACATTGGCTTCTAAGTCTGTCAAGATAAATAAAAATAATATGCTTTAACCTCACAGATACTGCTCTACCTATATGCCAAGTAAAAGAAAAAACCAAACACTTACTTAGGTTTTTTTTTCTTCACATCATAAGTAATCACTTAATTTAATACAAATGACATGATCTTTACCAAATCATACAAATAATTCCAGATGAGCTGTTTTTTTAAAGCTGTAAATCACTGAGGTTGCTCTCATTTATACCTAAGAAACAGACACGTAATTTTTCTGCTTACGTTTACATTAATGCTTTCCATTCTTTCATGATGAGGTGACATGAAAAGTTGTTGGTCTTTAGCTGGAATTTCAGGTCATTTCTGCTTCAGAAGAGCTCTTGATATGATTGGAATGTTTTCTTACCTTGATCAGGAATGACAGTATTTAAAATGTGTGTACAAACATACATTTATGTCTTTCAACATTGAAAAAAACCTCTAGGTATGATACCACTGGAAACTAATAGAGGTAAAACCAGATCTTAAAATACTTTCACCCCTCCCTTCTTAGCAGATTTCACTTTAGTAATGATTTCTCTCCCTTCAGCCCCCCCCACCCCATGCACTGTCACACAGTGCAGGGGGGTGGAGGGGTGGGGGGGAAGGGAATGGAGGAATGGGGGTTGTGGTCAGTTCCTTCTTAGTTTTCTTCTTAGTGTGTGTGTGGGGCCATTTCTCACATTCTTTCACAGAATCACAGAATCCTAGGGGTTGGAAGGAATGTCTAGAGATCGGGTCCAACCCCCCTGCCAAAGCCTTATGACCGATCACACAGATAGGTATGCAGATGGGTCTTGAATATCTCCAGAGATGGAGACTCTACAACCCACCCTGAGCAGCCTATTCCACTGCTCTGTCACCCTCACTGTGAAAAAGTTCTTCCTCAGGTTAGTGCGGAACATCCTATGCTCCAGCTTGAAGCCACTGCCCCTTGTCCTGTCTCCACAGACCATTGAAAAGAGGCTGACTATTTCCCCTTGTGTCCCACACTCGAGATATTTATAAACATTAATAACATAATAGTCTTCTCAAGACTAAGAAATGATTTCCCTGATTTAGTGTGGGGTCCCACCCACAGGAGACAGTCCTCCACAAACTTCTTCAGCATGAGTTCTTTCCCATGGAGCTTCATCTCTTCACCAACTGCCCCAGTGTGGGTCATTTCTGTGTGGTGCTGTCATTGAATCACAGAATGTCCCTCAGCCTCTCAGGCCCAGTGCTCCAGCCCAGTACCCCATGGAGTCACAAGCCCCACCCTCTGCAGCCAACCTGATCCAGCGTGGGTCTCTCTCTCTCTCCATGGGCTGTAGGTTCTTCTAGGACCTTGCTCCAACATGGGTCACAGCATCTTCCATGTCTCCACCAGCTCAGGAGTGGCATCGTCCACAGGCTGCAGATGGAATCTCTCTTCCCCATAATTTTCCAACATGCTCCAACATGGTCTTCTCCACAGGCTGCAGCGGAATCTCTTCGGCACCTAGAGGGCCAGCCTTGAGCTGGCTAGTGTTTATTCTGTTGGGCCCAGATGAATAGCTGCTTCTTGCAGAAGCCATCCCTGCAGCCCAGCTCCTTCACCAGAACCCAGCCATGTAAACCCACAACACAGGAAGAAGAATAAATAGTTGCAGTTTCTCAGCGCTCTGCAGATACTAAAAACCTGAGGGTAGAAAATGCAGCTGGCTTGTGGGCTGATGAGAACGTTGTGCCCAGTTTACATTATAGAGCATTTGTTAACTTTTAAATGATAGCAATATAGCACTGACAGTTGGCTAAATAATACAAACAACTTCTTCCACACATAACAACAATAAGTAATGTAGTTGGAACAGTACTTTTTTTGCTTTTTCTTACAGATTTGGAAATAGAATAACAATCTATTACACTAATCAATTCAATCAAGTAATAACTTGGTTCTTTATCAAACAAGACAAACCTGCCTCAGGACATTGCAAAAGCTTTTCAGATCCCTACTCATGCACCACAAACTCCCAGCAAACAACCTAGCCCTCTGTGAGATGGTTGCAGAACATTTGAGCATTTAATATTCTTAATATGTTCTAAAGCATTGTACATGACGCACAAAATGAGAATTGTGCAATTTGCTTAAGCTGTTATAAATAAAATCAGTGTTTGCTTAGTTAAGGTACTTAACTATATTTGCAGGTTTTATAAGTTTTCTTAGCTTAACTCTCTCTGTGGCTGTGCTTTTCTCTTCTGCACAAACTGTAGTGCCTCACTACTGTTCTTCTATTTGATTGAAAGTATACATTTTCTATTTGATAAATAAAAGTTTCTTTGCTATTTAGAAACTATTATATTCACACAATGTTATATGACACTGTATAGATTTTTAAGTGACTTGACAACATCCAGCTTAAGGAAAAAGTAAAGTCAACAGAACTTTTTTTGAGACTTTATAGTGAATTACTTAAATGTGCTTTTCTATTCTAGGAAATAATAAATATTTTTCAAACTTATTAAAAATGTTTCCCCCCATTATTTGCTTACCTCTTTTCATCACACATCATGAGGTCATGAACAGTGAGGGTGTTTTTTTTTGTTTCCTGCTCACCCTAAATTTTTCTAATACTAACTTTGTGGTTTATGCTTACAAAAGTGGAAAACATTCCCTTCAATGTAGGGAATAACTATCTACATCTAGGAGCAGTGTGTAGGAAAACAATAGTAGTGTTTCTATTTAGCAAACACTGTACTGTAAAACACAGTTTTCAAAATAAAGTGGAAAAGATACAATATAATTTTTCTCTTAAATGCTATTTGAATTTATAGTACAATAATGTTTTGCAGTGTAAAATCTACTTCTAACACCCTTCAAAGTACATAAAATAAAATATTTTTTAAAGTGAAATGAGGGTCTTTCTATGATGATTGAGTAACTTTTTTAACTCTAAACACATTGACTTCCCAGTTGGGATTTAAGATAAGCCCATGCATAATTCTTTTTACAGAAAAAGCATTAAGTGATTTTGTGAAATAAGTAAGCATTGCTGTGCCAGTATTACTGCTAGAGAGACTCATACAGAAATTGAATAAATGACCTGTCTTAGGAGGTTCCTGAAATAGACCCCTCTTTTCACTTCAAGTCCTGTGTTCTAGTGACAACACTATCTTACCTCTGCAGGAAGGAAAACACTATTTTGAGCAAAATATAGTTAACTTGGGAAATTCACTTTTGTAGATGACTGACCCAAATAGCTTACTGAAATTCAGAATGAGACTGGACATTAACAAGGCAGAGGCCATCAGCATTGATCCTCTTGTTCCATTTTATTTCAGCAGAACACCAGGGGTTAGTTCTTTAGGTGCCTAAACCTCCTCTTAAGTTTCCAAGAGTAACTCAAGTTTCTTACTTTCTAGCACTGTTTCACCCTCAAAGTAATTAAATTTATTGAAAGTGGTATTCAGATTGAAATTAACAAATGACATTCAGCCACTCAAAATGCCTTTTGGAAAACATGAAATTTAGTACCCTAAATATTCTAGTTGGGATGACAGATGTGACAGAAATATGTACAGGATACCCATGTCTTTCAGGAGTGTTCTTTAGGGTCTTTTTTGGATATTTTAAGTATGTTAAATGCCAACAGACATCAGTGCATTGGGTGTCCAAATGCAGAGGTCCACTGTGTGTCAGTGTTTACTGCATGTCAATGTCTTCATATAAATGAGGTGTCTAAATTTCTGTTATCAGTGTAAATCTAGAGCTCCAAAAGATGTTATTCCAAGAGGTGATGAGATCCTCATGAGTCCTCTGTCACATCTTCCTGTCCTGTGTGGATGCCCTGATAGCCTAGGTTGTTTCAAATTACGTGATGTGCTTCAATTCAGGAACTCAGATGAAAACCTGAAAGTTTTGTGTGATGGTCTGAATGTCTCCTGCGTGTGTTCCACACATGTACAACCACTTGTCTTCTACCAAACGATCCTTTGCGACGGAGTTTAAGTTTTTCTCCTTGTTCCCTTTTCCAGCTACTCTTGCATTCCAGGTTTTTACAATACTGTCCAGCACTGAAGAGGCCCTAAAGCACATAGATTCAAACCACCTTAAGATGGGAGAGACCTGGAACACACATTTTACACTGGATGAACAAATGTTCTGTTCACATCTGTATTGCTCAAAGACTATACAGGACTGCTTGCGTTATCTTCTGTTTCAACCTGTTTCTGACATCCAACAAATATGGGAAAACTGGTGTAGAGTGGAAGTGGGTATTTAGCATTTCTCTCCACAGCCATTGAGGAGAGACAAAAATATACTGTGGATGGTTTTCTGCCCATAGAAGTACTTCTCTCCATTTTCTTTATTACCAGTGCTGGAGCTTTTAACCCTTAAAACAGGTAGTGTTTCAAAGAATCACAAGATTGGAAAAGACCTTTGAGATCATCAAGTCCAACCATACCTGTCCTCTACTAAACCATATCCTTAAGCACTTCATCAACCTGTCTTTTAAACATATCCAAGGCCAGTGACCCAACCACCTCCATGGGCAGCCTGTTCCAATGCCCAATAACCCTTTTTAGTGAAGATGTTTTTTCCTAATGTGTAATCTGAACCTTCCCTGGCACAGCTTGAATCCATACCCCCTTGTCCTATCCCCTGTAACTTGGGTGAAGAGACCAACACCCACCTTACTACAACCTCCTTTCAGGTAAACTGTAAGTGGTGATAAGGTCTCCTTTCAGCCTCCTCTTCTCCAGGTTAAACAACCCCAGTTCCTTGTAAGGTTTGCTCTCCAGCCCCTTCACCAGCCTGCTTGCACTTCTCTGGACATGCTCCAGGACCTCGATGTTTTTCGTGTAGTGAGGGGCTCAAAACTAAACACAATATTCAAGGTGAGGCCTCACCAATGCCGAGGTGAGTGGGCACAATCACTTCCCTGGACCCGCTGGCCACGCTGTTTCTGATAGAAGCCAAGATGCCATTAGCCTTCTTGGCCACTTGAGCATACTGCAGGCTCATATTCAGACGGCAGTCAACCAACACCCCCAGGTCCTTCTCAGCCAGACAGCTTTTTAGCCACTCTTCCCCAAGCCTGTAGCGCTGCATGGGGTTGTTATGTCCCAAGTGAAGGACTCTGCACTTGGCCTTGTTGAACTTCATCCCGTTGGTCTCAGCCCATGGATCCAGCCTGTTCAGATCCCTCTGAAGAGCCTCCCTACCCTCAGGCAGATTGGCACTTCCTACCAGCTTAGTGTTGTCCTCAAACTTACTAAGGGAACATTTGATCACTTCCTCCAGCTCACTGATAAAGATATTGAACAGAACTGGACCCAGGGTTGAGCTCTGGGGATTACCACTTGTGAGAAGCCACCAGCTGGATTTTTCTCCATTGACCACAATTCTTTGGGCCCAGCCATCCAACTAGTTTTTCACTCAGCAGAGGGTGCGTCCATCCAGGCCAGTGGCAGCCAGTTTTTCTGAAGTCCAAGTATATTTCTCTTTAGCTAGATAGTTAATTTAGGTGTATCTGTGTATTCTTTAAAGTTGGTGCAGTAAGTCCCATACCAGTTTTTTGCACTTCATCAGCTATAATTAGCATTGAAAAAAGTAACAGGTGGATACTTGGCTTATTGTAATGTGCAGGTCAGCTTTAAAAAGAAAAAAAATCCTATCCTTAACTTATTTAACAGCTAGATTACTGTATTGTACAGATGACACTAGTTACCCTGGACTGCATTATTTCAATGACATGACCTTTAGATTCTTCATCCTCTTTGAAAGGATCTTCCAAAGAGCAATGAAACATATTACTGTCTACTTCTCTGTCTCCAAGGGAAAAATGAGTTTCTTCAATTTATTGAGATCGGTTTCCTTGTGAAGCTCTCATGGTAAGTTTCTGTTCCTTTATAAAAATGTATTTGTTCTTGATTAATTGCAGTTTGGGGAATAAAGTAATGCACTCAATTCTGCCAGCTCTAAATTCTGATTCTGCTATTTAAATCCACAGATGCATTGTATCTAGATGGCGACTGGTTTCTTTGTTTTGATTTTTGAATGTAGAGATTATTATATTTTTCTATATAATAAAAAAAACAACCAAAAAACTAATATACTTAGAATTATTTTTAAAATGTTACCTTACAAATTGTTTTGCCCTAAGACTATATATAGTAAGCATGACTGCTCACTAAAGACATTATCTGGGTACACACAGCTGTGACAACTTCATTAGCCTTTTTAAAATATATTAGCCCTTTCTACTTCACTTTTGTTTGAAGAAAAAAAAAACACTGCTAAATTTTCACATTTTTGGTAGATCTGATCCATTTTTAATATTCTGAAAGGTTCTGTGTTTTTGATTTTGCTTGTAGGTAAGAAGTAGAACTCACATACCAAGACAATACTGTTGTAATTCAGTATTTACTTCTGTGACCACTAAGGGAAAAGACAATTTCCTCACTGGGAAATACTGACTATTTTATTTTTATTCCACATCAACTTCTTTGTCTGCAGAGTTATAAACATTGTTAATTTAAACTGGAAATATCCTTGTTTTAATTTTCTTTTAATTGTTTTTCTATCTATATTTTTATCAAAACTGATTACACTATAAATATGACTTAAAAAGATAAATAGGAATGGAGAAAAGTTATGTATGACTGCAATTACATGTGGGAGTATTCCATTCCAATTTCTAGTCCTAAGATGGCGGTGTACCTTTAAGCTGGAATACATAAAACAATATTGAGCATTAATTGGTAATAAATATTAGTTGTCCAGCCAGAAAGTATTGTTAAAGATTCTTCAAATACTTAATCTGAAATTCAGAGTTAAAATTAATTTAAAATTAATTAAAAATTAAAAACAAACAAGAAAACCAAATAGAACAAAACATTGACCCTAGCCAAACTAAACCAACCAACCAATCAACCAACAAAAAATTTAAAAAACAAAAAAAACCCCAAACAACAAATTCTGAACTACTGTTCTTTTCTAGAAGTACACAATTATATACTTTTACAACAGTGAATCAGGAAATGTTAATACATTACTAATCCCGAATGCTAACAATCTTCTTTCCCCCTCTTTCCCTTTGCGTTGTTGAGTATGTACCGGAATAAAATTTTGGCCTAAAAAGCCCCTAAAATAACAAACAAAATCCACAAAATAAACAATTTGGAAAGTCAAGAGTTTGGAAAAGAGGAAAGCAAAATTAAACATTGTCCTTTTAAGTGATTATAGTTAAATTCCACCTGCTTGTTTTTGCATAACTGCAAAAAGGTTGTAGAAAACATTCTTTGAATACAAACAAAGGTGTTTTTCTGAGGCCATTTGGAATAGTCACTATGATCTACTGACACGAATGGTGACACAGGTGATTCTATGTGACTTCAGTTTAGATTTTAAAGGTAAAAAACTTTTTCTGAGTTACAACTTATGCAGTTACTGATTGTATAGTATGAACAGTTACTGTTGGTTTTGTTTATTTCTCCAGTACTTTCTCCACCAAAACATGAGAAATTTGAACATTGTGATTCCTTATCCTTTCTAATTTTTTTGTAAGAAGTGTCCCCTTTAATTACCTGACCTTGTTTAAGGGAACAGTTGTCAAGCGACTGTCTAAAATTTCAGTCTTACTTCACAACTATTTTCTTCTCCTGTCCATCATATCATTGTCTCTGAGAACTGGTAAACCTTTCATAAAATATTTCTGACTAGTGCCTCAGAATCTTGATAAATAAATAAATAAATGCACACATACATACATACATACATACACATAAAACAAGTCATGCAAAAGAAATGTAAATATTACGAGACTCTTGCTGCCACAAAAAAAAAAAAAGAAATAAAATGTTATTATCAGACTGTTGCAGTCATTGCCTAGTGGAGTTGCAAAATGCCAGAAGTCTACGTGTAACCCATCAGATTCTAGACTTGATTTCAAGGCTAGAGAGAAACATTGATGTATAGTAAGGAATAAAATCTTGAGTGAGAGGGAATAATATACAGCTCAAAGAAGGTTTAGAAAGATCAAAGGAGCCATTACTGGGCCAGCATTCAAACAGCAGGAAGGGAAATATGGTGTTCGTAATTCTCCCAGATATTGTGGAAAAAGCCAGTGAGGGGATTTATAATGCAAAGCAAAAAAATCTTAAAATCAATAGGATGTTTTACTGGTATTCACAGTAGTGCCTGTAAAGTATGGGGTGGAGAGGTTAATTAATCCATTTAAGAGTCTGCATTTTGAATTCATTTGAGGTTTTCTGCACTAAGCTGGAAGCCCAGTTTACAAATCTCTGTTTGGGAGATAAGAGAAGCAGGTATCAATAGCTTTGAACTGGTGCATAAGTGGATCAATTGCTATCTGGAAATCTGCTTTTAGTGACAGTAAGGAAACTTTTGGGATATTATTTAAATTCTTTTTAATGACTGAAAAGATTCAGACAGGTCTTATCAACCTGATATAGCACTTCAGAATTACATTGATCTGAAACAAAGTAAAAAATGGAAGAAAAGATTGGAAAATAATTTAATGTTCATTTTGAACATTTCAGTCATCTCTTAAATATGTTATAAATATACCATAGCATATTTAATGTATATTTTAATAACTCATACGTTATTTTTATTTTTTAGCAAATGAAATATTGCAATCTGAAATTCTAAAAAACCCTGAAAAATACACAGACGAAGCTTATATTCAATTAGCCACCAGGAAACCTTCACAGCAATCACAGTCACTCAAGAGACAAACGATCATAACTTTATAATAACAAGGCCATTTAATTCCTGTTTGCATTCCTTCTGGAAAAATCAAAGTGAAACACATCACTTGTCCGGGTAATTTAAAATATTCTAAGCCTGTTTTTTTCCACAATGGAGAGATAAATTCTTTCTCATGAGCAAACACCTTCCTGGACAGCCTTTTCTGTTTAAGAGAAAGGGAGTATTATTCACATAAATCAGCATTTCAGAGGGAGACACTGCAACCTAAGTCTGTTATTCTGCACTAGGAATATGTCTTTTTCATTGTTTGCAAGTGTGTAAACATTGTAAGAAATGTGGAAAGTGATTAAGATAGTCAGCTTGCCTTTCTGTCAGGATCAAGAAGTAGGGGCGTCCTGCTGCTCAACATCCACAGAAGAAAATCATGAATTAAGCTAAGATAACAAAAGGGATTGCAAATTTTAAAAGTATTAAAATGGTATCTTTCTCTTCCAGAGCCAAACTTTTCCTATCTAAATGGTTCACATTTTCAATCAGTTTTTTGCAGTTTTGGGGGATGAGGAAATTTGTTCCTTTTCAGGAAAATCTAAGTTTTCACTGGAGTTTCCAGCTAAGTATTTTTGAAAAAAACTCCAATACTGAGATTCGCCATACAATGTAGGGCAACAATTGGTAAGGGAGTAATTAGCACAAAGAGGAAATATATTCTTGTTCTATTTTACAGGCTAAATCCTGATGGTGCCGTTTCCAAAATTTCGTTAGCCATAAGAGTTCCTTAATCATACTGATAAGCAACCATCAGGAACCTAAAGGACCCTGTAAAAAAGCTAATTTGTTATATTCTTTTCTCTGTGCCTATGAATGTTAATATTTTGCTATATTAGTGCTAGCTTACCTCCCCTTCCTGCTCATTCTCTACCAACGGAAATATAAAAACGCTGTCAGCTCCATCAAGAATTTTTTAACCCTTCAAGATTTTCGTTAAATTTCTAGTTGTTCTTTCTTTGGAAAAATAGTTAATTATAATACATAACATTATGTAATATAAAAATATAATATAATAAAATTTATTAACATAGTATATAATATTTCTAATAACAGTGTTATATCAGACTGCACTTTAAGGAAATAAAATTTTGTTTCATTTCCATGATAGTTTACACAAGTGTGTAAATTAATTGCCTGAGAGAATTAGCAAATACGTGTTATGAATTTGTTTTTTGCAGGCAGAGGAGAACAAGCTGAGTTTTGTGCAGGGTCTTCTGCTTACACTAGAAGTAGTAGGATGCATTATTTCAAGCAGAAAATTTTTCCCTTCTTGCATAAAACTACAACAAAATGCTTCAGGAAGAATTTCTCTGGAGAGGTCAAAGTAGATGGATTAATCCATCCTGAAGCTGTGAAGTGCCGAAAGAACTGACTGCAAAATGTCACAGCAGTCTTTGGGTTTTTGTAGCCTGCACAACTGCTGCTCCACACTGTTTTCAGAGGGCTTGAGTAGTGAATAAATTCATAGATTTGCTCTCTATTTCACAATAGTCTTCCACTCTTTATCTTAAATTAAAAATTATTTCATTCTGTACATTAATTACAGAATGGGGAAAAGCCAAGGTAATTACTTTTGCATGGCACTGAATTCTTGAAATGGTGATTTCTGTACAGTTCCTGAAGCAGAAAGTGTGCTGAAAGTCAATATAGCTGAATAAGAAGAAAAAAAATGAAAAAAAAAAATCCTAAAGGTTCTTGGTTTTATTTGCACGTGTAGCTCTGTTAGTTCTAATGAACTCCATCCAGATATGGGCATCAGTATTAATCAGAGGAACACAGTGATTATCAAGATATCTGATCAACTGCACTGCTAGTGGCTTGCAACTGAACATACACAAAATATAACAGACAGGAATGATCAATAAGACACATTCCTCTGAGCATGCAGATGACAAGCACAGAGGTCAGAAACTAGTGAAGTCTGACTTACCGTCCAAATCAAAGAGAAGGGCAAGAAGATACTTACAGAATGCAACTGCTGAAGCTCTTGGTCAGGGGTGAAATTATTTTGAATTAGAGATCAACAAACCCTATAAATTTTCTGAAACAAAAAAAAGAACAGACAAACAAACTTTTGGGTTTTGTGTAGCAGAAAATTATGTCAAGTAAGGACTCTACGTAGATCAGTTTGAAAAAAATACACTGGTTTGTTTCCTATAAACAAAAAGAAAAAAAAAGAGAGGGAGATAACTTTGGAGTAATTGTTCAAGATAGAGATGTAACATTTCTTCCTCACTGATAACATGAAGCAGAAACTGAAATGGCACCACATTTGGCTTTATGTTTACCGAACAATTCCACATAGAGTTTTCAAAATGTTCTGTTTCCAGCTTTGGCTACCAATTTTAGCATAGAAGCCATACTGTAGGAATACTTAAGGAGGAGTACAAGGAAATTCTTAAGGGGAATTAAAAGGTTTTAGAATATCTCTAACATACCCGCAAGCTAATCTGCATATCGATAATTACTTATATTTACTGGTTTGAGAAACGGGGTTTTTTAATAAAATTAAAATTTGATGAGTAAGAATAACTACTGTAAAACATTTTTAGGACTATATTCAAAGATACAAAGAACAGTACATGCTTATATGGGGAGGCAAATGTAAAGCAAAGCAGATTTTTATTCTGTGATGAATTTAAGTAATATAACACTCTCATGGGCATACTAGATGCTTTTGGGAAGTAGCATTACACAGGAGTAACAACAGTAATGTTGTAGTCCCAGGTTCCCAAAGAGCAAAGAAATAGCAGAATTTGAATCTTTCTTGTACTGACAGTCATTGCCCAAAGCTCAAACAAAACTTTGACATTCAGGTTACCTTTCTATTTTCTGTAATAGCTATGTATTTGCTTTCCATAATAGCTACTATATTTTTCTTTCTGTAGTTAAATACTATTGGCATATTTCTATAAGCTTCTTTAATGGGTGATCAGCATCATCTTCAATGTCTTATAACAGAACTCAAAATCATTCCTAAAGAAACTTAACATTTTTTTTTCATTTTCTTCTTCCCCCTCTTCCCAAAAAAAAAAAAAAAAAAAGGATGTCCTTACTTTTGGAAACACAAGACAAACTCCCTATTAGTGTGCATATCTAGAAATGGCTGTAGAATTGCAGCAGCAATAGCCTCCAGTCACTCCAGTCTTTAAAAAGGGCAAGAAGGAGGATCCTAGCAACTATAGGCCAGTCAGCCTCACTTCTGTCCCTGGAAAGGTGATGCAACAGCTTGTTCTGGATGCCATCTCCAACCAACTGGAAGAGAAGAAGGTCATGAGGAGTAGTCAGCATGGATTCACCAAGGGGAGATCGTGCTTGACCAATGTCATAGCCTTCTATGATGTCATCACCGGCTGGGTGGATGGAGGGAGAGCAGTGGATGTCATATACCTAGGCTTCAGCAAGGCTTTCGATACTGTCTCACATGACATCCTGATAACAAAGCTGAGAGAGCATGGGATAGATGAGTGGACAGTTAGGTGGGTTGAGAATTGGCAGTTGGAATGAGCTCAGAGGGTTGTGATCGGTGGAGCAGAATCTGAATGGAGGCCTGTGACTAGTGGTGCTCCCTAGGGCTCGGTGCTGGGTCCACTCCTGTTTAATATCTTAACTGATGACCTTGATGAGGGACTAGCATCCACCCTCAGGAAGTACAGTGATGATACAAAGCTGTGAGGAGTGGCTGACATGCAGGAACACTGTGCTGCCATCCAGCGAGACCTGGATAGGCTGGAAAGCTGGGCAGGGAGAAACATAATGAAGTTCAACAAAAGCAAGTGTAAAGTCTTGCACCTGGGGAGGAACAACCGCATCTATCAGTACAGGCTGGGGAATGACCTGCTGGAGAAGAGCACTATGGAGAAGGACCTGGGCGTCCTGGTGGATGACAGGTTGGCTAAGAGCCAACAGTGTGCCCTTGTGGCTAAGAGAGCCAATGGGATCCTGGGGTGCATCAGGAGGAGTGTGGCCAGCAGGTCAAAGGAGGTGATCCTCCCCCTCTACTCTGCCCTGGTCAGGCCCCACCTGGAGTATTGTGTCCAGTTCTGGGCTCCCTGGTATAAAAAGGACAGGGATCTCCTGGAGAGAGTCCAGAGAAGGGCTACGAAGATGATTAAGGGCCTGGAGCATCTCCCCTATGAGGAGAGGTGAATAAGCTGGGACTGTTCAGTCTAGAGAAAAGAAGACTAAGGGGGGACCGAATTGGTGTTTATAATTATTTTAAATATGGGATGCAGGGCAAATTAGCCAGATCCTTTTCAGTGATTAGTGGAGACAGGACAAGAGGCAATGGCTGCAAGTTAGAACATAGTAATTTCCTCACCAACATGCGGAAGAACTTTTTCACAATGAGGGTGACAGAGCACTGGAATAGGCTGCCCAGGGAAGTGGTGGAGTCTCCTTCCCTGGAGATTTTCATGACCCGTCTGGATGCCTATCTGTGTAATATGAGCTAGGGATCCTGCTTTGGCAGGGGGGTTGGACCCGATGATCTCTTGAGGTCCATTCCAACCCTACAATTCTGTGATTCTGTGATCCTCTTCTGAGACTAACTACCTGATCCCAAGCCTGTTTTTCCTCTTCAGTATTACACTCACATGATGAGAATTTAGAAGAATAATCTTTCCTGTTTTCTTTCTTCAGCTGTCTGGGTTGGAAGGGATGGTTCACCTAGGGCATGTCACACAGGAACACATCCAGGCAGGGTTTGAAAGTCTTCAGAAAAGGAGACTCCACACCTCTCAGTCAGTTCCAGTGGTCCATCACCCTGACAGTAAAGAAATCTTTACTCATTTAGAGGTGGAACTTCCTATATTCTGGTTTATATCCATTGCCCCTTGTCCTGTTACTTGGCACCAGTGAAAAGAGGCTGGCCCCATCTTCTTGACACCCTGCCTTCAGGTATTTATTCACATTGATCATACCTCCTCTCAGCCTTATCTTCTCCAGACTGAACAGACCCAGATCCCTCAGCCTTTCCTTGTAAGACAGATGGTCCATTCCCTTAATCACACTTGTAGCCATTTGTTGGAGTCTCTCCAGTATTTTCCTATGTCTCTTGAATTGAGGAGCACATAACTGGTCATGATACTGAGATGAAGCTTCACTTTAATGTTAATGTCAAAATCAGGGCTTATGCTGGGGTTTTTCTTTTTTGGGATTGGAGGAAGTCCTGTATCCCAGGATGAGTGGATAGAAAAGGAGATAGTTATTGCAAGGATGAAGTGAAATTTATGTATAATTGCTGCCTCATAAAATTATTACAGACAGCCAGTTCAATGACAGTGAGAAAGATAGCCTGACTGTCCAACCATGCTAGACAAATTCTCCAAAGGCTGCTGCTTTCTGTGTGCTCTCACTGAAGATGACTGTTGTGGTTTAACACCAGCTGGCAACCAAGCACAATACAGCTGCTCACTCAGATATTGGAAAGACAAAGGTGAGAAAACGTGTGGACTAAGAACAGTTTAATGACTGAAATAGAATATAATAGTAATAACAAAAATAATGATGTAGAAGAAAAAAAATAAAAGAGAGGGAAATGAAACCAAGGAAAGTCAAGTGATACAAATGGAAACAAGTACCTGAAACCAACCAACCAGTGCACAGATAGTCCCCAAGAGGTAGCCTCCCAACCAATGTTCCCCCTAGTATTATTTCTGAGCATAACATAATATGGTGTGAAATGTGGTCAGTTGGGGTCAGCTGTCCCAGCTGTGTCCCCTCACAGCTTCCTGTGCACCCCAAACCTACTTACTGCTGGGGTGATGTGAGAAGCGGAAGGGGCCTTGACTGCGTAAGCACTGCACAACGGGAACGAAAATATCCATGTGTTATCAACACTGTTTTCAGCATAAATCCAAAACGCAGCCACCCCCACCAGCTGCTATGAAGAAAATTAGCTCTATCCCAGCCCAGATCAGTACAATGGGTAATGCTTTGGTCAGGGTTCAGCAGAGAACATCAAAGAGATAAACAAAAGTTTCACACAGTAGCCATCATGATCTGTGATTTCAAAGGTTACAGTCATCTCACCTACTTGAGCCCTCTGAAAGTTGGATGGACTAATCTAGTTGCCTGAACTCTTTCAAAAATTATCAGAAAATGAACGAACTGAATCAGTCATTACAATAAAAGAACACTTATCCACACATGGGAGAAACTGAATTTTTCAACACCAGCCTAAAATTAGACAGTTGAGCTGAATCTGTAAGATGAAATATGATTGGTCCTTCAATTTCTGAAAAATTAATAAAATCTTGAATAGTTTTCAGAAGAATTTATGCAGTTAGTAAAGATTCAAAATTAGTTAACATGAGAAACTAACAATATTTTCTTTAGAAAAAAATCATGAAATAATTCTAAATTATTTTCACCAGATCTAATTTTAATTTCTTATGCTTTTAATTGCATCTTTTGTTTTGAAAAGTAAAGAAAAAAAAGGGGTGTTACTTTCTATACAACAGAATACAAATTAGCTATGAACTGAAAATATCACATGAAAGATAAAAAGCAAGGATAAGAATTGGAACTTGTTTCTCTAAATTTAAATTTTTATATAACTATTTATTTTGTGGGTTTTTTTAAGATATAAAGTGCAACAGTTTATTCTAAATCATGAGCCATATATATTCCCCGTTCTTCTAGATTACATTCACAAAACATGGAGGGTTTTAACAAAGGTAGAGTTCAATACCTGTTACTGAGATAGCCAAAATAAGAAGTAGTGGCAATATCCAAGCTAAAAATAAAAACATTTCTTACTGGTATTGAAGATAAAGATGAATTGAAATAGACTGTGAGAGGGAGGGGCAAAGCAATTGGGGATTTCTCACCTATCCGGAATAATTTATTAGACATGATCCTGCTTTAGGGCCTGGGTATGGAAAAAATGATGGTCAAGATCACATCTAATCTTAATTTTTGTTATTCTATTTTTAACAAGAAGTATGTAAGGTTTTTCCTGTCCTCCTTTTCACCCATTCCTCTTCTCCCTGAAAATTCATATTCTTAAAATGTATTCTTGCAGTGTCTGGAGTCACTGGTAGATATTTAAGCTCAAAAGATTATACATACAATGGAAGAGTCAAGAGTTAAATATGGATAAGAAATTATTAATAGACTCTCAAACAGAGGCTGAATGGACAAGTCATTTCAGAAACTATTTTCACTGAGCAAACATCCAGGTACCGTTTAGTGTACTGGACTGATTTGGATTAGAAGTCAAGGTGGCCTGACCGAGCCACAGGCTAATGGTTAACAGCAAACATTCATATTCACTGTGATTATAGGAGCAGGTGAAAACAGCAGAATCAGAAGCTACTTGAAAGTATCTTGTGTATGCCTTTGACCTCTGTGTAGTAGTAAGTGGAGAATAAACGGTGGCATATTTAGATATCAAATAATCACATTCAGTTACTGTTTACAATACAAGAGTCAGTTGTGAACATACACTGCTGCCTGCATAGAGTCTGACAGCTTTTGCACTTCTTATCTATCTCTGTTCCTGACTTGCAGTGTGAGGATTTAAAGATGGGAGAGATACTGCTTGGATCATCTAATTTGTCTGCACTCATTACAAACTTCCTTTTTTGCCTCTGAGAGTACTCAGTCCATTTTAAAAAAGAATCTTTGAAGCAGCGAGGCTTATCAAGGAAACTAAAGCAACATCCCTCAGTAGTAGTAATCCCTCAGTTCTTCATCTTTCCCTTTAAACTAATCAGTAGAGCTCATTCTTGCTCAGGTGAGAAATTAATGAAAATATGATTCTATTTTTCAACAGTGTAGCAGCCTCGGTTACCTTGTGTGGGTAATTATATAATTATTTATATGTGATTAATGTAAATGCATATTGTAAACATTTCTATATAAATAGAAGGTTAAATGTAAATATAAGGTCCCAACTTAAAAAGTATATTAGGTCTTTTTTCTTTTCTTTTTTTCTTTTTTTTCTTTTCCTTCCAGATAGCCAGATTACCATCAATAGCTTTCCACTTTAAACAGAATATCTTATATTTTGAGTGCAAGTTTACATATTCTGGAAGGTCACAGTCAGGACACAATGCTGAATGATTTTTCTTTTATTCCTACAATCCAAGTTTTCAACAATGACTTCTGTAAGGTTTTGTATGCTTGTGCTGGTTTCAGCTTAGCAATGGGCCATGTTGGCCAATGAGAATATTCCATACCAATTACATCATAGTCATGTTCTGTAAAAAGGAGAAAAAGCGCGCCAAAAACGGCAGGGTGTGGTGGGGCTTGAGGCAGGTGCGGCCCAGCGGGCGCGGCTCCGGCCTGAGAAGAATGCGGCTTCTTGGCGGCGGCCAGGTCCTGGGCCTCGGCACGACGTGGCACGACCTAGTTGCGGGTTGTGGTGAGAGGTTGCATTGTGTGACACCGATTTTGTGTGCCCTGTCTTCTAAAATAGTGTTATTACTGATGTTCGTTGTTCTCTGTATATTTTTTTGCTGTTTTAGTATACTATCCTTATCCCAACCCGCAGAGTTTTGGGGTTTTTTTTTCCTTCCCCCAAGGCTTCTCCATTCGCCCCCCCTCTCTTAAAGAGACAGGTAACTTTTGTGGAACACAGCTCCCAGCTGAGGTTAAACCACCACAATTTTGGCGTCCAATCATGGGGCACGAGGAGGGCAAAAGGTTGGGATAACAGTAGATTTGTCCCTAACCCAATTGCAATTAAGAAAGAGTTGTAATAAGCACTGTTATTTAAGCAGTCTCTGGTCACAGTGCTGTGGAATTTACTCACAATAATGTGGTCATGGGTGTGGTACTCAAACCATTACATGCTGCATGTAATCCTGGCAGGATTTTTTACCATCTCAGGGCTGCGGCTCTCGGGCTTGCTTCCGTACTTCGTTTTAGTGCATTTTATGATATCAGTCTATGAATCAATAATATCGATGATCATGAGATTAAGCAGGTACATGTATGAGTTTTTACTGTCCAGTACAAAGGGGAATATAACAGCTCTTATAAGAGTCTTTAAAAATCTTCAATACCCCTGGGATATTCAAACTAGCATTTTGCTACTGGTGGGTTTGGTGCAGATGGTTCATCTTTTGTTATATATTAAGCACAGGTTTATGAATACCACCCAAGAGTTTTCCCCGAGGCTGGATAAGCATGAGTGGCAGGGCATATGGCAGAGTATGTTCAAGTACCTAGGCACTCTCTCACTCCCCATGGTTTGGAACTTCACTCCTGAACAGCTACAAGACCCTGAAAAGGTGACTGCATATCTGAAAAAGAACTGCTGTAGGTTTCCCAGAGATGTACACCTTACTGCACTGTGCTGGACCCTGGCCACTATCTACCAAACACTGCTTGATAGCAGGCAGCATTGTCAGCACTGCCAGCACTGACAGGGGGAAAAAAGAAACAGACTGGCAGATACTGCAGCTGCTGCAACCCCTATGGCCAGCGCAGCAGCTGCTACAACCCCTGTGACTGGCACTGCAGCTGCTGCAACGCCTGTGACTGGAACAGTGTCTATTGCAACCGTTCCGACTGACACTGCAGCTACTGCAATTCCTACAGCAGACCTTGCCCATGATCCAGAGAACCAACCCACACCAATGTCTGTTGACAGACAGAAAAAACACACCAAGAAAACAGTTCGCATAGTGCCAGAGGATGATGATGATAATCAACCGGGGCCATCTCGAGGATATCAGGATGAGGCAGAACCAGAGGTTGTTACCCGATCCCTGTACCTGAGTGAGCTGCATGAGGTACGAAAAGATTTCGGCCGCCACCCAAGTGAGCACATTATTACTTGGTTGCTCCTATGCTGGGATCACAGAGACAATAATCTGGAATTAGAAGGCAGGGAGGCCAAGCAGTTGGGATCCCTAGCTAGAGAAGGAGGCATTGACAAGGCAATTGGGAGGAGGCCAGAAATCCTCAGTCTTTGGAGGCGACTGCTGTCAAGTGTGAAGGAAAGATATCCCATAAAGGAATATATTACCTGTCAGACACTCAAGAGCAACAGCATAGAGACAGTCATCCAGCACCTGAGAGAATTAGCTGTACGGTAGATAATTATGATCTGGACAACTCACAGCTCCCTGCTGATCCTGATGAAGTCCTATGGAAGGACAAGGAAGGAAGGAGGGAAGGAAGGAAGGAAGGAAGGAAGGAAGGAAGGAAGGAAGGAAGGAAGGAAGGAAGGAAGGAAGGAAGGAAGGAAGGAAGGAAGGAAGGAAGGAAGGAAGGAAGGAAGGAAGGAAGGAAGGAAGGAAGGAAGGAAGGAAGGAAGGAAGGAAGGAAGGAAGGAAGGAAGGAAGGAAGGAAGGAAGGAAGGAAGGAAGGAAGGAAGGAAGGAAGGAAGGAAGGAAGGAAGGAAGGAAGGAAGGAAGGAAGGAAGGAAGGAAGGAAGGAAGGAAGGAAGGAAGGAAGGAAGGAAGGAAGGAAGGAAAATTAAGCAATGAAGGATGCTTTGTATTACATCTCTGTAGTAAGGGTAACATTGGTTTTTTATCCTGGGTTAACAATTTTCCACTAAAAAAAACCCCTATTTAATATTTTGATCCATGTTTTCTTGTTTACTGCCACCATTATTAACTCGTGTAGAATACATATTTTTAAACTTATTTCTGACAAAATATATCTTTTTAAGGAAACAACTAGTCAGTAATATTTTTATGCTTATTGCTTTTATCTTCTTAAAATTTTATTTAGCTAAATATCTAAATGTTTCATAGTTGGAAATTACAAAAAAATGCTAATTATTGTTAACTGCCCTTGATGGGTTCTACAAACTTTCCTCCTTATTTCTGAGGGCTTGGTTTTGTGTCAGGTATTTGTATGCTGGCACGTAATAGTGCTTCAGACAAAAACAGTGAAGTAAGACTGATATGCCAGCTACAGGGTCAAATAAATGGGAGAATATATGTGTTTTTGGACAAATAGCTGCAGCTGCACAAAACAGTTTTACCTTAGAACTGTTGATGTGGAACTAATAGACAGGAGTTTCTAGTAGGTAAATCCAGTATAGTTCTGTTGACTTGTGTTGCTCAGCCCTTCTTTGTAGTGTATGCAATAAAGAAGTGCAGACTCTGATAACTCAGATCTGGCTGCATATGCCAGCATCATACATGGACGTGCTGGTGGGGGGGCTTAGCGCATATCTTTTAACTGTCTTCATATTACCAGCTATCCCACAAAAATGCCTACTGGCATCCATCACATAAAACTGTGCTTGTGAGAGCAAATAAGGAAGTTCAGAGTGCTTCAAATAATGCCCTTTATCATGGACACCTAACAGTTCACTTCAAGGCTTCTGGATATATAGTCTAGAACATATACTGCTCTATCAGCTCTAGGCTTCTTCTTGCCTATTTTATCCATTCAGTTAATGGGGCAGACTGAGGGACTTAGCATTTCTCAACTGCGACAAAAACAGTCTTGACTGAAGAGAACCTGGGAGGATAAGCAGCTGGAGAGCAGAAGAAAGAGATTTACTGAAGCCTGAGAGGATGATGTTTATTTTAATGTCCACCTTAAACAGAACAGTTTATTAATTTTTAATAAGAGCAAAAAAGTTTTTCATACAAATATTGTACCTAGTAACTAAAAGTTTTAAACTTGCTACACAAAATACTTTGTTAGTTACTGTGATTTTAATAATTTGTTGTATTTTTCAATTTCTCTAACAATAAGATTTAAATGGTTAACTGAATGACAAGGATTCAGAAGTTTCCAGTGCACTTTGAAAAAATCCTGTAATAACCTCACACAGATGGTTAAAGCTATAAAGCAGACTTTTTGATAAAAACTTGCTTGAGAATCAATGCTTTTACAAAGTCCATAAAGTCACTTTGCTTCTCTTCCCCAAAAGAATGATGAAAGAAAAGTCCCTTTGAATTCTGCTCTTTTGTATTCCCTATCACTAATCAGCAAATGGAGGCAATCTAAATTAGCTACTCATGAACAGCTATTCCAGAATAACTATTCATGAACAAACACATGTGAAAATATTTCTTATTCTAGAATAGTTGTACTTATTTCTACTTAAAATAATCTGCCTTTGATCTAAAAGGGAACAAATCACTCATGTTGAAATAAATTCTGTGGCTTGCACCATTTGTAAATTGTTACTGAGCTTTACAACTTAATGGGAAACAACTTTAAACATAAACATTTTAATATTGCAATATCTGTAGGTGGTGCATTAGCCCAATAGCAAACAGAACCAAATCAGTTAAAAGGTTCAATGCTGGTGAACAGTTATAGCATACACAGTTTTTAATCAATGCAAATGAGTTCAAACTGTGTTCCAAAAATGGTAATCAGAATGTAAAAGAAAAGAAAAAGGAACAAATTTCATACTCTGAGACATTCAGTTTTGCACACTTTACCATACCCTAAACCCAGTGAAGCCAATGACCCTTTGTATAAGGAATGTCAAAGCCATATTATTTTTCAGACAACATTACTTCAGAACATATTTGAACTACCACAGGACAACTTTCTTAGTCTGGCTTTTAAAATTGTAATTTCAAACAGACATGTCATTTTTCATATTTGCACTCATTGCTAGTGGCTGAAAAAAGGGGCAATACCTAAGTCACCTGTATACCACCAGAACAGTTGTCCCTTTTTCTCCAAAGCATGTATAACTGTATCAGAATTACACTATTAAAAGTTTTTGAAATAATTAAGAATATTTGAATGAGAGAAATATATGAACTTTACGTATTCTAGTGTTTTCAAAATCAAATAAATGCCTCATTAGATTTCTAAATTTCCTCTCACATCAACTGTCTTTGTGACTAATCTATGTCCAATTAACAACAGATAGTCTGTGAAGTTGAGATTATTTCCTTTAAAATTAAATAAAATAATAAAAAAGACTTTTCTTTCAGTAAACAAAATTGCTCCCATCTGCATAATCATTCCTCTAGGTAGTCAGCAATTGCTTCTAACTGTGGAACCACATTACATCTTGGTAATATAAATACTCATTTTCTTGATTCAGAAGTCCTCTGATTGCAGCTACCAAAGCCTATCTGTGTTAGTTCAGGAGTTGGCATCACTTCATATGACCCTGTAATTTGATTCACATCTCAAGAAATAGCTTGGAACTTTCTAAGTTATTTGAACTTTTTTATTACTACTTTTAAGCATGAAAACTGTACATGATAGAACTGATCTGTAACCAAAGGGCTGATAACTTTTGTGTTTGACCTCTTCCTGTTATACCTTCACTTTAAAACATGCCAGTATATTGTAAAAGATAATAGCCCTGAGGTAGAACATCATTGGAAAGATCTATGCTTATCACACTACAGTAAAATTACCTGTTATTTATATAAACCAAATCGGATTAAGAACTTTGATATGGTCCATTTTGTTTAGAGAAAGTAGTTACTGAGAAATAAACCAAGTTCCAAAACAATGAAAACTAAGGCAAAGAGAGTTCCAATACAACTTTTTAACAGCATGAAGTTAAGTTTTGCATTTGGAATTGATTAAGTATTTAAAGAACATTAGAAATATAAAGGTTCAGTGTATTCATCAATAAATATGCTTTTTGGCCTTTCTGTAGTTTTTTCTCTAAATATTTGGTTATTTTCTTCTGTAATTTCTGTAATAGATAAAGCTTCCAAATAAATAGTCAGAATTCCTTAATGGTGGTGATGAAAGAAATGGAAAATGAAAATCTTTATATTAAATAGCGTGTGGTGTAATTTTTAATGAGAATAAACTACTTTTCTTTCTCAGATCCTATCATTCATTACTCTTTCAGAAAGCCTACAGGCAGAACACGGTATGCACTGTGATGCATACCTTTTAACTCATAGGAGGGACACTGCTATTTAGAGGTTATTACCCTTGACCACAATGCATCTGATTAAGCTCTTGGAAATTTTTTGAGAGTAGAAACACACAACTATTTTTTGTTTACTTTTCCTCCAAGTAGTTCTTTTACATGAAATTGAATTTCTAGGAATAATTGGGATAAAATTCAAAAAATGTCCTGTTTACACCAGCTCTTGGAAAAATAATTAATAGCTATGCCATAGACCAGCTGATAGAGACTTAGATGTATAATGAGACTTTTTGAAAAGCTATGCTTTTCTTCTGCTGAAACTATTCTAAAATTTATTTCCTCCTAAAGTTATACACAAAGCTTCCTAAATTATCATATATAACTTCCTATGTAAACCATAACTAAAAAAGCACTTTTTTGTTTAGGTTTTGGTTTTGGGTTTTTTTGTTTTGTTTTGTTTTTTTTAATTCATGATGTACCTATACATGGTTACACAATAAGATTAAAAATAAAAAAATAAGAAAAACATTCATAATTACTTTTTAGCTCCCTGTGTGTGTATTTTAACATTTACAAAAGTAAAGATCACAAAAATTCGTGGTTTGAATTGCAGTGTTTTGATAAAATCACAAAAAAAAAATTTCATTGTAATAGAACTTTTCCACTTATAATGTCCAGGAGTTTATTTCCTCACCAATTACTAAGTGGTGCTTAAATGGTATTGTGCATATCTTGGCCAACAAAAAATCCCACATCTCTTGATCTGTTTAGAGTAACAAGGAAAGACCACAGGGTCTAGACACATACGCCAAATATTTGTGAGCCAAATCAGTCTGAGTGAAAGAAGGACGGTGCATAGCTGGTCTGTTCCATTATATTTTTTTTCTGGGTTCTTCTGTCAACAGCTCACTTAAAATGCAATTCATCAGGTTACCACACATCTTTAGATACAAAGGCACAATCTGCATTTGTACTCTTGGTCTTTGTTATAGGTAACAGAGTACTTGTTAAATCTTGAAAACTGTGCATCAGGAAATCAAAAGAAAATAAAAAGTTGAAACTGAAGCTGATACAGAATGTATTTATTAGTGCTGCATGGTACAGTTGCCTGCAGAAAATAAGATTTTGTGCCAACCTAATTAGATAATAAAGTAAGTTCTTGTGGGGTTTGGTTTTTTTGGTTTTTTTTAAAGTAATTTATACTTTGAAGCATAGTTCTGACTAAAAAAGGAAAGCAGAGCACCTAAATTTTCAACATTTTCATATTTATGTGTAAATTAAAAATGAATCTAGAAGACGTAGGTCCATAAATTCCTCATATTTGCAAGCAGTATGGATAGGATTTGGAAAATAAAGTGTTAAAACTAGAGATATAAATAATTATTTTGCAATTCTTTTCCCCCTCTGACTGCAAGTATAAAGAAGGCATTGTTTATTAGACACATTAGAGATAATCAACTAAGTTTTTTATAAAGCATCCTATGCATAGCTAGTGTACTGAAACATTTTTCAAAATTTTCTAATGTATAGATGGGACTCCCATCCTCCGCCCTCGCAGCTGACCCATACTCTTATCCCTAATGAATGGTTCTTAAATAATTTGGGACTCTGAAATACATTTTGCTTTTAAGTAGAAAAAATAATTTAATTGATGAAGGACATTAGGGTGGAAATAAGAAAAGAGAAAGAACATAGTTTAATATGATAAAAAAATCTGGTTTTCCAGGAAAAAAACAAAGAGCTTGCCATGTATTCCAGGAATGATACTACATTATGTTCCAGACAGATGGATTCCTGTTGGCTTAATGAGATTTTGATGCCTAAATATGTAAGGATGATATTGTTGGTTTTTTTTATACCACTGAATGAATTAGTAAAAATAATAAAATATTGCTTTCCTATTATCAGCAGTCATGAGGCCTCTAAACTAAGGAAATTTCTGTAATTAATTGTATGCTATGTGCAGGGAATATCCTTAATAAACACTCAAAATTATTATGAAAGACAATATTTACCCCCTTGTACTACTGCTGTGAAACAGCATAATAAATTGAAACAGGTTGCAGTTCACTAGGTGAGTTAGACTGAAAATCCATTAGATTAATTACTTCTCATAAGTATAATTATGTTTACAGTATGCTACATTTCTAGATGTCTAATGGGTTTCAAAGAAGTGTAAGGTATAATTAAAAACTTTATCTGGGAAGGCAAATCATTACGCTTAAAAAGAAAAATTCTTCCAGCCAAGACAGGCAACAGTAGGCTTCATTTTCCCTGATTTGTAATTGTGTTATTTAAATAAAGAACTCACATTCTGCAAACCATAGCTAACAGTGAAATCACGCTATGGTTTAACAGTGAAAAATAAGTGTTTGTGAAAATCTATAATCCTTTAAAACAGATACTTTCTTAGTGGGTCTAAGCTGAGAGTGCTATTGCTGTTTATACTGAGTAAATATCTGGTTCAGCAGTTTTAGCCAACTGAAAGCACAGTGATATATGTTATCTAGTTTATATACAGTTACCAGTCAGGAAGAGTAGATAGACTTGCATTGAAGGACAGAATATGTTTGATTAATCCTGAAAAATTATTTGAAATAGTATAAAAATATAAAACAGAGCTAGAAGTGAGTTTGAGAGGTTATCTAGAGAAGGAGGATTACTCTGCCTTAAATTTGATTTCTAAAAGTTCATAATCTGCATTATGTATGCTAAACTCCCTCTGTGATTAGTAGAATGAATATACCATCACAATGAACTATATTCAAAGGTAAAAATCAAACAGGTATGTAACATCTCATTAGACCTTTTTCGCCTCTGGGTGATTGATGTATTTTAGATATCAAACATTAAATAAGAAAGCCTTACCTCTAAAAATCATATCTTAATATACTGTGGACACAATATGTAAAAATATTTTTAATAGAATCTCAGATCCATGGAATGGTTTGGGTTGGAAGGGTCCTCAAAGATCATTTAGTTTCAATTACCCTGCAAAGGGCAGGACACCCTCCACTAGATCAAGTTTCCTAAAGCCCCATTTTTTATCAGATATTTTTCTAAGCTTCCTTAAAACTTTCTATTTTAAGATTCTGGTGTGCTCAGATCAAGTCACACATAAAAAATGACACAATTTTTCTTACAAATCCCTTTTATAATATTTTCAGTCTCCCGGTTACATCACTTTTTCATAGCATCTAGTCTAACATCCTTAGAGTGAGCAGTTCTCTATATGTTACATATCTGACAGATACACATCACTGGATGAAGCTGAAGTTCAGCTGACTAGATCGAGATCAAGAGAGAGAAGACCATGTGTCGTGATACAGGATATTATCATCTCTACCCCCACTTGATTTTCACCATACTTAAAGAGATAGTTTCTCTGAGGTCACAGAGGAGTCACTGCCTGTTTCTGGAAAAAATAGGAGAGGAAACAGGCAAGTCTGCCTTCCAGTGATGTCAGATTCTTCTAGAAGCTAACATGGACTTCTCTGTACAGATCTACATCTCAATTATGGGATCCAGGAGAACTTTGAATCTCCAGGAAAAAAAGTGATTGCAACAGAAGCATTCTTTAGTATTTTTCAAAGGAAATTTGTTTCTCTCTGCATACTTCCTTTTCCATCCCCAGTCCCCTTACACTGGTTTCTACTGGAAATCAAGTGAAATGTCAAGAAAGTAAGTGTGATTTGCTCCAGCTGGGGCACTGATGCAAAAGACTGGATGAAGTTCAACTGAGGACACATTATAGACCATATTGTTCATGTAGTTAGATGCAATCTTCCCGTTTAAAGTCCTGGAACAAAAACTCAGGTAATGCAGGGAGCAGGAGCAGGAATCCTATGCCAAACCAACCTTTAATCAACATACTATTTCAATGACAGTCACAAGTGCAGTGGTATTTCTGAATGTAGCCCATGTAATCTCCTGTTTTAGCTTGACAATTGCTAAATCTTGAGTCTCATCTAGACACTTTTGAAGTTGTGTAGCTACTTGACTTTTTAGTCACATCTTTTTATTCTAATTCCTGACTCCCCTTACAGAACACTGCTTTAAAAAGAGGGAAAGTATAATCCAAACTTAAGGCAACTACAGAACCAAGCTTGACTGAGTTCAAGAAGCATTTCAACAATGCACTGTGACATACTCTGATTTGGATGGCCCTGTGTGGAGCCAGGAGTTGGACTCAATGATCCTTAAGGGTCCCTTCCAACCCAGTATATTCTATGATTCCATGATTCTATGATTCTTTTTTCTTTCTTTTTTTTTTTCCCTACACGAATAATTAACAGATGACTAAAAAAGAAACTGTGGAAAAAGACACCAAAAACTGAACAAAATAAACAAAATCTAAACCCATCCACAAACAAGTAAAAAACCCAACAAACCAAAACAAAAAAATACCAATGCAGGTGGGGTTTGTTTCTAAACATATCACTATTACTTCTTGCTATTCTCTTACCCTTTCACAGGAGTATGATAACATTCCATGTGTTTATTGGCATTATAATCAGGCTGTTCTTTTGCTTAGAGATGTTGAATGTGGTTTTATTCTGAAAATAAATTTATCAATATAATTTAGCTAGAGACAAATAGGCCATTGATGCTGTTTCTTCTCATAAAACCATCTGTTAGTAGCAGTCTAAATTGACAAGTAATTGACCTCCCTGTGTCCCTCAGGAAAAATGTGAAAACTGACTTAACCAGGTTAAGATATGCAATCACATTGGTGTGGGGATATGTTTTATCATCTGATTGCAGATAGATGTCAGGTGCATTTAGGAAAAGATAAGACATACAGAAAAAAGAACATCCTTTCTATAGAAAATAGTGGTTACTCTTAAGAGTAAAGTCAGAAAAAGAATGTTACAGAAAGGTATCAGGGTATACCCCTGCAAAATACTGCTATAACCTCAGTTCATTAAAATACACTGAGGTCATCACTGATTATTAAAACAAACACAAAATTCACACAGAATTCGGGTAAGATCCATCCCTAGGATATTTGTGTAAGAAACAACAATATCAGATTCTTCTCCTGCCTTCTGCCCATAAATATGTTTCAAGAATATTATCCTCCAAGCAAAATTAAGTGATATAAACTAACACAGAATTAGGTTTATTATATCAGATTCTGGGGTCTGTGGCTATTGAGAATACCTTTTTCAATAATAAGAAACCTTTAATAAGAAAAAAAGTGCTCTCATATTAATTTCATATATAGATATAAGCATTACAATTTAGAATCCTTAACTTTGAAAACAGGCATCTGAATAGACTATTTTTAGTTGGAAGGGATTTATATGATCATCTGATCCAACTGTCTGACCAAATTAGGGTTGTCCAAGCTAAGGTATATATTAAGTATTAAGAGCATTTTCCAATTGCCTTTTAAACACTGACAGTCTTGGTAACCAACCACCTCTCTAGGAAGTTTTCTCTAGTCTTTGATCTTCCTCTTAGTAAAGAAATGCTTCCTAATGTCAAGTCAAAATTTCCCCTGGCACAATTCCAAACCATTTCTATATGCCCTGTCCCTGGATCCCAGGGAGAAGAGCTCAGCACCTCCCTCTCTACTTCCGTTCTTCAAGAAGCTGCAGAGAACCATGAGGTTGCTCCTCAGTCTCATTTTCTCATAGCTAGTCAATCCCAAAGTCCTTATCCATTCCTCAAGTGACCTTCCTTTCCATCCTTTTCGTTGGCTTTGCTTCCCTCCTCTGGACACATTCAAGGACACTCCTATCCTTCTTAAATTTTGAGGCCTAGAACTGCACACAATAATCAGTGCTGAATACAGCAGGATAATAGCCTTTGTTGACTGTCTGGTTGTACAGTGTTTGATGCACCCCAAGATGTGGTTTGCCCTCTTGGCTGCCAGGGCACATTGCCGACTTCTATTAAGCCTGCTGCTGACCAGTACTTCTAGATCTCTTTTCTGCAGGTCTGCTCTCTAGCCAGTCCTCCCACAATTTATAGTTGTGTTCAACTTTACTTCATCCTATGTTCAGAATGTGGCATTTTTACTGGTTAAATTTCATCCCATTTATGCCCCTATCTATCTAGATCACTCTGTAAGGCATCTTGTCCTCAAGACAGCCAACTGCTCCTTCAAATTTGGTATCATCAACAAAATCATTAATAGTGTATTCAACTCCTGCATCCAAATAATTAATAAATATTCTAGGAATGGCACTAGAATTGAACCCATTCACTATAACCCTTTGAACTCTGCCCTTCAGCCAGTTCTTCATCCAGTGTGGCGTGATCCTGATCATCCCACAATTGGACAACTTGTCCAGAAGGATGGTGTAAAGTACAGGATCAAAGATCTTATTAAAATCCAGAAATAAAACCAACCAAAGACTTTCCTTCATCTGCTTGGTAAGTGGACTTGCCATTGAAAGGTATCAAATTAGTTAAATGGGACTTCCCCTTTGTAAACCTTTGTTGACTGTGCTTGATGAATCTGTAATTCCTTAAATGACTTTCAATACTATCCATTATAATTCCTTTCATAATTTTCCCAGGAATTGAGGTTAGACTAATAGGTTTGTAGTCTCCTGGGTCTTCCCTCATACACTTTTTTGTAGATTGGAATAGCATTGGCTACTTTCCAGTTAGCAGAGACCTCCTGAAACTCTCAAGACCTTTGATAGATGACCAAGAGGGGTCCTGCCATAACATCTGCTAGTTCCTGCAGAACTCTAGGATGGATTCTATTAGACTCCACAGACGTGTGAACATTCAACTGGTACAGCTGGTCCCTTACAATTTCAATGTCAAAACCTCATTTAATGTCTCTGCTTTTTCTCAATCCCTATTAATCAGATGATCATCTTCAACAAATACTGGTCCAAAGTTTTCTTTAGACTTCTGCTTACTGTTAGCATATTTAAAGCAAAACAAACAAACAAAAAACAACAAACAAGCAAACAAAAAACCCGAATACCTTCTTGTTATCTCACACAACACTGACCAGTTTCAATTTCAATCAAGCTTTCATGTTTTCTCCCTGCATATACAAACCATTTGGCTGTGTAAACTCCCTGCAAAACCAGACCTTGCTTCCAGAAATCAGAGTTTCTTTTCCCTCTTTCCCTTAGGAGTTTCCTGTTTTGCCAAGCTGGATGTCTGTTCCACTTACTTGACTTACAACACAGTGGAATTGCTGCTTACACAATAGACTAGCCTGATAGACAAAAGTGTTCTTGGTGAACAAGACTGCTTTTAGTCATCTCTTCCACACACTGATCAGGGTTCAGATTGCTTTGGATTCCTTGGTCCATATGGCCACTAAATGTAATTTTTTTTTTCCAAAATAAAGGACACTGCTAAAAATTAATGTACTTTATTGTAATCCAGTAAGTGTTGTGACCAGGATATCTTAAGTGGTTTATATATACATGCTGACAACTACTTGCATGAGTAAGGTCAATAAACCTGTTTTGTTGTCAAGATGGAGGAAAGAAACTGGAAGAGAATATGAATGTCACAGTTAAAAATGTCATATACAGGCAAAAAAATGTTAAAGCCAATTCAGAAAGGCATTTTTTCCTTTTAGTTGAAAAGCTCCCTTCTTAAGTAATGTATCTAGAATTTTGGTATTGCTGAGAAAATAGGATGTAGAATATAAAGCATTTAAGATCTGATATTTTTAACCACACACATTTGCAAGAGACTTCATTGTAGTCCTCATCAAATGGCATCAGAATTTCCTCCATAATCTTAATGACTGACTTGGTCTTGTATGGTTTGTACTGTTTTATCTGTTTTATCATCTTGCAGTATAAAACAAAACGGTGTGATTTTCTAATAAAATTAACTATCACAAAGTAAAGGTCCTGATTTTTAGCTCTTGAGAGATTTCTGTAGGTATAGAGCACAAAACATTCACTCTCTAATCTCAACCCAATATGTGCATTTGAGAACAGGAACCTCCCCTTGATGACCTTGTTGTAAAGTTTTACAAAATGTAAAAGTAACATTCTTTTTATAGATACAGATTTCTTGCATAGTTTTCAGGTTTTTGTTCATTATTTTCAGTAAATAAAATAATTAAAATATGTTTTGCACATATAAAAAGTATTATTTCAACCACATGTTTTGTCTTCAAAATAATAGTAAAACAGTAGAGTAGTAGTGTTCTGGGTTTGTTGTGCTTTCTAATAATTTTGCCACCTTTTAAGTATCTGTGGTTTTTTTAAAGTTGAAAGGGTTTGGTTATACTTTCAGAAAACACAAAGCCATATTAATGCCACACTTAATGAATACATACAATGCAAAAAACTTTTATTTGCTATCTATAAGGGTAAAGTTTCATATTCTTCATAACTTCTCTGTCCTTGTTTTCTTCTCTTTCACTGATTATTCACTTTATAACTTTCCTTTTACACTGTTTTAGATTTTATAATCAAGTCTCTTTTATTTCCTTGTTTTATTCCCTGAAAATCACTTTAAGAGGTTTTTAGAGGTTGTGTCTTCACACAACTATCAGGAATACTTCTTAATACTTCGTATCACCTGTTCCAAATGAAGCACACTGAGATCAACACATAGAAACTTAGACATGTCTGATTAGTGCTCAATAAGAAAAAACTGGTGATGGAGGGGAGAGAAACTTGAGAACACATGCTCATAGCCACTTGGTTAGTTATTTATTTTTAATTTTCATTAATTCTGTCATTCTAAGGAGAAATTAATGAAATTTTTAAAATGTAATGTTTTATAAAAACAATGGAATGTAAGGGAAAGGTCTGGATTGCTGAGTGACACGTAAATGAAGCCACAAAAATATGTGCTTCTATATAAACAGCAAGTTTTGGTCTGTTTTTTACCTTTTCTAAACAGTATAAAAACAGTTGAAATGAGCAGTCTTGCACATCAGAACTGTACAGAAGACCAAACATTAGGATAGTTTAAATAATACAGACGTGGAGTAACTTGGAATGGATTTCTGAGGAAAGGATGAGAGAAATGTAAAAAGAGTAGTGATAAGTGATGCAAAGAAGGGATTAAACCTACCTCAGCTTTAAATACAAACACAAATTGCCCTGTTTTGGCTACGATAGAGTTAATTTTAACAAGGAGCCAGCAGAGGTGAGCTGAGCTAGCCATAAATGGGGGCTAGTTGGGGAGGGGACTGCATGTGAAATATGCATAAATCGTATAGTAAAACACGTAATTGAACTTGAAATACTGTTTGTGTATATTCTGTCCTAAGTCCTCTTGTTGTTATTTCTCTCCCCCTGTGTTCATACCAACCCTGTGGTTTGCCATTTCTCCCCATTCTTCTCCCCATCCCTGCAAGGGAGGGGGTCAGCAAACATGCCTGTTCAGTTGCTGGCTGGGGCTGAACCATGACACAAATACAAACACAAATTTTCCTGGTCTAAATGTCATTTACAGAAAAGTCCCTCACTACCAACTTTTTATAAAGCCTAGTGAAACACAAGCATAAACCCTTTATTTTCTTTTTTGTTATATTTTCAGTGAAATTCAGGAGGAACAACGCTCCCCCCCAAAAGGCCCAACAAAACAAACCCACCCCCCCCAAAAAAAAAAAAAAGTGTGGTTTTATTATTTTCTTTTCTTATTAAATGATTTAGGCATTTGGTAAGTTTATGTATTTCAACTTAAAAAAAAATAAATGTGTACTTAGAATGCAGAATCTACTGAAATGTCAAACTTTAGATTTATTAAGTAATCTGAAAAAGAAAGCTTCAGTCTTGACATTTGCATTTGATTAGCAAAGACAACATAATCCCGTATCACATTCTGTAAAGAAGGATTAAATGCTATTACATAGAGAAGGCGGTCAAACAATTTACAAGAATTTCTGTTTACTTCTGTGCAGGTGAAAAGTGTTATTTTGAAACTAAATATTTAAATTGAGATAATAGAGCCCCTTTCTCCAGTTTCTAAGTAGCAGCCATTTCAGTTCCATTGTTTCTACTCTAATAAATTACTATAGCCATTTACAGCTTCAGTTTTACATACCCAAGTCACTAAGGCACTTCTAAGTGTATGTCATTTCTCTGTATAGACTTACTCAAAGCTTAATCTATAGATAGGCAAAAGTGAACAGCTGGTGCATTATTTTTAGACCAATTAGGAGTAAAAAGCAACACCAATTTTGAAAAATAAGGCCTCAGGTTTAATGAGAGTCGAAGTATACCTTCCATAGCCATACAAGAAACAAGTAGAAATCAGAAATTATCACAGTGAAAAGCATTTCTTCCAGGAGTCCAGGTGAGGTAAGCATATATCATATAGTAAAACATGTAATTGAACTGGAAACACAAAGGGGGAACAAACAAAAGTTAGATGGAAAAAATATATATGTACTGAAGAATAAGATTACTTGTATAGACCATAATTTTATATCAAAAAAAGGTGAGAGTGGTACATCCCAGCTTAATCACATCACAGTGCTTGAGATGGTCAGTAAGATCTGTTATTTGGGTGACCTAAACATTATTTTATGTCATCTGAAAAATTCTGCTCCCTATTTCAATTTGGCTTAGAAAATAAAAGGCCAAAGTGTACAGCAGTGTCAGCACATTGTTAGACAAGAAAACTTCTGACCGAAGACAACAATGCATTATTTTCAATAGTGATTCTGAGCTATGCTTATCTTTTGGCTCCAGCTACCACTTTCGTGAATATCTTTGTTTATAAAATTAAAAAAAAAAAAAAAAAAAAGAGTGAGAGAAGACAGTGAAGAGGTAAAACCTGGACTCAAAGAATAATATGCTTCAGTGTCTTCAGAGCAATCAGATGACAGAAAAGAGATGTAATTCGGAGTGAGTTGGAATGTTTTGTAATGTATGTTCTCTCAATCACCCAGCCACCACCTGGTGATTTCAGGGCACTGAAGAGACTGAAATTTGGGCTTGAAATAGGCAACCTGAATTGTACTTAGATTTCAAGATGTCAGCTTCTGTTCCTGTGGAATTTAAGGCCTTCTAATATCACTACATGAGAAATTAAAGCTAAGCCTTTTTTCTCTTGAAACTATAAAGGATATAATAAAAGAAGAAAGGTAAAGCATAAAATTTAAAACAATAAAAGAATGAATGGAAAAATAATTTATAATGTTAAAGTCAGATGTCCATTCAGAAGTTAATTTTTAAGCGAAAATTTTTATGTGGATTCTACAGTTCTACAATAAATTTAAACAAAACCTATTCTAATAATATTTTTATGCATTGTTTCTGATATTATACTACTTTTTCCAGTATTATACTGGTAAAATACCACAGTGTATTAAAAATGTTAATTTCAAATACTTCAAGATACCCCTTTAAAAAAAATGAAAACCAAACCAAACCAACAACAACAACAAAAAAAACACAACAAAAAATCAAACCAACAATGAAGCCTGACAAAAACCCCAAAACACACGCTCAAAAGAAAACCCTCAAAAACATTCCACAGACTCTAATCCACTTCATGGAAAGAGAGTAATGGGATTAGATCACTATCAGAGTTTCTTTCATTGAGTTAAATGAGCTGAATATTACAGAAAAGGACTATGCTCTTCGATACAGAACATGGAAACACTTTTTTTGGTGTTACGGTTAGAAGTCCTCATTTTTCTCATTGTGTTTAGTAATTTCATTATCAAATCCTTTTCTTCACCTAGATGCAAAAATCTTTGTATTAACAACTGTTCAATACTATATCAAGAACTAGCAGTCTAAGATAATTTTTCTGCCTGAAATTTTTAATTGTTGGCTTCATTATTAAATTACTGACTCTAATTTTTATCTATATTTCAAAGTAGTGTTGCCACCATATTGGAGAAATTTCTTTCATGCCTTCATTTTAGAGTTCAGCCATTTCATAGATATGCAGTTCATCTGGTTTAGATGTCCACTGCTTTACAGTTACAATAAATAATTCATCAAAATGTGTTATATCTAGTAGGGTTATTTCAAGTATATGAAAGGATTTATTAATTCATTTCTAGAAGCATAATTTATCTTTAATCTGATTAAAACAGAACATTAAAATAAATCAGTTACATTAGCTTTAGGCATGTCTGTTCTTTCTGGTTTAGTTTAAGCTTATAGTTTTATCACACATATAGGATCACTGAAAATGTAATATGGCAGGAATTTCTATTGAAAAAGAAGGTTCTTCAGCATGGAAAGATCCCCTCCTATTGAAAAGATGAAGTCTAAACTTTCACTTTTTACACCATATATACACATATATTCAGATAGAAGTTATAAACATACCCTTTCATATAAATATATAATTAAAGTAGTAATTATAATCACAAGGTAAAATAAAGAAGACAGATTTTTAAATACTTTTTGCAGATTACTTTAAAATAATCTTCACTATCTGTGTTAATTTCCTCCAAGTGTTTCTATAAGATTCTTTCTTCTTTTTATTTTACAGAGACTATTAGGAAGGGATTTAGATTTGACTGAAGCATCTCCCAATGGTCTTAATGTGTACTGAGAATGTAAAAATTAAATATTTTAACCTTTATATACAACATCTTCCTTGTTTATCTAGATGGACTTTGCATTTCCTACGAAGTGCATTTCCTGCCATGTTGTGACATGGATCTCCTTTGCCTAGTTCCTGAAAGGTGATAGTTTAAAGTAAATTTTATGAAGTAATAATATAGCTAGGAAAAAAAAAAACACAACACAACAAACAACTATTGTTCAATCTCTACTGGTTTATAGCTTGCTTTCTTGGGTACCAGGAAATTTTAGATATCATGTTAACCAGGAAAATAGCAACAAATTTGCAGAGCTCAAGGAAAAGAAAAAAAAAGATATTGGAAGCTGGAGGGAATGACTTCAGCTTGTTGATGAATAGAGCTAAAAATAAAGGAGTTTAGCCAAACAGTAACTAAGGGGGATGAGAAAGACAACAAGACAGAGAGGGAGAGATATTATTTTATATGTAAAACAGGCTATCCTGGTAATGAGGTTAGATTAACAAGTGGAAAATTTAGGCTGAATATTGGTAGATATCCTGACAGAGTGATATATTAGATTTTGGAATAGGCTCCTAAGGGTAGTGGTAGAAGAGTCATCATTTGGAGGTTTTAACACTAGACAGGACAAAGCACAGAAAAAAAAATAGTTGGAGAAAATCCTGTCTTGACAGAGAGATGAAATGAATAATCTAAGAAGCCTTTTCCATCTCTAACTTGTTGCTATGAAACTGCCAGAAAAGACTAAATTTAATCTTCTCAGTGTCTTTTATTCTTTTATACATAAATTATCGTAATTTTTCTGTGCATTTTCCACCTCTTCTGTCTACTTTAACACATATTTAGAAGGGGTATTTAAAATGTTTTCATTCTATTTCCTCCTCTGCTACTGTTGCAGGTTAATTTTAGTTCTTATATGAACAAAATATGAAAATGAACAGTGGTTAGCTGTGTATTAGAGATGAGTAGGAATTTTTAATTTAAGTATTTTTTCTTGCAATTATCAGGATTTTCATTAAGCTTTTTTTTAATTTTTAAACTACAGATCCAATTCAGTCAAAATTAAGACTAATGACTTTTCACCTGCCATGTTTTGAACATTTTACTTAGAAATGATATCAAAAACATGGTTCAAGCAAACATTTAAAAAAATCCATGAGTATTACTGCTGAAGGAATTATAACTGTCACTGAAATCTTTCAGCCAGTAAATTTTATGGTTCTTTTACTCTATTTTATTTGCATTTATATCTGCTGTCTTCTTTCAGCAAAGGAGAATGACAATGGTTGCTTTATTCTCAACGGATCATATAGACATGTGTCGCTGTGAAGTTACTGAGCAATTGTACCATCTCTTCTCTGAAATAGTCCTCAGAGAGCCAAGTGCCACATGGGGCTTGGAAGTGACATACCACAAAAGACAGACCACAACTTTCCTAATAGGAGCTGTGAGAATCATAACTTTGTCACCCATGTAAAAACGGAAAGCCAAAAGGAAAGGAAAACATGATTATCATTCTTTAATAGCTAGCAGAACGAAATAAAATCTAAATTTACTTTGAAGGGTTGTCTTCACTTTCTCACTGTATTTTGAATAGTTAACAACTTGTTCAAAATATTGTGTCTGACATGCTGTCTAAATCTTTTAGCTCTGGCAAGAGATACTTCTTTCTACATACAAAAAATAATAATAAAAAAACCCAACCACAACCTGAAACTTGGGGGCTTGATGAGATGTTTTATAAGTTATTTTACTTTTGTAGTTGAATAACAGAATTCCCAATGTCTTTAAGGACTGAGATAATATGAACTCAACATAACTTAAAATACACTTCATGCATGAGGAAGGGCACATAGACAAAATACTGTTTATAAAGGCTACATTAGTAGTAGAAAATAAAATGCAGTAGAACATTTTCTCTGCTCATGAAAACAAGTGGTAGAGCATTTCTTCCTAATTGCTACCTACAGTTAAACTCTCTTCTCCCCTTAAATTGCATTACTACTATACTGACACTTGGGAACAATATGGCTCATCCAAGGCTATTCCCCGGTCTGTCACTAAGCAGTGTCTAGAGAGCATTAGATGTAATGAAACAAAAAGTGTCATGGAATGTGCTTGACCACTTTCCACTATGTAGATATTCAAGGTGTCCTACATTTTTGTGTAACCAGCTTGAAATACCTTCACTGTTACTGAGATTTTGAAATCAGTTAAGAAGTGGGGCACTCACTTCCTCTCAGGATATTTCAGACTGGACAACTAAAATCACTCAGTAGTCCTTTTAATTTGATACATTTTAACATGTATCTACATTTTCTCCTGAAGACAGTCTTATGATATTTAATACCTTTGCTTTCAAATTAAAAAAACCCAAACAACATTAAAAAAAAAACCCACAAAAACCAAACCAACCACACAACAAAAACAAAAAAACCCACACATCAGAATACAGCAGAGAAAAAGGATGTTTTAAAATAAATTTTAAAAAGCAAAGCATGAACATCAGAGAAAAATATCAAAAGAATGCCTGCTGAAATAATACTTGACACTAAATTACTCTGTAATTCTAGAATATCCACTACTGCATCACTATCTACACATATGCATACGCAGCTACCCTGATTAATATTAGCACATGAATACGAAAAGAAATAATGATGATTTGTAACTTGCCATAAAGGCCTGCCATAGAAACTTGCTAAAAATACGTGAAAATTGCTGGTTGTTTAAATAAGGATGACACTTTAAAATGATAGCCTAATCATTATTAATTCTTTTGATACGTGCTCTATTATCATTAATCCAAAAGAGTTGTTTTGGAATTAGTGAAGATATCATACAAATTTCTCACATTAATTCAACATTAATTAATCGTAGCATTTCTAACAAACTTTAAAATGCAGTTTTCTGTTCCAAATTGCAGAGCACATCATGATTATAAGTAATGAGAAATATTTTGTTTCTTTTGGAAGTAGTACAGAAATGAGTAGGAAGGCATATGTGAATAATACTATAACTCTAATTATATATACAGAAAGTCTGAATCATGTCCTCTTTGTTGGTAAAATGTTCAGAATGTTGCTGTGAGAACCATCTCTAAGTATACTGTTGGTAACACTATGTCTCTTGTCCAAATACTTAATTTCTGCTTTAACTATGTACACTAGTGTAGGGAGGTTCTAAAGTTCTTGAATAACAATATATGCAGTTTTTCTTGAATAATTATAGATACAAAGGTTGCTTCAATAATACAGATGTGACTTCCCAGTTGTGGTTATTGTGCTATAACATATGTGTGATTGGTCTGAAGTTCTCTTAAAAGAACATAGGCACAGACCTCATCCTACCATGCTGAGATGAAGTCTCATAACAGCCTTTTACCTGGAGGTGACTTTAATTCATTTTATAATATGGCCAAATTCCTGGTGTTTTCACACAGAAAAGTCTGGACATAAAAATGGATGCAACTTTGCCTTCAGTTATTCACCTCATTCACAAAAGGGTTCACATGTCATCTCACATGGAAAGCAAAGCAGCTAAGATAGCTAGAATTTTCCCTCAGTTTGGAAATATACCTGTTTTATTCAGACCCTATTATTTCATAGTAGAAGCAAGAAGTTTTCCTTAATCAATTCTTAAAACTGGAAGTATGAAAAAAAAACAACAAAAAAACCCCAACAAACCAAAACCCAAAAAACACACTGTACCATACTGCAAGGAGTAGAATGTTCATGACATTATTAACAACTAGCAGTGAATAATATGGTCTTGAATCATTAACATACTAATAATAAACAAGAAATTATTAGCTTATCAATTAAAAAAAAAAAAGCTCTCTAGTGTTAGCTTTTTGTTTGGGAATAAAAGGTTACTGGAATCTTAATTAAGTCAAATAGCTAGTAATAGGAAATCTATGAGATAAAGAATCATAGAATCATAAAACAGTTTATGTTGGAAGGAAGTTCAAAGATCATCTAGATGCAATCCCCCTGCCATGGGTAGGGACACTCTCCGCTACACCTGGTTGTCCAAAACCCCATCCAATCTGGCCTTGAACATTGTCAAGGATGGGAATATGACAGAATATGAAGTAAAACTTCTCCTCTAGCATGCTATCTGTTTTTTGTATAATTTATCAAAGACAGGGAAGATTTCAGGTGCAATAATACGACTAAATAGTGTTGATCTGTGGTCTAATTCTATCACATGATAAAAAAATGCTGAAACTGCTGAGATTTTTCTGATGACATATTGTAAGGTACTGTAAATATGCCTTAACAATTGCCAATAGAATCATACCCCCTTTTTCCCTCTCACCTAACTAAACCACATTCCTACCACACCACATCACCACCACAGTTCAGGCTTAAAGTGGTTTGTGCCAAGGACTTAATGACTATTTAAGGAGCCACCCTGAGGACATCATGAGAGCATTCCTTCCACATTCCACCCAAAAGATGTCAAGAGAGACATCAGGAGCCATTCAGACATTGGAAATTCCGCCAGGTGGAAGGCTGTGGCTATGCCAAGGATGACTACAAAAAGACCATTCAGCCATGGGAAAAAAAATGAATCAAGGCAGAAAGGAAGCAACAGAGAACAAACACATCTAGAGACAACTGAGGGAACATTCTCCACCCCTCCATGGGATTCGGAGACACTGAATAATAGTCTGCCATTGGACAGAATGCCATAGCCTCTTGGTGGTAGATATCGCAACCTCCCTTTCATCTCCCTAATCTCTCTCTCCATCTCTCTTTTTTCCACCATTTTTTCTTTCTTCCCCCCTTCCACTCCATGTTTGTTGTGGGCCAAATAAAATAACTTTAACCTTGACTCCGTTTGGAGTCTTAATTCTGTTCTCCAAGAATTGCAAAGAACTTATCACAATAAATCACCTAATAATTGGATGTCACTCAGGGTTTAAGCCCAGTCTTGTCCAGCCACCCAGAGCAATTTGAGGTTCCCTTGGAAAGCAAGGGAGTTTAACCTCTGCCAAGCTTAAGTCTTGTCCAGGTTGTGGATTGTGACACATACCCCTTCATTTATCTTGTCTTGCATTGGAAAGATGGGTCAGAGGTTTTAATACTCATTCTCTCAAATTATTTTTGTTTCATGTCTTTGAGATTTATTCTTTCTCTTAAATTTAGTTTTGCTTCCACCGAGTATTTTAAATAGTATTGCCACAATGAGCCTATGGAACTCAGTCATATTTGAAAATATACAACATATACATGCAACAGTAAATGTGTTTTAATTCTGTACAGTATTATCTATATTGTTCAAAATTTTCAGTTTGGGCATTAAAGCTGAAGATTACTAGCGTAAAATTCTGAAGCTCTTGTTTCCTCTGCAGGTATTAAATGCTTAACATGAGACAATGTCCACAGTTATAGGGTTTTTTTCACTTCTCACTGAAAATAGCAGAAAACAACTGATATGTTGTAAAAATACCTACTTCCAAGTAAAACTACTTACAAAGAAGAAAACATTGACAAATGGATTAACCTTGAAATGAAGATAACGAAACATAAGTGTCTAAATGTGGGTGTGAACTTTTGATCTAAGGATCTAATGCCTTATTGAAGTCAATTGACTGCAATCCTAGGATACAATTGTCTAACTATAGATGACCATGCCCTGCAAGATCATATAAAGTAGTCAAGATACTTCTGTGGACATGGCATTTATAAAACTGGACTTAATTTTTGATGGGACAGTTGAAGACTAGTAGGTACCACAATACCACTGAAAACATATGTTTACTCTATTAATTGTGGCCATAGTCAATATTACCAATGTAACTTGGGGAGAAATTTAGCTCACAGTAAATTACACCCTTAGGGCCCAGGTCCATACAAGCTTCTCAGCTTGAGTACTGTGTGTAATTTTAAGTGCCACAGAACAAGAGGGATGCAAAAGTATTGGAGTGTCTGTAGGAGAGCAACAAGGATGGTGAAGGGTCTGGGGGGAAGTCTTAAGATGACCGGCTGAAGTCCCTTGTTTTGTTCTGCCTGGAGAGATAGGAGACTGAGAGGAGACCTCACCACGGTCTGTGGCTTCTTGATGAAGGGGAGTGAAGGGGCAAGTGCTGATCTCTCTTTGGTGACCAGTGATAGAACCCGAGGGAATGGTATGAAGCTGTGACAGGGGAGGTTTAAGTTGGGTATTACAAAGAGGTTCTTTACTGTCAGGGTGGTCGGTCACTGGAACAGGCTCCCCAGGGAAGTGGTCACAACACTGAGCTTGATCGAGTTCAGGAAGTGTGTGGACAATGCACTCATGCTCTGACTTGGTTGTCCCTATGTGAAGACAGGGGTTGGACTCGATGATATTTATGGGTCCCTTCCAACTCAGGTTGATCTAATTCCATTATTTTATGATCTAGAGTAATCTGAAATGCTGTATGGTGGCTCAGACATTTTGATGGATTTGACAGAGATGACAATACAACATATGAGATATTTGTGACCTTCTGGAGTGGCAAATGAAAGACAGGGCACTCCACAACTTCACAAATGGCAGGAGACTCATGTATGTAAGCTGACAGACAAAACTACTGCCTGCTGTCTAGCCACTGAATCATATTCTAAGATTTTTTGGACTGTTTTGTCATGTCAGTGAAGTTGGTTAAATATAGAGATTTGTTGCCATCTCACATATTGTAACTTCTGCCACCTAACATCCAATAATATGAGATCTATCAATTCATCCACTGTTTTAGCCTCAGTCATAAATTTTCTTAAACTTCTAGATTATTTTTTTTTAATGGCAACAAACAAAAGAGAGTATGGAAGTAGTTGGATTTTTTTTTTCATATTGCCTTTACCTTCACTGTCTCCTTAATTATCTTTTCAGATGCACTTAAGAAGTTACTTAACTTAATAGTCAGTGGAAATGACCTTGTCTTATCTAACATGTTAAAAACAGACCTTCATTTTTAAGAACACCACAGGCAAACTCTCTCAAGGATAGAAAGGGCAAGGAAGGTTTAAAACAAAGCCTCTGGCACCAACCTTTTTTATATCCCAGGAGACAAAAACAGTGACTTAACACACGTAACACAATTTGTGCTCAAAAACTCTTAGGACCTTTCTGAGCCAAGATCTGCCATTCTTAGAAAAAAGCAACTGTATTTACACATAAATCATATGGTGGTTTATTATTAATATTTTTGTTCCCGATAGAACAAAGAATGGAATCTGAAAATATTTCTGTAATTACAGCTATACAGCATTTTATCTGAAAATATTGAGGGTGTTTTTTTAGATAACAAAAGTTCATTGGAATTCCTGACTCACTTGTCACACTACAGCAGAGCAACTTATTTGAGGAGCTCTAGTAAACAGTGACAGGATTTGGTGTGACTTTTGAGAATTTTATGGCTGTTTACCTTTAATTGCTGAATTAATAGAATCTATTTTTCCTCAGCCCTCACCACAGAAGCAGCTGTGGGTCACAGAATACCTGGAAATCTAGTTTACTGAAGCTTTTCTAGGGAGCTGAGCTATTCCCAGAGGATGTATAAATCACAGACATTGTAAAACAGAGCTGAGAGCCTGGAACTTGGAAACTGGGTATCCTGTTACTTTTTCCCAGAGTATAAGTCAGAGAGCTTTAAGACTGCTTTTTTAATTAGGAGTTTCGAAGCTGACTTAGCAAAGAGCTCGAAAACAGGGGAGCCAGTTGGCTGTGAGAGTCCAGAAGCTTTAGAGTTCCTAAAGACATTTAGATAATGGGGAACTGCAAAAATACACATCATGGCAAGTGAACAGGTAAGCGACTTAGAGCAGTTTTGGCAGCTGCTTTAGAAACACTTGAAAGTTAAAAATTCCTAGTAAATAAAAACTATTGAAATGAAAAGCCCCCACACACACACACACACAATTGTAAGCATTTTCCATTAATATTATTCTCCTAAAATATATTTAATAATTTAATCCGTAAATATTTCCAGGTTTATATTTGGTTGTGCTACCCTGTGATTTTTATTAGGAAAATGAGTATGTCTTGTTACAAAACTTTTAAATTAAGTATACTAAAGTGTACTGCCTTTTCTTACAGTTTTTAAGTACTTCTGTAGATAATGAAAAAAACTAACCAACCAAACAAACCTGAATTAGATTTTGTAGCCATTAATCATAAAAAAGACAAAATCTTTGTCCAGCTAGCATTCACTTTTGTTGATGACAAAATCTATATAAAAAATGTTTGGGTAAATTACTTGGTAGGAAGAGCAGTATTGTGCTAGTATAGTTTATTAGAACACAATGCATAAAATAGCATAAAATAAATTCAAATCTGTGCTGATGTTACAACATTCCCATGAATCATAGTGTTTTGAAAGCATTTAAACAGTTTTAGAAAATAAAAGACTTTACATGGCCATGTCACTATATCCTATGACGTTATCATATTCTTTTCACGACCACACTTATTGACAGGGACAATGATATTGCCAGAAAATCATTTTGTACCTGAAGATACTAAACTACTTCATGTTAATGGAATGATTTCAAATGATGCCTTCAAACTCATGAAAAGCAGAGAAAAGAGATTATTCTGCTGTTTGCTTTCTAAAGAAGAAAAAAAAATCAATTTTTAAAGACCTAAACTGCTTGAAACATATATGATATGATTTTCTTTAAGAAATCCATTTCCTGGGTTGATGAGTAACACAAAAATCATAGTAAATAACTCAGAAACAAATATCCTCAAACTACATGTAATGAGACAAATGTTGAACCATCAAACAACCTGTGGAAATTCATTCACAAAAGTTGAAGATTTTGAGTAGAGATATTTCTATCAATTTAAGCAATCTAAAAGTTAGACTTTAGACTAGTCTGCCTAGGTCTTCTCTATCACCAGGAAGGAAAAACCGAATTTCTGAGAAAGATCATGTATCCAGTCCTGAGAAAAAGTGATTAAGATGTGCTGAAGCATGTTGTATGCATACTTTTTTTTCCCCCGTAACGGTTTGAAAACAAGTCTCCGTTACCAGAGCAGAAATGTGACATTTAGATTGTTAAAGATAAGTGAAACAATCCTATACTCCATCCAAAATACTTTCAAACTTTTTTTGAACACAAATAATTTGGAGTACCCTAAAGAAGCTATGACTGGATTATTGCTAATTGAAAGATGGAGAGTGTCCTCTTTAAACTTCATATAAACATACTTAAGTGTAAGATAATCCAACAGAAGATCAGGCTGGGTGATGAGCGTATTGAGAGAAGCCTTGGGGAGAAGGACTTGGAGGTGGTGGTAGATGAAAAAATGAATATGAAATGGCAATGTACACTCACAGACCTAAAAGCCAACCAGCTTGGGATGCATCAAAACAAGCATTAACAGCAGGTCAAGGGAGGTAATTCTGCCCCTCTGATCTGGTGAGACTCTGTGTGGAGCACTGCATCCAGCTCTGGTGTCCCCAGTAAAAGAAAGAAATGAAACTGTTGGAGCGAGACCAGAGGAGGGCCACAAAGATGACCAGAGGGCAGAGGCACCACTCCTATGAACATAGGCTGAGGGAACTGGGCTTGCTTACCCTGGAAAAGAGAATGCTCCAGAGACACTTTAGTTCAGCCTTCTGGTACTTAAAGGAGGCCTACAGGAAGGATGAGGGGCTCTTTATCAGGGTGTACAATGATAGAACATGGAGTCAAGGTTTAAGATGAAAGGTAGACATAGGTATTAAATATAAATTCCTTATCATGAAGACAGTGAGACACTTGAAGAGGATCCCCAGAGAAGCTGTGAATGTCCCCTCCAAGTGTTTAAGGAGAGCTTGGACAGGACTTTGAGCATTGTGGTCTAATGGAGCATGTCTCCACCCATGGCAGGAGGCTTGGAACTAGATGATCTTCAAGGTTCCCCTCATTGCAAACCATTCTATGATTCCAAGATTCTATGATTTCTTCTCTTTATTCAGCAAAGAATCTTTAGGAAGTGATTTTAACCTGTTTTTTAATATAGAGTACAAAGATAATTTAGACCCTATCTTCCATTTTCAATGAAAATAAAATAACGATTTATGGTACTTTATCCATTAAAACTATTCTTGTATGAAATCTCTTGGCTTGGGTAGTTAAATGAATTAATTAATTGTGATGAAGGCGTTGAAACCAGTAGGTCTGGAAGAAAAAAAAAAAAATCACAATAAAGCTTGTTTGCCTTTAATATGTTTGCTATGCACCCATTCTGACCATCTATCCCCAGCTACATGCCCTTGGTGCCTTTGCTATGCATATATGAGTATTTGGATGGTGTTGAGAAGAACGAGAGAAGAAAGAATTTATTTGCTTTATAAGTTACTATGTTTTTCTGCATTATGTGTCTTGGGGTAGATTCCCTGATTGATCACTATTTGACCTCATGATCACTGAGAAAGGAGAGGGAGTGTGTAATGAGGGAAGAGAAGCAAAGAATCCAACCCTTTTCCTCGTAGTCTACACTCATACCAGGGTAATTGATGATACAATTATACCCCAAGTTAATATTTTGTGTCTAGTTCCATGTAAATCTTCCTCTAACATGACTTTTAGAACACAAGTGTTTCAAGATTTAATGCAGTAAGGGCTGAGTGGTCTCTGGGGGAGACTGGCTGGAGAGCTGTCAGGCAGAGAAGGAACTGGGGGTGTTGGTTGAACACAGGCTGAATATGAGCCAGCTATATGCCCAGGCGGCCAAGAAGGCCAATGGCATCCTGGCTTGTATCAAAAACAGTGTAGCCAGTAGGTCTAGGGAAGTGTGTGTGCCCCTGTACTCGGCATTGGTGAGGTGACCCCTTGAGTACTGTGTCCAGTTCTGAGCTCCTCACCATAGAAGGACAGTGAGATCCTCAGGCGAGTCCAGAGAAGGGCAATGAGGCTGGTGAAGGGGCAGGAAGGCAAATCCTATGAGGAACGGCTGAGGGAGCTGGGGCTGTGTAGCCTGGAGAAGAGGAGGCTGAGGGGAGACCTTATCACCACCTACAACTACCTGAAGGGAGGTTGTGGAGAGGTGTGTGATGGTCTCTTCAGCCAGGTGACAGGAGATAAGACAAGGGGAAATGGCAGGAAGTTGCACCAGGGCAGGTTTAGATTAGACATTAGAAAAAAAAAAGTTTACAGAAAGAGTTGTCAGGACCTGGAACAGGCTGCCCAGGGAGGTGGTTGAGTCACCTTCTCTGGATGTGTTTAAAAAAAAGGGTAGATGAGGTACTTAGGGATACGGTTTATCTTAGGATAGGATTGGTTGGACTTGATGATCTTCAAAGGTCTTTTCCAACCTTGTGATTCTGTGTGATTCAATAAGATGGCAAAAAAGGCTTAAAAAGTAAATTGGGATCCTGGAGATAGACAGTAGTCGATTGGGAGAACCTAATGGGAAAAGTTGCAATATGTCTACTAGCTGAGCGTTTCAAGTGAGACCTTTTGTACAGCCGATTAATTTATACAGATGAGACAAGGACAGAAAGGGGAAAATGTCAGCAACTGAAGAAACTGAAGTAACCTATTGTTTTTTACTAGGGCTAGCAAAGAAGTGAGAAGCACCTACTGACAACTCCAAATTTTACTCAGCAGCTGAGAATTTGTGTTTATGGGGGAAGCAGTTCAAGAAGATAATGGAGCAAGTCCTATTGCACAGTAACAAGAATGTATTTGGGGGTACTTCAGGACCAGCTAACAACAAACAAAGGCATCCTGAGCCTTTGGAGGATTTCCATTGGAGTCACATGCAACTTCCTGATTTTGGAAAGTTCTCAGTAGCTTTGGGTTTTAAAGGGGTTTGTATGTCAAGCTTGTACTGAAAAAGAGTGGCCTAAATCACAAGATTGAAACTGTTAGCTGTAGTCCTTAAGAGTTTTAAAATGGAATATGTTTGAGTACTAAACATCAGATGTATCTTTGTGTTCTGTTATTATATAACTTAAGAATTTACATATCCATCATGGTGAAATGTTTATATATAAAAAAAACCCAAAACAACAAGACCTTCTCAGAGATATGGTCTCAAGTTGATAAGTAAAAAAAAAACCTTAATCTGTCATTATTGAAGTTATATGAAGTCTGCACAGTTGTAGTTTGTGGATTTTAACCAAACCCTGGTAAATTGAGAGCAAAGGTATAATGCTTTTTATGTCAGCAAGAAGGGTTTTGTTTTTCTAATCAAAATAAATTAAAAATAGTATGACATCAAAAATTCTCAATGTCTAGATAACATATTTCCCAAACAGATAATTAGTGACAAGCAATGCCAAGTAGGTTTGAAAGGCTAAAGCAAGCTATCGTGAATCAAACATCAGATTTGCTACCACTTAGGGAAGTACAATATATGAAGCTCTGAAGGGAAGGTGATATATTTCAACCAAAGATAAGATAAACACTTTCCTTCAGATGTGCCAAACCAGGAATTTTTTTTTTATTTTTAATATATTTTTTCCTAATCATAAATTATTTATAGAGAAACAGTTATAAAATTACAGAATAAGCCACCAAAGACCACACATGGTTGAATTTTTTGTAGGTGAGGCAGTTAAATGTTTTCTTCATGATAGAAAGAGGAATATATAGGACAGTAAGACAATTTCAGAACAGTTTTGGAAGTATGCTGGTAGGATTCACTGGCCAGAGAGAAGAATGGTTAGTGCTATGAATAATAACTTTTTTTTTTCCTGAAATTTGGAAGAGGTAAATTCCACATTAAAGAAAAAATTCTAGTTAATGGAAATCCTCCTATCGCCAGACTTTCAATAAAAGGAAGCTAGATTTCAGCCTAAATGCTGTGATGAAGAGGAATTGTATAGCATGTTTTCTGCATGTCATCTGCAGAAGATATGAGCTGGCTCTCCAGTTGTTTGCCAACACAGAATATTTTTCTCTCTGCTCTTGATAATGTGAGCCTGTGTGCACTCTTTATTCACAGCAAACTTCAGCTTCTGGTTGTGGCAGTATACACTATTCCCCATCAGCACATTTTTAAGACAGTTTTGGAGCATGAATTAATACTTATTATTTAAAATTATCTGCCATGACATCTGAAACATTTGTTTATAGCCTTAGTGATTTGTAGGACATCCCCCAGCTTATACTGAAACGAACGGTTGTTCCTCCCCAGGTGCAAGACTTTACACTTGCTTTTGTTGAACTTTTGTTTCTCCCTGCCCAACTTTCCAGCCTGTCCAGGTCTCGCTGGACGGCAGCACAGTGTTCCTGCGTGGTAGCCACTCCTCCCAGCTCCCTTATGAGGAGAGGCTGAATAAACTGGGACTGTTCAGCCTAGAGAAAAGAAGATTAAGGGGAGACCTAATTGGGTTTTACAATTATCTTAAGCATAGGATGCTGGGCAATTTAGCCAGCCCCTTTTCAGTGGATAGCGGAGACAGGACAAGGGGCAATGGCTGCAAGTTAGAACACAGGACGTTCCGCACCAACATGCTGAAAAGCTTTTTCCCAGTGAGGGTGACAGAGCACTGGAATAGGCTGCCCAGGGAGGTGGTGGAGTCTCCTTCCCTGGAGATATTCAAGACCCATCTGGATGCCTATCTGAGTCATATGAGCTAGGGATCCTGCTTTGGCAGGGGGATTGGACCCGATGATCTCTTGAGGTCCCTTCCAACCCCTACAATTCTGTGATTCCGTGATTCTGTGATTCTGTGACTTGTCATGCCCTGCTTTTCAGAAGGATGAAATTAGTTGTGTAGTCTATTTTCCAGTGTTTAAGTAGGGGTGAGGGGAAAGAGATAATTTCTTCAAACTCTAAATCTTTCAGTGAAGAACTTTCATTATCCATACAATCTTTCCCCCTCACTAAAAGACATTGCATTATGAGAATTACTGATTATTTACAGGAAAACAAAAAACAACTTATAAATAATTTGCTAGAATTTTAAAAGCTTATTTATGTATTATATTGTTGAAATTAAAGGATGCTCTGCTATGTTAAGAAATTCAGACATGATATTTTTCTCTTTGATTTTAATTATTACCTGTGTATATCTGTTAGTCATAGTCCATCTTTATCAGTGAAGACCCTAAATTTTTCCCTTCACTACAAGTCACAAGTCAGTCCTTTTTTATTTGTTTTGTTTTTTTTTTCCTTTTCCCATTAATAATCCTGATTTAGACTTCTCTCTAAACAAGGCACTCACTTTTACTACTCCATTAGCTTAATTTGTAAAATGATCTCCTATCAAATCTGTAGTTATGAAAATCATATTCTGAATTTGAGTTTCTTTTAAATATGTAGCTATTCAGTCATCCATTTAATGATGTACAATTGCTTACATTATTGAGTCAGAATCTGAAATCTCTGTTTAAAGGGGTTTGTAGATTTTTATTTTTAATATATTTACTTTGCATGGTGTGCTGTGATAACTTAATTGAATAGGCTAAATAATTTGTGCAGTAATATAGTTTGTGGAACAAAAGTGTCACAAGAAAATATTTTCTTTAAATGACAGGCAGTTAACTCTAGAAAAATAATTTATGCCTAGAAGCATAAAGGGAAAGATTACCAAAGGCAAATCACATTACCTTCCTCTGCATATAACACAATAGTTTGCATGCAGCTAGAAAGATATTCCCTAAAGTACCAAAGATACTGAAACTACACAGAGTAACATCAAAGACACTAGAAGTAATTTTTATTGCCATATAGAGTCTGAAGAAAAGAGTAATAGTCAAGTCGTCCAATACCACCGTCGTCTTTCAAATAATAAATAACCTCATTCTTCTCTTTTGAGAAGCACACTCAGGAGAGATGAAAGCTTAAATAAAACATCTTTCCTGCTGACAGAAGTTTTTGTGTGGGGTTTTCTTCTTTTTTTTTTTTCTTCTTTTTTTTTTCTTTTTTTTTGGTATAAAAATCTACCTTAAAAATGAATGTACATGCATTTTGTTTCTAATGCATTATGTAGATTTGAATATTAGAGATGATTACTTAGATATAAAGTACAATTAAGAGCAATGTTTTTAATAATAAACAGAAATAATTGGATGGCTTGACCATAAAGACAAGGTTTAATACTTAAAAGAGAAGATATAAGCAATAATCACAAGTATTAATATTAATTGTGGGAAAGTTTTCTTAAATGGGATCTAAATATCTTAAAACTTCATATAAAGCTGATAGATTAATTTTTACTTCCTGTAGTGAAGGATGCTCTATTATTTATTTGAGCATCCACTGGATAGGATTTTTTAAAAATTTTTTTCATTATTATTACAAAGCATGGAAAATCTGCTTGGAAGCAGATTTGATCTAAAAAATCTCTTGAGTCATTTAAAGTCTTTTCATTGACCTAAACGCGAACTTTTAAAGGACAAGACACAGTCCTTGTTCAAATGATTTTACCATCCAAAAGGCAAAAATAGACAGAAAGAGAATCATAGGACTTGGCATGCTCTCATATACTTATATAGATGGTACATAGTATGGTCTTTCTGGGCATGTTTTTCAGAAAAAAACTGTATCATAAGCCTGGCCTAAAAGGTCAAAGTTCCACTGTGCAATATTTGCAATATTTGAATGTCAGCCCACAGACATCATTCAAACACTCTACACACGTAACTTCATTCTTTAAGCATGGCCAAAGTGCAACTTCTACAGCATGAAGAGTCTCATATTCATACAGAGGTGATTGGGCACTGAAGTAGAGTTAAGTCTTATTGTAGATGGTCATTTTATAATTGACAAAAACACCACTGTGTGGTTTAACACATTCAACACTTTTATTTTTTCCCCAACTGATCTTTTCACTGACAATAACTGATACAGGCACTGTGTTCAGTCAGTAGGTTATTGTTTGTAGAGATGAAAATATTTATCTTAAACTGTTCTGGACGGAGCCTTTTTATTCCTTTTAGTCTTATTGCTAGAGAACACAGTACAGATCTAGGCTTAGATAACAAAATGCTGTTCAATATTAAAGTGAGGTGGAAAGCATTTGAATTTATGGAAATTAATCTGTTCCCATGACTTCATAATAAGATTGATAAGAAATGTGCTGAGAATAATTCAAATGAATTTTAGAAATAACTGAAAGGTGTAAAATTCAAATTATTACAGTAATTCAAACTATAGTAACTCTCAAGGAAATCTTATTTTAAACCAAACTTTTAATTTTTAACACTTACCACATTTTAGTGCTGATATTTTTAACCACTTACTATTGGCTTAAACTGATCTCTGGAAGTCAATGTAAATACTACTTTTTTTACATCATGAGAAAGTCAGGAACAACCTGGAAACCTCTTGACAACTCCACTCTAAATTCATTTTAAATGTATAAAAACACCATAAGTATTTTCTTGCTGAAAGAATAAAATTGTTAATGCAGTAAATAACCTGGCTTCATAAAATTTCTTTGTGGTGTCAGGGCCCAGAAGCATGTTTGATCCAATTTCTGAACATATAATTTGGACAAACTAATTCCATCTGTGAGAATGGATTAGAAATACCCCAATGAAAAGTTCAAGGTACCTTAATCTTAATTATCTGTCAGTTCTTTCTTCAGATTAAATATGTCACTGATTTATTTAAACCACTACTGGTTAGAAGCAAAAAATAATTATGCCTGTTTTAACAGTAGATACTGTACAGATAATGAAAATAATCCAAAACCACATCTGTAGTGGAATGCTCATCTTAGATGCAAATGTACACATCTATACTAGCCACCTTTACTTTCCTAGTGTGTAGAGAAACATAGGAACTTTTACAACAAGGGTATTTTAATCCTGAAGTAGTTGTCTGAAGTAAGTCTTAAGAACAGCGGCCTTAAATGTATCTATTTCTCTCCATCTGTGTCACCAGGTTTGGGTGACCCATCACATACCTGTCCATGACATAGACACATGAAGCTTGAAACCTACCATTCTAATAAGAGAAATATTTTTCAGCATGATCTTAAATTGACTAAGATTGCTGAAAACTCAAAAATAGCGATATTATATTATTTAATGCTAGTATTTTTTCCCTGTTAAAATTATTTTCAACACGCTGATACCTATTTAGATCTAAGTTAGATATGTCTGTAGTAAGTTGTACTGTTCAATGTTGGCCTGCTCTCAGTGGAGTGGTAGTTTCTTTAGAATAATTTAGACTTGGATAATATCAAATGTGAAACCCAGATGTTAGCATTTTCAAAATAGTGTTATTCTTTGAGCAGATGAAAAAAGGCCAGCTTCTGCAAGAAGCAGCTAGAAGCTCTCTGCAGGCCTGAGAGAGCAAACACCAGCTGGCTTAAGGCTGGAGTTGTTGTTGTCCAAGGCCAAACCCATCAGCAATGGTCATCACATTTAAGAAGAAAATAACTGCAAGGAGTCGCTTTTTGCCACCAAAGAAGAGAGTGATAAAATGTAAGAAACTGTGCAGGCACCAAAGTCAGTGAAGAAGGAGGGGGGGATAAGGCATTCCATGTGCCGGAGAGAAAGATGCCCTTGCAGCCCGTGGAGAAGGCCATGGTGAAGCAGACTGTCCCCTGGCATCCCATGGATAATGAAGGGGAGAAAGAGATCCTATCTACAGCCCACAGAAGATCCCACATTACAGTGGATAGAGACAGCTGAAGGCCACTGTGACCCTGTGAGAAACCCATGTTGGAGTAAGCTCCTGGCATTGAAGCTTACAGCCCATGGAAAAACTGACCCACACTGAAGCAGGTTTTCTGGTGGACTTGTGACTCTCTGGAGGACCAGTCTGGAGCAAATTGGGCCTGAAGATCAGCACCTCATGGAAGGGAGCCATGCTGAGGCAATTGGAAAGGAGATGCAGCCCTGACAGGAAGGACTCATGGAGATGCTCATGGAGGACTGTCTCCCATTGGTGGGACTTCACGCTGGAGAAGGGGAAGGGTGCAAGGAATGCCCCACCCATTTAAGAAGGAAAACAGCTTGTGAAGAACCGACCAAAACCCCCATTCCTCCATTCCCTGTCCCTCCCCATGCCACAACTGGGGGGAAGGAGGGAGCAAAATCATGACTACAGTGAAGTCTGCTAAGGGAGGGATGAGGGGAGGTGCTTTAGGATCTGGTTGCTCTTCTCATTATCTGACTCTGGTTTCACTGAGTGTGCAGTGTAGTGTAATAAATTAGAGAGTTTTCTTTCCTTCTTTCTGTGTTGAGTCTGTTTTGCCCATTACGCTAATTGTGGAATGATCTCTCCCTGTCCTTATCTCGACTCCCAAGCCTCTCAATATATATTTTCTCCTCTCCAGCTGAAAAGGGGAGTGATAGAGCGGCTTTGGTGGGTGTCTGGCCTCCAGCCAGGGTCAAACCACCACAGACCACCGTTAGGAGACATTAGAACATATGGGCTATCCCTATGGCCAGAAGCAGTCACTGCTCGCAGCTCTGTTAATCTCCTAGGTGTAACAAAAGAAAATTGTCATGTCTGAATCTTGAGAGGTTTTGTCTCACATCTTACTGCCCCAGATTCTTCATCTTTCTCCTTTCTCAGACCAGTACGGCCAGCTACCTTATCCAGGAAAGCAGAAACATTTGGCTTTGGCTACATAGCTGTCACAACCTGCCCTGTGCCTGGGTTCACAGGACTCCATAAAACACACCGACAGAGTAATTTACCACTAAATTTCTCCCCCATATTACAGTATGTGCATCATGGGAAGGTCCATTTTGGGCAAAATTTAAGTCATTGAAATATCACAGACACATAAAAGGGCATTAAACATCATGACTTCAAGCAGCAAATATATGTTGTTAACATATATTTTTTAACCTGGGACAACCAACAGATTATGGTATTTTCTATTCTCTCAGACTGATTTTTATGTTTCCAGGATGTTTTCCTGCTCTTCAAGTTACTGACAGTTATAGACTCTTACTGTTTCAGGATGTTTTCTCCTTTTCCCAGACTATTTTTCCCCTTTTCAGAGGGGAAGTTGCTCTTATAGTTCCTTCTTTTTAAGCTTAACAATGTTATCTATGTGTGTCTCCAATTTCTAGGTAACCAGCTGTACTTCAAATATGCCAGCTGCACTTTTCAAGGATGGTTCTGGTTCACAGGCCTAGTTCCCAGGCTGGCAGGCTTTTTTTCTCTGTTAGTATTTCAGCAGACATTTTATTCTGTTCAGTAACTTTCTCCTTCTAACCAGGCCACCTTTCTGTCTGCACACATCCATAGCGTTAAAGTCTTGGTCAAGCTATACTGAAACAAAGGTTTCACCTGCTGTTTCTTACCACCTCTATGGAAATATCGAGGACTGTGCACCTCTGATAAATAAATCCATAGGAGGATATATGACTCCATATAATTTCTGTTCCAAAGAGGAGTCTGACTTGCAAAGCCTTAAGATCTTCTTGCAGCTCAGCAAAGAAGTAAAAGTGTGCTGGCCCAGAAAAGAATGTGAAGAACAGTGCATAAATTTATGTCATTCTTGTTCAAGTAGATTTGAGGAAGAATCGTTCCTCAGAAAGACGTGATGGCATTCTAGTCCAGAGAGGAGCCTTTAGCAGGAGGCAAGAATTTCCTCACTCATAGCAAATTATGTTCCTTTCCCACTGTGCTTAGGTCAGCCCAGGCTGGGGCCACACCACTCTTGCTGTCCATGGGTACAGGAAAGGAAGAACAGAAGAACAATTACATCCTTTGTGCCACTGCTCTCTGAGACAAAAACCTGTTCTGTGAAGTGACTGGTCTTCAGTCCTCACTTTCAAATACTAAAGCAAACAAATTTCAACACCTGTAAAGATCAAAGTTTTCCATCAATATTAAGAAGAAATTATCAAACCTTGATAAAAGCTTCAGCTGTTCCATGAATCTGAAATGAGGGGGAGAAAAAAATGAACTTCAGCATTTCATATTAATGTGACAAATGAAGACAAAAATATGAATTCTGTTCACTGGTTAATTCCAGAAACCGTGCATATATAACACTTCATAAAAAGCAAGCAAAATGATCTGATGATATTTTGTTATGCTCCATGACAAAAGGGTTTTAAGTGTGCCCTTTAGGTATGGGTTTTCCTTTTAAATCCTTTTCTAGAAATTAATTGTGGTGTTTCAGCACCCATCAGTATTCTTACAACTGCCAGTATTATTAAAACTTAATCAGTTTAAAGTAACTGTTACTCATAATAGCTTTTATGATCAAGACACCTGATCATTGGAAACTGATCATACTTAAAACAAGCTAGAACCAGCTCAGGACAAAACAAGCCACAAAAAAGTCTTCTGTCACTTCTGACAGGGTTGGCAGTAATGACACAGACTCCTTTCTGGAGTGTGTCAGAATCCATTCAAGATACCATAGCATGCCCAGTATGGCAAAACATCTCTGTTGAAACAATTAAATGTCCCCTTTACATTTGTTCAAGTGAGTACCTCTGTGTACTCTTATGCTCCATGGTACCATACAAACCTTCTCTGAAGGTGAAAACATAGCAGAAAGTTTTATTCTTAATTATCATCATTAATTAATGTCCAGTGTCCTGGACTTTGCATATAATTGGAGCTTTTGAATACAGACTTTAATCCTAGACCTCTGAAATTAGTGTCTAAATGTAGGTATCCTCTCTTCAAACTTAATTATGTAACTGAACTTAGAATAACTACTAATACTCCAGCGTCTCTTTCTGTCTCACAAGTACTGTGTCATATTTCCCCAGCTTTATAGAGAAGACTTGTATATTCTTGGCAGTTCTATTGCTGCAGTCTAAAGCAGGCAAACTAGATCCTACACACTATGTCTAGCAAAAATGTCAACCTATCTTTAGACAAGTAGATTACTGTTGAAATGAAAGAGGCCAAACATAAAACTAAGAAACTTTTAAAGTTCTATATTGCTGTAGTTTAATCTCGGCAGGTAACTAAGCAGCACATAGCTGCTCCCTTACCACTACCCTTCCATCATTGGGATGGGGACAAGTATGAATGAGATAAAGATGGTTTAATAGGATAACAAAGGAAAATAATAATAATATTAAGAAGACAGTAACAACAACAACAATATATAAAACAAGTAACGCACAAATATAATTCCTCAACACGTGGAAGAGAAAAATCATCCCAATGCCCAGTCTGTTTCTGAACAGTGATACCAACTCCCAGCTAGCATCCCCAGTGTTGTGGTTTATACCTCAGCGGAAAACTGAGGCCATAAAGGTCAGACCAAAAAGCCCCCCTACGTCTTTAAGAGGTGGAGGATGGGCGAACAGAGCTAGCTGCAAAGCCAGAGGAAAAAAAAAAACACAGGCTTGCAAGGTTAGGATAAGGATAGTTTACTAAACAACAGGGAAAAGTATGAAAACAACTAACTACAGTGCTATTATATACAGTGCAAACCTCTCCCCACACTATGTCATTTGAGCCGTGCCCGAACCGATTCAGACTCAGATTCCCGAACGCAGCACTCCCCGAGCCCAGCACCCCCGAGCACCCCCCTCACCACCTCCTGCCACGCCGATCCCAGAAAGAGAGAGCGAGAGAGAGAAGCCGGAACTCCCACACGCCTGCTCAGACCAGCACTTCCCGTGCTGGGAGCAGTTCCTGATAGGTCCGGAGTCTCCCCCGGAACTGGCACTGCGCCTGCCCAGGCCGGGACTTCCCGTGCCTGGGTCCGAAGTCGCCCCTGCAAAGGGGGGGGGCAGCCTGTCTGATCATGATGCAATTGGTATGGAATACTCTCAGGGCTAACACAGCCTGCTGCTGGGCTGAACCCAGGACATTATCCACCCCTTATTCCATACCATTTACATCATGAGCAGGACCAGCAACCTTCTTTGGGTCCAGGGAGTCTCTCGCATCCACACACATGCAGGTACACATGCACACGCATGTATGTGCGTATAGATTCAGTCTGTGGACGTTTCCTCCGAGTCTGTCGGTTTCATTCAGTCCACGATTCCCAGGCTCACTGGTCCCTCTGTCAGAACAGTCTCTCAGGGTATGAAGAGTCGTACATGCCACTGGATCGTTGAATGCTGTATCTCGGGCTCTTGAACACGGCACCTGGCATGATCCATGCTCATAGTCCGTGGGTCAGAGGTGTTTATTACGAAAGAGAAAAGAAAGAGTTCTTGGGAGGCTGGTCTTCGCTCCATCATCACGGCACCGATGACCCTAGCTGTAATGTCATTAGTATAACATACAGTATCTATAAAACAGTAGTGAATTATTTAGCATGATATTGGCTATTCTCACCCAAAATCAAGTCCCCTTGAGGTACACATCGAGTTTCTCCATCCTTCTGCATTACCCACCAAGTACAACCAGGTCCTTGAGCAAAAACAATTCCAGATATGGGTTTACCTTTGCCTGTAGCAGGAATGACCCAAACTGTCTTTCCCAAAATACTTTTCATGTGCACTACTGGGACTCTGTCACCTTCTACAGTATGTGAGAATTCTGACTGGGCTGGACCAGCACGATTGGTAGATCCCCTAGAGTTAACCAACCATGTAGCTTCAGCTAAATGTGTATCCCAATTTTTAAATGTTCCACCACCCATTGCTTTCAGTGTAGTCTTTAAAAGCCCATTGTATCGCCCCATACAATGATGTCATCAATATATTGCAAGTGCTCTGGGGCTCCACCCTTTTCTAATGTACTCTGGATTAGTCCATGACAGATGGTGGGACTGTGTTTCCACCCCTGGGGCAGACGATTCCATGTGTATTGGACACCTCTCCAAGTGAAAGCAAATTGTGGTCTGCACTCTGGTGCCAGTGGGATTGAGAAGAAAGCATTTGCAATGTCAATTGTGGCGTACCACTTGGCTGCCTTTGATTCCAGTTCATACTGGAGCTCTAGCATGTCCGGCACAGCAGCACTCATGTTTGGAGTTACTTCATTTAGGCCACGATAATCTACTGTCAGCCTCCACTCTCCATCGGACTTCCGCACTGGCCATATGGGACTGTTAAATGGTGAGTGGGTTCGGCTGATCACTCCCTGACTCTCCAGTTGACGAATCAGTTTATGGATGGAGATCAGAGAATCCCGGTTTGTACGATATTGCCGCCTGTGCACTGTCGTCGTAGCGATTGGCACTTGCTGTTCTTCGACCTTCAACAACCCCACAACAGCTGGATCTTCCGAAAGTCCAGGCAAGGCACACAACTGTTTAGTTTCTTCAGTCTCCACAGCAGCTATTCCAAAAGCCCACCGGTATCCTTTTGGGTCTTTAAAATACCCTCTACGGAGATAGTCCATACCTAAAATGCACGGAGCTTCTGGGCCAGTCACAATGGGGTGTTTCTCCCAGTCCTTTCCAGTTAGGCTCACCTCAGCCTCTAGCACAGTCAACTGTTGGGAGCCCCCTGTGACTCCAGAAATGTAAACAGATTCTGTCACTTCATAATTTGATGGCATTAGAGTACACTGAGCACTGGTATCCACTAGAGCCTCATACTCTTGTGGGTCTGATGTTCCAGGCCATCGGATCCACACAGTCCAATAAGTCCGATTATCCCTCTCCTCCACCTGGCTGGAGGCAGGGCTCCTCTATTGCTCCTGGATAGAAACCGGTGCAACATTCCTCTTGGCAGAACCTCGTGCGCTTGCTTTACCTTGCAACTCCTTTACTCGTGCTTGAAGGGCTGAAGTGGGCTTCTTATCCCACTTTCTCATGTCCTCTCCATGATCACGCAGGTAAAACCACAGTTTGGCTCGTGGTGTGGCTCGTGGTGTGGCTCGTGGTGTGGCTCGTGGTGTGTACCTGCTGTGTTCTCTCTCTTGGGACGATGGATGACTTTTCCGGATAGCTGCAACATCACTCCGTACAGGTTGGGAGTCGACCGTGTGGTCGTCAAGTTTAAGCTTAACCAGTTGCTCTACTGCTGCAATGACAGAACGTGCAACGTTGTCTTGATAAGTCCGGAGTCGGCGGGTCACTTCATATACGGTTGGTGGAAACATCTCATCGTATTCCATTGCTGCCAGTGAATTTGTGTGCCCTGGTGGTGCACTTCGTATCACCTTACGCCACATGTCTGGGGTGCATCGGACATCATCAGGATCATCAGGGAGCCTTCTGTTGTCCGACTCATAATAAATCAATTCTCGTACACCTAATTCTCTCAGGTACTGGATAACTGTCTCTATGCTGTCGCTCTTGGGTTTCAGACAGGTAATATATTCTTTCATGGGGTATCTTTCCCGCACACTTGACAGCAATCGCCTCCAAAGGCTGAGGATTTGTGACCCCTCGCCAAGTGCCTTATCAATACCTCCTTCTCTAGCCAGGGATCCCAACTGCCTGGCCTCCCTGCCGTCTAATTCCAGACTATTGGCCCCGCTATCCCAGCATCTGAGCAACCAAGTGATGATGTGCTCACCTGGGCGGCGGCCAAAATCTTTTCGCACCTCACGCAATTCACTCAGGGTCAGGGATCGGGTAACAATCTCTGGTTCTCCTACATCCTGATCTGCTCGAGATGGCTTTGCCCCATTCTTACTTTTCTGAGATGGCCCTGCTCCATTCTGACTTTTCTGAGATGGCCCTGACTTTTGATCATCATCCTCGTCCGGCCATACTTGAGATAATAGTTTTTCACCATCATCCTCATCCTGACATTCTTGAGATGGCCCCGGTTGTTCACCATCATCATCTGGCACTACGCGAACTAACTTCCTGGTGTGTTTCCTCTTTTGAATGGGAGCCACAGACTTTGGTGTAGGTTGGCCAAGATCTATTGTAGAGGTTGCAGTATCTACAGTATGTACTAGTCTATTTCCTTTTCCTCCCAGACAGTGCCAACAGTACTGACAGTGCTGACACCTCTCTTGAATGGGAACAACAGGCTTTGGTGTGGGTTGGTTCTCTGAATTATGGGCAAGGTCTATTGTAGACGTTGCAGCATCTGCAGTATTCGCTAATCCATTTCCTCTTTCCCCCTGACAGCACTGACGCTCTGAATTAGGGGCAAGGTCTATTGTAGAGGTTGCAGCATCTACAGTGTTCGCCAATCCATTTCCTCTTTCCCCCTGACAGTACTGACGGTCTGGATTAGGGGCAAGGTCTATTGTAGAGGTCGCAGCATCTACAGTATTCACCAATCCATTTCCTCTTTCCCCCTGACAGTACTGACGCTCTGAATTAGGGGCAAGGTCTACTGTAGAGGTCGCAGCATCTACAGTATTCGCCGATCCATTTCCTCTTTCCCCCTGACAGTGCTGATGCTCTGAATTAGGGGCAAGGTCTACTGTAGGGGTTGCAGTAGCTGCAGCATTTGCCAATCCATTTCCTTGTTCCCCTTGGCAGTGCTGACAGTACTGACAGTGCTGCTTGCTATCAAGCAGTGTTTGGTAGATGGTAGCCAAGCCCCAGCACAGTGCAGTAGGGCGTATTTCTCTGGGGAGTCCACTGCAGTTCTTTTTCAGATATGCAGTCACCTTATTAGGATCCTGTAGCTGTTCAGAAGTAAAGTTCCAAACCACTGGGGGTAAGAAAGTGCCTAGGTACCTGCTCATATTTCGCCATTTGCCCTGCCACTCAAGCTTATCCAGCCTCAGGGAAAACTCTTGGGTGGTATTCATAAACCTGTGCCTAATATATATACATATATATATCGAAAGCAGAACCATTTGCACCAAAACGAACAATAGGAAAATGCTAGTTAGAATTTCCCACGGATATTGGAAATTGTTAAGCACTCTTACAAGGCCTGTTTTATCCCTCCTTGTACCGAACAGCAAAAGCTGATACAAGTACTCTTTTAAGTTCATGAACTTAAACGTTATCCAATCATAGACTGTTATCACAACATACACTAAACACACGTACGGGATGGCAACGAATCCTGGCAGGATTAAATGCAGCATGCCACGAGTTGGCAACCATGGCAGCATCCTTAAGAATAAATGCCACAACATTGTACATAGAAATTACTTAAATAACCGTACCTATCACAACTCTATCTTAACTGCAATTGAGTTAAGGTCAATTCTATCGTTACCCCAACCTTTTTGCCCCCCTTGGGGGTCCCCCGTCGCCCCACGTTGGGCGCCAAAAGTTGTTGTGGTTTATACCTCAGCGGAAAACTGAGGCCACAAAGGTCAGACCAAAAAGCCCCCCTACCTCTTTAAGAGGTGGAGGATGGGCGAACAGAGCTAGCTGCAAAGCCAGAGGAAAAAAAAAACCACAGGCTTGCAAGGTTAGGATAAGGATAGTTTACTAAACAACAGGGAAAAGTATGAAAACAACTAACTACAGTGCTATTATATACAGTGCAAACCTCTCCCCACACTATGTCATTTGAGCCGTGCCCGAACCGATTCAGACTCAGATTCCCGAACGCAGCACTCCCCGAGCCCAGCACCCCCGAGCACCCCCCTCACCACCTCCTGCCACGCCGATCCCAGAAAGAGAGAGCGAGAGAGAGAAGCCGGAACTCCCACACGCCTGCTTAGACCAGCACTTCCCGTGCTGGGAGCAGTTCCTGATAGGTCCGGAGTCTCCCTCGGAACTGGCACTGCGCCTGCCCAGGCCGGGACTTCCCGTGCCTGGGTCCGAAGTCGCCCCTGCAAAGGGGGGGGGCAGCCTGTCTGATCATGATGCAATTGGTATGGAATACTCTCAGGGCTAACACAGCCTGCTGCTGGGCTGAACCCAGGACACCCAGTCATATATAGAGCATTATGTTATATGGTAGGGAATAGCTCTTTGGTCAGGCTGGGTCAACAGTCCTGACTGTGCTCTCCCAGCTTCTGGTGCTCTTGGCAGGACATGAGAAGTCCTTATCTTAGTTTAGACACAACTATCTAGGAACAACTACAAACATCAGTGTGTTTTAAACATTATTCTCATACTAAAAGAAAAACGCAACACTTTAGGGGCTACTGGAAAGAAAATTAACTCTGTCTCAGCCAAAAGCAGGTCACAGACCCTTCTCTGTGTACAGGGCACCAGAAGAAATGGAGGGAGCCTGAGAGACCTAGCTGCACTTCACTCTTGTGAAGGAGTTGAGCAACCACAATCATAAGTCTCCCTCTTGTCTCTCCTCTGCCACCAAATTCTTCACCAGACCATAATCAGGTGCACTGCTTCTCTCCTTCTGCATTTTTCCCTTGCCCAAGAGACAACACAACACACCAGATGCCTGGAGGGGCTGGTTGAGGGCCACGTAAATGTGAGGATTGCTTGGGATGCTTTTATGGGAGGTCCCCATGTTCCACCTTTTTGTCCTTCCCCACTGGGCATATTCTGAGTCTCAGCCATCCTCACCTCTCACAAACTGCTATGGGATGATGCAAGTCATCAGGGGTCCTTTTGACTGTGGGGCTGCTCAGTGTGCACAGTGCACTTCCTGCAGGTTAGTGCAGAGCACCAGCCCAATCTGTCAATGAAGGTGGACTTGGTTACTTGGCGGGTGAGTTTGGAGAAGACAGGCACAACAGGCTTTTTCTTGTCCTCTTGCAGGTGGGCACTTGTGTTCCATGGGCTGCTACCACCCTTCCTGCAGGAAACATATCACAGAATCACAGAATCACAGAATCTTAGGGGTTGGAAGGGACCTCAAGAGATCATCGGGTCCAACCCCCCTGCCAAAGCAGGCTCCCTATCTCATATTACATAGATAGGTGTCCAGACGAGACTTGAATATCTCCAGAGAAGGAGACTCCACCACCTCCCTGGGCAGCCTGTTCCAGTGCTCTGTCACCCTCACTGTGAAAAAGTTCTTCCGCATGTTGGTGCGGAACTTCCTGTGCTCCAGCTTACAGCCATTGCCCCTAGTCCTGTCCCCACTGACCACTGAAAAGGGGCTGGCCAATTCCCCCTGCCACCCATATCTATGATATTTGTAAACACTAATTAGGTCCCCCCTAAGTCTTCTTTTTTCCAAGCTGAACAGACCCAGCTCACTCAGCCTTTCCTCATAGGGGAGACGTTCCAGACCCCTAATCATCTTTGTCGCCCTTCTCTGGACTCTCTCCAGAAGGTCCCTGTCTTTTCTATACCAGGGAGCCCAGAACTGGACACAGTACTCCAGGTGGGGCCTGACCAACGCAGAGTAGAGGGGGAGGATCACCTCCTTCGACCTGCTGGACACACTCTTCCTGATGCATCCCAGGATCCCATTGGCTCTCTTGGCCACCAGGGCACAAAAAAAAAAAAATTAGTGTTCCTCTCCACGGAAATCTTTAGTAAAAGGCGAAAGATTTATACGATCTGAAGAGAAACCGGAGTATATATATCCCCATTGCTCTGTGTCAGGGAAGAGCTGAACCCCCAGGAGCTCCTGTTCCCCAAATGGTGTCTCTCTATTGTGCACAGCGACATGCGGACAGTGCTGAAAGGGTGAGGAGCCCTTGTCTGGTGTTTCTTATCAAGGAGTTTTGCTCTGGTTTCCTTGGCAGCAGGCAGGATGGAGGAGTAGAAGTAGGAGTAGGTGACTACCGTGGACCTTAGCATGGTGAGGGACTGTAGCCATGGCAGAGGTGCTTGGGCAGTTGGACTCTGATGGCAAGGGGGCTCTGTTTGGCTGGCCCTTGACATCATTCTGCAGCCAGGACAGCACACTGCCCCAGCAAATCCAGGTAAGCAAACATGGTGAGGGTGTCCCCATCCCTCTACCTTCTTCTGAGAGCTGCTATCTCCAGAAGAGGGACCCTAGGTTGGGCTTGGGAACAAAGCCAATTCCTCCCTTTGTCACCTTCCTGCACCCACCCCTCCATCCTGCTCTGGTGAAAGCAGAGCCCTACACATTTGTTCATCTCCAAGGCAGGTCCATCTGACCCAAGCCGTGTCTTCAGACAAAAAACTGTCTTCCCATGTTCTCAGCAGGACCTGCTGTCTCACCTGGAAGAGCAAGGACCCACCATGGAGGGAATATTCTGGCTTGCGGCCTGCAAGTACATCTCAAGTGAACTGAGGGAGGCCCTTGACAATGGTGTGGAAGTAAATCTGGAAATCCAGTCTATACACCTCCTGGCTGTCATCTAGAAAGTGAATTCTCTTGATTTGGAGCCCAGCAGCTCCTGAATCTCTCAGAGCTGATGAGTACCTGCAAGAGCAGGGAGCTGAAACCCAGCTGTCTGCATGCTAGTGAGTGTCAGGGATACTGCCTTTATTCCCAGAAGGAGTATTCAATGCCTCACCTGGAGCCCTTGGAATTGTAGGACTTTCTGCAAAACATCCCTCAATGTAGAGCTTATGAGAAGTGGATGAGCAAAAGATCATCAGGCAGGAGAAGCTGAAAGAAGAGTAGTGAAAAGCAGCCTTCCTGATCTGCAGGAACTGGCAGAGGCTGGGTAATTCCAGAACAAAAGTGATGGCCTCGTTGAAGACATTATGTTTCCTGCAAGCTACCTCTCACTGTTGTGGGGTCAGATTTTGGGGTAGGTGGCACAGAAAAACATTTGTCTCCTTGGAGCACTTTCTGAAGGCAGTATAAGTTGTCCTATTAAGCAGCTCTTGCTGGAGGGTCAGAGAGGTGGGTGGCAGTATTTCATCTAAGGCAGTCCCTCTGAGGCTGACCCTGTGTGGCCAGAGACTCACCTTCCCTTGAGGGGCTTGGGTCAACCTGAACCATGAGTGTTGACTACATCTACTTTACTACTATTCTGTTCCTGTTCCCTCATGGTGGCCACAAGTTGCCCCACACTCACCTCATCCTGAAGTACTTACTTGGCCTGCTGATTAACATCAGCAAAAACTCTGCAAACAGTAGGATGACTGCCAGTAACCTTTACATTTATGTGGGGCCAAACCTAATTAGCCCTGCTGAGGAGTAAACATTCCACTTGGAAGTGTTAGTACAAGTGAACAGGAAGTTATGCAGTATTTAGCAGCTGGCTACAACCCTCTGAGCCTACCTGAGATTTGATGTTCAGAGGTACATGATTGTGTCCTCTCTTGAACAAACACTTATAGGGTCCCTATCAGGAAAAGCAGTCCCATAGCTGTGGCTTTCTGAACAGAAGCAAGAGTCAGGAGTGCAAAACACTGTTTGATCTGTTTTCAGCCACCTGGGTTGAAAGCAATAGTGTGATGTGCAAACATGACTACTTTAACCTGTGGCAGTGTGGTGGGTTGACCATGATTGGACACGAGGTATTCAACCTTTGTGGATAAAAATAAAGGCAGTTTGATAAAAGCAAAAGCAAAGGTCGCATGCAGAAGCATTCAGAAGCAAAGAGAAAAAAAAATAATCTTAATATGTAATGTCTGATGTCTGTCCACTTCTCAGGAAGCAGAGCTTCAATAGTGATTGCTCCAGAAGTACATAATAACTGACATCCCCCAGTTCCTTTCTCTCAGATTTTTACTGCTGAGAAGACATCATATGATATGGAATATCCTTTTGGTAGTTTGGGTCAGCTGTCCCATCTGTGTCCCCTTCCAAGACCTTGCCCACTGTTGAGCGGGGGTGTTGTAGAGACAGCCTTGGTCAGCAGTAGCCAAAACCCTGGTGTGCTACCAACACACAGCACAGCAATGTGAGGGCTGCTGTGGGGAACATTAACTCCACTTCAACCAGACCAAATTCACTCAGATATGCACCCATTCCAGGATTGCTGTTGTACTTCTATGAAATTCAAGAGAAACAATAATGCTACAAATTTCTTCTATTGTGACATAACTACCATGGTTAAACATGAGCTATACAAAACACTAAAATACCTGTTGATTGCAAAATGGAGTTCTCAAAAGCAGTAACATCCAGTGCTAATTATTCAACAGTCTGTGAAAAAAATTATCAAATAGGCAGTCTCTGCCAACAGACTACGCTCTTTAAAGATGTAATCTTTTTCTTTTTCTTGTTTTTTTCTTTTTAATTAAAAACAAACAAGGAAAAAGTAAGCTGATGTTATTCAATATTCTCCTGGAAACCTTTTGTCTTGAAAAACAGATAAATGAGAATTAGCCACAGACCATACATTGACAGACAAACATCAATATACATAAATACTCTATGACAACACCAACAGGTTGGATTTCTTATTTTGCTTCCAAGTAACTCATCCTGAAACTTTTAACATACTGTATAAGTTAGTCCACATTTCAAGTAACTAGTCCTGTTCGTCTGTGAAAATTGTATCGGTGTTTCCTTCCACTCCTCACCTCCCCCTGCCGCAATATGACTGGAAAGATATTCTGGGGGAAAAAAATATTGATACATATTGATTGTTCCAGAGTTCACAAAGAAATCTATTAGGATGTTTTCAGTAATCTTAGCTTCCAAAATAATCTTCCACTTTCTTTACACCATGGTTGCCAGTTCTGTGATTAAACTGCACTGCTTATTGTAATTACAAGATACTGAGAAATAAATTAGTTGTATCAGCAGATAGCAAACTTAGTCCAGCAGATTCTGCAGCACTTCTATTGATGTACCAAATTTAGACACAAAACATCTCACACATAGTCCTGACTAGAGAGTCATGTTGCTGCTGGCAGTTTAGTTACAGAACAAGAGTGTGAGGGGCATTAACTTCCTTTTGACATTGGCACCTCAAGATCAAAGTACAGACTTCTCTTTTTGGAAGCCTAGGCAGAATATTACTCACATCCTAATATTGATCCTGCGGCTCTAGGTCTGTTTATTTAAAAGAAAACTTCATATTAAAATAAACATAAGCCTAATAACATATTTGTCTTTCCCTTTTTCTTTTCTTCCTACTCTATGGAGGAAAAAAACCCCTTTTTTTCTGCATGTGTTTTACTTAGATTGAAAGAGAATGATACATCAAACACACAAGGATTGATAGTTTGCTGCTTTTTTTTTTTAATGGAAAAGTAAAGACATTTTTGTTATGAGAAGTGTCTAGACTTGACGCAGCTGTTCTGTAAAAATTTTTTTTTCCGTTATAAGCAGTCATCAGGTTTGGTCTCACAGACTTATCTTAGTATTATAAAGGTAAACAGACTGGCTGTACCATGTACCCTTGTATGACAGTATTTATAAGCAGTCATCAGGTTTGGTCTCACAGACTTATCTTAGTATTATAAAGGTAAACAGACTGGCTGTACCATGTACCCTTGTATGACAGTATTTATTCATCCAAACAGAGGAACTGAGCAAAGTACAGAAAACTCTCTTCCAGCTCATACTCATCATTTGCTTAGTTTAGAAACTATGGTATACAGAGAAGTGAATGGAGGGTGCTTCTGTAGCCCTGGGATTGATCAGAGGCATATCTAAGATACCTGAAGTTCCTTGTACCAGCCATTAAAGGCCTGCCCAGATGTAACTTTGAACCTCAGACTATTGACTTTGAAATGGAAGATCTGGTAAAAGGATAGCAGACATGCATAATGCTCCCTAACTTGATGTGCTGCACAGTGTCTTCTACCCCTTACCACTTGCTGCAGATAGAAATGGATTTGTGTCAGTGATTTGGTATAAATCTGAAGCTGTCACTACAGCAGCAACAAAGGATTCATAACATGATTCACAGCCAGGGTCTATCAGCTGCAATCTAAACAGGGGATTGACCTTCAATACCATTGAATATAACACTGCTTTATTTGCCCCCTAACTAAAATGAAATAAATTGGTGGGGGGGGAGGGAGGGAGGAGGAGAAAGGGAAAAAAAATAAAAAAAGAGAGAAAGAGAGAACTAGCATATTTTCTGATAGATTCAAAACAAAACTACTGGTGGAAGCAAAGACAAATCTGTGAGATTATGGAAGAAGTGGTATGATCTGGGCTTCTACAAAAACATCTCCCTTTGGGCATTACATTTATATGCATGAGCACTTTTATTTTCAGTAGCAGACAGGTGTCTAATGGAACATTTTAATAATTTCTAAGAACATGAATTCTGCAACTGATTGAAAATGGAACCTTTTACATTAGTAGTGTTGTGACATGCCAGTAAAATCAATAGAAAATGTGAGTTTTATAAATACAGGAGTGATTATGAATGTATTTGAAGAAGATACCAATATGAAGCAAACTATGCAAAATAAATCTGTTGCAAATACACATGAAGTAGAAAACTGTCACCAGTTCAAACATCCTCTCCACATGCTTTACTTTTCATACAAATCAATTCATAACACACATTCACAAAATATGATTTTGGACTTTCAAATTTTCACTTGTAAAACTGGCAGTTCTATGGATCTCAAAAGCTGATACTTCACTAATTATGAGGAAAGTCAATTAAGTATCTTATATTTTTTATCCAAAAAAAAGATTCTTTTTGCAGGATCAAAATGGTAGACAACTTATCTACTAGTGTTCTAACTTATATACTAGTTTTCTACATTATTTTTTGCTGTTGCAATGAAACCAAAATGTTCTGAGAAGCGACTGATGACCAAGATAATCTTTCATAAGTGGGAAAATTCACGATCACAAGATTAGGCAGTGGATGAAGGTGCGATAGAATGTAGGACCGGGATCTTCTCCTACTCACTTGAGTTAAAACTTTGTCAGCATGATGTGAGTACACCCCATCTCATGTGACTAATCTAAAGGTAAATTGAGTAGAGATCTGTGAAAAATTCCTTTCACACGAAGATCAAATAGATAAACACTGACATTGCAGTAAAATAGTTACTTGGAGGCATCTGAGTTAACACCTTAGTCTTATGAGGATTGAGGATTATGTTTAGTCTTCTGATACAGTTACATCCTTTCTAGTGCATATCACTAAAAATAGACATAGTAAAGCAGTATGTGAAAAAAGATGCAAGAAAATTAGTTTTGATCATTAAGGAAACCTTCTGATGATACAGAGACATCTGCAGCAATACTAGTTCATCCTCCACATCAAAGTGGAGACATCCTGCAGGTCATAAAGTCAGATCCCTAGTGAAGACTTCTCTCCTAACTTTAGGGAGAATTGAAGTTTAGAGATTAATGCATCTTCCCTCGTGAGGCCTCACCTGAGTACTATGTCCAGATCTGGGGACCCCAATACAAGAAAGATGTAGAACTGTTGGAGAGGGTTTAGAGGAGGGCCACAAAAATGATTAGAGGGCTGGAGCACCTACCCTACAAGGAGAGGCAGAGGGAGCTGGGCTTGTTCCGCCTAGAGAAGAGAAGGCTGTGGGGGGACCTCATTGTAGCCTTCCAGTACCTGAAGGGAGCATACAAACAGGAGGGGAATCAACTTTTCAAAAGGGTAAATAATGGCGGGACAAGGGGGAATGGATTAAAGCTAAAGGAAGGAAGGTTTAGATTAGATATTAGGGGGAAGGTTTTTACAGAGAGAGTGGTGAGGTGCGGGAATGGGCTGCCCAGAGAGGTGGTGGATGACTCATCCCTGGAGGTGTTCAAGGCCAGGTTCCATGGTGCCCTGGGTAACCTTGTGTAGATCCAGGCCTGGAGGTTGGTGGCCCTGCCTGTGGCAGGGGGGTTGGAACTCTATGATCCTTGGGGTCTCTTCCAATCCCTGACATTCTATGATTCTTTGTCTGCAACTGATCTACTTAATCAATTGTTATTTCTTGGCTGCTCCCAGTCATAGAGTTCTGAAATGATAAGTTTCTATTTTTCCTGAAGATTTTTTCTCCTTTTTTCCTTTTTTTTTTTTTTCCTGTTATGCATGCCAACAATATATAGTCCATCTTTCCAACACTGAGGTCAATAAAATGTAGCTGTTGAGCCTCGCAGATGATTACCATTTTAAGGGAGCTTACATTCAAATCTATCTTGTTGTTTGCTGTTGGCAGCAGCTTGTACTGTTTAATATTACTATATTATTCTGACTTCAACTTTATCACATCATAGAATCATTCCTTAGATCATCAAGTCCAACTGTTAACCTAGTACTGTAAAGTCCAATCACCAAACAATGTACCTAATCACTGCATCTACCTGTCTTTCAAATACCTCTGGGTGTGGTGAATCAACCACTTCCCAGGGCAGCCTGTTCCAATGACTGACAACACTTCCAGTAAATAATTGTTTCCTTATATCCATCTAAACTTCCATTGATGCAACTCAAGAACATTTCCTCTTTTTTTATAACTTGTTTCCTAGGAGGAGAGGCCAACCCCCACCTTACTACAACCTCCTCTCAGGTAGCTGTAGAGAACAATAAGGTCTCCCCTCAGCTTCCTTTTCTCCAGGATAAATAAACCCAGTTCCCTCAGTTGCTCCTTATAAGACTTACAGTGTCAAAACTTCACCAGCTTAATATCTATTCTATGAAGCAAGTTTTGTGTTTGTAGAGTTGAAATCAAGCAAATAAGCAAACATAAAGTTACAGCTATTTTCTAAGAGAACAGAACACTTATTTTTTTGGCTGTACGTTAAATCATTAACATTTTTGCTAATAAACTGCATTTTTCTTTTAAAAAGGAATATCTACTGTGAAATGTACAAATAATTTAACAAATTATTTCAAATAGCATTTTAATTTTGAAGATATTTTAAATGTCAGTGGTTTTAGGACAGGTCTGACTTCTCCGATCTCCTTTCAGATTTTTAGAAAAATTAAAATACTCTTGTCACAATTCACTTTGAAATTTCATTGGTGTTGATAACTGTTTCACTTGTGTCCAATGGCATTTATTTTATTTCATCCACACTGTGACATCAAGCAAGTTTCTTATATAATACCTTAGATTTTACATAATACTGAAAGTAAAGAGACCATATAATCTTCTCTGAAGAAAATACATTCCCAAATCAACAGTGAAACTACTTTTTTAATTTGTTAAGCATTTAAAATATTATGGGAAAATAAATAATGATAAACTTGAGGTTTTTAGAAATACTATGCTAAGAGAAGTGTCCAATCAAGACCAAAAAACAAAACAAACCATCAAACAAAAATACCCCACCCAAACAAACAAAAAAACCAACAAAACAAATCAAAGCGAAGTAAAACTTCAACTACATAAATAGGAAATTAGAAATAAAAAATTCCCATGGTAAAGCAGGATGCCATCAAATCATTAGCTATCACTATGTTTTTGAGTCCTTAACATTCTGGTTTACATTCTCATGAGGTCAATATTATTCAAAGTTTAAAAATAATGAATGGCAGTTTATATAAATTCTGTTACTGTAAATTTTAATTTTCTGTTTGATACACAGAAATTTAATTTTGTCTTTCAGTTCAGCATTTTAGTACTCCAGTAAGAGCATAGCTGAACATTATATCCTAGATTCAATATGAATAGTGATATTTCTATAATTGGAAATTAAAATAAAACATCTAACTTGTGAACAGCTTGTGAGCAGAAGCACTATCAGTTCAGTTTATTATATTAATTATTTCCATGTCAGTTCTTCAGCTTGGATGCCAAAACTTAGACACCTCTCAAGGAATCAAATTCTCTCTATGGACTGTAGGGTCTTAAATAGTTATCTCAGGATAGCCAGATTTCAAACTTAAATCAATATTTATGTTCAGTTTCAACTGGTATTCAAAAAGATTATTTGGAACTAGAAACTATGATAGCACCTTCCGTTACTAAAAATTAGAATTTTATAGCCTTTGACCTTTTGTGGGGGTTAGCACTATTGTGCTCAAAGTTCCAATTAAAGCACAATAGGGTAAGGACATCTCCTCTAAAAACTGTATGTCACTAACCACTACTTTTTGCTTTAAAAAAACCTCCAAACAAACAAAACCCTCACTGTAATAATAATGGTCTAATGCATTCACAGTGCAATTCAAACATTTAATAATGCATCTGATTCACAGTGGAGGTCCTGAAAGCATGCTTAAAAGTTTATTTGGACTTACAGATACACATCTTAGGAATCACAATAACTGAGAACTGAGCATTAAAGTGTTAAATTTATTGGCTAACCACTTATTTGTGCAGAGATATCTATTGGTGGCATACTGAACAGTAAAGTCTACTCCTAAACCATCCAGTTAATAGAAATATATCTGAAGACTATCAGTTTTATTCACTCAGGACATACCAAAGGGATTATAAACCTGCTGCAAAGGATTCCTCTAAGTGTCCCAATGTCGAAATAATACTCTTACATTTCTGCTACAATTGAGACACTATGCAGAAAGAAATGCCACTCTACCACTCCCCTTTTCAGCTGGATAGAGAAGAAAATATATATTGAGAGGCTTAGGAGTCAAGATAAGGGCAGGGAGAGATGATTCCGCAGTTAGCGTCACAGGCAAAACAGACTCAACACAGAATAAAACACCCCAAATACCTATTTTATTACACTACACTGCACACCTAGTGAGACCAGAGTCAGATAATGAGAAGTGCAACCAGATCTTAAAGCACCTTCCCCCACCCCTCCCTTCTTAGCATACTTCACTTTAGTCATGATTTTGCTCCCTTCTTCTCCCCCCTACTTTGACTTCCCCTGCTGCACCGTGGGGTTCCACCCACAGGGCACAGTCCTCCATGAACTTCTCCAGTGTGAGTCCTTTCCTACAGAGCTTCAGCTCTTCACCAGCTGCCCCAGTGTGGGTCACTTCTATGGGGTGCACTCATAAATCACAGAATGTCTCTCGATCCCTCAAGCACAGATTGCTCCAGCCTGGTCCTGCACCAGGTCACAACTCCTCCCACCAGAAAACCTGTTCTAGCATGCGTTCTAGGTGGGTTTTATTCTCTCCTCCCAGGGAACAAGCAATAGGATGAGAGGCTATGGCCTCAAGTTGTGTCAGGGGAGATTTAGATTAGATATTAAGAAAAATTTCTTCATCCAAAGGGTTATCAAACAGTGGAAAAAGGTTGCCCAGTGAAGTGGTTCACAATACCTGGAGGCATTTAAAGCATGTGTAGATGTAGCTCTTGGGGATAGGTTTAGTGGTTGTACTTGGCAGTACTAGGTTAATGGCTGGATTCTATCATCGTAAAGTTTTTTTACCAGTAAAGTGATTTGATTGTTCTGTTCTGTGATTCTAGATAGTCACAGTATCACACAGAATCACAGAATCGTAGGGGTTGGAAGGAACCTCAGGAGATCATCGGGTCCAACCCCCCTGCCAAAGCAGGATCCCTAGCTCATATTACACAGATAGGCATCCAGACGAGTCTTGAATATCTCCAGGAAAGGAGACTCCACCACCTCCCTGGGCAGCCTGTCCCAGGGCTCTTTCACCCTCACTGGGAAAAAAACTTTTCAGCATGTTGGTGCGGAACTTCCTGTGTTCTAACCTGCAGCCATTGCCCCTTGTCCTGTCTCCGCTGATCACTGAAAAGGAGCAGGCTAATTTGCCCTACATCCTATGCTTAAGATAATTGTAAACACCAATTAAGTCTCCCCTTAATCTTCCTTTCTCTAGACTGAACAGTCCCAGCTTTTTCAGCCTCTCCTCATAAGGGAGATGCTCCAGGCCCTTAAATATCTTCGTAGCCCTTCTCTGGACTATCTCCAGGAGATCCTTGTCTTATTACATCAGGGAGCCCAGAACTGGACACAATACTCCAGGTGGGGCCTGACCAGGGCAGAGTAGACGGGGAGGATCACCTCCTTCAACCTGCTGGCCACACTCCTCCTGATGCACCCCAGGATCCCATTGGCTCTCTTAGCCATCAGGGAACACTGCTGACTCATAGCCAACCTGTCATCAACCAGGACCACCAGGTCCTTATCCGCAGAGCTCTTCTCCAGCAGATCATCCCCCAGCCTGTACTGATACTTACAGTTGTTCCTCCCCAGGTGCAAGACTTTACACTTGCTTTTGTTGAACTTCATTAGGTTTCTCCCTGGCCAGCTTTCCAGCCTGTCCAGGTCTCGCTGGATGGCAGCACAGTGTTCCTGCGTGTCAGCCACTCCTCGCAGCTTCGTATCATCACTGTACTTGCTGAGGGTGGATGCTATTCCCTCATCAAGGTCATCAGTTAAGATATTGAACAGGACTGGACACAACACCGAGTCCTGGGGAACACCACTAGTCACAGGCCTCCAGTCCAACTCTGCTCCAACAATCACAACCCTCTGAGCTCGGTGCAACAGCCAATTCTCAACCCACCTCACTGTCCACTCATTTATCCCCTGCTCTCTCAGCTTTGTTATCAGGATGTCATGGGAGACAGTATAGAAAGCCTTGCTGAAGTCAAGCTAGATGACATCTACTGTTCTCCCTCCATCTACCCAGACGGTGATGACATCATAGAAGGCTATGACATTGGTCGAGCACGATCTCCCCTTGGTGAATCCATGCTGACTACTCCTCCTGACCTTCTTCTCTTCCAGTTGGTTGGAGATGGCATCCAGAACAAGCTGTTGCATCACCTTTCCAGGGACTGGAAATTTTGCCCTTTTTCAAGACTGGAGTGACATTGGCTTTCCTCCAGTCCTTGGGCACTTCTTCTGTTCTCCAAGACCTATAGAAGATAATAGAGAGTGGCTCAGCAATCACTTCTGCCAGCTCCCTCAGCAGAAGTGGGTACATCCCATCTGGGCCCATGGATTTGTGTACATTCATCCCTTTGAGATGCTCCTGGACCACTCCCACCTCAACCAAAGGGAAGCTCTTCATTTCCCAAACATTACTACTTTCATCCACTGTCTGTGGGTCCCGGGGGGCCTTTGAAGTGAAGACAGAAGCGAAGGTGGCATTCAGTATCTCCACCCTCTCGTCATCTCCCGTTACCAGGACACCCGCCTCATTCAGCAAGGGGCCTACATTATCCCTGGTCATCCTCTTACTATTCACATATCTAAAAAAACCCTTTTTATTATCCTTTATGTCCCTTACCAACTGGAATTCCAAGTGGTCTTTAGCCTTCCTAGTTGCGTCCCTACAGTCCCTGGCAACATTCCTGTATTCTTCCCAGGCGCTCAGACCCTTTTTCCACAGTTCATAGACCTTCTGTTTTTCTTTGAGTATATTCATTAGCTCCCTGCTCATCCATGCAGGTCTTTTACCTCTCTTTCCCGATTTCTTACTCAAAGTGATGCATCGTTCCTTTGCTTGGAAGAAGCGCTGTTTGAATGCCAGCCAGCTCTCACAGGCTCCCATTCCTTCAAACAGTGTAGCCCACAGGATAGCCCCTATTAGATTTCGGAGGAGATCAAGGTTAGCTCTACCAAAATTCAGGGTAGCTATCCTACTTTTTGGCTTGCTTCTTCCACTCAGGATCTTGAACTTGATCAATTCATGGTCACTTTGTCCTAAGCTCTCCCCAACCTTCACTTCACTAACGAGCCCATCCTTGTTAGTAAAAACAAGGTCCAGAACCCGCCCTCCCCTCATAGGTTCCTGCATCTGTAGCAGGAAATTGTCTTCTACACATTGCAAAAATTGTCTGGACTGCATACGACTGGACGTATTACTTGCTCAACAAATATCTGGGTAATTGAAGTCTCCCATAAGGACCAGTGCCTGCGATCTTGAGGCTACTTCCAACTGCTTACAGAATGCACTATCAAGCTGCTCCTCTTGATCAGGGGCCCTGTAGTACACACTTACGACAATGTCACACATACTAGCCTTACAAAACTCACCTGTCAAAAATTACATTGTTTAAATTGTTGCTGCATTTAACGTTGCCATATGAAGTGACTGATATGTAACACATAAAATTAATTATATTTTATAAATATTTTATACTTAAAAACATATAAAAGAACAATAATTTCTTTATGCTCTTACCACATCCTGCGGACTCTTCACTCATTATAGCAGGGCACAACCTACATAGGATATAAACAATAGACAAGTCTACTTCATCATTTCTGGGCAGTTGTCAGTAACTGATCATAGCACATACATTAAAAAGTCCTAGTTCCAAAATTAAATATTTGTAATATCATTAAGGGCTTCATTTTTTGTCAGAATTAATTTTCTGCGGATTTTTGCAGTGTGGAACTTCTGGCGACATTCCATAATTCTGCTTCAATGGAGCTTAATTCTGATACTACTTAATATATTGCTTTATGTTACTTGGTGGTCAGGTACAGAAAATTAGAACTAAAATATTACTATTGTAAATATGGAAACTGAAAACATATTTTTTGCTTTAGCTTAACTTTTCTTAATAAAAACTAAAGACTATTGAAGACTATATTTTGTCCGGGAAAAAAGGTAATTATAATAGAAACGGAAAAATCAACCATTTCAGGACATAGTATGCATTCTTGGAAACCTTCATAAACCATTACTAAAGAAAAATATTTTAATATGACTTTAATGAATTGTCTCAAGTTAAAAAAAAAAAGAAAGAAAAAGGTTTTTCAGGTCACTTTGTAGGTCTTAAAAATATTTAAGTGTTAAGAAATCCTGTATCAATGCATTGCAAAATTCCAGTCCCATTTGTTCGTTCTGACTCACTTCTTGGAAGCGTGCTGATGCCACTTCAACCACCTTGTATTCTCATGTGAGTAATGCCTAGGAAAGGACTGCAAGTGTAAAGAGGTAAGTATAGATAAGGTATTTCTGATGATTCCTGGTCATTCCCCCATTTTGGTTTGTTCTTAGCTTTTAGATGCCTGTGATATATTGACTCTTCCTACTTGTTAGAATATTAGTAACGTGCTCAGTATGTTTTCTCTGTCGATAATGCTTTTGGTTTCTTCAAAATAATTTGTTTCCTGTGCCTTTCCTGCCCACCATTAAACCACTTTACTTTGTATCAAAGTAAGTTGCCTACCCCTTGGAAGCCTGCTTTTATGACTCTTTGTCATTTCATTATAGTTTCTTCTGGATGAAACTTCTACCATACTAGTCTAGGAATGTGGTGGTTTAGCCCTGGCTGGAGGCCAGACGCCCACAAAAGTTGGTCTATCACGCCCCTTTTCAGTTGGACAGGGTAGAAAATATATATTGAGTAGCTTAGGACTTGAGATAAGGACAGGGAGAGATCATTCCGCAATTAGCGTGATGGGAAAAGCAGACTAAACATAGAATATAGGAAAAAAACTCTAATTTATTACATTTCACTGCACACCCAGTGCAACTGGAGTTTGATAATGAGAAGGGGAATCAACTTTTTAAAAGGGCAGATAATGGCAGGACAAAGGGGAATGGTTTAAAGCTAAAGGAGGGAAGGTTTAGATTGGATATTAGGGGGAAGTTTTTTACAGAAAGAATGGTGAGGTCCTGGAACAGGCTGCCCAGAGAGGTGGTGGATGCCCCATCCCTGGAAGTGTTCAAGGCCAGGTTGGACGGTGCCCTAGGCAACCTTATGTAGATCCAGGCCTGAGGTTGGTGGCCCTGCCTGTGGCAGGGGGGTTGGAGCTTTATGATCCTTGGGGTCCCTTCCAACCCTTGCCATTCTATGATTATATGATTCTATGATTCTAAGTGTGACCAGATCTTAAAGCACCTTCCCCTCAACCCTCCTTTCTTAGCAGACTTCAGTAATGGTTTCGCTCCCTTTTTCCCCCGCATTATGGCACAGAGAGTGACAGGGACTGGGAAAATGGGGGCTTTGGTCAGTTCCTCGCAGGTTGGTTTCCTTCTAGCCAGGGGGAGCATTCACTGAATCGCAGAATCACAGAATCACAGAATCACGGAATCATAGGGGTTCGAAGGGACCTCGAGAGGTCATCAGGTCCAACCCCCCTGCCAAAGCAGGATGCCTAGCTCATACTGCACAGATAGACATCCAGAAGGATCTTGAATATCTCCAGAGAAGGAGACTCCACCACCTCCATGGGCAGCCTGTTCCAGTGCTCTGTCACCCTCACTGTAAAAAATTTCCTCCACATGTTGGTGCAGAACTTCCTGTGCTCCAATTTACAGCCATTGCACCTTGTCCTGTCTCCACAGACCAAAGAAAAGGGGCAGGCCAATTCCCCCTGCACCCCATACTTAAGATATTTATAAACATTGATTAGGTCCCCCCTCAGTCTTCTTTTCTCCAGGCTGAACAACCCCAGCTCTCTCAGCCTTTCCTCATAAGATAGATGCTCCAGGCCCTTAATCATCTTCGTAGCCCTTCTCTGGACTCTCTCAAAGAGATCCCTGTCTTTTTAATACCAGGGAGCCCAGAACTGGACACAGTACTCCAGGTGGGGCCTGACACAGGACTGGACCCAACACCGAGCCTATTCATTCCACACAACCTTCCCCTGCTGCGCCGTGGGGTCCCACCCATGGGAGACAGTCCTTCACGAACTTCTCATTCCCTGCACTTCTCCTCCCCTGAACTTCTTGTGGGGGGACACCTGCTCTGCCATGGGGCTGCTGAGGCATCTTTCTGTCTGGCACCTGGGGCGCCTCCTTCCACCCCTAACTGGCCTTGGTGTCTGCACAGCTTGTTACATCGTCTCACTCCCTTCTCTGGTGGCAAAATGCAGATGCTTGTGTTTGTTTTTTGGGTTTTTTTTTCCTCCTATATGTGATTCACAGAGGCACTATGACTATCACCAATTGCCTGGGCCTTGGTCAGCAAGGACTCTGGCCTTGATTCGGCCAGTATTTACTATCTTGGTCCTGCAGAAAGCTTCTTGAAGCAGCCATCTCTGCAGCGCCCCCTTCTCTACCAGCACCCAGGTACACAAAACTGTGACAAGGAATATTACTTGTGGGTCATCAGATGAAAAATAAGCTTACATTCGGTTTTGGCCACAGTGGGTATTTAGGTGGGATATCATATTGTATTTTCTTGGGCAGCTTCAACACATTTTATTGCTTGCTTGGAAAGAAGAGACTGTTTAGATCTTCAGGTTTCAGGTCCCTCTATCCTACAATGCAATACACTCAAGTCACTCTGCCTGTGATGTAAACTTAGGTTTAAAAGAAGGTGCCACAAAGTCTACCAATTTTCTTACATCCTTTGCAGCCTCAGGAAAGAAGATGTGGGATGATATTTTCAGGACACAAGAAAGTATCCAACATACAAATTTCATCCCAGATCAGTGCCTCATTTTGCATCACTTCTCCACCTGACATGTAAGGTCCTTGCCTAAAAATAAGAAAAATTTCTTAGCTTTAAACAATACTGAATATTTTAAAAAAAATCCAACCACAGAAACCCCTCAAAAACTTTGTTATAATAAAATTTGCAGCTTCTTAAGCCTGGTATTAGATTTTTAGGTGGACATAGAGAAATGATAGCATAACATAGTTAATTCTCTCTGTGATTCTGGGTTTGTATTTTTTCGGTTGGTTTTGGTTTGTTTGGGGCTTTTTTTGTTCATTTGATATTTTTTATTTTCTTAATTTAGCAAACTTTTAGGTCACACAGTTTGATAAAGTTGGGTTTCAGATTTTTTCTGAATACAAATAAGCTTTGTTGCATAGTTGTCTGTGATATACCAACAAACAATTTCTTCCAAACATACATACATACATAATAATTAGCTCAATTTATGTAGTTCATTATTAGTTCTTGAAAAAAGATCATGAAGGACTGCTATATTTCTGATTGACAATGTGATAGAAATTACTCCAAAATACAAGTGGCTGGAATGAGAATGGCAATCCTGATTTCCTTTTTTTTATATCCATATACTCCTCATTTTGCTTGGTCTTTGTGCATCAGACCAGCCTGTTAATAATTGGTTTTCTCTTCCTCTCACATAATGCAAGGATGTTAGTTAAGCCATTGGAGCTACCACAAAGATGTCTGATTGAAATGTCTTGAAATCAAACTGCCTCCCTCTCACAGTACAAGTACACAAGTACTCCCTCTCATAAGTACAAAAAAGAAAAATGCTGGAATTGAATGCAACACATTTCTTCTTTATAAGGATTTTCCTTCATTTCTATTTCCAATGTCTCTTTCTTTAAAGATTTTGGCTGCAGCAAAGCTAAGTGCTCCATTTAAATGATCAGCACACAATTCTGATTCCATATTCCCTAGAAAAAAATCACCAAGTTACTAGTCAGAAAAGAGTATCTTCCTCTGTCCCTATTTCACTAGACAGTCACTATCACTCATGTTGTAGCATTTCTACTATTACACATGATGTAACAGTTGTTCAAAAATTATTTATCAGGTTTAAAGACAAGCATATGAATGCAATGGTTTTGTATGATTATACCTCTATCAAGAGCCAACATTACTTAACATTGCTTATGCCAACTATTTTCCCATGCAAAAAGTTCTGAATATACAGATTTATACAAATATACATACACACAAACACAAATACAAGCATAGTATACATATACATTGGAAATATTCATAGTAATTGGAATGAAAAGAAACTATCACAGTCTGGTGCAACTTCAATTATTACTTTCACAAAATGTGAAAAGTGCAGCTCTATCACCTAGTTGAGCAGGATCTCAAAGATCCCAAGGGTCAGTTTTTTTCACAGTGTAGTTTCTTAGGTCTAGATTGTATTTGGCAGTTTAGCGATCAGAAATTGATCCCTAATTCACCTTTCAGCATGTTTTGGACTGGAAGAGTCAAGTTGCTGTAAGTAATAGAGATATATTGGCAGACCTACTCAGGAAAACCTGTATAGTCTCTTTCCTCCAAGTACCTGGCCCAGCTTAGGCTATTACTGACTATTGATTCCCTTCATAAGCAGTACATTTTATCAAAATCATTCCCACGCATGAAATTGGTACGATACACGAGGAACATTATTGTACAGTCTATTATTGTCCCAGTTCAGCCAACCGTTAAGAATGAAGTGAATCACTGAAGCAAATCAAGTTGAACTACAAAAACTTGAAATTAGTAAAAAAAAAAATAATAAAAAAATGTTTAGGCTGAGGGATTTTTATTTAATATTTTCCAAAAGTCCTCTTTTGTGATGCCTCTGACCAATAGCAAATAATTTTTCTTCACTTTCTGCACTTTTACGTTGTCTTTGCATTTTTAACTTTTGGATGGCTTGGATATTTCAGACTCTTTTCAATGCTTATTGCACAGTTTCTGCTCTGGTTTTATGCATATCTTGATTATCAACAACAGGTGGAATAGGCCAGGAGGTAGTGGTGGTCACTTGAGAGAGTGGCCTATCCTGGCCATGGGCAGCCTGAAGACTCCCTGAGGGAGGAGAGGCTGGGAGGGGGACACTCCTTGTGAGGTCTGATGGGGGGGGCAGGGCCTGTAGCTGAGGATGTCCCACCACCCCAAGACAGGAGCAGGGCAGCTGGAGGATATGAGGGCAGCCCCACTGCCAGGTATTATATGTATCCATGGGAATGGGGACAGACTGAGTCCACAACAAGACATGGACCTGTGGGTGAGGGATCAATCCTGTGTCTGGGCAAAACAATGGCTGTGACATGTCAGGGCTGGCAGCACAGGTGGGCACTGAGCACAGGAACCTCAGCTTAAAAACATCTCCCAACAAGGGAAGGGGGAGCCCCTCTGAGTTTTCCTAGCAGAGATATTTGAGGAAGTCCCCGGTGAAGCATCTTCTATGTTGCTTTAATGGCTACCAGCAACACTGAGCCCAGGCAGATGGACCCTGAAGAGGAGGGGATTCATGGATGTGACACTGACCCTTATTTCTAGAAAAATGAAACCATCTTGCTTTTATAAGTACACAGACCACAGAACAGCTAATATCAGAAATTCTGGATGATCAAATGAGTTTGAGAGGACTGCAGCCTCTAATGGCTCCATTAAAAAAGAAAAACTTCCAAAGAGTAAAAGCTTTAATAATATATAACCCCCACAGCATCAAACATGTAAATATATAAAACTATTTAGCACTCATCACAAACTAATTTAGTATAATTTACCAAAAAGCTGATAAACGAGTTCAGAAATAATTTATGTAGGTCACTAGTATGAACTGCAAGTCATATATATGGCCAGAAAGGTGAAGCAAGCTGCCTGTGGTATTAGATGTATCCAGCAGATCAGAAAAAATGATCCCATGTGAAGTGAGATGAACTGAGATAATCTCTGGCATGGTGAAAAGAGTGTTAAGTGAATTCAATAGGTATGCTTTCCACACCTTGAATAAGGATGAGAGATGCTGGAGGTTTTTTCTAATCAGACACTCACTTTCTTGCTTTCAATACTCAAAATAATGTGTGTATATCAAGTTTGGGGGGTTATTTATTTATTTATTTATTTATTTGTTGTAAAGAGGGAAAAAGACCGCATGTATTACTAGCAAAAAATCAGAGGCAAAGTTCTGAGTGTAATATCAGAAAGGCTGCAGATGTAGAAGAGAAAGTCTAACAAAGAAATTGTTGGAAAGAATACACACAGGTTATTTTTTATTACATTAGACAGACATGGGGATGCCATAGATGAATTCACAAAACTGAAGCTGTACACAAGGCAAAAAAGCCAGGCAGAACATTGTAAAAAACCCAAAAAACAACCCAACCCCAAAAGCATCAGTTGAATCAGGAAAGAAAAAGTGAGAAATCATCCTCCATGTGGCAATCTGAATCAAAAGCAATCAGGAAATGTGGGTACTTACCAATCAGTACATTGCAATAGAACAGTGAAAAAGAACTTGTGGCAGGTAGATGCTTCAGCCTCCTCTACAAGGACTTAGTAACCTCACATCAAGCTGTTCCACCCTTCCTCAATGCCGAGTGTCATTCTCCAGTACAAATAAAGCATGATTCTTCGTAGGTCAGAATGGCAGAATGGGAATCTGGATGATTTGTGATGCTGAAACAAAGAACACTTTATCCTAGTCACCGGTGGAAATACCATTCAAGTAATCACGGTTTGTTGCAGGAAAAATCAGTTGAGCTGGAATTGATCAAATTTAAATGTAAGCTTTTCAAAGTTAGATATCTATTGTTAGTGACTTACTGGAGGTGTCTTTATAGACGATAGAGAAAAGCAGGCACCTCCTGAGGGTGATTCTTTCACCTGTTTTAGACACTGATGTTAAAGCAGATTAATCACTCGGTGATGATGCCAATTCCTCTCCATTGACTCTAGAAGGAAAGTATGTGATGACTGTAGACTGAAATGAATGACTTTTAAATGCTCTAAAGTTAGTGAGATGAATCCTACATTAGATTAGCAAATTAAAATAATAGGAATTGTCCCCCCCCTCTCTGCACATAAATTGAGTTAATGGATTAACAAAGTGAAAATAACTAAATCTTCCGGAAAGATCTTTGAAAATAAATGTGCTGCACTTCTTAAGAGCTCATTAAAAATTAAGATTTTTTCTTTTTTTATCACGTTCTTTCAAAGCTTTCTTCTTACATTTATTTTGGGATCACACCTCTCCCATGAACTTTAGATGCTTTGCATATGACAGAAATATTGATACAAACAATATTCCTGATTCAAGAATCAGCTTTTGTCCTGGTTGTATAACTGAATGGTGATACAAGAAGATAGTCTACATGTTTGAGTACATAAATTTATGGTTTTTTCCGTCCATTGTCTGTAGTAATGTTTTAACCTGGATTATTAATTTTGGCCAAATCTGATGATTTATATAGCTAAATAAAAAGAGCTAGAATTCAATCCTTTGCTATCACACCAAGTGGCCCTGAGTCATGTATCTAGTGTATATAACTAACCTCATCAAGAGCAGACCTGTATAGCAGGGACATCTTGTTGGAGCTATACAAACCAAAGCCTTTGGGAGAACTAATATTTAACTAACCAGGATTCCCAGGAGCTTCTTTTAATTACAAGTATAGACTTGAAGTTCCTACAGGTGTAATGAAAGGAAGCATCTGTTCAAGTAGACACCTAAATCAGTGTTTTTAGTGACAGAAAACTTTTAATGCAAACTTTAAAAGCTGTAAAGTCTCAGGATGTAAGCCTTCACATACCCTGTTTCTCAGTAATACTTGGTTTATTTGATGACTGATCATGTTTTCTACACACATCTTAGGCTTATTTGGTTTATTAGCCTTTCTCGCATTCAGTGAAAGACTAATAAAAAATAAATATGCTCTGATAATAATGTAGTGTATCTTTACTCCAATCTCACATTTTGTTCATGCTGATGTTCTATTTTATCTAAATAGTTCCTGAGATTTCAGATGGGACAAACTGCTTCATAGAATCATCATTTTTATTGATAGACCTGAAAATATTTCAATGTGTAAAATCATTGTCAGTTTGGCTAAACTCACCACACTGAGAGTTTACATGACTTGTCCAGAGTCAGTAATACCAACATCAGTGACCTCTCAGTAACAGTAAATCTATTGTAATAAACACATTTTTGTTCAGATGATCTATTTAGTGAGTGTCTCCTCTACATCAGAAATGCCAGGAATGGACTGCTATGGATGTGCCTATGAATACATCTATACATGTGCATGAATGCTGTATAGTAAAACAATAAATACATATGTATGCGCAAACTTAATTGGCACCTTATATGTAATTTCAGGTAGACGTACGCTGAAGCCTTGGTGTAGAAAGGAGTCTGCTTGGTTTTGGGGGTTTAATTAAAACCCTTAGTGTATGCTGTACACAGGTTGTTGGGGTTTTTTGTAGCTCAATGTGCTAGAGTTACTGCTAAAGCTTCTTACAAAACAAAGAATCAAAACAGAAATGCCTAGGGAGAGGAACAACAGCCAGAAGGTGAGACAAAGACAGAACATGAGAAGTAATCTCAGTTGGCAGGTCCAGCCAGCCACAACAGAGTGATAGTGTGGAAATTTGTTGAGAGAGATTTTCAGGACACCGCTGTCCACATGGAAAACAGAGAATGGATTATTCAGTTCAAGGCATAACCCTCTGCGTTACTCCTGCTCTCAAGTGCCGATGCATGGCAGCAATAGTTTGCATTCTTCTCATTTATACTTCTATCTGAACAGTAGCCAGCCATCTTTATATACTTCAAATCTGCTGGAAGGGGAGGACTGCATTTTTAAATATAGTTGCTTTTGTTGCTTGAAGTACCTTCCAAATGATAAATAAATCTAACATTCTAGCTAGTGACGTACCTTAGCATCATTTTTTTGATGTGAGTTTTCAGGGTTGAGGGGTGAAATATTTTAATTTTTCCAGTTGGAGGCTGTAGAAAAAGCAAACTGAAATGAATGAGGAGTAGCAGATAGCTGATTCACAGCAGTAGATGTGTATGCCATTGTGCAGAGTTCCAAGTTGCTTCAGCACTGAACAGGACTTGGATCTACATCAATTTGCAGAGGTGTATGTGCTTATTCTGTGAACTTTGGCCACCTTCCTGAAGCCAGTTTTGGGGCCTAAATTCATTGAAGAAAAGGAAGCTAGATGCATAAATACCTTTGAAGAACTAGCTTTTTCTAATTATATCCTATGAAAACTCTGAAGTTAGAAAATTAAGCAATGTCAGGCAATGTTCCCAGGTATGGAAACGTAATCGTTTATACTGTTAAATTTTTAACTTAGTCTCTGGCGTGATTTTGTCCTGTGCCAAAGAATTTTTGGCTGTGGCTCATCATTTTGCATGGAACTAGGATCATTCCCAGGATGTAGACTGGATACAGGCACCTTGTTCTGGAGTGTAAAAGAATTTATTAATAGGGTCATGGCTCTTTCAAGCCAATTGGCAGCAGTGTCAGAAAGAGTAGCCCAGCCACATGCTTCATAGATGTAGCCTGAATGGCTCCAGGAGAGGCTAAAATGCAGGGCAGAAGGCTCAGGACCACCTTTGAAATAAAACAGGAACTCCCTAGGGAACAAAAAAATTATCATTTCTAAACAGGAATGACAGAAAGACAGACTGGGAAAAATCACGTGCACCCCACAGTAAATCTTTTGTGGCAAAGTACAAATCCACTCAAATTCATGACTTAATTTGAAATGACCATTAGCTTACAGATACTCGGGCAATAACAATGAAAATATATGTGCCTTCCAGGAGGACACTGGAACACTATGAAATATTTTGACAATGACAGGAACAGGGGGAGTACCACACAGTACAGTGCATGTCAAATTCCTACTGGACCAGAATTAGTTGCACTGCTTCATCTACACTCTTATAGACTACTCTGTGCACATATATTATGATATACTATAGAAAATAGTGCCAACTATAGATTTACCATTAGAGTCTGGGGACAGATCTGTTGGACAGCAGCACAGGGGAAAGGGACCTCTGAGTCCTAGTGAACAGCAGGATGACCATGAGCCAGCAATGTGCTCTCATGGCCAAGAAGGCCCATGGCATCCTGGAGTGTATGAGAAGGGGTTTGGTTAGTAGGTCAAGAGAGGTTCTCGTCCCCTTCTACTCTGTCCTGGAGAGGACACATCTGGAATACTGTGTCCAGTTCTGGGTCCCTCAGTTCAAGAAGGGAAAGGAACTACTTGAAAGAGTCTATCACAGGGCCACTAAGATGATTGTGGGAGTGTAACATCTTCCTTACAAGGACAAGCTGAGCAAGTTGGGTCTCTTTAGCATGGAGGAGACTGAGGGGTCACCTCATTAATGTCTAATACGTAAAGAGTGTCAGGAGGACAGAGTCAGACTCTTCTCAGTGCTGGCCAGCAATAGTACAAGGGGCAATGGGTACAAGGTGGAGCATAGGAGGTTCCATGTGAATGTAAGCAGGAACTTTTTCACTGTGAGGGTGACAGAACTCTGGAATAGACTGCCAAAAGAGGTTGTAGAGTCTCCTTATCTGGAGCCATTTAAACCTGCCTGGACATATTCTTGAGTGACGTAATCCAGATGATCTTGCTCTGGCAGGGAGGTGTGACTAGATGATTTTTAGAGGTGCCTTCCAACCCCTAATGTTCTGTGATTTTGTGGTTTTGTGAAATAAATCAAATAGGTCATCCACAGTGAAAGAATAAGGGCAAAGCTGATATTTCTACTCCTCATTTTTCAGTCCTAACACAGTCCCTTAAAATGAGCAGTTCTTTACTCCTGAAATCCCCTGAAGATTATGCACTTTCTATGATTTTTCTAGGGCTTTTATGAAATGCTCTCTCTCACTGTTTTATCATTTACTGTATTCTGAACTGAAAATTGGTTTTCTAGATACATAGATGAACATTTTTTACTGAGATTGTTTAATTTGTTAATCTTTATATTTTTTATAACATTGCACATACAATAAACATATGGCATGTTTATTACCAAATATACTTATGTTCATTTTATGTGATTTGTTTGTTTGTTTTTCATTTTAATATTTTTGGAGTGTATTAAAGATATAGAGGAGAAAACGTATATTTTATGGGTTAGATTATTTAAATTTTTTATATATATTCTTGGTACATATAGAAATTTCTAGATCAATCTATTTGGCAAATATTGGCTTCTACAGCAGCTTTCCCCCAATATATTTTTTTCTTTTTCAGTACAGAAATTAAAGTCATGATTATACTGGAATTAACAACAGAGCTTTCATTTATGCTAGACCTTTGTATAGGGAAAGTTTATTCTGTAATAGCCCATCAGTAAGCATAATCTCCCAACAGAACATTTAACCATGGCAGTGTTGGGTAATCTCTGCATTATATTTAGAAGAAAATAATTATTTTAGGTAAAACACATCATACAAAAATTATCACTTCTGATCTTTAATCAATTAATGTTGAAAATGTGGAAAATTAGGTTGTAATTCAATTTACATAGACATTGAACTTTAAAAGCAGATTTTAAAGCTTTGAAGACATGTGTGTGTGCATATATATGTTTGTATATACATGTATATAGGGTGAAAAAAATGTCCCTTTCTGCTTTTTCATTCAGTAAAGAGTAGGGAAGTCTGAGATCTCTGCTAGAGAAGTTCCAGGAATCTATGAAGGTTGTTTTAAGAAAATTCTAATTGCTAATATAATGATTTCAACATTTCCAAGTACTATTTGAAAGTTTCAAAGTATCTGTATGCTTTGTTATTATTTTCTTAAGAACATGGGGCATTAAAAAATTATTTTAATTTGTTTTTAACTGAAAAACAATCTTTTTAATTCAAATAGAATTGCCTACTTCTCCTAGTTATGTTCTTCCTTAGTTAACCTGGAAAGTTCTCAAGACCAATATATTTTGGGGAATTTAACTAAATTATTTTCTGCTAGGGGTGTTTAAATGTGAGAAATTAAATGGTGTTTCCTTCTCATTTAATATGCTTTTCCTTTAGAAGATATTCTCAGAACTTACATTTTTCTTCAAAAGTATTGTTTGTATTACGATTTCTAAGAAAAATGTTTCTATTTTCCTAACAGTTCACAACCTTGTAATCTTTTAGGATCATTATTAGAGGTCAAAGACTTGTGTGATACAGTCCTATTCCCTGTTCAGGTGGTTAATAAAACCTATTTGCATAGTAAATGGCCAGCTAAAATTGTCTCGCACTATTAACTAAAACAATGACATTTCTGTGTGCTGTTCTGCACTCTGTGATTTCTGCTCTTATTTATCTTCAGCCACTTATTTTTTATACTTTTACAAACTATATTAAGGATGCAGTAATTTATCATTTTGTGATAACTGACTTCCCAAACTGGTTTTGTCATTTGTTTTTGTAGGAATCTATTAGCTGTTCCACCACTTATGTGCTGCTGTCTGATTAAACAGGTTTTGCATTATCTTCTATCTTTTGCCACGAATAATACACAAAAAAGGATACCGATGCTAAAAAAAACCCAAACAAAACCAAACCCCAACCAACACATGAAGTTTCTTTTATGTCCAATTGCTATTCTCCAGGTTCCAGGAAACGTCATTTAACTTTCTGTGTTTAAAGTGGTGACTACCCAGGAGCTTGGTGAGCCTGGCAGCCTTGGCAGGCATTCTTGACAGCTTGTCAAGCCCGAGGCTACTGCATGTTGTCTTTCCTCTCAATAATTAATAATTAATTAGAAGCCATGATTTTTTAATGATGGACTGATTTAAATATACTGGGGTTTGGTGTTGTATTTTTTAAAAACATTCATTTTTTTTGAGAGCAAGAAAGACAAGAGGAACAACGTACGTGTTTTCAAACAAGTCAGACAAAACCACTGGAGGCATAAAGGCCTACCATACACATACATTTATCTGCCTATATGAGGATGTATTTGCATACAAGGAATCCAGTCCCTGCTGGCCAAACACAAGTGACTAAACACCTTTTAGCAAGCCCAGAAAATCAAACACAGCCTGAAGCACCTCATTTAAGGATTTCCCATGCATACGAAGCACAAATCCCAAAGCAGGTTTTTTTTTTATTTCCCTAATCAGTTGGTATGTTCTGAGGAAATGGAGGAAAATTATGGTCCTAATTTTCAAAGACACAACAAGGAGCAAAGAAAAGGATGCCAATTGATACGAATGCAGCATTCTCCCAGTACTCTTTATTTCCAAGTATGTTCTATATTACACATTATACAGTACATGTTTTATGTAACACATTACACACTATGTACTATATGCTGTATATTAAATGTATGTATGTATACCACATACATCTTTATTTGTATTTTTTTATAGTTCTCCGACATTACATGTTACAGGGTTTTTTTCCCTTCTTACAGAGGTGTGGACTCTAGATGCTGCTGAACTACTGGCAGAGGTTCACAACTGCCCCTTGGAGCACAATCTCCAGCCTTTAAATTGAATATCTACACTCCACACTCAGTGCCTAAGGAACACCTTTCATAACAAGAAGAGGCCAGCCCAAATACACACAACAGGGAAATGTTTTGAAGATTCAGCTCTGAAGTCCCTCCCTTGATAGACATTGGATATTGCTGACAAAACATGACCCCCTACACTTGAGATTCAGAAACCCAGTCTGTAAAGGAGTACCTATATGTTTCACCAAGACACATCAGCTTGGTTTCTAGGAAAAGTTCATCCACAGAGAAACAGAGCTTCTCCTGGGGTGATACAGTTCTCTTGTATCTAGATGATAAAATACCAGCAGAAGTGATTTCACACTATGCACAACAGCAGCATGACAGCTCGGTACCCAGCTGCAGTCCTTGTTTTACTAAGCATCCCTGAGTGAAACTGTATTTTGTGTAGTAAATGCAGTTCTGTTCCTATTAGTCTTTGGGGGGGGCAGGGGCGGAAATCATCAATATTAATTAGTATATGTATTAACTTTCAGGCACCAGTACATTTTTTTGCAAGTATTTAACATTTGTGAAAGCTTCTCTCTTTAAGTTATATTAATAAATAGCAGAACGTATATAAATATCCTTTCCTACACCCTCAAACTTGCCAACACTGACAAAAATAACCACCCAAAGGGTGATCCAACCACAGAGACATTTCCACAAATGGCTGGTCTGTAACCATGTTATTCATCAAGAAATATTCTAACAGAAAACTTCAATACAGGAGTAGTACTATTGTCTTTTAGGTTATTTTGAACCTTTCCTTACTATTGTTAGGTTGTAAATATCACTAGATGACGACGGTGTAAAAGTTGTAATGTCTTATTTCTTTGGAGAGGCTATCTACAGAGAAGAAAATGTATCTGCACAAAAGGAGTACCCGCTTTATCTTAGTCTCTAAGTCTGGTTGCTGTAGCAGAACTATTTTTTGGGACAGAGACTCAGTTGAAGGATTGATATATATGAAGCAAATTAATTCCTGATTGACCACTCTATCATGCTTGTCATTTAATGTGGAAATAAACCTCAGGATCTATCCAATCTCCGGTGGTTTTTTTCCATTACAAGAATTGAAGGAGTCGGTTTCCAATAGCTTGTTGCAGTTACTCTTTGGTGAAATGATGGCACAACTATGAGTATCACAGAAATACTGTTTTCTGACAAAAAGAGGATAGGAATAGTTTTTGACAGGTTGACTAGCTTATTTCTGCCCAACAGTAGCTACTGTTCCAGTGTTTTTCTGGACAGTTGCTTTTATCAATCTGTTCTCAAAAAAATCCAGTGATGAGGATCAGAAACTGACTCCAGATGATCTGCTTCAATGCCTCACTATTCATACAGTTAGGAGAGATATCTGGGTTTTGTGCGTGTAACCTCAATCTGCCTTTCACATCATTCCTTAAGTTGATGTCACAGCAGTGTCAAAAACATAGATCAAAATATCTCACAGAGAATGCTTTCCTATGCCATCTTTATCTAGAACTTAATGAAAAGTGGTATCATGTTATTTTTAAAAATGTAGCTTGGGTATTTGTATAATTGTTTGATTCTGTAATGCATGGGTTGTGTAACGATATATACATGATAATCATCTTGTACAGATGCTATACATTATACTGCCTGTGTGTGATCAATTTCGATGCAAAATAATAACAAAAAAATACTCAGATCTTATAGCCCAAGGGATAAGTTGTCTCTGGCAGCTTAATTAATTGAACCGTAATCCAGAAGGAAAAGTATTCTAGTGGAGGCAGTGGAACACACTCCCTTTCCAATTGATCATTTTTAGTTAAGAAGATTGGCAATAGTCTGCAATTCATCCAGGTGCTGCTTTGGGCAGGGCCTGTGTTATTTAATCTAATACTTCTTTTTTTCTGCTTTGATGTTGATAAAGGCACCTGAAATTCATCTTCCTTAATTGTATTATAATAGAAAGAGTGCCCTAGGGACAATAAAAAAGGAACAAATCCCAAAAGACAAAATCTACTTGCTACAATTGGATTGTGTTAGGTTATGTGATAAAAGCTCATCTGCTCACCCATAAATGATCAGAGAGAGAGAGAGACATTGGCAGGTGGGGCCAAGAATAATACCCTGCCAGACTATTCTCATGCCAGTCACAGGAGCCATCAGTCCATCAAAAAACCCATCTGTACAGAGGATCACAGGAGTACAAGAACAGATGTGGAGAACACAAATTAAAGGCTCAGAGGAACGGGTAGTCTGTCTGGATTCCTCACAGGGCTCTCCCAGGAGATCCTCAGACACAGTGTCAAGGGGTAGAAACCCATCCAGTTGGGTAAAGACCAGAGCACCTTTTGGACTGAGGTGAGGTTACTGCCTAGCAGTATAGGACACATTATAGGGCACAGGAGAAAAGCTTTTAGAGATCACACTGGAATTTTTATGGGATGTTGTGGTATGTAAATAAGGACGTGTTAATAAGAAAGTTAGGGACAGACTTTTAAACTGGCCTCATACAAGTAGAACAAGGGTTAATGGTTTTAAACAAAAACAGATTCAGGCTAGATGTAAGTTAGAAATTTTTTATGATGAGGGTGGTGAAACACTGGAGCAGGTTTCCCAGAGAGGTGGTAGATGCCCTATCCCTGGAAACATTCAAGGTTGGGCTGAAGGGGGTTTGAGAAACCTGTTCTAACTGAAGATGTCCCTAAGTCATTTCATGGGCACTTGGGCTGGATGACCTTTAAAGGTCTCTTCCAACTCAAACTATTCTATGATTCTATGATTGTTAAAACACTCTTCACAAGTGCAAAGCTCAGCACCATACAGTTGGCTACAAAGAAAGTTAACTCCATCCCAGTCAGGGAAGATCAAGCCAGACTAGTTGCTAAGCAGGCAAAGTGGCCTAAGAGCTAAGGGTGAGACCACGGGAGAAGCTGCCTATCAGTGAGACCAATCATGTGTGTTCATGCCTACTGTGAATATGTGCTCAGGCTCACTACTGTCTGGATTTTGGGACATGGAGCTATAGCAGCATCACCTATCTGGGGCTGTTGAATCTGTGCCTATTTCCTCAAGAGATTACTTCTTTCTATCTCATGGAATTGTACTGAAGAAAGTCCTATAAAGTTTTCATGGTCATAGAGATATTTGCTGAAGTAGTTTCTGTCAGCTTTTCCAAGGACACAAGTCAATAGAAAAGCACATGTACAATAAACAATAGAGAATACCTCCAGAGGATCAGATAGGTACATATCCTTGTTAATTGAAATCAGGAACTTTTCTTCATTTGTTATAACATAAAGACCATACCAAGGAGAATTTGAAAACTGTGTAACAGCTCTTGAATATTATATTAATGAATAAGAGCAAAAAATACATCATAGCTGTATTAACTGACAAATGGCAAAGTTTACAAATAAACACCTGTATGTTTTTTTAAACAGTTTGTTCAGTCATAGTCACACACAAAAAAAGGCAAATTATGTGTTATTGTTAAGGTTACCAATATTCTACCCATATAAATAGAATATGGGTACAACATATCTTTTATTTTGATCAATATATGTAATTTTTAATTCAGAAGGTTTCAGGCAATGTTATGCTTTTCTCAGCTTAAATGTTTGTTTAAAAGGACAGCTGATATTGACCCCCCTGCTTATCCCTGCTGGTACTCCTTCATCACTGTTCCCACCTTCTCAGTAGGTAGAGTAGCCCCCTGTTGTCTTCAATAGACAAGCAGGAAATTTATGAGAACAAGCATACGAGGGTGGAGAGATGTTAAAATTTGGAGGAGGAAGAGGGAAGATAAAAATGGAGAGAAGTATTGTTCCTAACTCGTGAGCACTCCTCATATACCCACACTGAACTTGCTCTGCCCAAATCTTTCACACTTCTTTTGATCCTCCTACTGACCTTGCCTCAATGTTTCTGCGTCTCAGTTGAACTTTCCATCCATATTCTTGGCCTCATTGCCAAGTTGGTCTGTTGGTCAAAGCTTGGCCTATTTACAGTGGCTGTGAATTAAATGAAAAATACCAAGTGGACAATTATACAGAAGTAGTAGTAGAAGTTACTATTAATAATAATATTAATAAAATTATTAGTATTATTGTTGCTATTATCATAACATTAAAAAAACATTTTTGTTGTATGTGCAACCACACAGAGTAGAAACCTACTTTTGCTTTTAATTGTAAGTCTATTAATTCATAATTAAATAGAAAGTAAAAACTTGGGACACAAAGTTGGCAATATCAAGGGATGCTCAGTCAAAAGAAGTTCAATGAAAATGTCAAATTCAATATTTTGATTTGGACAAATGGAATTAAAGGTCTATTACTTTTGCCTTAACCAAATCTCTGTCTTGCTGGACTAGCTAGACAACCAGGAGCAACATAATATGTGCCAAAACATCCTCAACAGAAAGAAACATGATTGCTTAGTCTAGTTCCCCAGCATACAGATGCAGAAACACATCCATCTGAAGTGTCTTACCACTATTACTTTAGAGAAATTCTTTTTAGTCAGCAACAAATAATACCAAACACTTCCTTCACTAAATCTAGGAATCCATTATAAAGAAACTCTGACTGAAATCAAGCCATCTGGGCAGAATAGCAGGATGCTGCCCAAGGAAGCAGTTGGGAAGGGATACTGGATAAATTTAAATTAGGCTTCCCATGGAAAAGGCTGACCCTTAATGTACCTGGATTTATAGTTTTTAGTCAACCAAGGACAGAGTATGTCTGGTTCCTCATTTTGTTTTTCCACCTCTCCTCTTCCAAATATATGACTCCTGAGTTCTGTAGAAAGGGGGAAGAAAGAGGTAAGTGCTTCCCCACCATTATGAAACCTGAGGGCGCTCCAATACTCTACCTTGACAAAACAAAAATCAGTTGATATAGTGGATCTGTAATTAATGTCCAGATCAGATAAAAGATAAGTTTCAGTAAACAGGTGAAAGGCTCTGATTTTTCAAAAAATACCAAAACAAAACAGTGTCATATGGCTTTGGTGACAAGGATGAGCCAGAACTTGGCAGATCAGTTAGTATGTTACTAACAGCAAACTGTCAGGTGCAATATTAATAAAAGGTACAGAGCTCTGTGCGTCATGCCATCAATTCACTGGATTGTGCTGGATATTGATCATAAATAAATAATTGTTCCATTCTGCTGTGGATTAAAATCTTAGTAAAAGTATCAAGTTACAGAAGTAGAATCTAAAATGGTACCAGGAGTATGAAAAATCCATAAAAGGATCAAAGTATTTTTCCCTTATGCTCAGTCCTTATATTACCACGTCTTTGTCATAAGGCATTTCAGAAGGCTTACATGTCTGAAAGACAGTATTTTCATTTTCTATCCACAAGTGTCAAAAAAATATTTTTTGAAGATTGTATATATATTTGGTTTTAGTTTTGTATAGAAGAAAACATACAGCAAAGTTTATATAAGTAAGTTTACTTACGTAAAAACATAAAGGAGCTAAAAGCTGTTTTATCAGTAGTAAGTCACTGGACCAGATTTAAGGCACACTTTGCTTCTTCTTCTAACTAACAAAAAATTAGAAGGATAAAAGAGCCTTAGGGGTTTTTTGTTGTTGTTTGTTTCTAAATACTGAAGTACATTTTGTTTTTTCTCTCTCAAGGTTAAGAATATCATCTCTAAAATGGAGGTTTCTTTGTCCTTTATTTCAATAAACAAATGGCAGATTGATACTCCTAAAGTCTGTTCGCAGACTTTACATGAAATTGTACAGCATTATACTGAAGCCAGCTGGCTGTTATGTGAGGTGATAACATCCAGCTGAGAAGTGGCAATAAGTAACTGGTGGGCAATGACATCTTAAAATGACAGCCTTTTCTGCAAGAACACTGGAATAATAGCTCACATTGCCATCTTTCATCAGGATTTATTAGCTCTTGTTTAGAAAAGCACCTGCATGGTTAAAGAAGTTTTGCATCAGAACTAGCTTATGACTGCTCACTTGGCATGTGGCTCACTTGGAATGCTGTTTTTCACTGCATAAATGACTAACATAAGAGTTAATTATTGCAGCAACTACCTTTTAAGTTGAGTCCTTTTCCTGAATTATTCTATTGTACCAGGAATAATTCTTATTTGCTATTAAAAAAAACCCACAAAACCCCATAAAATTCAATCACTGAACTTATATAAAATAAGCATTTTGAAAAGGAAGTCATACAAAATTGTTTTAATTATAAAATAAACAATACAATGATATATAAATTAAATGGGGAAAAAATATTTCTGGATAAATTTTCATTATGTAAAGTGCCTCTCACCCAGAGTATCTGAGTGCTCATGTAAAAAGCAAATTAAAACAAAAAACCAAACAGAACAAACAGACAAAATAAAAGGAGTATGAATTCACACTGTACACAGTATACAAACTGATATAATTTTTTTTGTCATTGTGTAGGTAACATAGTTTTTTTTCCTAATCAATCAAAAATAAAAGGGACATTTAGTATTTTGACTGAGATAAAAGCAAAAAATCAAAAAAACTTACCAGTATTCCTTGAATACAGTAAAAGGATGATACTTTCGTACAAAAATTGCACCAATTTAAAACTTTATTTATTTTAACTTGGTTTTGGCAGTGTGCTTCCCTAAAACTTGTCAAGATATATCACAAAAAAATGTGAAAAACTGAACGATCCTTTAAAATGAAATATTACCATTTTTTTACTTTAATAAAAAATATGTTCCCTGTATCCAGTACTGTTAGAAATGCAAGAAAAGATTTTACGTAGCAGCATCTTCTTGATTTCTCCTTTCTATTCTTCTCAATTGCACGTGTCAACATCACAGCTACAGCTCAGGTCTAGAAAATTTTGTCCACTTGCCTTTGACTTCAGATCTCCTAAGATGACTGAAACAAAAGAGCGAAACGTGGTCTGGAGTTTGAGGTGAGGAGTAGTTACTGTGGTTTAAACCTTGTCTTCATTCATCATATGGGCTGGTGGGGTGCATTTCTGATATGCAGTCGGCTATTTTTTCTCCATTGCCAAATGCGATGTCTGAGATCTGTGATCCACTTATCAGCAAACAACAAACTGCAGAATAATGACTGCAACTTGCTAGATGAGAGAGGAAAAGAGCTTTGGTTATCAACCAAAAGAAAGAAAGGGAACTGATACAGGCAGCCTTCATGGAAATTGCGCTTTAAAAGTATTAGAACACTGAATGTACCACATCATTACCTGCAGAAAGAGGAAGTGAAAAAAAAACAACCAAAAAACCCAATCCCCCATATAATAGATGATTAGAACAAAGAAGAACCGTTTTAGATATTTATCTGTATGTGGTTTTTGGCATCTATGAAAGGTCTGAGAAGCACTTGGAAAGAAACAGGATAAGATGCCATTCAGCTCAAATACTAAGTGGAATTTAGACAAAACACCAAAAGAAAGGTGTCCTGGTATTTCACCAATTGTTCCTAAGTTCCTTTATGGCTTCACTGGACTGTTAATTTGCTGTGGAGATAACAACTTTTCTTCTGTCTTTTGTAAAAGGAGGAATTCTTCCCCAGAAAATGTTGACATCTCAGTTATCTATCTTGACTATGTCACCAAAAACACCCACCCCAAAACAACAAACCAGACCAAAACAACCAAGCAACCAACCAACTAAAAAAAATCAAATAACACACTTTTAGCAGCAATCTTTAAAATCAAAGTAGGCTTTAGGCAGTTACAGAGATTGACAAATTTACATGAGTGACAGCAACTTTTGTATTTATTTACAGCATTTCTCCCCTACTATATGCATTTTAATCTTTAAAAAAAGACAATTGTTATGAACATGTTCTTCTTATCACATAATCTATTTCTGATAATAAGAGTTTTTTAAGTTTCATATTACTTCTGTCAGAAAATGAATGAATTGGGCTTTCTACTATATATGATCTGTACTTGCTACAAGGTTTTATTTCTTGAACAAGATACTGAATTTACTCCTTCAGAAGATATGATTCATATGTCCTGAAGACACTCTACCTTGTAGAATAATTATCATATGAATTTACTAAAAGTTCGCTGTCATATCTTTTTTGTGTTCGAAGCAGTGATGTGAATTATCAAATAAAAGACATTACCAATAGTGAAATCTAATGGGTAAAATTGTAGTTCTTTCTCTCTGGAAAAGTTCTTTGCCACCTCTCAATGATTTTCATTCTCATTCATAGTCTTTTAAACAAGCCTATAAAGCAGAATGCAGAAATTGTGCTATGGTAAAATATATGTTCAATAAAAAATGCAATTAATTCTATGTCATGGTTGATCAAATCCATTAATTAACATAACCAACCCCCCAAATAGAGGCAGAGCTTTCCATATCAGCATAGAAGATGCATAAGTCAAAATTCTTCTTTCTAATTTTCCTGAACCATATACAGATTATTGAACATTAAATATTGTGTAAAAGAATCCAAACTATAAAGAAACATAATATCTTTGATAATAAATTAAAGGAAAAAAACCCTCTAAATTTAGTTGATGTAAACAGGAAAAAGACACTGGACAAGGGGTCTTAAATCATCACTTCCAGTACTCTAATGTGATTATCATCCAGATGATATATGGATATGTGCCATACCAAATAATGTAATTCCAAACATAAGTTGTTTTTTTTTTTAATATAGTCTTCTTGATCCAAATCGTAGGCTTGAAGCTCTCATGAATTATGAAACTGACTTTTTATTAACAAAATCGAAGACACCTTTGGCCTGTGAATCCATTTTAGAAGTCTTCTCAGAAATCAGTTCACTTAAGTCATGCTCGGGACATGTAATTTGTAAACAAGATTTTTTCATGAGGGAAAAATAAAACAACCCACAAACAACAAAAAAACCCCAAAAAGCAACAGGGGAAAGAAAACTGCAAGAGTGGTGTTCACCGCTAGAGTGTGGATATTTCTGGTCATAACATTTGTCTGCCTAAGGGTCATTATAATCTGTTGAGACATAGTAAGTATAAGAGATAAATTCTAGAGACTTGATTGAGTTCGCTCAATGTAGGCAGCTAGTGCTATCTCAGATGACCTGTGGTATCACATTCAATGTCCAGCTTATGCTCAGGGTTTTGAGTCTTCTGTATGTGCTATGTCAACTCTGACAACTATTTTGACATATCGTGCCTGTGACAGCCTAGGATAGTTGAATAGCACTAGACATCCACACTAGGCAATTCAATTGATCTGTAGGTGTCTATTCTCCTGACCCAAATCTCATTCTAAGACTTCAGGTTTCAAGAAAAGTGTTAAACATCAGGACCATGCTGACAAATAATATAGAAACATATGACACATGTAGAATACATAGGTTGCTTACAATATAGATACGCCACCTCTCTGAGAAGGGGCAGGGGGTAGCATACAATATTAAAGTGATGCAGAAAATGTACATATGATAAATATGTGAAGAAATGCTGCTTAAAAATAAAAACCCAAAAACATCCACCTATTTTGTTTTCACTAATCTATAATTCTGAAAATACTTGTGGCAGATTTACAAATTTCTTACAGGTGTATACAAATGCAAAACTACAATGCTTCATACACAGATGTGTTTTATTTATTCTCCTGTGCTTCCTCACCTCTGCCCCACATTCCGATAGAGTAACAGCCTATTAACAAAACCAAAGACTAATAGAAGTCTAACAGCTGAATTCCCATTTCTCTGTATATTTATCAGTAATATGTTTATGTCCTAGTACCTGTGGGGAAGGCAGTCCAGTGGTTGAAATTCTTTTTCCTCAGCTGGAAAATTACAGCATATGTTGTGTAGATCCCTTTGCAAAACAGGATTCCAGCTGATATCCAGAAAGAATGCAACAATAAATAAATGATTAAATTGTCCACCATTAGGTGTACTGAACTAGTGATGCCAGAGAAGGTATCATAGTAAATTGCCAGTGGGTGGCAAATGCTGCAAGACATCTGCCTCTCAGTAAGCCCTGGGAGGCAAATCATATTTCGGCAGATGAACAGTGCAGAGAGAAATGTGTGAAAAAGTTTCTAAAGGGCAAGGTAAACTCACACTTTGCTATTTGAAATGCTCTTTATGCCACATTTGCAATCAACTAGAGAGGCAAAGTTTCAAATTATTGGCAACTGGGGAAACCTTTGATATAATCTGTAAGTGAAGGATAAGTTACATCTAAAGCAAATAAAACTAAAACCTAAAATAAAGTTTATGGGGAAGTTTTAAACTAAAGACTGAGGAAAATCCAACAGGTATAAAAGGGTCAAGTAATGAAATATCTGCAGTATTACCAAAGCTGACAGAACAACAGTCAATAGCATTCAGGAAGGTAGGTAATAGATAGGAGCAATCTCTAGAAATAAGATTCTATTGAAGTAAAGCACTTAAAAACTGACAACCAGAACAGGGCCAAATATGTAAGTGGTTCTATACAAATTAGAAAAATGCAAAGAATTATCTGTCTAAGATAAAAGTTCTGGTTTTGAATAAGGATATTGTCAGGCTAGGGCCTGAAGAAATATGGTGGAAAGCTTATAACCTGTGCAGCACCATAGTTTGAATGTTAGCATAAAATTTATGTTATGAATGGCAGTTGTATTTGTGGAGGAGTGGCACTGTATGCTAAAAGAAAGGTTGGATTAAATGCAGAAATACAAAGGGCCAATTACCTACTGACAAGGAACATGAAGTTTCCTTGCATTGAAAACTTGTGCCCAAATATAAAGGTGGAAGAGCAGAGCTATACTGTCAACAACTTGAAACACTTAGATATGAAATATTGGAGAAAAACATGTTTACAGGTGTAAGTAATGACTGCTAAATCTATTAAATTTAATTAATGGAGCCAAATAACAACTGGGTCTGTGTTTTCAGGTTATTTCCTGTATGTGGAATTCTAGAAAGCTTTCTGAAAAAATTCTTGGAAAAGTCACTACTGTGTTTCACAGTAATAAAGGGACATTATACAGATGGATTAATAAGTGCATAAAAGAAAAAGCAAAGAACTATATATATATATTGACTTTCCTTTGCTTAATCCAAGAGTAGGAAAATCAACAGTGAAATTTCAGAGTAATTTCTGCTAAGACTTGTGCTGGTCAATATATTCAGAGGATGAGTAAGTTAGGTGATGAAGCTTACCGATGTGCAATTACTGAGACTTACAAAACATAAGTCTGTCTACATAGAGTTTCACAAGGATCTTACAGACTGGGTCTGGTAACTAAAATGGCAGACAAAAATCTGTGTTGACAGCTAGAAAAAGTTACACATGTGGAAGAACAACAGAAACTGTGTGTACGCAATTATTTGTTCTAAATTAGCCTTTATCACTTATGAAAAAAATCTTGCAGCCATTGCAAATAATTTTATTAAATAAAAAACAACAACCCAAAGCATATCATCTTCAAGCTGAGCAGTGGCCAAAAATGCAATTAAAATGCTATGAATCATTAGGAAAGAAACTAAACAGAAATCACTGCATAAAAATTAGGTGGTTTCACATATCATCTAACAATTGTAACAAAGACTTTCCTGCCTCAAAAAAGAAGGATATGGTAGAACAAAAATAGTACAGGCAGAAAACACAAGATGTTGATAATTGCAGAAGAGCTTACACATGAGGAGAGATTGAATAAACTAGTATTCTCCCAAAGGGGAAAGAAAAAAAAAAAGACAAAAAAAAAGACAGATGGAATTATGTGTATCTGTTAAAAGAAATGAAAGCCCTAGAAAACTAAAGAAATGTTGTTTAAGAGTAAAATAAATAGAAAAATTTCGAAGTTTTGGAGAAAAAAATACCCAACCACACGATAAGAAAAAAAGTTATGTTTTCTTTTAAATAAAGGAAATTTATATTCACTTTTCATGCCCTGCAGACATCAACAGACTACAACCTTTTCCCCCATCCTTTGGATTTTGTCTGCCAGTTCTCCAGCGCAATTCTTGCACAGTGCTGCTGTAACCTTGGGTCAGATTGCTGGGTGAGAGGGAGCTGTGAGAAGCATTAATTGCATTCCCCATCCCTTGCTTCAGAACTGTATTTCAGCTCACAGTCTTGCCCTTGCCTCATCTACCTTGCAACTGTACCTGCACCTGGCCACGTGGCTTGCTAATGCCAACCTACTGACTTGTCCGGCTGGCTTGATCATGATTCTGCTTTAACTAAGCTTGGGCTTGCTTGTCAGTCATGGTCGAAACTAGTTATTGTTGCCTTCTCTGCTCAGCCTGTTTAGGTACAATGGGATCACACGTTTCATGAGGCCACTGCCCCTGCTTGCCTTGCCGTTCTCCTCAGCTCTTGGCTTATCCACAGAACAATAGTATCATAAGGGTTCCATGGAGGGCAGAAGACAACTGATGCCTAAGCGCAGTGTTGTGACAGTATGAACAGTTCTTCTGCTTATGACAAAGGATTAATTTTGATACTAATGTGCATAAGCATTGGCCTGCTTTCCATAGAGGACTGGGACCAAGCCATTTTCAGGACCAAGCTCTACAAACTTTTGCCTAACTCGTACATACTCCTTATTTGTGTTTTCTTTTGATTCATTTGATTTTGGTAAAAGGTGATTTGATCTACCTATCTATGTACCTATCTATATATATATAAACACACATAAATATATGTACAATACTAATTCTGATTATTCTCCATTATGATGTAGTAGTTCTTAACGCCATTCAGTGAAGTCTCACAATCTCAATGCATTTTTATATGGTTCCACACAGACTCCAAAAGCTTCCTCCAGTTATTTAGCATTTGTCCACTGCCAATTCTTCTATGTTCAAATGTAGTTTCATAAAACAGTCTTATTTTAAACAGGAAGATAAACATAATCTGTCACATATAATGTATATATATATTTTTAAAATAGTTCTTCAGTAACAAATAAACGGTAAGAAAAAACCAGATGAAAGTACGTACTATAGGTGACTATTTACTTGGGGGAAAGAAGCTGTTTTATACAACAAAACTGTGAACTTTGGGAACAAACAATAAGTGCTAGTGTTAGGTTAAAACATTCATGTACACTTCTGTAAATGGAACTACAATTTTGTTAACAGGAAATTCACATCCTGTGGCATCCAGTGCCTTATAAGGAACGGAACCAGTTTGTTTTGGCTTTTATCTGAAAATTTCAAGTTATACTTTGTTAGACTTTATGGAGAAAAGGTCTGTCTTTCAACAAGTGGAGATCTACACTTGAAAATTTTTTCTATGAAATTGTTGCAATGGAAAAAATATATTGATTTTTTCTTAATTCAGTATTTTCCAAAACAAGCAAACAAGAACTACTGATTGGGTTATTTTTAACTAATAGTAGAGAGGTTGCTTTTTGTTTGTTTGTTTCTTTGTTTTTTAAATAAGCAGTAGTCCTTGTATATTAAAAAATGCCTGTTTATTGTTTTCTAAACAAACACCATTTCAGAAGACTGGGTTAACAATACTAGGATTACAATATGTCTGGGAAGTATGGTTTAGCAAGCCTTTGCAAAAGATTAAAGCTTCTAATTTAAAGCATTTCTGTGGGGGTGGGTTGCTTAGTTGTTTAAAAAAAAAATAAATCTACTTACTTTTTCTAACATAAAATGACTCATTCACATTACTGTTGATAGACTAACACGGAGGTTAATATTGAGAACTGCCTGTATACACGGCCTTCATTATCACCATATAATTATGCTGAGATTTCTTGAGCTTGACTTGTCAGATAAGATCTTATCTAGATGAATGGTTTTTCTTGCTTTGAATGCTTGAATGAATCTGAGAGTCATTTGGCACTTGGCAGCCTACATTATGACATGTTATCAGCCAAGTAGTGCAAAGAAAAAATTAATTATTTCAAAGAAGAAATACATGATAGAAATATTTTAAAATGTAACAATAGCTGTGTTGGCTCTAAGGAGAGGAAAAAAAGTTACAAAGCAGAGACAAGTCCAGTGAAGAAGAACATCTTTCTTCAGAAACTTGCAACAAGGTTACCTATCAGTGAACACAGCTGTCAACCATCAATCCCCTGCTGCAATATTATTTGGAGATAGAAAGTTAAAGTAATTCATGAAATGTTTCATTGTCCTCCTCCCCATAAATTAATGCAACCACTTTTGCTATTATTGTCATTGTCTTGAGGCTATTTCTTGACATACTTTCTCTCAAGGGAGGTTAGAAGACAAATTGCGTGTTGAGATAAAATTCCAAAATGCCTTTTTTACCCTATTCCACCTTAATTTCACCCTCATTCTGTGGCTACCTCATTTACCAGCTTAGCCGGTGTTGGACAGCCTCAGTGTAGCACAGAAATGCAGTTGTTTTTTGAAGTAAAGCTCCATGGCAGGAGTTTGGCCACAGTTTATAGAAGAATTATGTTTAAATCTAGTTCAGTGATAGCAGAGTAAGTGATTGCCTTTGTGCAGAAAGGTACATAACTGAGATTTGAAGGATTTGTTTGATCATTTGCTTTAGGCACTTTGTAAAAAAAAAAATTACTACATCTGCCCTTTAAACTATTCCGAACATAAAGTACAGATTTTGCTAGGGCATTTTTTGTTACTGTACATGTATCAGTGAACTGATTAACATATGTGCGGTTATGTCACTAAAATATTTTTATACTGATGCAACATGTTTTTTTCTATGCTTGGTATTAATGCAGACTAGAATATAATGTGAATTAAAACCACAATAGCTGCTTCGAAATAGCTCCTTATCCAACCACTCTGACTAACTTTAAAACAAGAAAATCAAATGGTCCTGGCCTTTTTTCATCTATAGCTACAGACAGTACAACAAAGGTCGCATGTGTACAGCTAAATTTCTTCCCACTTAAAACAGCAAAGGACAGTGAGACTGCATTTGAGGACTAGTACATGTCTGGTATATCCCTTGAATCACACCTGACTATTGTTTGGAAACTGCAAGCTGCTACAGAGCACAGATATGCCTACCTTTGTACCATCAACAGAGGAGTCAGGACCACCAAGGATCAACACTCAAACTTGTGCTTCAGTTCTATGCAGGTTTGCAATCTCACTCTACTGGAATATGTCCCTTCCTTATCTATCTGATTCTTTCTGGGCAGGCCCAGAGATCACTGTTAGGATTCTGATTAGGGATCCTTTTCCTGAACTAAACTGGCCATTATTAATCTGGTAACAGTGCTTTGTTTGTCTACCCTACAAGCCTAGCTTGAGAACTAAATGCTGCACTGGTTTTCTCCTTCAGCTCTACTGTGTCAGCATCTTTTTGTCAGTCTCTGAATACAAAGTGTCTGCTGCATCCCTGGGGCTCAGGTTAAGAACATCACCAGTAAACTTCATAGCTTGATACAGCCCTCAGACTATTATCCACTACTGCTCTTCCATGTGGGTGGTGATAAAACTGCAATGCATAGTCCCATGAGGACAGGCTGAGAGAATTGGACTTGTTCAGCCTGGAGAAGAGAAGGCTCCAGGAAGACTTTAGAGCAGCCTTCCAGTACTTGAAGAGGGCCTGCAAGAAATCTGGAGAGGAATGTTTTACAAGGGCATGTACTGAAAGGCCATCCGTAAGCTGAAAGAAGGTAGATTTAGATTAATTATTAGGAAGACATTTTTCACAATGAGTGGGTGGTGAGGCACTGGCACAGGTTACTCAGCGACGTGGATGCCCCCTCCCTGGAAATGTTCAAGGTCAGGTTGGACGGGGCCTGGTCTAGTGGACAGTGTTACCGGCCATGGCAGGGAGGCTGGAACTAGGTGATCTTTACGGTCCCTTCCAACCCAAACCATTCTATGATTATATGATTCCAAATTTTATAGAACATACATACTGCAGTGAAAACCAGCCAGATTATTCTAGGTATGTGGTTTACTCCTAACTACTGGGATCCTGCCATGAATCTTAATATTTGAACTTCTGTCTTGAATGAAATCAGAGAATGTTTTTCTCAGAAAGAAAAACAAAGCTATATACATTTGGACAATGAGTTAGTGGGGAGAGATTATATGATGCCAGAAACTGTTTCTTTAGATAACAGTATCACAGGAAGTTAAATTTTTCTACCCTGTGATATTAGTACTTGCTGTAACTCTTTAGAGACAGTTAAAGTAACAAAACTATTAAGGATGGACAATCCTCGTTTTCTCATTTCTTCCACATAAACTGAATGTAATGAAAAATCTTTCTCCATATTCTCTCAGTCTTCACTGAATGTAATCTTTTTAGAAAAGGGTCTAACTTACACCGTTTCTTACTCAGGAGTGTAGCTCAAAAGGGGAAACAAGCATCTGTTTAGATAAGTCTAAAATATACAAATACTTTAAGGCTTTAAAACCCTCCGAAACTGACACAGTAGTCTGCAACGTGTGTCCAATAAGGACCTGCCCATATGCAACATCTTATCTCTAAAATTATAACTGTAGTTAAAACAGTCACAGATTCAATTTTATACTTGTCATAGAATCATAGAATCATAGAATGGCAAGGGTTGGAAGGGACCCCAAGGATCATAAAGCTCCAACCCCCCTGCCACAGGCAGGGCCACCAACCTCAGGCCTGGATCTACACAAGGTTGCCCAGGGCCACATCCAACCTGGCCTTGAACACTTCCAGGGATGGGGCATCCACCACCTATCTGGGCAGCCTGTTCCAGGACCTCACCACTCTTTCCGTAAAAAAGTTCCCCCTAATAGCAAATCTAAACCTTCCCTCCTTCAGCTTTAAACCATTCCCCCTTGTCCTGCCATTATCTGCCCTTTTAAAAAGTTGATTCCCCTCCTGTTTGTATGGTCCCTTCAGGTACTGGAAGGCTGCAATGAGGTCCCCCCTAGCCTTCTCTTCTCCAAACTGAACAAGCCCAGCTCCCTCAGCCTCTCCTTGTAGGGCAGGTGCTCCAGCCCTCTAATCATATTTGTGGCCCTCCTCTGAACCCTCTCCAACAGTTCTACATCTTTCTTGTATTGGGAGCCCCAGATCTGGACACAGTACTCCAGGTGGGGCCTCACAAGGGCAGAGTAGAGAGGGACAATCCCCTCCCTGTCCCTGCTGGCCACTCCTCTTCTGATGGAGCCCAGGATACAATTGGCCTTGCGAGCTGCAAGAGCACACTGATGGCTCATGTTAAGTTTCTCATCCACGGTGACACCCAGGTCCTTCTCAGCAGGGCTACTCTCAAGGAGCTCTTCTCCCAGTCTGTATCTATGTCTGGGATTCTTCCGGCCCAAGTGCAACACCTTACACTTGGCAGTGTTGAACCTCATTAGGTTCACCTGGGCCCATTTTTCCAGCGTGTCAAGATTCCTCTGGATGCCTTCCTTTCCTTCAAGGGTGTCAACCACACCACTCAGTTTGGTGTCATCCGCAAACTTGCTGAGGCTGCACTCAATCCCATAATCGATGTCACTGATAAAGATGTTAAAGAGAACCGGTCCCAAGACAGACCCCTGGGGGACACCACTTGTCACCGGCCTCCACCTGGACATTGACCCATCGACCACCACCCTTTGGTTATGGTCTGTTAACCAGTTTCTTATCCACTGGATGGTCCACCCATCAAATCCACATCTCTCCAGTTTAGAGATAAGGATGTGGTGGGGGACTGTGTCAAAGGCCTTGCACAAGTCCAGGTAGATGACATCGGTCGCCTTCCCTTTATCTACTGATGCTGTTATTCCATCATAGAAAGTCACCAGATCGGTAAGGCATAACCTTCCCTTGGTGAAGCTGTGCTGGCTGTCCCGGATCACATGCTCTTCCCTCATGTGCTCCAGCATGTCATCCAGGAGGATCTGTTCCATGATCTTCCCAGGCAAAGATGTGAGGCTCACCGGCCTGTAATTCCCTGGGTCTTCCTTGCTCCCTTTCTTATAAATGGGAGTGACATGACCTTTTTTCCAGTCCCCAGGGACCTCTCCTGACAGCCACGACTTTTCAAATATGATGGAGCGCGGCTCAGCAACCACATCAGCCAGCTCCTTCAGGACCCTGGGATACATGCCATCTGGCCCCATGACTTATAGACATTCAGTCTCATGAGGCAGTCTCATACTTGCTCTGCTCTTACAGTGGGGGGGGATTTACTCCCCCAGTTCCCACCTAGAGGTCCAGGGATGCAAGGTTCTGAGATTTGAGAATTATGAGAATCCTGGCTGCCTGAGAAGACTAAGGCAAAGTACTCATTCAGTATCTCAGCCTTCTCCTCATCAGTTGCAGCCAGTTCTCCTTTCTCATTTACCAAGGGAGGTACGTTCTCTTTGGCCTGTCTCTTCTGGCCAATGTACCTGTAAAATCCCATCTTGTTGTTTTTAACATCCCTTGCCATGTTCAGTTCCATCTGCGCCTTGGCTTTCCTGACCCCGTCTCTGCAAGTCTGAACAGCATCCCTGTATTTTTTCCAGGCTACACACCCTTGCTTCCAGAGCTTGTGTTTGCCTTTCTTTTCTCTCAGTTTGACCAGCAGGTCCTTACTTAGCCATGCTGGCTTCCTGCCCACTTTCTTATTCAGAGGGACAGAGAGCCCTTGAGCTCTCAGAAAGGCATCCTTAAAGAGTAGCCAGCTGTCCTCAACCTTTCTGTGTTGTCCTGGTTTCAGCCAGGGGCTTCAGCCAAGAAGGGGTTAACCTGCTGGGCTCGGGACAAGTAACTCAAATTGACCAATAGGATCATTCCATGCCAGTTACATCATGCCGAGTATAAAAAGCAGGGGGTGTTGCAGTGTTGGCGCGCGAACAGCAGGGACCGGGAGGGAGCGTGCTCTCGGCTCAGGGCTTTGTTTACTCGCGGCGTGAGCTCGGGTCCTTTGTGTCGCGGCTGGGGTTTGCGCGGGCTGCGGCGCGGTGTCCGTTACGGGGAGTGTGCGATCTGAATTGCTCATCTCAGCAAAAGGTTGTATTGTTCATTGTTATCTGTTCTTCCCCTGTTATTTCTAGTAAAAAATACCCTTATCCCAACCTGCGGGGCTCTGGTTTTGGTTTTTCCCCCCCCGCTCCGGGGGAAATCTGAACGCGTGGTCCCCGGCTCCGGCGGAACCACAACATATTTTGGCGCCTGAATGTGGGGCAATAAAGGTTGGGATAACGGTAGATCTGACTCTGACCCGGTTGCAGTTACGGTAAAAGTTGTAAGGATGCTGTTTAAGATGCTGTGGGTATTATTTACAAAGGTGTGGTCCTGGCTGTGGAAAAAAAACCTCAGCAGGCTGTTTGCAGTCCTGGCAGGATGTTGTATCATCTCGGGGCTGCAGCTTCCCTGCCTGTTCCCATACTTTGCTCTAGTGTGCTTTATGACAATGGTTTATGATACAGTTATATTAGTGACTATGAGTTTAATCTGGAAAGTGTATGAGGTTTTGCTGCCCTGTCTAGTCCCTGGGCTGAGAGGGGCTGGTGGTGGTGGCCATTTTGGTGAGAGCACAGAGGGAGAGAACTACACTGGTTTTTTCCTTTCTGGGCTAAACATAACAGCTCTTATGAGAGTTTTTGAAAACTTTCACCATCACCTTGACATGCAAACTATGGCCACAGTGCTAGAAGTTCTTCTGCACTTGATCCTGCTTTCATCATATATTAAGAGCAGGTTTATGAATACTGCTCAAGAGGTTTCCCAAAGGCAGGATAACCACGAGGGGCAGGACAACCACGAGGGGCAGAACATAGGCCATTACCTAAGTACTTTCTCACCCGCGATGACTTGGAGCTTCACTCCTGAGCAGCTGCATGACTCTAATAAAATGGCTGCATTTCTGAAAAAAAGTTGTTGTAGGTTTCCCAGGGATGTGAAAAGCACTGCACTGTGCTGGGCTCTGGCCACTTGGGCTCAAACACTGCTTGATAGCAGACAGCGCTGTCAGCATTGTCAGTACTGTCAGGGGGGAGGGGAAGAAAACAGATTGTCAGATACTGCAGCAACCCCTGTAATTGGCACTGCAGCTGCGGCAACCCCTGTAATTGGCACTGCAGCTGCGGCAACCCCCGTAATTGGCACTGCAGCTGCGGCAACCCCCGTAATTGGCACTGCAGCTGCGGCAACCCCCGTAATTGGCACTGCAGCTACTGCAACCCCTGTAACTGGCACTGCAGCTACTGCAATCCCCACAGCAGACACCACTGATGATCAAAAGAAACAACCCCCACCAGTGTCTGTCGCCCCGGTACAAAAGAGGAAATACACAAAAAAATCAGTTCGTACAACAGCTGATGATGATGATCAACCGGGGCCATCAGGGGGATATCAAGATGAGGCAGAACCAGAGGTTGTCACCCGATCCCTGTCCCTGAGTGAGCTTCGTGATGTTAGAAGGGATTTTAGCCGCCAACCTAGTGAGCCCATTGTCACCTGGTTGCTTCGGTGCTGGGATCATGGGGCTAATAGCTTGGAGTTAGATGGCAGGGAGGCCAAGCAGTTGGGATCCCTTGCCAGAGAAGGAGGCATTGATAAAGCCATTGGAAAAAGGTCAGGAATCCTCAGCCTCTGGAAACGGTTACCGTTAAGTGAGAAGGAAAGGTACCCCATAAAAGAATACATTACATGCCATATGCCCAAGTGCAACAATATGGAAAGAGCTGTCCAGTACCTTAGAGAATTAGCTGTACGGGAGATAATCAGTTATGATTTGAACAATTCACAACTCCCTGCCGATCCTGATGAAGTCCCGTGCACCCCAAGCATGTGGCGAAAGGTTGTACAAAGTGTACCAGCAGGGCACGTCAATTCACTGGCAGCAATAGACTGGAGTGATACGGATCTACCAACTGTAGCCGATGTGTCTTATAGGCTCCGCAAATACCAAGATAATGTTTCCCTCTCTGTCATCGCAGCAGTAGAGAAACTGGTCCAGCGCCTTGACAACAATGTGTACAGCTCCCGACCCTTGCAGAGCAGTGTGGCAGCTTTTGGAAGAAGGCGTCCATCATCCCGAGAGGGAGAAAATCGAGGGTACTCACCACGAGGTAAACTGTGGTTTTACCTGGTTGACCAAGGGGAGGCATGAGGAAGTGGGATATGCAGCCCACTTCAGCCCTTCGAGCACGAGTAAACGAGCTGCAAGGTAAAACAATCGCACGTCGAGATTTCACCAGGAGGAATGCTGCACCAGTTACCACCGAACAGAACCCTCGACCAAGCAGAAGGCCTATCTACACTCCTGATATGTCTGATCCTCTTGAGGGAACCTCCAAGTCCTTCATGCACTCAATGAACGGCAAGTATGATCAGCAGCAATAGAGGGGCCCTGCCTTCAGCCAGGTGGAGGAGAGGGATAACAGGGTTTACTGGACGGTGTGGATTCGATGGCCTGGCACGTCAGACCCACAAGAGTACAAGGCTCTAGTGGATACTGGTGCCCAGTGTACTCTAATGCCGTCAAATTATAAAGGCACAGAACCTGTTTGCATTTCTGGAGTCACAGGGGGGTCCCAACAATTGACTGTATTAGAGGCTGAGGTAAGCCTGACTGGAAAGGACTGGGAGAGACACCCCATTGTGACTGGCCCAGAAGCTCCATGCATTCTAGGTATAGACTATTTCCATAGAGGGTATTTCAAAGACCCAAAAGGGTACCGGTGGGCTTTTGGAATAGCTGCTGTGGAGACAGACGAAATTGAACAATTGTGTAACTTGCCTGGACTCTCAGAGGATCCTTCTGTTGTGGGGTTGTTGAAAGTTGAAGAACAGCAAGTGCCAATTGCTACAACAACAGTACACAGACGACAGTACCGAACCAACCGAGATTCTCTGCTCCCCATCCACAACCTGATTCGTCAACTGGAGAGTCAATGAGTGATCAGCCGGACTCGCTCACCCTTTAACAGTCCCATATGGCCAGTGCGGAAGTCCAATGGAGAGTGGAGGCTGACAGTAGATTATCGTGGCCTAAATGAAGTCACTCCAGGTATGAGTGCTGCTGTGCCGGACATGCTGGAACTCCAATATGAATTGGAATCGAAAGCAGCTAAGTGGTATGCCACGATTGACATTGCCAATGCCTTCTTCTCAATCCCACTGGCGCCAGAGTGCAGGCCACAATTCGCTTTCACCTGGAGAGGTACACAATATACGTGGAATCGTCTGCCCCAGGGGTGGAAACACAGTCCCACCATCTGCCATGGACTAGTCCAGACCACTTTGGAAAAGGGTGAAGCACCAGAGCATTTACAGTACATTGACGACATCATTGTATGGGGCAACACAGCAGAAGAAGTGTTTAAGAAAGGAGAAAAGATAATTCAAATCCTCTTAAAGGCTGGCCTTGCCATAAAACAAAGTAAAGTCAAGGGTCCTGCATAAGAGATCCAGTTTTTGGGAATAAAATGGCAGGATGGACGTCATCAGATCCCCATGGACATTATCAATAAAATAGCAGCCATGTCTCCACCAAACAATAAAAAGGAAACACAGGCTTTCTTGGGCGTTATAGGTTTTTGGCGAATGCATGTGCCAAACTACAGTTTTATTGTGAGCCCACTCTACCATGTGACTCGAAAGAAGAATGACTTCCAATGGGGCCCTGAGCAGCAGCAAGCCTTTGAGCAGATTAAACGTGAGATAGTCCACGCAGTAGCCCTTGGACCTGTCCGGACAGGGACAGATATTAAAAACGTGCTCTACACTGCAGCGGGGGAGAATGGCCCTACTTGGAGTCTCTGGCAGAAAGCACAAGGGGAGACTCGGTGTCGACCGCTGGGGTTTTGGAGTCGGGGCTACAAAGGATCAGAGGCCAATTACACTCCAACAGAAAAAGAAATATTGGCCGCCTATGAAGGAGTTCGAGCTGCTTCAGAGGTGATTGGAACTGAAGCCCAGCTCCTCCTGGCACCCCGACTGCCAGTGCTGGGCTGGATGTTCAAAGGGAAGGTCCCTTCTACGCATCATGCCACTGATGCTACATGGAGCAAGTGGGTTGCATTAATTACACAGCGAGCTCGAATAGGAAATCCCAATCACCCCGGAATTGTGGAAGTAATCACAGACTGGCCAGAAGGCAAGGATTTTGTAATGTCACCAGAGGATGAGGAGGTAACACGTGCTAAAGAAGCCCCACCTTACAACACACTGCCAGAAAATGAGAAGCAATATGCTCTCTTCACCGATGGTTCCTGTCGCCTTGTGGGAAAGAATCGCATGTGGAAAGCTGCTGTATGGAGTCCAACAAGACGAGTAGCAGAAGCTACTGAAGGAAAAGGTGAATCAAGCCAGTTCGCTGAGGTTAAGGCTATTCAGTTAGCCCCGGACATTGCTGAAAGAGAGAAGTGGCCAATGCTCTATCTCTACACTGATTCATGGATGGTGGCCAATGCCCTGTGGGGGTGGCTGCAGCAATGGAAGAAGAACAACTGGCAGCGGAGAGGCAAACCCATATGGGCTGCTGATCTATGGCAAGACATTGCTGCTCGGGTAGAGAAGCTTGTCGTAAAGGTACGTCATGTTGATGCCCATGTACCTAAGAGTCGGGCCACGGAAGAACATCAAAACAACCATCAGGTGGATAAGGCCGCTAGGATTGGAGCAGCTCAGGTAGACCTAGACTGGCAACGTAAGGGTGAGCTATTCATAGCTCGATGGGCTCATGATACTTCAGGTCTTCAGGGGAGAGATGCGACATATAGATGGGCACGCGATCGAGGGGTGGATTTGACCATGGATGCTATTGCACAAGTCATCCATGAATGTGAGACATGTGCTGTAATTAAACAAGCCAAGCGGTTAAAGCCCCTTTGGTATGGAGGGCGGTGGATGAAATATAAATATGGGGAGGCCTGGCAGATTGATTACATCACTCTCCCACAAACCCGCCAGGGAAAGCATTATGTACTTACAATGGTGGAGGCAACAACTGGCTGGCTAGAGACATACCCTGTGCCCCATGCTACTGCCCGGAATACAATCCTGGGCCTTGTAAGGCAAATCCTGTGGCGACATGGTACCCCTGAAGAATTGAATCTGACAACGGGACTCACTTCTGGAACACCCTAATAGACACCTAGGCCAAAGAGCATGGCATTGAGTGGGTGTACCATATTCCGTACCATGCACCAGCTTCTGGGAAAATTGAGCGATATAATGGACTTTTAAAAGCTACATTGAAAGCAATGGGGGGTGGAACATTCAAGCATTGGGACACACACCTAGCCGAAGCCACCTGGTTAGTCAACTCCAGAGGATCTACCAATCGGGATGGCCCTGTCCAAACAAAGTTTCCACATACTGTAGAAGGAAATAGAGTCCCAGTAGTGGATCTGAAGAGCATACTGGGAAAGACAGTTTGGGTCATCCCTGCTTCGGGCAAAGGCAAACCCATATCTGGAGTTGTTTTTGCACAAGGACCTGGTTGTACCTGGTGGGTAATGCAGAGAGATGGAGAAGTGCGATGTGTACCTCAACGGGATTTGATTTTGGGGGAGAATAACCAATATAATTACTAAGTAGAAATTGTAGTATAATGACTGTAAAATAACTTGTTGTTGTATATTCATTACTGCCATAATTATAATTGTTATATGTTGTATAAAAGATTTTGTTGGTTTTGGTTATGATGTAAATGGCATGGAATGAGGGGTGGATGATGTCCTGGTTTCAGCCAGGGGCTTCAGCCAGGAAGGGGTTAACCTGCTGGGCTCGGGACAAGTAACTCAAATTGACCAATAGGATCATTCCATGCCAGTTACATCATGCCGAGTATAAAAAGCAGGGGGTGTTGCAGTGTTGGCGCGCGAACAGCAGGGACCGGGAGGGAGCGTGCTCTCGGCTCGGGGCTTTGTTTACTCGCGGCGCGAGCTCGGGTCCTTTGTGTCGCGGCTGGGGTTTGCGCGGGCTGCGGCGCGGTGTCCGTTACGGGGAGTGTGCGATCTGAACTGCTCATCTCAGCAAAAGGTTGTATTGTTCATTGTTATCTGTTCTTCCCCTGTTATTTCCAGTAAAAAATACCCTTATCCCAACCTGCGGGGCTCTGGTTTTGGTTTTCCCCCCCCCGCTCCGGGGGAAATCTGAACGCGTGGTCCCCGGCTCCGGCGGAACCACAACATGTGTCTAAGGACCACCTCCCAGGAGATCGTGGTCAACAGGTCCTTGAACAGCCTAAAGTTTGCTCTCTTAAAGTTCAGTGTCCTGATCCCAGTTCTCGCCAGGCCCACATCGCTTGAGATCACAAACTCAACTAGGGCATGGTCGCTGCAGCCCAGGCTGTCTCCAACCTTAACACCTTTAATGATCTCCCCCACGTTGGTGAGCACCAGGTCCAGCAATGCATCTCCTCTGGTTGGTCTATCAACTATTTGAATCATACAGATATTTCAAATTTGAAAATAACACATATGCGTCCAACTTTGATTATTTAGCCCGTAAGTTAATTGCTTATGAATTATGTTCTCAAACTAAGACACTAAACCTTATCCTCAGAGAGGACACTGATGCACTTTTGTCCTTTAATTTAACACAGTATTTCTTTTGGTTTTAAAGAACCAAACACCACAACAAAATGTAGTTGTGGTTCAGCCTCAGCCAGCAGCTGAGCATCGCACTCCCTTCTCCATGGATCAGTGGGGTGGAGAATGGGGAATCAAAGGCAACCTGGATGAGTTAGGATAAGAACATTTTACGGGACAGCAAAGGGAGAGGGAAATAATAAGAGGACTGTAACACAATGTGCACAGCATGATAACAGACAGCAATTTACTAATCCAAAGCCCAACTAGATATTTCAGCTCACATTGTCAGATATTTTCCCCTTTTATGATGAGCATCATGTCACATGGTACAGAACATCCTCTTGGCCATCTTGGATTACCTGTCCTGGCTCCTTGTGGAAACTGTTATAGGCGAAACTAAGGCAATAGTCTTTTAATTTGTGTATACCATAAAATTGTGTTAAATCTCACAACTCTGTGGAAAGCTGAACACATCATGAAAGAGAAAAACTGAAGATTCTGGTTGAACCTTTTCTCTCTATGGTGAATTTCCTTACTCACAAAAAATTCAATAGATGCCCACTGTAGTTATGTCCCAGTCTCTCTCTGCATTTCCACAGAACTTCAAACCTAGACCAAACTAATAGATTCTAGTCACAAATGTAAAATAACAGATATTTTTCCAGATTTGTTTTATTGCTAGCAGAAGTTTTGTTGTTTGTTTGTTTGTTTCATTGTTTGGGGTTTTTTTTAAGTATCTTTTGAAAAGGGAAAATAATACGTACGAACTATTGACTATTTTGAACATTCAGAGAACAGCTGTTTAACAGCTAATTGGAGGCTGTGGTACACTTAAAAAATAGAGATCCCTGTGTGTCTCTGTAGTGCTCTTGAGATATGCTCCATATTTCCTGTATCATGATTCAAAATGAGAATTGCGACTTAAATCAGAAAACTTCTAAAATATGTATTTCTTAAATCATTGCGAAAACATGAGTTAGTTTTGACTATATCTAACTCTAAATTGTCACTCGCTTCAAAATGCCCCTGCTTCTTGTGAAGTTTAATAAGTACTTTATGAATGTTTCTTGCTCCTACAAGGCTGAATGACTGGTACATGGAGACTGAGTATGATCTTTCATATTTATAATGTGCTTTGAAATAGGAGAGAAGTATTGAACAATTACCATGGTTACAGGTGCAATTATTACAAGCCAAACCAACAGTTCAAACTAAAAACCAGTTTTTAATAAATTATTAATGAATATCTATTCACTGTGCCAGCTAACAATAAATGTAAAATAATAATAGAATTTAGACCTAAGCTACTATTTTAAATGTTCTGAAATCCCATATGCTTCATACGGAAGTCAGAAGAATGAGATTCTCAATTAGAAAAGGCTTAACAATAGATGGAAGGTGACATTAAAGTTGAAAATGTCATGAATTAACATCCATAGCCTGCTCTACTTACTGAAAAACAAAAAGAAAAACAAACATAAGAACTCCACACCACAACAAAAGTCACCTCAATACCCAAAGATAAAAGATAAACTGGAAATCTTGGAGGCAAAAAATACAGTTTGGAGGTGGAAAATCCATGGCAGGTATTTCAGGAAAGTCAGTGGTAGTAACAGCGAAGGTGGCAACTGGGCACATTTAGATTATAGGCAGGGTAAACGTCTTGATTCTGGTCAGAAGAGACTGAGGCATACTATAACTACATACAAACCAATATCGTCTATTGGTTGGGCTAATACCCTTGACTTAATTCCTAGTTTAAATTCCTTTTAAATATAAGTAAGAATTTCTTCATGCTCAGGATGAAGTGTATGAAAAATCTCCATAGAAAAGTTGTGGGGTTTCCATCCTTGGTAGCATTCAGATGTTGACTTGACACAGCATTGAGCAACCTGCTCTATCTGATCTGGTTCTGAGGAAGTAGGTTGGACTAGATAGCATCAGGTGGTTCTTTCCAATCTCTGCCATTCTCTTTTTATGTGCAGTTTTAAGGCCTCTACAAGGAAAGAGATTGTGACTGCTGGAGTCACAAGTCCAACCAAGTCATCAAGTCCATGCAAGTCAAAAAGTCCAACCGTAGCTTAGGACGGGAATGGTTGGACTCAATGATCTTAAAGGTCTTTTCCAACCTTGTTATTCTGTGAGTCTGTGAGTCTGTGACTTCATGAAAGGCTTTGGTATAATGTTCTGGTTCTGGCAAGGATAAAGTTCTTGTTCTTTGTATCAGGACCATATGGTGCTATGTTTAGATTTGCAATCAAAACAGTGTTGATGATAACACAGGGATGTTTGAGTTGTTGCTAAAGAGTTCTTACACAGAATCAAGGCCTTTTCTGCAAGATAAGCAAAGGTTTTCTGGATTTTTCATTTACAATAGACAAATTCCACAGAAATCATATTTTAGGTTCTTACAGTGTTTTTTGGGGTCTGGTCATAAATTGTTACTAGTCATTCACTTTTACTTTTCTCTACATATTACCAGGACATTTAATGCTTTTGTAATGCCAGAAAAATAGAAATGTCTGTTCTTCAGCTTCTACCATCCAAACCCATTTGAATGGATTCATAGAGATGATTTGTGTCTTCAAAATGGGAAACAGAAACAAGACACTTTGGTGTCTGAAAGAACTCAGAGGAACATCTTTATGTGTCTATGCAGAGAAAACAAACAACAAAAAAACCAAAAAACCCAACCAAACCAAACCAAACAGAAAAATCCCCAAGCAACCAAAAAACCAAAATACCTGTAAATAAATAAACCAACTCTGAAATTTTGAACATTTTGCATGTATTATATATTAAATATATATATATTTTTTGAAACCACTACCATGGCTCAAAGTGTCCCATATCTACTGTGTCCTTTATAGGACAGATTACTATGAAAGAAATCTAAATAGACAACAACCCTTATTTAGACAGTATCAGTTGTTAAATGTCTTTAATTGTGTGTCCAGTATATTCTCTGGACAGCAATAAAGTGAACGTGGCATGATTATGTGCAATATCATATAATGTTGAAATACACTTAATATTCTGCATGATATATTTAAATGCAAAATCAGTACTTTTCTCCTTCAATAAAAAAATGCCATTTAGAAGACATCTCATCCAGTCGTAGCACTCTACTTTAAACAATTTTGTCAACTTCATAACAAGTGATCCAAAGAAAATCCCCAGTGGTCAGAGATTAGTGATGTTAAAATGCAAGACAGAAAAAAAGGAAAAAGAAAAGCTTTATTTTTAATTTTAAATATTTTGTAACAACTCTTCCTCTATAGATCTACATTAAAATATAAATATAAATATGTATCCAGAATCACTTCAAAGTATTTTTCAATTCATTAATTTATAACTAGATAGCACACTATGATTTCTAGGAAAAAAAATATTTAAAAAAATCCCATGGTTATATAAGAGTTCAGGCATGAAAATTACAGATAAAAGTTAAACTTTATGTCTGTGCATAGCAGGCATACAATATTTGGTCATGTTGTTAGTATAGAAATAATATATTACTACTATTTTTTTTTTCTATTACCTTCAAACTACATGAAAATGGCCTAAGTTGTGTAAAACAGCAGACAGTAGAAAATATAACAAGCAATGTCATATTAATGTTTGCAGGAAATAAATTATTCTGCTTTAGTACTGATACTTACATAAAGAATAATTAATATTTTCAGTTAACTAGCAATGGGTCTTATAGAAACTTAATTCTTAACTGTATTAATGTATTTAATTGGGTACTTCATTGTTAAAATGAATAGGCATTACTTAGACATGACAGATCTGAAACTGGACAAGGGACTTCCTTGCATTCTCAAGAAGGAAAAGTGAAAGAGCATTTACAAAGTGATATGCAGAAACATAAGAATTACTAAGGATTTTTTTAAAATAAAATCTAGGATGCCATTTCTAGCACCGTAGACAAGAGGCAAACAACAGAACAAATAGAATTTAGACCTTGGTGAAATAAACTTTATATTAAAAATATTAGTTGTTTAATTAGATTAAATACCTATGTTAAACCTGAAGCCGTTATCTGAGGTTGTGGTGATCTGGCGGTCAGCCTCTTCTCACAGATAACTAGTGATAGGACAAGATGGAATGGCTGCAAATTGCACCAGAGGAGGTCCAGGTTAGAAATTAGGAGAAAATTCTCAGAAAGAGTGGTTAGGCATTGGAAAGGGTTGCCCAGGTTGGTGGTGGAGTCACTGTCCCTCGTGGAGTTAAAGGAAAGTTTGGATGAGGTACTTAGGGACATGGTTTTGTTAGTGGTATAGGTGGTGAGGGCGCAGTTGGACTAGATGATCTTGGAAGAATAATGATTCCATTATTCCATGTGATCATTAAAGGATGGAGGTCTTAAGAGGCTTGGCTTTTACAGGCAGAGTACTGAGACACTACGTTGAAATAGCTGTGGAATTTGCAAGCTGAAGTTACAGGATCAGTACACCGTGGAAGACCTGAGAAAGACTGGAACTAAGGTAGTCAAAAGAAAAATGCTAAGGCAGCAAAGACCAAGTCCTACTTAAGAGGAAATTACTCTCTGCTCTTTCATGAGTATTCCGCTACCTTGAGCGTGTAAACCTGACTTGTAGATCTAGCTAGAGAATCTTTCTTCTAATACCCAATATACGATTAAAGCACTCAGCAGTGATATTGAATATGTACATGCAAATTAAGCATTTAAAAGACTAAAGAGAAGGACAGTAACTGCCACAGCTCATCAGCGCACTCACATAGAGTACTTGACAGGTTTCTGTCAAAGCCATGTGTTTCTAAACAAAACTGAACATCATTCAAATGATAAGCATAGATCAATCCATACTAAATCACAAACAATCTGGTGACCTAGGAAAGAGCAGATGTGGAAAGAGATACCAGCTCACAAAGAGGAATGAAAGGGATTGAAAGTGGAAAGTCTTCTTCATAAATAAGTAGGTATTTGTAGAAATCCTTTAAGACTATCTTTGAAGTTGCAGATATTGCAAAAGAGAAACTGATAATATGTTTGAGCACATTAAGATTACTATTTTTTTAATAGAATATAAAATTGATGCTTTATTCAGAATATATAATGAACACCTAGTAATGATGTTATTTTTTTACAAACATTTGTTATGATGCCATATTTTGTCATGAATAAACTTTCCCTAATATCATAAACCAGTCAATATTATTTTTACTCTCCTAAATTGTCTATTTGAGCTCCACAAGAGCTCACTCAGTAAGCAGTTTAGAATTATCTTTCTGAATAGTCTGCTTTTAGTCTCCATTATCTCAAGTTTGAGGATATTAAGAAAAAAAAAAGAGAGACAAAAAAGAGAAACAGATATATTTTGTTCCTTTTAAATCTTCTTACATTGTTTATGCATCCTGATATTGCAGGATGACAACTGGAGGATATTTGAGGGTGGAGATTTTTGCCAGAAATATGAAAACATCTGTGTTTTTACACTTGTGTTGCAGGATGTACCTTTGTGGTCAGCCTTTCCCTGCTACAGCAGTCAGTTCCACAGGATAGTACTACTTTTTTGAAAGAAGTTAGCCCAGAATCAGTAGAAAAAGTACAAGATTGCTTTGGCTTTCTCCCAGGGATGTAAAAATTAGTGTTCATATGATACATATTACAGAATCGCAGAATATTAGGGCCTGGAAGGAACCTCAAAAGATTATCTAGTCCAACCCCCCTGACAAAGCAGGGTTACCTAGATATATTTCTATATTTCTACCCCTGCAAAACTGAGAAACTACAGAACAAACTGATCACGGAATTCACCTACAAAGTTTAGATCTGCTTTTCATTCTACAGATACATACCATACCTTAATGTGAGTTAATTGACATGTCACGCTCCAGATGTGAGTTTGCACTGCCCTAATAAATCTAGAAGGATATATCTGTCCATGTGTCCAGAGAATGTCGCCAATATTTTTCCTTATGGTTCAATCTTGCAATTTATTAGAGCTGTCCCCTGTATAAATATCAGAAGAATTGTAAGAAGATTTATACATAAGACTTTTAGTAACTCCCTGCCCTCCAATTGGATGTTAAAATTACCACTGAAGGAAAACTTTTTGCTTGTCAAGTTCTGACTTTGTATATATAAGAGATTGTCTAAAATTCAATGTTATTGGGATGTCATACCTAAATCTGAATATTTTGTACAAAGTACAACTATTTCTGATCTGGTGCCATGGACTATCTGAACATGCCAATGGACTCAGACCATGTTCCCCTTCTCAAAAAATACTCATTTTTTTCTTTTTGGTTTTCCCCCAACCTTGATGAAAAGTTGTTATTATGCTGGGACAATTAAAACAAGATTTATTAAGTAGGGAAAGCTTAAGGCAGGAATGTCTTCAGATGGAGTTGCTGTCAGAGAAATTGCGTTGTGAAGCCTTATCTGAAGTTACATATTATTTGAGACTAATGTACTTAGAAAAGCCTCTGAAGGAGCATAAGCAGTCCTGAAGTGCATTTCTAAGTATAGTTTTGAATTAATTTTTTTTGAGAGAGAGGAAATGAGGAGTCAAATCTGAATTATATGGCTAGCCTTCTTATAGAAAATATCTGTTGACTGGGTCATAATATTTCCTTTCAAGATGTGTTAAAATATCTTTTCAAATTATTTTGTATGTGCCATGTATTTTGATGGTCACAGATATAAAATGACTATGCTAAATGGTCCTCGTAAGGATTGATACATGTTATTTTTTCAGAAAAGAAAGTGGTAGAACTGTGCAACAGTAAAATCTACTGATGTTTGCAGGCCACAAATTAGAATTCTCATGTGAATTATTCTGCAACTTGTTTGTTTTATGATAAATAGCATAACTGATCCACTGTTGTTTAACCCCAGCTGGCAACTAAGTATCATGCAACTGATCACTCAGCTCTCCCCTGGAGACCAGGTAAAATCCTGGCTGAAGCCAATTACACATATCTCTTCTCTACATCTCTACTTCTTAATAAATCTGGGTGATTCTAACTTTTGCTATTACATATGGAAATCATAGTAGTGATGACATACATTGTTATATAGCAATTAACATAATACAATTCATATTATTGGCTATTCTCACCCAAAATCAAATCCCATCTAGGTACAGAGAATGGAATACCCTATCCTTCTGCATCACTCACCAAGTGCACCGAGGTCCTTGAGCAAAAGCAGTCCTATGGATGGATTTGACTTTGCAAGAGGCAGGAGTAACTCCGACGACTGTCTACTGTAACATATGGTAACTTTATCTCCTTCTATTGTAAGTGGGAATTTTGAATAGACAGGGCCAGCTGGATTGATAGTTTCCCTAAAGTTAACTAACCAGGTGGCCTTTGCTACATGTGTATCCCAGTGTTTGAGGGTTCCCCAACCCATTGCTCTAAACAGACCATTGTAGTAGGCTGGTGCATGATCGGGGATGTGATAAACCTACTCAATGCCATGATGTTTGGGTCAGGTGTCTGTGAGGGTTTTTTTCATAAATAAATACTGTTGTCTGACTCAATTCTTTCTGGAATGTCTTGTCAGTACAGGACATCATTCTGGACAGTGGTATGGGTCACAGAATATGTTTCCATTCATCTGGTGGTTGCTTCCACCATTATAAATACATAGCACTTAGATTGGTGTATTTGTGGAATATAATCAATCTGCCAGGCCTCCCCATATTTATATTTCAGCCATCATCTTCAATGCCAGAGAGGCTTTCTTGATTGCAGTGTATGTCTCCCATTCATGGATGAGATTGCATCCCTGGACAAGTCAAGTACTCACTGATCACAAGCTCTTGTATATGCTGCATCTCCTCCTTGGCAGCCTGAATTTTCATGGGCCCAGTGAGCTATAAATAATTCACTCTTATGTTGCCAGTGTAGATTGATCTACCTGAGTGACTACAATCTTATCTGCTTGATCCACCTGTTGGTTGTTTTGATGTTCCTCAGTGGCTCAACTCAGGTATATGGGAATCTACATGAAACCCTAGTCGGGCAATAATATGTTGCCACAATGAGGCAGCCCATATGGGTTTGGCTCTGTATTGCCATTTGATCTGTTTCCATTGCTGTAACCACCCCCACAATGCATTGGCCACCATCCATGAGTCAGTATTAGAGCAGGGCACCAGACAGTTTCCTCATTCAGCAACGTCTAATGCTAACTGGCATGAATCATGTCCTCCTCTGACACAAAAGCAGGAAATGTTTAGTCAGATTATAGAGGACTTAAAGTGGTTGTAATAATATTTTGGGTTCAGAAAGGTGTTCCTTGAGATGTAAATGTCAACTGTGTTATTTCCAATTAAAATCAGAAAGTATTATCCTGGAACAGCTTTATACACTCTGAAAAATCTAAAAACTTCCAAATGTTTTGGACAAAGAAGAGATTATCATACTCCAGAATAAGGAGTATTCTGAAACTCACTTAAGTGATAAACTCACCTAAGATACAGAAGATAGGATTTATTTTTGGACCATGTATTTGAACCCAAATATCCATACAGCCTAGTAGACTTATTTTTCCTTATCATATGGGGGTGCAGGTATTTTATTATTTTTTTCCCCTCAGAAATGTCTAGAGAGGTCAGAAGTTCCATTGGAAACTCAACTGCAGGGTCTTCTAGCAGTGGTGTGGATGATGGTAAAATACAGCTCTAGAGCATTTTCGGTTTTTTTATTTGTGGACAGCTTGGAGCACCAGAAGGAGTCAGTGATACTACCAACTAGGAAAAATAAGCAAATATTTATTTTTGTATACTAAAATAACACTGGTAATATGAAAGATGGTAGCACAAATAGAGAATTCTAATTATATCTTTTAGAATCTGCACATTAAAAGGTCACATGTAAAGTCAGACTTAATGCACCGATTAATGCAAAGAATACTTTAAATTCCCTGTAGCAGACAAATACCTTTCTGGAGAAGCAGGAGGAACCTACAGAAAAAGAGTAATAATGACACTTCCAGAGACTGAAGAGCTCAGTGTCCACAAACATAGAACAGAATGTAGGGAATGGGAATTAACATCATCTAGAAAACAAAGAACTTAGGAAAACCATTGGTAGATGAGCATGTATCACACACCAATGAACACTTTAAACTAAACAACAATCAATATAACTGAAATCTGATCCTGAGCATTTTATCACTGTTGCAAAAGTAAATTCCACTTTTACAAGTTGTTTTATGTTTTTTTCATGAGGAATAGGCAGGAGGGAAATACTTTAAGTACCGCTCCCATATATATGGATGTTCTGAATAAAAAAATACAGTATGTAAATGAAGATCCTGTATTCTGACATCTTTACCTGCATGACTTTTTCTAAGAATAAATTATTACTATTTCCAAGTGCAATTTCCATCTTTAGAGTTGTTAGAGTATATCCATGTATGGATGGATGTTTTGGGATTGTGTTGGTCTAATGAGATTATAAATTCCATACTAAAAGATAAAAAATGAGTGCCTCTTGGACAAAAACTCCTATCTCAGGCTTCTCATTTTGGATTAGTGAAAAAAAAAAAAAGCAAACTCCATGGTAATTTCTAGAAATTCAAGGCCAGGGAAGAAAAAAAATATCAGTCTGTATGTATGTATGTATCAGTGAGAACATATGTACATAATTAAGCTGATCCTACTACTTTGAGAAGACTGAAAATTGTAAACAATAGAATTTTAAAGTGATGAAAAAGTTAACAGACTGTAAGTATTGGCACATCTCATAGGTCCTTATTCACATGGATTTTAAAAATTATTATCAATGCCAAGGTCTCCGTAGAATTAACCTTAAAGAAGCCTGAAGGGAATCCTTGTCACTTCCAGAGATGTCCCAGACCCAAGCAGCTTTGAAAAATCTCATGCCATGACTGTTCTTGTAGGAAGGACTTGATTTTAGTATTTCTGAGGTTGTTTACCTGTTTCTATTTCCCTATCTGCTCCTTCCCATTCTCTGTTTTTTTCCTCTTCTCCATTCCCTTTCTCCCTTGGCTTCTGACCTAAGACAGAAATCAATTGTATCTTGCAGCATATGGCACTAACACATTGAGATGAGACAGCTCATCCAACCCTGACCAAACTAAAGAGACCCAGGAAGAGAAAGACAACTGCCAAACTCATCCAGATGGTATCCCAGACCAGGGAAGCAGGCCAGGGCTCAGAGCTTCACCTATTATGCCAACTTGCCTACTCAAGGCTTGCAAATATATCTGACCTATAGTGACCCCATTGGACATAAAATGGAAAGTGCATTTTCTGAATCTTTCTCACTCTGGTTTTCTATTGTTTTGTTTTGTTTTGTTTTTTAAAAACAAACATCACTCTCAAAATAATATGTCCATATTCAATGGAGGAATTTTATCCTTTTAGTCATAAAAAAAAGAGTTTAATAAAATAGGGAATCTCAACCCCAATCTCTGAAACAGGCCAAGTATTTGTTAGATATATGTGTGTCCAATATCTATTCCAGTTTAAATTCCTTCTTCTCTTCTCTTCTCTTCTCTTCTCTTCTCTTCACTTCTCTTCTCTTCTCTTCTCTTCTCTTCTCTTCTCTTCTCTTCTCTTCTCTTCTCTTCTCTTCTCTTCTCTTCTCTTCTCTTCTCTTCTCTTCTCTTCTCTTCTCTTCTCTTCTCTTCTCTTCTCTTCTCTTCTCTTCTCTTCTCTTCTCTTCTCCTCTCCTCTCCTCTCCTCTCCTCTCCTCTCCTCTCCTCTCCTCTCCTCTCCTCTCCTCTCCTCTCCTCTCCTCTCCTCTCCTCTCCTCGCTTCTCCTCTCCTCGCTTCTCCTCGCTTCTCTTCTCCTCGCTTCTCTTCTCCTCGCTTCTCTTCTCTTCGCTTCTCTTCTCTTCGCTTCACTTCCCTTCGCTTCACTTCCCTTCGCTTCACTTGCCTGTTTTTGACTATGTTGGGTCCATTCAGCCCATCAAATAACTGCATATTCAGCACCTACCTTGTCTAATTTTATTTTTTTTTTCATTAGTAGAGATGAGTATGAGGTGAACATGGTGAAAACCATGTGTCATTTTTTAGTGTACGTGTTCGGAAATGATCTAAAACTTAATGGATATGGAGAGTCTGAGGGTTCATATTTGACCTTCTCACAGTTATTGGTTCCGGCCTTTCAGAGTCATGTAGCTGTTGAAATTCAACAGTTATTCTCAGTTTCTGGTGGAGTCAGCATATATTTTTCCACCTACCAATTTAATCACAGGGTTTCAGGAGTCTGGATCCATAAAGAGATTTAAGTACCACAATGCTGACTATTGCAGAAAACCTAACTTTTACCCTTCCTGATAAACAGTGGAATCCACAGCCCCAAGTCAGGTTTACAGGTTATCTATCCAATGCATAGAAAGAATTATCCACATAAAAACCTGCTTTATAGTAAACAATGTTCTCAGTAGGAGACTGCATAATTGAATTTTTGCAAAATACAAATGCCAACATGTTATATGTGTGTGTGTGTCCTAATTCCTTTTAGATTTAGGTATCTTCCTTACCTTAAACATTTATCTGTAAATTTTGTCTTAGGTTAGTTAGTGCATAATTAGCATATTTTGAGATAAAATCTAAGATTAAAAGTAGATGAGTGGCAAAGTGTATCTTTTTTGGGTGACTAGAGAAATTCAGTGGCTAGAGACTTGTTTGTAAAGTGCATAATATACATCAACTTCTAATCTGTTTCAGTCAGCTATCATACCAGAAGTCCTGTCTTAGTCAGAGGACTAGTTACAAAAGTATTATGTGATGACATTCTATCATACTGAAGTTGTGTCACTACATGTCACTGAGAAAGTAGCAAAACTCTTTGCCATTTACCACAACACTCTTCTGAATCCCAAGTTCAATTTCCTGCTCCAATAAACAGTTGATAATTTTATACACTATAACATGACTTCATAAGGACATTTCCAAATGGACTAAAGATAAATATATCTAGTCCTTCAAAGGAAGAGAAAAAAAAAAAGAAGCCCAAGAAGAATGAATCAAAAGGTCATAGGTAAATTTCAATGACCTATGAAAATTACAGTGAAATGTTATAGTTTGTTTGGTGGTTTTGTTTTTTGTGGTTTTTTTTTATTTTGGGATTTTTAAAGTCAAATTACTCTTTGCACATGAATATGTAAGATGAAGTGGTCACAGTACTGAAGAACCTTTAACAGAAGAGGCTTTGACCACTGGAAGCTGAAGCAGACATAATTGTTATTAGAGGTGTGTGTCTATTATTGATGATAAAGTCTATAGAGAAACATGGCATAGAACATGTGCCTCATTCCACCATTACAAGACAACAGACAGCTATTGATGGACCCTTAAGTAAGTATAACCAATTTGATACAAGATTAATTAAAGTAACTGAACAGTAAAGAATTAAATAATTTTTACATATAAGTGCTTCAGGGGCTCCTAGGAGAGAAAGAAACGTAAAACAAAAAACTGGAGGAAAATTTTGGTATATTGCCTAGGAAAACATTGCTATTCCCATTCCATTCCTTTCTCATTAATCACCTAATTTAGTTATCAAGTCCTGAATAAGTATCTATGTCCAGTATCAAACACAAAGGAAGTAGTTTGTGACTCAAAGGTCTACAACTTTTCATATGGTGTCTTGTCTGTTTGAAAAGAAGTTCAGTGCATTTAATTTGTCCTTTTAGAGTTTAAGATGTGTAGGAAAGAGTATGTAGGAAGGAAAACCTGTCTGACAGACTCGCCCTAGCATTACTGCAATGAAGGATTCAAGAGTAGTTCTAAATAGGACTACTCAAAATAATGATCTCCTAAAAGCAGCCATCATTAAAGACTGTGGTATGAGCACTCATGATCACATCTTGTGGCACATATAGAGCAAAGTGGACACTTACAGTTAGGCTGCAAATATATATCATGGTAATTCAAATGCAAGGAACTGTTCTTCAGTTGACCTGAGGTGAATGTCTAAAACAGCTTAGACTACGTCTTCTTTTTGCCTTAGGGAAAGTACTTACCTTCTGTAATTATGTGTCTAGTTAGGAACATAAGCAGAGACACAGCTCATCTCTAAAATAAAAACTTAGCTTTACTGAGAAAAGGACTACCTCTAGTTAACTCTTCTCAAAGATAACCCTCGGCTTAGTAAGTTAGAAGATGGACAAAATGGCCAAAATCTATCAAACTTCTAGTGTGAGATTACCTATGGAGATTTTCTCAATACTTCTGAAGAAGGCTGGCACTTATACTAGGAGCATACAAACTTAGCTGACAGTTAGAAAAACTGTGTTATTTTATCATGTCTTCTGAGACAACTGAGCCTATCCTCAGTTTTAAACTTGCTTCTAGACTTTCTTTGATCTTCCACATGTCATGGTCCATTATCTGACTGGAGGCCTGTGACTAGCGGTGAACCTCAGGGCTCGGTGTTGGGTCCAGTCCTGTTTAATATCTTCATTGACGACCTTGATGAGGGAATAGCATCCACCCTCAGGAAGTACGCCAATGATACAAAGCTGCGAGGAGTGGCTGACATGCAGGAACACTGCGCTGCCATCCAGCAAGACCTGGACAGGCTGGAGAGCTGGGCAGGGAGAAACCTAATGAAATTCAACAAAAGCAAGTGTAAAGTCTTGCACCTGGGGAGGAATAACCGCATGTATCAGTACAGGCTGGGGGATGACCTGCTGGAGAAGAGCTCTGTGGAGAAGGTTGTGGGGGTCCTGGTAGATGACAGGTTGGCCATGAGCCAGCAGTGTGCCCTGGTGGCTAAGAGAGCCAATGGGATCCTGGGGTGAATCAGGAGGAGTGTGGCCAGCAGGTCAAAGGAGGTGATCCTCCCCCTCTACTCTGCCCTGGTCAGGCCCCACCTGGAGTATTGTGTCCAGTTCTGGGCTCTCTGGTATAAAAAGGACAGGGACTCTTCAGCCTTGAGAAGAGAAGACTAAGGGGGTACCTAATTAAAGTTTATTTTTATCCGAAGCAGGGGATTCAGGAGGAATCAGCCAGCCCCTTTTCAGTGGTCTGTGGGAATAGGACAAGTGGCAATGGCTGCAAGTTGGAGCATAGGAAGTTCCGCACCAACATGCGGAAGAACTTTTTCACAGTGAGGGTGACAGAGCACTGGAATAGGCTGCCCAGGGAGGTGGTTGAGTCTCCTTCTCTGGAGATATTCAAGACCCGTCTGGACGCCTATCTGAGTGATATGTCCTAGGGAGCCTGCTTTGGCACGGGTGTTGGACCTGATGATCTCTCGAGGTCCCTTCCAACTCCTACAGTTCTATTCTATGATCTGTACATTCCCCTTTGAAAACCAGGCATATGCCATCCAGTTTCTGTATTTGTTTCTTGTGTTATAGAGGGACAATTAAAACAAGCAAGAAAATAAAAAAAAGGCTATCTACTTTTTTCTGCTAGAGGATAAGGTGGATTACGTCTTTCCATGTGTTATGTAAGATGTGAGAAGAGATGGGACCTTTCTTAATGAAGGCACATCCGCTTCACCATTGATTGAATGACCTAACAAGATTACTGCTGGAGTCTATTCCTTCCTGAAAACTTAGTTTGCTCAGACGGATAGAAGTACAGACCAGCTTTCCAGTTCTGTGATCTATTGCAGATATCTCAGTTTTCCTGATGGACAAAACACGAACACAAATCTGTGCAGCATAATTGTGATTCAGTGCTGTGCATGTAATGATGTTCTAAGAGAACATCTCTATCTACAAATACTTGTACAGACTAACACATCTAATGTAGAATTTCATATATCTCTGATGTTTATACTTGCAGTTTAATTTTAATTAGAATTTAAGTTGCCTCTACTACAGTGATACCGGTAAACTGGTAGAACTGTAATTCACCATTTTAAGTCTATATTGATACATGCAGTTCTTTAACAAACCTCCCAGGTTCCTGTATGTGAAACCAAGCATTAATATTTTTTTAAACCATAGAAGAATGATTTTAAGAAAATTACATAATGTCTATGGCTTGCATCCAGTTCTTAAAAAAAAAAGCCATTAATGTGGATGTTGTAGCTGACAGAGTCCTAGAAAAAAATATTTGTAAGTTGTCTCAATAGTTATTAAAAAAAATTTCAGCATCTGTACAGCCACACTATCTTTTTGGTTAAAGAAAAACAAAAAAAAAGTTTTGTAAGAACTTGAGCTTTGCTCAAGACAAAAATAAACAATTTTTCATTGCTGCTCTAGAGCTGTTAGGGTCATTACAATCAGTAATGCATTCTGATGCCAGAAAATACCTGATCCTTCTCACCCTATAAGGCTGGCTCAGTACTACCATATAGTACAAAGATGACTGCTGAACAAATGACTGGTTTTCTGTCTAGAACCATCTAGACAGAGAGGGCATACGTTTTGCTTGCTGACAGAAGTTGGATAAGTTATGTGGAGAGGAAAATGGTTTATAATTGCTTTTTAACTTAACTACACTGTACAGGTGAAAAAAAATGCTACAGATTCTTGATGCAAAGGGTGTAAAAAATCCATTTTCTGTTAAGACAGGTCGTTATGATTCTTTGACTGTTACTTTAGACACTTACCAATGTGTAAAATAATTTACTATAACAACTAAATTACAGCTGAAGAACGGTGAGAATGAAGTTTTCTTGGTTAGATGTTGAATATCTAAGTGTTCCTTTGGCCAATAGCCATACTTCTTAGGCTGGTCAGTTACTGGAAGGTTTGGGAGGCAAATACGGTGAATTTAGGTCTAACTGACAGTGACTGAAGTTCAGACCTTGTGTGTCTGACAGAGAAAATGCAGAGGTGTGTTCTTACATAGCAGAAAACAGACTGGGACTCCTTTAACAGTCCTGTGAATCTTGTTCCTGAGCACAGAGTTGTCCAGAATTAGATGTGTTTGAGGAGTGTCTCTGTACTCCAATTTAGTCAGAAGGGAAGGTGGTACCTGATTTTCACTGGGATGGTGCAGTGAGACTTTTCAGCTTTAAAGCTGTCATGCTGTGGGAGCCTGCAGAGGCTCCACAGATCAAGCTATGTAAGTCTGACATTTGCTGAATACAGTCCTTAATGATCATACTAGATCTCTCTGAAGTCATTTGTGATCTGAAAAACTGGGAAGGAAAAAAGTAAAAAGCTGTAATGAAGATAAGAGACACTCAACAATTCACATTCTGCATTTCTTGCAAGAAAGTTGTTGTCTGTGATCCCAAAGAACTGAGTGTTATGTCAGTTTATCTGAATAATTTTACAGAAAAAAATAACAGGTTGGCAATCTAAATTCCATCTCACATTCCATTATCTTCTCAATATATAGACAAACACTAAGATGAGGGCCAGTTACTTTGTGAATCCTTCATTGCTTGGACTTCAGCTGCCTCTTTACCTGCAAAAGAGCAAAGAAATGAGGACAGGAGAAATTGAAAAGTAATGTTTGCATCTCCATTTCTAAAGCATTTCTAAAGGACAGAATTAGGACAAAGACATGGGTAAAAAGTATTTATGCTCACTGTAGCTGTGATTCAAGAGAATAGTTCCTTGGATGTCTAAATGAAATGAAGAAGAATTTGAACACAGAAATTGAGGGAGGGCAGTGGCGGGGCAGGGGGTGGTGGAGTGGGGAAGGGTGTCTGTTTTTTAAAAGGGCTGAAAAATGAATATGGGAGTAGCAGGTCTCAACAAAATGATTCATAATGAATATTAAACTCCTGATGCAGTCTGTATCAGCTGGTGATTCATTTGTGGCAGATTTTTGCAGAGACATTGTTTCTTTCAAAAATGGAAAGTATTATGTCAGGAAAAGCATCTGAATAGTATTACTCATGATTTTATTTGCTTCTCTCCAGTTTATGTATTTGTTATTGTTTTCTTACCCTATGCCTCTTCAGAGTAGTGTGCTGAGACAAATGGATAGGCTTTCCTTTTAAGTATGTTTTCTTCCTCAAAGACTTGTTTTGTTTTGTTTTGTCTGCCTGAGAGCAGCGAAAGAAACATCTTGTATTTGAGAACAGAGCAATAATAAAACCATTGTACTGTTAGATGTGGTATTCTTCGAGGAGATGATGCTACTGCATGTCTGTGATATCTGCAACCATACTCCAGGGAAAGACTATTCAGATTTTTTAGATCAAAATAAGAATAACATTGCAACAATTAAAATTGAAAAAAGAGGATAGATAATCTGAGACAAAGTTGCATGTCTCATGACCCTAAAAGGACAGCCATTCAAAGGAATGTTGATATAACAATATATGTTTCAGTGCTGTATCACCATCTCAGCAGCAACATCAGTGAGATTTACTTCCTATCATCTCTTTTAGGTGTCAGCTTTAGCTTCACTGTTCAGTAAAGAGGAAAACTAACTTTCTCTCCCACCTCTCAATAAATACCTACAAGTGTCTATGGGCTCCTTTCTATATTGTAACCACTGAAAACGCCACTTCACTGCTTGATGTTTTCTATACAGGCTATGTGGAAGACTCAAACAAAAGATTAGCATTTTATCTCAGAGCGGTTGAGCAGTTCTGAAGTGAGCTCTGTGGTCATACGAAAAAACACATGTATTTGATGTAGACAAAGAGTATTTTTGGCAAATGCAACCAAGATTCCTTCTGAAGGAAAGTAAACTAGGGTGCTCATTCTAGTTGTTTACCATATCTGCACCACAGGTTCATAAGGGTCTGAACCAACTGCTCCACACTACCATAAGGTTTTTCAATAAACATGTCCCATTTTACATATGTGATTGCTGGCTCCCTCTCAGCAAATTGACCTTCATTCATCTAGACTGCCCTTGGCTTAAATTAATTTTTGTTATTCTTTTCTGTTTGGAGTTCTTTAACATTATGCATATTGTCTTCCTCTTTCTTATTATTGCTCTTTTAATATTGTTGTCTTTTTCAAAGACAAAGATTCAACAACTGGGTTCTGAAGGAAGAGACAGAGTTCATTCCTAAGGAAATTACAGTGTCAAAAATTTATATGTCAGCAGGATAATCTTGTGGAGGTATCCAACTGTTGATGGGTACCGAAGGGCTAGGTGAACAATGCCTCAATTCATATGATAAGATGAAGAATCCTATTTTTAAGACTTAGGACAGCAACCACTCTTCAGGTGCAATGCAGAAGATGTTAAAAAAAAAAAAAGATCTCTTGAACTGATCTTCAGGTGAGAAGGTACAACCAGGACTGATTTTTGCATGCTCATGCCTGACGTCCTTGGATCACTATATAGAAAAATTATAAGATCCTATCCAGCACTGCTCTATCATTCCCATTTCTCACTGAGGACAAGAGCACATCTACACATATGTGTCCATCTTGCTCCTTGCCACAGATTATATCATAAGTGCCCTGTGAGAGCACTTTAGTTTCCAACCTGAAACAAAAAACAACCAAAAAACCAAACCAATACAAAAAAAAATTCTTCTGTACCTGTGGTCATTACATGTATAGAAGGAGGGAGGAATGGCAACCCTTGTGTAAGAGCTGCACATAGCACTCAAACATAAAAGGAGTTTTGTCTTTAAAAGCTGATGTGAGTCTCTGAGTTGTGAGAGAATCTTCGACCTGGCATTTAGGTATGTCAGAAAATGCCGGTCCAGCCTGTGCCCTGTGTGAGTCTCACTCAGTCCCAGTACTAACCAAGCCACAGTAACGCAGCCAACACAGGCTCCTCTAAAGACCTATGCACGTAGTTCCTTCTGTTTTTCAAAAGCAGTGGGTTATGAGCCAATATGATAGAGGAGCCACATTCGGGATGTTTTTTCTCTCCTATGAACTTTTGGATCTCTGCACACAAAATAGAATGACATGCAGTGGAGAGGGCCTTTATATTTACTCTGTTTTTTCACTACCTAGCTGGGGGGCAAGCCCCAAGGGGGCTCTTGCTTCTAGCACCAAGTGCCCAATGCCCAGTGCCAGGCACAACCCACTCCAGGAACAGTGGCAGTTGGGGAGTTTGACTGGTGCGGTACAGCTGACAAAGTGTAATGCAGGTGTCCTAAGGTGAGCTCAGAGAGGACGGAAATCTCCTACGGATCGGAATGGCAAAAGCTCACTTGATCTTGATTTTCACTATGGATAGAGACCGTGAAAGCAGGGCCTCATGATCTTTCTGGCTTTTTGGGTTTTAAACAGGAGATATCAGAAAAGTTACCACAGGGATAACAGGCTTGTGACAGCTAAACGTTCATAGAGATGTCGCTTTTTGATCCTTCAATTTCAGGTCTTCCTATCATTGTGAAGCAGAATTCACAAAACATTGGATTTTTCACCCACTCATAGGGAACGTGAGCTGGGCTTGGACCATCATGATTTTTACCCCACTGATGATGTGTTGCTGCAATAGTAATCCTGCTCAGTATGAGAGAACCGCAGGTTTAGACCCCTGGTGCATGTGCTTTGCTGAGGAGCCGCTGGGTCAAAACTGCCATTTGCATGCTTATGACTGAATACCTCTAAGTCAGAATTCCGTCTAGACGTAGTGATACCACAGCACCTATGGCACCTTGGTGGGCTTACAATAGCTGGCTGCCCGCACCCCATGAGGGGGTGGGCCTGGTGCAGAGCGCTGCTCATGGTCAGGGCCAGAGGGGCGGACGGACGTGGCACCACCTCTCCCCCATCACATACTGCATGATCGTGGGGCGCACAGTGCTAAATCATTCTGGGTCAGGGTTTCATATGTAGCAGAGCAGCTCCCTCTATTGCGAATCAGCCCTCAACACAAGCTTTTTGTTTTTATTGGGCAGGAGGAATCCCAGACATAGATACGGAATGGGAGAAGAGCATCTTGAAAGCAGCCCTGCTAAGAGGGACCTGGGGGTTCTAGTGGATGAGAAACTTAACATGAGCCAGCAGTTTGCTCTTGCAGCTCGCAAGGCCAATACTATCCTGGGCTCCATCAGAAGAAGAGGAGTGGCCAGCAGGGACAGGAACGAGGTTGTCCCTCCCTACTCTGCCCTCATAAGGCCTCATCTGGAGTCCTGTGTCCAGATCTGGGGCCCCCAATACAAGAAAGATATGGAACTGTTGGAGAGGGTTCAGAGGAGGTCCATGAAGATGATTAGAGGGCTGGAGCACCTCCCCTACGAAGAGAGGCTGAGGGAGCTGGGTTTGTTCAGCCTGAAGAAGAGAAGGCTGCAGGGGGACCTCATTGCAGCCTTCCAGTACCTGAAGGAAGTGTATAAACAGGAGTTTAAACTTTTTAAAAGGGTAGATAATGGCAGGACAAGGTAGAATGGACTAAAGCTAAAGGAGGGAAGATTTAGGTTAGATATTAGGGGGAAGCTCTTTACAGGGAGAGTGGTAAGATACTAGAAGGGGCTGCCCAGAAAAGTAGTGGATGCCCCACCCCTAGAGATGTTCAAGGCCAGGTTGTATGAGACCCTGGGCAACCCTGTCTAGATCATGCCTGGAGGTTGGTGGCCGTGCCTGTGGCAAGGGGCTTGGAACTGTATGATCCTTGGGGTTCCTTCCAACCCAGAACACTCTATGATTCTATGATTCAGAACACAGAGCAGATACTGGTAAAGTTTGCTGATTGCATTGCTTCTCCTTCCCCTTCTCTCCCTCCTTTTTCATTATTTGCAAAGTCTCACCAGACATGCCAGCACTCAAAGGGCTACTTAGAGTAAGCAGCTGCTGAGAAAACCTGCTCCTGGGATTTCACTAAGTCATGGATTACTTCATGTGGTTTTGAGTTACCTCTTCAGGCTCAGGTGGCTAACAGTTTGAAGGAATGACCTCAGGTACAGGTTTTCAACTCTAGTTTCAGTAGGCAGTCTGGAGGGAGAGACGCTCAGCTGTGGGTTGTGAGCTTCACTGTGGGCAGGTGAAGAGGGAGGCATGTTTTGTCATATTTGCAGTCACACTATCACTTATAAAGGAACCAGGCTCATGGCATGCTCTAATATTACTTGGTTTTAAGTCAGAAGCAGCAAGCTATATTATCAGTAGGAACTACATATTTCTCATCCTGAAAAGGCAGTATTACAGTGTTTTGCACAGTCTTTGCGGCACACATCCCAGACCTGGATGGGTAGTTACAGAATATGGAGCAAAGTCACAGAAAGCACAGGTTGGATGATTCTGCTGCCTTCTAAGATCTCAACCACTGGAGTGTTCCAAGAGTTTTGGGAATTTTTCTCGTGTAGTCTTTAATGGAGCAAACTAAAAAACCAAGGTAAGAGATTATGTGTAAGAGGAATATGCAATTAACCACATTGAAATAATTCAGATAATTATCAGTAGATGATTCAATAGATAAATCCCACACAGTTTAAAAACCCATGTAAACCAAAGCCTGGAATGTTTTCTTGAGGCTGTCCACATTATTCCAACAAAAAGTTTTGGAGAATCTCATTTAAAGTCTGGAGCATTATTTTGCCCATAGTAATAAGCTGTAAACTGGTCAGGCCAGTGATAAGTAGGGGTTCAGTGTTGTGGGGCTTTGTAAGAAGGAAGATATTCACTCCCTTTTACATAGGTATGAATTTCTAAAATGTTAAGTCATGACAGTGAATGAGTAGTAGCTCACACTGTTGTTAACTCACAGAAGAAAACCTATACTGCCCCTGCTAAAAAAAGGATTACATTAGTCATTCCATATCCCATAGATAATTGAGGGTTGTTAATTGGACATGCACAAGAATAGAAACAGGCAAGAATGGAGGCAGGAACAGAAATTTGATTCAATTCCATTTGTGAGATTTTATTTGAGCCATGTTGGAGTAGCCTCTGATATGCTAGTATCATTTGCCTGACAGAAGAAAAGACCAATAAGACTCTGTAGTATGGTGCAGCTTTGTGGAATACCTTTACTTTTTATAGCTTCGTTCAACATGTAAATGGAAATATTAAATCTAGGAGATAGAATTAATCTATCCTGAAGTAAAACCCCAGACCACATAGTGTGTGCTGTAAAGTCAGAGCTTCAGTTTATTCACTCTTCCTATTGCACCATTAGCAAGTAATTACTTGCTAATATAGACCTAGCCAATGAAGCCTGGAGGCTGTGTTAAATTTTCTCATTGGAAATCCTCTCCACAGCACTATCTTCAAACCATCTAACTTCATATGATTCTTTGGACATGAAGAATGATCCCTGTCACACTAGAAAGAGTTAGCAATGGTAATGCAGAAAAGGCATGTCAGATCAGTTATATTCATGGAGAAGGCCACTCTCTGAAGGACAATGAGAGTAACCAGCAGGGAAAAATATAACTAAAGAAATCCTTTTGTAGTCTCCTTTGCTTTTCTCTTTAGTCAAAGGAATGAGAAATATATAGCATTTTTATTCTTAGACATACCACAAGAGTAGTCCCTGCCACTAATAAAAATTATTTACCTGTGTCTAACTGTACCTTTGTTTTTCTGCCTGTTATCATAACGTCCAAACATTGTGCAGTGTAGTAAGAGCTGTGTACTGAGGACCAAAACAGAACTTCAGAGGAAAGCTTGCAACTATAGGCCAGGCAGCCTCACTTCTGTCCCTGGAAAAGTTATGGAACAGCTTGTTCTGGATGTCATCACCATGCAACAGGAAGAGAGGAAGGTCATGAGGAGTAGTCAGCATGGATTCACCAATGGGAGATCGTGCTTGACCAATCTCATAGCCTTCTATGATGTCATCACCGGCTGGGTGGATGGAGGGAGAGCAGTGGATGTCATTTACCTTGACTTCAGCAAGGCTTTTATTACTGTCTTCCATGACATCCTGATAACAAAGCTGAGAGCGCATGGGATAGATGAGTGGACAGTGAGGTGGGTTGAGAACTGGCTGTCGGACCGGGCTCAGAGGGTCGTGAACAGTGGGGCAGAATCTGCATGGAGGCCTGTGACTAGCGGTGTTCCCCAGGGCTCGGTGTTGGGTCCAGTCCTGTTCAATATCTTCATTGACAACCTTGATGAGGGAATAGCATCCACCCTCAGCAAGTACACCGTGTCAGCGAGGAGTGGCTGACATGCAGGAACACTGCGCTGCAATCCAGCGAGACCTGGACAGGCTGCAAAGCTGGGCAGGGAGAAACCTAATGAAATTCAACAAAAGCAAGTGTAAAGTCTTGCACCTGGGGAGGAACAACCGCATGTATCAGTACAGGCTGGGGTATGACCTGCTGGAGAAGAGCTCTGTGGAGAAGGACCTGGGGATCCTGGTTGATGACAGGTTGGCTATGAGCCAGCAGTGTGCCCTGGTGGCTAAGAGAGCCAATGGGATCCTGGGGTGCATCAGGAGGAGTGTGGCAAGCAGGTTGAAGGAGGTGATCCTCCCCCTCTACTCTGCCCTGGTCAGACCCCACCTGGAGTACTGTGTCCAGTTCTGGGCTCCCTGGTATAAAAAAGACAGGGATCTCCTGGAGAGAGTGCAGAGAAGGGCTGCGAAGATGATTAAGGGCCTGGAACATCTATCCTATGAGGAAAGGCTGAGAGAGCTGAGGCTGTTCAGCCTGGAGAAAAGAAGACTGAGGGGGGACCAAATCAACGTTTATAAATATCTTAAGTACAGGATGTAGGGGGAATTGGCCTGCCCCTTTTCTTTGGTCTGTAGAGATAGGACAAGGGGCAATGGCTCCAAGTTTGAGCACAGGAAGTTCCGCATCAACATGCGGAAGAACTTTTTCACAGTGAGGGTGACAGAGCACTGGAATAGGCTGCCCAGGGAGGTGGTGGAGTCTCCTTCTCTGGAGATATTCAAGACTCGTCTGGACACCTATCTGTGCAGTATGACCTAGGGATCCTGCTTTGGCAAGGGTCTTGGACCCGATGATCTCTCGAGGTCCCTTCCAACCCCTACAATTCTGTTATTCTGTGATTCTGTGACTCTGTCTTTCCTATTATCACTTGATAGGTTGCAAAAACTAAAGGGCAAAAAAAAATCCCAAAATGTAAGGAGACAAAATCTTTCCTCCAGTAAGCTTGCAGGTCTATCTCTCACTGAAGCTAAGAGTCACAGCTGCATATGGGAGGGCAAAGAGATGAGATCCCATCTATATATAGCCTTTCTTGAATAAAGCTGCTGTCAGGTATTGAAGGCGTCCTCTTTCCAATGTTTATTCAGAATATGTTTTTGGTGCAGCTGTGAATATTATACTAACAAATAAGCAAGCCTGAGTAATGAGAATATAGCACAGCTGATATTCTTAAAGGTAAATTTGAGAATTTGTATTACTTCTAGTACAAATGCATGTGTTGCTCCCAACACTGATATGTGATGAGTGACTCATGTCAGCTCAACATGAAAGACTGCCAAGGCAAAAACAGTTCTCTGGTCATGAATCCTCCCAGAGTATCATAACAACACTTAAAATCCTTGGAGTTTCTGAGTCGAAGACGACTGTCTAAAGGTCAGTTATAGATTTATTTATTGACAAATGTTCTGATGATTTCAATGCAACCTATATTTTTTTTCTAATATTCTCATTTTCTCTTCAGTAAGTTGCAATTTAATAACTCTTGTTTTATGACCAGAAGTGTGCAGCCTACCATTAGAGATGGAAAAGGCCTAAATTTGTCCAGACTAAGAAACTCTAACTCCATTTCAAATATTTCATAATTAAACACAAAAACAAAAGAGAAAAAAAGGATTTTGTCTTGCCACTGGTCCATGGAGGAGGGAGACCAGATCTGATACTACCTCAATATTGGCATAAATCTAGGAATTATTCCAATGAAGTTCAAAAGAAAAATTTTCATCTGAGTACATCAGAGGCTCTGATTTCCAGTCTAAATTAGTTTTTGACTTGGAGAGCACAAATGTACTGTGAATAAAGACACAGTAAGAACCCTCTTTGAATAACAGTTCTTGGTCAGAATATGCAGATTCAAATCAATGGTAGTCATCCCATTAACTCATCTTGAGCACACAGAGAAAGAGAGCAAAGTAATTAGATGAAGCCAGTCTCATCCCGGTAATCCTGTATGCTGGAGTTAATAAGGAAAAAGGCAGTCTAGAACAGAAGTAATTTGTTTCTTTTTGGGGAAAAGAGAGAATAAACACATTTGTTTTCTCCATCATTGTTTTGGGCAGGGCTGAATGTAGCCAATCTGCACATCCAGGAAATTGAAATCTTTCAATGCTGTCAATGAGCATGTTACCCTCTATCTTTTCCTAGACTGTGTTCTGCTCCATATTTCCATTTTTTAAGTAATGAAAAAATTATCTAATTTGTGGTAAGAGTATGGTTATTTTACATCTCTCTGTCCTCTTATGTATTATTTTCTTCTTGTTTCACACTTTCTTGATGAAATAATATAGCTACTTCAATTCATTTCATAAACATATTCTTAAATTACAAAGAATTTGTTCATCAAGGCAGATTTGCAGAAATTTGCAAAGCTTTGGGATATTCCCAAATACCAAATGGATTTTGTGGCTTTGACAAGAGAATTATGTGTGTATAGGGCCATGAGTAAAACTGAATTTTTTAATGATACATAACAAATCAATGAAGAAATACTTTTATGATATGGGACCATGACATGTTGCTCAATTTATAATTCATTATACCATGAAACTGAAGCTTTATGATGTCATTAAAATGCATACAAAGGAATAAGAAATAAACATTTATCGGAAAAATAATTATTTGATAACAGCATTGTAATGAGACAAATAAATAAATAAATATAGTATCATTTTTATATCTGTACAGTAACAATAAAAGGCAATGTCTGAGATAAACAACAAAACAATGAAAGGAAAAAGGCCCTATTATCACGTCCTTAGTTATAGAAGACTTGAAACAATTCCATTTTTTCTAAACTAATTATAAATCTGCTTTTAGGCTTTAATTCATACAAAGTTATTTGGTACTTGAAGTGTATACCGTGTATATTGGTATTTGCTTGTCATTCAGTGTTGCATTTAAATACTATTCTCTAAAAAAAACCTGAGGATAAATTCAAGCTGTTAGTTTAGTGCTTGTCAGGATTTGTGAATGTTATCTATCTAAACATTTTGAACAGAGTACTGACAATATAACACATGATTCTGCTATCCTTCCTCACACATGGAAAGAACTTGATCCATTAGGAGTTCCACTAGTTCCAGAGGGGCTACTCAGAGAATAAAATGATCCTTAATATATTTAAGATTGAGGGGGGTGTGTGTGTGGAAATAAATCAAAGCTACTGAGTGTTCATAGTGCAGGTTAAAAGGGGAAGTTCTAAAGACCATGGAATAAACCAAGTAGGTGTGCTCTATATAAACATTCAGAGAAAGAAAGTTTAACAGAGAGAATAATTTCCAGAACCATGTAACAGAAATCAGGTGTCTCATGCAGATATCTGAAAGGTAGGTATCTAATACTGTAAGCATTACAGTCAGTAATATCTGGAGAGCAATTTAGTTAACTAGCTGTCTACTTCTGGGGAGATGCGAAAATCCTTAGACTCCATTCAGTGTATTTTCTAGATCTTTGGAAGAATTCAATATCTGAAACATCGGCATTTTGAGTGTCATCTCATCTTACTTCCACCTTTTACATTTTGTTGTTTCATATATCTCTTTCTTCCAAAACAAAGACTAAAATTTTAAATTAAGAGTATCAGTAACCTTCTACATATAGATCTGCCAAAATCTTGTTTTTGAGTGTCCTGAACTAGGATTCTGACTGGCAGCATCTGAAACAGGATCACTTCCTGTAACTCTCACCTAATACTGTTCTACTTTCACTGTATCCTATTATTATGAGTCATTAATCAGACATTTTGGACAGTTAAATGTATTGGTCTTCATATCTAAGCAAATATTTCTGTAGTGTCTTGTTGGAATTCTGTCTCCGTATGTGAATTGGAGGATTTCAGGCTGCATATTGGGGTGAGTAAAGACAAATACTGCATTGAAGAATGTGCTGGAGAAACCTAAGCCGTGTATCAAGTTGTGTAACCCCCTAGATACCATAATTAATGTTTTATTATACTGAGATAAGCATGAATAAATGATAAGCTTTACTTAACATACTGAGCTGAGAGAAGGGTCAGGAGTTTGAAGGAAAGTATCGGGACTCTAAATGGAGGAGGAGGAGAATTGATGAATAATCAAATTAATCTCTGAGAAGAGATGTATGCGCTGAGTAATCTCATATTTCATTTTTTTCTGCTATACTAGGATATTAAGGCTGTCTTTCAAGCCCAGGAAAATTGCCCTCAACAGTAGTGAAAAATAATAATGTAAAAATATATAAATATTGTAGAAATAATGTAAACCCATACAATTCTATAGCCATTTCAAGGTCAGAAAATGGTCCAAGGAGGAGGCTAATTTTTTTACTGACTTTTTCTTCTCTCTAATGCACAGACAGCCATGTGCAGATTACTCTAAGCACACTACTTTAAACTCTGCTTTACAGATGGCAGGGCAGAGAATGGTATCAAAATAGATCACTGTATCATGAAATGATACCCCAGTGAAACGACAAGAAGATATGCATTAATTACAGTTCTGGTGGTATGGGTAACTCAACCAATTAAGATATGAGCTCAGTTTTAATGCATATTTTATATTCAGAAAGAAAAGGGTACAAAAAATAAAACCTCAAAAAATATGCCTCTCAGCTAAATAATATTAATAATATTAATAAGCTTGGGGGCAAGGCAAATTCTGTGTTCCATTACTCAAAGGGAGGTAAAAGTTTTTCAATGCTACTATTTATTCGAATGTCTAAAAATATAATGTGTGGCTAATAAAACATTCAGGAGCAATCACACTACAAAACAATGCAATAGTACATCTTTATCTTCAGGGACATCAGCCACAGACACAGATGTGCATTGCGCATCCATTAAAGCAACTTTGTTTTCTTTTCTGATTGAGTTTGCATGCTGAAAGCTGTTATCCCAAACAGGTCACTAGTGTCAAGCAATGAGATTGAAAAATATTTTTTTCCATACTTTTTTCTCACATCTTTCTACAATGATTGCAAAGTTTGCACTATAATGCTGTTTCATCTGCAACATTATAAAGAATTTAGGTAGCTTTAGGCATCTTGTAATAATAAAATTTATGTAAAAAAATCCTTGTCTTGTGTTCTCTGAGTTATAAATGAAGATTTACATTAGCTTAAAATAAAAAGATGTATCAGGATATTTAAAAATATCACTAGATGATTACATTTTTATTGACAGTGATTATGTGAAAACAATTCCTGAAGTCTAAAAAATCACACCTCACAGCATGTATTTCCAAAGCTTTAGTTAAAGCTAGTCTGGTGACTGGCCTGCTAACACATGCCACATGCTACCACAATCAAAGAGCTAAACTTAACTGAAAGTGAGATTGTACCATTATGTGACTTTCCTAGGGCTCCTTTGTTGACTTTCTAGGGCTCTGGCACAGGCAGAAGAAGGAAATGACTTGTTTGTCCATCTCCAAAATGGGATCCCCTAAGCAGCTGATCATTCCAACAGTGCCTAAAGGTGTCATTGGCAAGGCGTGTGTCCACTTGATAAATAGGAGTGACATAAAAGTACATGAAACAAAACACCATAATTTTCAGATTTGATGGTTTCACAGAATTTGGACTTTTTTCCAATAGTGAAACTGATATAGTAGAAATCACATGTGAGATGAAGGATCCGATTTCATGTCTTTCTCTAGTCCATCTCTAGGATTCTGCAGTCCGGAACTTAAATTTATGTCATCCTAAAGCATGCATGACTGAACCTTGTGCAAACTGTTGCCCATCAGTTCTGGCTAAATTTAGATATAAATGACAGTGAAATAGAGTTATATATAGTAAAACCAAAGACTGTTTTGATCACAGTGACGTTCACTACCAGCAACTCATGCAGTTATATATTATCAAGTCCAGTAAAAATGCACTCATTTATACTAAGAGCAGCAGCCTTAAAGAAAGCAACTGACAGAGACTTCCCAAGTCCCCAGAGAATAACAGGGATTTTAACCAATCACTGTGTACCCCAGGTGAGAGCTGTGATATCTCTCAGATGGGAACTGTTGCTTTGGTCTGGATTTATACACAACTTTCTTTATATGTAGTACAACAAGATGCTACCCTTACATAATTAAATATAAGAATAACTACCACAATAACGACGTTTCTGCAGGGTATGCCTAGGGAAACCTGTAAAATAGGACCTGTACACATGGATGGGAGCAAACACATCCAAACACACTTACTGGTCATCTGTGATAAGCAGGTATAAGCCCATTTTTTCCAGAAGCCTTTTAGCAGCTGTATTCGTGTGGCACTGTACCTTGCTCTGGGCACAGCTCTGTGCTGAGGTTTGGTTGTGGCCAGTGTGGGATCTATATGCTCTCACCCACACACTTTGACTCCTGAAGAAGTAGGTTTCCTGCAAAAATTTTTGCATTCACATGATTCCTCCCCCTCCCCCACCTTGTATTTAGATACAGCATAGAATGGAAATATACAAGAAGTAAAATAATTGAAACCAAAATAATGTAAAATGAAACAAACAAAAAATAAAGCAAAGTTGAATTAATATTAAGGCCTGTCCTAAAGGAATTCATGTATCCCTTTAAGAAATAATGCTTGCTGCACCTTTAATAATGCCATCTTCATTGGAATTATTAAATGTTTAAGTATGACTTAAAAACATTTTAAATCAGGCATCTTTCTTACCTTTCTCGTACCTTCTCTATACTTTATACCTCTTTGGGAGCAATACAAAACATTAGGAGCAATGCAAAAAGAGAGATTGAATGGAAATATATTATGAAATCAATTGCTTGCTTTCGTCCATAATTTAGTTAGAAAAGTTCCTTTAAAATCTAAGGGATTCACTAGGGTATTAGAACTTCTAAGGTACCTGATTTTTTCAGAATTTCTCTCTCCTCTCCTCTCCTCTCCTCTCCTCTCCTCTCCTCTCCTCTCCTCTCCTCTCCTCTCCTCTCCTCTCCTCTCCTCTCCTCTCCTCTCCTCTCCTCTCCTCTCCTCTCCTCTCCTCTCCTCTCCTCTCCTCTCCTCTCCTCTCCTCTCCTCTCCTCTCCTCTCCTCTCCTCTCCTCTCCTCTCCTCTCCCCTCCCTTCCCCTCCCCTTTCTTCTTCTCTTCCCCCTCCTCATATTTCTACCTAATTTCTAAGATGTTTTGAAATATAAAATTAGACATTTTGAGATTTTTTTAACAGTTTTTATTATTTGTTCATATACCTGTTTTTAATAAATACTTCTATATTTAAAGACAGCTCAATCAGTGAAAAGAAAATTACTCATGACTCTAAGTGAGATGTTAAAAGCCTACCCAGTAGTGATGATAATGTGGTCTAAGCACATGAAGTGCTGTAATAGTCATCTTTGTTTATTAGATGACATGCTGCCTGAGAATCATGATAAGATGACATACCCATGGATTAGGGCCTTACGTTTTAGAAGTAAATAACGTTGAAACTTCTATAGCAGTTGAATAATTTAGGGGATTTTATTTTCTGTAGATTTTATTTCTGATTTTCATTCAGTGAATTAGATTTTAAAATGAACCCATTTTGTAATTAAATCCGGAAGTATAAATTTATTCAAAAATTGTTTTCATAAAATCCAGGTAAGTCATTTAGCATTCTTATGTTAATTTTCTCAATTCCCTGATACTAAAACTGGTATTTTCATGTGGATATGACTGCTGACAGGTGACAGTGAAAGGAAGAAACACACCCATGAGGAAGTAATTTGGAAGAAGTATCTACAAAAGTTTACAGGAGAAAAGATGAAGAAAATATTGAAAAAAATTGGTTGAGTCAAAGCAAGTAATGCTTCCAAACTGGAATGGAGACAAAAGTACAAGGTAAACAGGGAGACGAATGAGGATGAACAGAATGCTTTGTCAAGTAGTATTTAATTTGTGTGTGTATTAGCCAAATCTAGTCCATGGCCTCAATTTTGTTTCTTAAGTTTTCCTGACAGTTGTTTTTTTAGGCTACTCAGGCTATTCATAGTCAACATTAATTAATTAAGTATATTTAAATTTAAGGAAATATATGGGGTTTTTTTTAACCTTTGGAAATGAAAAACCAAAGCATTCTCTACAGACACAAGAAGACATGCAAGTCAGTTCTTACATGGCTTGGATATTTTCACATAAGCATTGCATTTTATGTATGTAGGGGCTTTTTTATATATATCTAGAATGTTCTGAGCTAATTCATTCATCATTTCATTCTGTCTTTACCTACAATCAAGTGAGGAGGGAGGGGGAAGAAGGGAACAGAATTAGTACTATTTATTCCATTTGCACATTCATATTATCAATCTTTATCCCAATTTCCTTTTGACAGAACTTGGATAAGCAGGTGGGTTATTTTGTTGTTTTGTTGGGTTTTTCTAAAACCATATCTACTTAATTTCTTTGCTGAATAATTATGAAAGTCTGTTTTCTGAAAATGGATTCTTCAGGCACTGATTTGCATCTTTGTTTCAATTGAAATGCCTTTGGCCAGAAATTTGTAGTAATTTGGCTCCTTTCACATAAGCATATGACTCTAAATATTTGGCTGGGAGCTGGCATTTCATTATTCTGGGGCACTGTGACATTATGGTATGTTACACAACATAATGACCTTATGGTGTGACATGATGAATTGTTCACTCTCCATAGAAAAAGTAAAGGCTTTTACTTTGTACTGATTACAAACCGTCAATTTGTTCTGTATATTGGTATTTTACTGCTACTTCTCAGAAAATGCATTGTTTAAGCAGCTTCATGCATTTGGCCTGTCCTGCTTCTGAGCTTTAATAGCAATTTGTTATTCAAGCATTATGAACTTGCATGCAGTTCAAAGCAAGTTTGCCTTCTGTCGTAAGTCTACAGGATCTTGTCTTCCAGTCACTGCTTCTGTTGGCTATTTCTATGAAAGGGCACAGAAATACCCAGTACTTTTAATGAATTTGACTTTAGTTTTAGTTAATTCCCCAAAGAGTCATTAAATAAATAAAAAGTGAGATAATTTATATTTAAGCATGTATTTCTTAAAATACCTTTTAGGAAACTGTGGAAAAACAGTATGATTTTAATCTGTGACCTTCTTACAAAAGGCTTGTTCCAGAGGTGAGCTGGATTTCAACCTCAGACAAAAAAAAAAACATGAGAGAGATTTTAAGCATGAAGTGCTTGATCTAAACTCATAGAAGCCAACAGGAGTTTTCAGCTGGCTTTGTATCAGATTCATAGTTTTATTAGCTGATATGTTTTACATTACTGGTAAAAGAACAAGCAGCCACGACATGTCAGAATTCAGTAAAGTCATTTAAACCATTAGTGTGGCCTCTACTACTCCTCACTGTTTTCTGCAGTAGTGACCATGCAAAGAAAGCCACAGTATATGTAAGTGTATGTAAGTGTATGGCTGTGAATGTTTTAATTCACCTTTTTTTGTGGTTGACTATTACTGTTGAGCAAAGGGCGTTAGATAAAACTGTTAGCCTGTATAATGAATTAATTTTGTATTTTTGTCTTTCAGTATGCTTTCTTGCTTGCCCTGATTCATACTGCATGCTTCTGGCTCCTCTCATTTATTAGATTGTTAATCAATATTGATTTGAAATCCATGCTCCATGAGACAATTATCATACTTTTTGAATAGTCACATGATCTTGGGAACAACTACATAGTAAAGCAAAACAGAAAAATTCTACAGTTTATTTTCATAGTGTAAAGATAGGAAATTATAAGGAGACTGTCACTTTTCCAAAATTAAAACTAATTTTTACTGTTAAAAAAATTTGCCTTTCACCAAAAACCCCAAAGAAAATGGAGATATTGGTGGTCTATTAAAATAGGTTTCTCCACTCCATTTATTTTAAATAATTCAAAGAAACACTTGTGGGTTGATTTTTGGGTTTTTATTATTAAATATAAACAGAATAATTTTGTCTTTTTCTGTCACATATAGTCTGGAAAAAAAAATCAAATCAAAACTCCAATTAATTTCCTTTAGTCACTTTTTTTTAATATGTTTATTCCACAAAGATGCGTTCTGTGGAGGCAGGGGGAAAAAACGCCACAAAAATACAACAAAACCGCAAAAGAAGGCATCTATGCCTTGGTCAAGGAGCCACACTCCACAGTGGTAATTGAATTGGTTACTGCAATAACACATGTTGACTGGTCTTCATAACTTCAGAGGGAGCAGGGTATCAATTCTGATTTTTAACATTTCTCTATCTCTGGCTAATCATATAATACCCTTTCCTGATTTTGTTTTCTATAGAGCAATAGAGACTGTAATGCTTTACAGGTGGTGGGGATGCCCCTTGCTGAGGGACACTGCACAGGCAAAAGCGCAACATCCTTCCCATCCCTGTGTATACCCTGTCTGTTGTGTGACAGTGTTTGGCTTTGTGCTTTCATGTACACTCTCTGTGCTTAACACTGGAGGGAATAAAAGCTCACAAAGATTTTACTGAGGGTTTTAAAATTCTGTTGGGAATGGATCCTAAGACCCCCAAGGCAAGAGCTGCCCTTGCTTTTGAGTAAAAATCATAAATGTCTTCCAGCAGGGATAAAATCTGCCTGTAACTTTGGCAATCAAACAGTAGTTCTGTGAAGCATTTGGAAACATGTAAAGTGTTGTGCATCCTCCTATCTCATCTGAATCAGTGGGAACTTTCCCATCAGCTCCTAAAGCACAAAACCATGGATGGTACTATTTATAAAGCCATACTAATTAACGCTTATATTTAGACAATGTCAAGACTTGTAGGATTTTTCTTTTCCCCTTAGTATTCATTTCATGATTTCTTTATTTTTCTCTGCAAGGCAGTAAGTATTTTTGGTAGGAATTTCTAGGAGTATTTTATTTGTCATTTTAAAAAGACCAGTGTCATACCTGGATTTTATCCAGCCTCTTTTAGTCCTCTGATACCTGCCCCAATGTCCATGACTTTTCAGAATAATTATTAACAGTGGCTCAGTGAGCTAATTAGCTAATTCCCTGTGGGAAGCGTGAAGAAGGCCAAAAGATTCAAACGCTGGTTACCTAGAAACAAGCAAAACTATAAAAGTAAGTTTTCTAATACTGTATGAGCTTTCTGAAGATAGAACTTGTGTGCTTTTGTAAAAAAAAACCCAAAAAACTCAAACCAGTCTTACTTTTTAATTATGATCAACTTTCTGCATATCTCTACTCTCTATACTCCGTACAGAGATCATTTTGACAAGCATAAACATACATTTTCTTGATGAAAATAATTTTCTTTTCATGATTACACTCCCTGACTCCTCGCTACTTAAACTGCTAGAAAGGGATCTCAAGGGAGTGGCTTAGTCTATTCCCTTAAGGTCAAGAGCTTCACAAGTGGATGTAAGTAATTGAGTTATAGGGCAAAGATGAGTAAAGCTTTTAGGAAGTTAGGAAGAAAAATCCTCTTGATAAAGAAATGAATCAAATTTACAGGGAGGTTTTTTAGTACATAAATCGTCTAATTATATTGTATCTCACAGGCAAATTTCCTATTAATTACTAAAAATGAGGGATGAATTCTGAGCCAGTTCCAGGAATTCTTTGATCACAGAGTAAAGGAATTAGATGCTCAATAAAAGTCAGTGTGCCCTGAAAATGAATTTTGAATCCTGTACAGGCTTGCTTACTAATGTTTTGTCACGTAAGTATAGCTCAGTAGTTGGGATGGAAGAGAGCTGTAGTTTTCTAGGGAAAATATTGGAAATGTTCTAGGTGGCAATTTTTCTGAACAGGTATAGAAATGTGTTAACATCTACATCTCCACTAGCCATAGGGAAATCACTGTAAGAAAATTGGCACTTTTAGGTCACCACACATCCTACCATAAAGTACTTGTGCAAAACAGATAAGATGGATCCTACCCAATATCTTGTTCTGGTTATAAAGGAAGCTCAAAATAGCTTCCCTTGAGTAGCTATATCTGTGTGGGATCTTCTTCATTGAGGGTTTAATTTAGGTACATTCAACAGGGTATGTAACACCTTTCAGGTTTCTCAAGCGATTTTGAGACTTCTGCATGGAAAAGACAATTACAAGTATAACCTACACTATGTCTGTCCTTCTCTAGACAATCAGCAAGATGTCAGATGGTGTATCTATAGCATCTGTAATGAAACTATGTCTGGTTGATTATGTTGACCTGATAACATTAAATGAAATATAAATACACTCACTTTACACTGAAAGTTCTTACATTATTTTCTTATATTACTGGCATATTTGCACCAAATCCCTTACTGTCTTCTGATTTAAACTTGTTAAAAATCCTTATGGTCTGTATTTCTGCCCCACTTATAATCATGACGTGAGGAAGGGAGGAAGGTTTGTGCTTTTTTCCCCCAGCTCACAGTAAAGCCACCCACAGAGCATTGCACTGCTACAGTAAGTGTAGCCTGCAAGGAGACTATGAAAGAAGGAAAGAATTTTTATGTAAATGAGCAACCAAAACAATAGCATCTTTGAAAATCAGCTCCTTGGAATTTATCTCTATGCCTGATGAAGTTACCCTTGTTATTGTCTAATGTGTCAGTCACTATAGAACTAAAGAGCCTGCCCAGAACTAGGTAGGTTTATCTAAAGCTAACCCTCTGACACCAATTCCTGGGTCATTGCTTTCAGCTGTCTGTGATTCAAGAGTGGAAGCCAACTGATACTCTGAGTACATTTTTAGTGTGAATTACAGTGTTAAGAAGCCCTCGTTTTGAAAATAAAAAAGTTTCCTTTGAGGTATATGACAAAAATAAACAAGCCAAGATTAATCTTTATTACACAAAACATATTTTTCCTTATTACTTATACTGCTCCCAATAAACATTTAAAGCATATCCATTCTCAGTGAATTTTTACTGAGATGGAAGCTTTTACCACTAGTGACAGTCTACATGTATTTATCCAGTTAAAGATCCTGTTGCTAATAACAAAAGCTGTACCCGAGTTACTGTTTTAGGTTTTGACCCTTATGAATATGTTTGCTTATCGAATAAAAATGTGTTGCTTTGCCAAGTTAAAAACAAAACCAAACAAATGAACAAAAAAAAAATTAAAAAACCCAAACCCAAGCCCCAAACAAAACATACAAAAAACCCAAAATGAAACAAAAAACTTTAAATAAGAGAGTTATTTCCTGGAGAAGAAAAATAAATACTTCTCTGGTGTTTTAACCCTGGCTGGAGGCCAGATACCTGCCAAAAACACTCTATCACTCTCCTCTTCAACTGGAAAGGGAAGAGAAAATATAATGAAAGGATAGATCACTCACCAATTACCTTCACAGGCAGGAAAGGCTCAACACAGAAAAAAATGCATCTAATTTAGTACCCAATCAAAACAGAGTAGGATAATGAAAGATAAAACCAAATCTTAAAACACTTCCCTCCCACACACACACCCCTTCCTTCTTTCTGGGCTCAACTTCATTCCAAATTTCTTCCATGCATTTCAAACCTTCAGGACCAGACTGCTCTAGCGTGAGTCTCCCACAGGGTCAAAAGTCCTCCCAGCAAACCTGCTCCAACCTGGGCTACTGTCTCCATGGGATTCAGGTCCTGTTACAAAAGTGGACTTCACACTAGGTCACAGCTACCTTCAGGTGTCTCCACCTGTTCTGCCATAAGATCCTCCACAGACTGCCGGTGGAAACTCTACTCCCCATCTTCCATGGGCTGCAGGGGTACAGCCTGTTTCACCACGATCTTCTCTATGGGTTACAGGGGAATCTCTCCTCCAGTTTCTGGAGCTCCTCCTCTCCCTTCTTCTTCACTGACCTTGGTGTCTGCAAAGTTTCTTACATCTTCTCGCTCTCCTCTCTTGTTGAAAAAAGTGTCCGTTTGCAGGAAATTTCCTTCTTAAATATGTTATCACAGAGGAGATATGACTGCCACTGGATGAGCTCAGCCTTGGTCAGCAGTAGGTCCTTCCTTGAGCCCAGCTTGTACTTACTCTGTCAGACCTGGGGGAAGCTTCTAGCAGCTTCTTGCAGAAGCTAAGCCTGCAGTCCCTCACAAAACCTTGCCACGAGCACTCAAAACAACTTACAAATATGTACAGTTTACTCACAGACATCAGTGGGACTAACCAAAAGACAGAGTTTCTCAGTTTCATAAATACCTAATATTACCTTGTAAGTGGGATAATATTAGGGTATTAACAAATGTTTTAATTGCACAGATGCAAAGGAGAGGGAAGATTTTAGGGTAGTGGGAGATAAAGAAGTTCTAAAACATATAAATTCACTCTACAGGAGTGGTAAGAAACAGTAAAATGTCAGGGCCAAACGAAGATTTCACAGTTTTTCACTGTGATGCAAAAAGAAAGCAAAAGAAGGGAATATAGGTATAAGGGAGATTGAAGAATTTAGTTTTAATAAGTTTTTGTTGATCCTTTCTCTTCCATAATGAGTCTAGAAAGAAGGTAGTAAGTTGTTTCAGTTTGTCAGCCAACTAGTTTTAATTGATAAATAAAATTCATTGTACATTATACAGACACTCAGAAATGCATGACCAAAAGGGACCATCCGATCATCTTGCTAGACCTGTGCTATAACCCCATAGAATTTCATGCAGCTGAGAATTATATTCTTCTACAATATACAAAATAGTATTTCTCCTACACTTTTCCCAAATCTTCTGAGAAACAGCTAACTTCATTAAAGAATTTTCTGAATTTCTGAGACAAATGGAAAACCCAAATACTATTAGAACCTTAACATCAATCCTGAATAACTATGGCTAACCAGGTCAACGTAAAAGTTATTTTGATACAATCATTCATGTGTGCAGTATTCAGAGCATTATTGCTTTTCTTGGTGAAATGTGATCTGACCTTCCTATATATTCTGCTTTTTAAAGAATAAGTCATTATCTAGCCTTGCATGTCTGTGCCTTCCTTATTGAGATGCCAAAGGAATCAGTGTTAAAAAAGACCTTCCCAACACACACACGATTCTTTAAAGTTTATTCCAAATTGTACTAAAAACTTCATATAACCATTAGGAATGCATTGATCCCTCTTCCAAAATGATAATTATCACCATTTCTACATTTTCTACTACGCCAGTCCTCTTCTATGGTTCATCCTTCTGTGTCCTTGTTTCAATAGACATGTCAATGTTGCTTTCTCATGTATAGAATTTTGGGTTTTTCTTCTGTAAAGAACTATTTTCCTTTAGTTCCTTATCAATCAATTTTCTCTTACTTATCAAACCTTTATTGTTGATCTTTACTTCTCAAAGTAGCATCCAGAATTTCCACAAGAGTTTCAATTTCAAGGAAATTAAAAGCACTAATGTTTTTAAACATCATTAGGTATAAATCTGAAAATATATAAATCATGGAAAAGTCAAGTTTTGTTTTCCACCAAACTTTAAAATCTTTTATTTTGTAATCTTTATACTTAATTTATCTCTTTGAATGATCCATAAATATTTTATATAGACTGATATTAGTGATAGCTAATTTATCTTACAGAACATGTCGTTTCAGACTGGGGAAAAAATGAAACTTCTTTTTAATTATTTTTGTAACTTAAGCAGCTAATTTAATTAATTAATTTCCTTTTTAAAAAAAGTTTTATTTTTTATAATGTCCAATTGATTTTTTGGGTTTTTTTTAATGTCCAAAATTTCACAACCAAGTATTAGTGAAGAACTTGCTTGATAAAAGTTTCTATACTGTGGAACAACCATATTCTCTTCTATATACATTGCCTTTTGAGAAGAGTTAGTTACGCATAATGGTATCCTACAAATTTTGAGATGAAGCAAAGCCAGAATTCTGTTCATATTATTCATGCATGAGTTGTGATGCACAGAACTGTAACAATACAAACCATTTCACAAAGTCTTTTAACGTTGAACTGGCAGGACCACTTTCTCAAGGGCTTTTCTATGCCAGCTCAGCCCTTGATCTCTTTAGTGTAGAAATGCCAAGAATAAAACCTTTTGTTTATGAATTCTAATAGATATTATTTTCCAGTGGAGCATGTTCCTTCAAATTATCTGTCTCTTGCAACTCTTAGGAAGATACTAAAATATCTGAAATAATTAAAAAATAAAATAAAGTTAAATCCTAAGATAGATGTGTGACTAATTATTAATAGTTTGGTATTTTGTCAAAGCCATCTTCATAATTTCAAAGCTTTTGTCAATATTCATGTATCTAATTGTCCCTAAGTAGATTTTTCTTTCCACTACTACAATGTTTCTGATTATTAATAAATAATTACTTGTAGTTCTAAAGATATGGTTTTGATAGATATTTATCTTTAATATTTTGATCCAAGCTAGGGTTTTCAAAAGTATATTTATTGTGACATTCACACTAAAGAATTAAATTTTAACACATATATGCATTTCATTCTTCTATTAAGATGAATAAGACTTACTTTCAAGAAAGGTATAAAAATCCATCACTCTATTTTGTACGGCCCTGTGTAACACTTCAGTTAAAAAGCAAGTTGTTTTCATAGAAAGAAGCTTTCAGAAATTTGTTCCTTAAAAAAATATATGCATAAAAAACCATATATAGCAAATGTAAATTTAAAATCTGCTTTATTAATGTATAATTATTACACATTAAACTATTACCTGATAACTTTTGAAATTCCCACCCTATATCCTGATGCACATGATATATCTATTATTCTATCCATAGCTTAGAATTCATACTACAAAAATAATCAGTCCAATTCGACATATTTATTTGTATATAATACTTTCAGCAAAGTAAGGCTTTTAGTGGTCCATATAGTAACAAAATCCACTGGATATTTTTATGGAAATTGTTTATCTGTCTTGACTTTTCTTCCTTCTGTTAGTTTCAAGTGACTGCATTTGATGCTTCAGTTCCAAAGCACTCTCCATTTTTAATATTGATTAAAATTTACAATAAGTTTAAGATGTCAAAGACTCTGAAATTCTTCAGCCTTTCAACACAAATATCAAAAATTAAATATTACATTTAGTCCTTGACACTGCTATGTAAATGGGAGAATTTAATTTTATTTGCTCTACCTATTATTTTACCGTAGGAATGCAGCAATTTTTTGTACATTTCAATAAAAATGTAAAACAACTAACCATACTCAGTGACCACTATAAAAAAAGTGAACAAGATGGATTGTATCATATTATTTCACATGTGCTGTAAGATGTTAAAATGTGCTATTATAGTTCTGCTGAGATTGAGGCAGAGATAAGAAAGACCACAACTATAGCTAGGTATGGAATGTAATTTATTGCCTATTTCTTTAAAGCCCAATCCAAAATTTATAAGCAAGAAATCATATTATATGGGTCAAGGAAATTTTAAGTTTTCAAGAGGACACTTCTAAGGAACAAAAGTTGCACTCAATTTCAGACACCAACATTAAGAGAAACATTGCCTTTGAAGTACCTGTTTTTCTCTGATGCCCATAACAGAAATCTAGAAGGAAAGATCAGATATAGATGCCTAAATAATAGACTTCTCAAATCCAAGGCCCAGAGACCTTAGAAAGTACCATTCAGAAAATTGTAATTAATTTGAGTGCATAATAAACTGTTGCTTTACCACATTTAATTAGAATTTTTCTCTACTCCTACTTTGATTGAAGTGGCTTTTGATCTATTCAAAGGAACCACCCCTGAAAAGCTATAGCATAACTCACTATATCTAAGGAGTGTAAAATGAAAAAAAAAACAATGCCAACACCCCACGCCCTCAAAAAAAAAACCCAAAAACTAAACCAATTATCTAAATATTGATTAAATTTTAGAGACATAGGTATGTGGAAAAGAGTTGGAATATATCCTATGTATTTTATGTATGGTCAGTCTAGAAGTGATTAGCCCTACACACAAGCCATTCTGTATCTGGAGGCTAGGATTGATCCTGGCATCAATGCCTTAAGGCAGTATAGCAGTCACCAGATTACTACATAACTATTAGGGAGAGATGGATACCTAGAGAGAAATTCTGTCTGCCTACATTTAGACACCTGTCAGGACAACAGATTTGTACAGCTGAGAGGCTAACTGTCTCTTTTTATGGTCTTTATAGAGCTTTCAGAAAAAATATTCAGATAAAGATTTAGGTGCATGCTATGAAAGAATACATCTATACACTTGCATAGCTTTGCTACACATTTCCTAGTGTCCGCTAATACAGCTTCCATAACATAGAACCCTGTTACTGCATAGTTGTATGTCAAATAAGAGTAAGGCTTCTTTATTTTGATATCTTGGAATTTCTAAGCTATGTGTCCTTCTTCAAACCTTATGCACATTTATCATGAATGGCTGCCTTTTAACCCTTATTTGTCACAATTTTCCAGAATCTCTAAGCATAGATGTCTAGAGGTATTCAGAAATTCAAGGACAGTTTCTATTTAATTCATTGAGAATTAGGTTTTTTGAAAATCCTACCAAATATTTCGCCAAAATTTTAGTGAAGATAACAGCTAAAGACAACATTCTCCTGCAAAAAAAAGCAGGTTTTTGGTTTCTTTTTTTTTTCTTTTTTTTTTAAATCCACAGGAGTAAGACCCTGAAAGTGAACCTGCAACTCACACAGGAAAATTACATATTCAGAGAAGCTGTTTCCAAATCTAGTTCCAAACCTGAAACCAATATTCATGCTATGAATAGCTAACCACCTGGGAATATCCTAGAATAGAATTATTACACTTCTAAGATTCTGAGAACCCAAGAGATGTGTGAGTGTGACAGAGCACTGGAACAGGCTGCCTATGTTGTGGAGGTTGTGGAGTCTCCTTCTCTGGAGATATTCAAGACCCGTCTGGTAGCCTACCTGTGCGGCCTGTTCTAGGGAACCTGCCTTGGCAGGGGGGTTGGACTTGATGTTCTCTGGAGGCCCTTTCTAATCCAAATAATTCTGTGGGGGGAGGGGAAAAGGGGTGAGGCAGGGGGAGGGGGAGGGGAAGAAATTTGGGTTTCTTCACTTTTTCTTTCTAAAAATGCTGATTTGCAAGTGGAAAATTTATCTTGAGAAAAGAGTAATTTTGGGAACAGTCTTGAAGCATTTAAACAGAATGGAGTTTCACTTCCTTCATTGGTGTTCATTCAATCGCACATCACTAGTGTTGGCAAGCATACTCATAATGATGACGATGACAATGACAACAAAGACGACTAGAAACACTACAAGGACTATTACTGGCAGGAATTCAGGTTTCATTATGAAGTTATTTTAAATTAATCCCCAAATCCAAGTAACTCTAAGCTTTTTTGACACCTTTGTTAAAACCCATAGTTAACATAGCATGCACTGTGTATGCTATTTATTTGAAAAAATTCCATAATTCATCTCCATTTTTATCCTTTTCATTAAAAATAATTAGGGTAGATATATATATATACACTCTCATAAGACGAGGCAGAACAGCAATTTTTTTCTTCAGTACCTCTTAAACTCATACTGAAATTTCAGGAACAATCCTCATGCTCTTTCAGCAGAAATATCAATAAAAATGACTGTGCTACATAGGGGATATTTATTCCTATCCTCATTTAAGGAATATTTCAAGGAATAATCTTCTTACAATTATACATATTGAACATTTTTCTTTAAAGCCAACATATTACGACGCACTGACTTTTACAGAAAAACCTTTCAAAATTTATTTTCACTTTCAAACTTGGGGATTTTTTTTTGAAAGAACTCTGCAATTTTATCTTCCCCCCCAAGATTTTCTTCTTGAGCTTTTAAATCTGAACATCATATGAGAGAAAAAATGATGAGATTTTATTGACACCAAAATGTGTCTCCTAGTGCAAAAGTCATAATTTGTCACACAGTAAAAGGAAAATATAATTGTTCTGTGTTTATAACCAGATCTTGTTTTATAATTCAGTTCCTTGAGAATGGGCACAGGATTATTTGAGGGATTAGTTATAAAATATATTCTGTTTCTTATGAAATCTCTTCAGTTTTATACATATGAAAAGAGACATCAGACATAAATAAAGTGAGGAATGAACAGTTTTGCAAATGCAGCCTATATTGTACTTGTGCCTAGCTGCAACTTCTCTGTTCAATGCCAAGCTCTAGACTCAAACTCCGTATAAGGCTATCTGATAAGAAACATAGATAGAAGCAAGTGAAAGTAGACATTCAGTGGTTCTTAGAAGTGGCACCACTGAATTTCCTTTATTTACCTCCCAGGTGGGTAAATCATTTTAACTGATAACACATAACCAGACAGAAAACTAGAAACATGACACTTATCTTCAAGCACTCCTAAATTAGGAATTGTACTTGAGTATAAAGTTAAGCTCCCTGTATAGTCAAGAGGGAGGCAGAGTCCTCTAGCTAGTGATCAACACTTCATAAAATTTCAATCATAATCTTGAGGTGCCAGACTTACAGTTACAGATGGTGTTTAGGTTCTTAAAGTAGGCATGTCATTTACAATGGTAGGTTGGTAGAAAAGAAATTGTATTCAAAGAATTGCTTGGTAGTAGCTAAGGATGAAATATGAAGAACTAATATGGTTGATATAGAACTCAGCTAAGATTTGAAATCCAAACCATGCAACTTAATGAACATTCACTCTATGGCTTAGAAGTCTGCAAATCTCTGTGCGACAAATCTGTTGTCACCACAGAACCTACTTAGACTATTACATTTATAAAAAATCCTGCGAGATCTGAAAGTGAGCTGTAGCTGATTTTTTCCTACGTGTTCAGTAAGAACAGAAGAATAGGGTAAAGGGAGAAATCTAAGATCAGCTTTTCTGGGCTGTAGATGATTACAAAAGACCATGATAACAACTGAGGAGAAATAATTTGCTTTGTTTTGTTACGTTTTGTATTGCTTTTAAAGTATTTTACTGGAAAATCTCCAAACTGCTAAGATGCACTTCCATTTATGCAAGTCAAAAAAGCACTTTCTTTCAGTTTTTCAAAGTAAATGAAGATATTTCTTTAAACATATCCTGAAGAAGAAATTCAGTTGATGTTCTTAATGCTGACATTATACTTTATTATAAATGCTGTGTTTTTACACAGCTGTCAGAAATTTTGCCCAGAAAATGAGAGACGCCTTTCCAGAACACGTCATGTTTTTTCCAAGGGCATTTCAGTCTGTATAATTTTTCTGTCTGCAGCGTTTCCTAATCACCTAGGTCTTGGTTCTTTCCTTGAAGTGAAATTAAAGCTAGCAAGAAGGTTTTTAATGCACAAGATACTGTTCTATTCTTGTGTTTTGTTTCCTTTGGTCCTCCATACCTTCGTCATCAAGAATGAAGGTAATAAAAATTAGCTCTGTTGTGAGTGGGTTTTTTATGAGAACATAGATAAATGGCAATTCAGAATCATTGCACATTTTATGCCTGTCTTATTACGATTCAGCTAGGTGACCAGTTCAGATAGTCACAGAGTATGTCTTCTTTTTATCTCAAACCTTGTAACAGCCTTTCTGCCCATACAACATGCTAAACTCATATCATTTCTGAAAATAGTACTTGAGATAAAAGGAAAAGAGCAAATATAGCATAGTATCTATGCCAATTACTAGGGAGGCCTTCTAACCACAGACTGGTTTTATGCTTTACACCAAGGACTAATTTCTGATCACTTCTAACATCTTTTCTAACTGTCTTTGGAAAAGGAAGGGACAGCCACACTAGCTGTTGAGCCAATCCAGTAAATGTTGGAAATTAGTATGCCTAAATGGACGGAGAGCTTGGACTAGAAGGGAAAAAATTACTGAAATACTGAACAGTTAAGTAAGGATGAAGAAATTATGAAAATGTGTTAAGAGTCAAACATCAGTTTGCTTGTGATATTTTAAACTAAACATACATACAAAAAAAATAAATGTTAGGGGCATAAATGTTTGCAGAAGTTTCTGACTGGAGCAGATGTTAGAGCAAGATTTTAATTGCAGACATTGGAAGAAAAGTTCAACATAACTCTCTGTTTGCAATCATAGAATCATAGAATGGCAAGGGTTGGAAGGGATCCTGAGGATCATAGAGCTCCAACCCCCCTGCCACAGGCAGGTCCACCAACCTCAGGCCTGGATCTACACAAGGTTGCCCAGGGCCCCATCCAAACTGGCCTTGAACACTTCCAGGGATGGGGCATCCACCACCTATCTGGGCAGCCTGTTCCAGGACCTCACCACTCTTTCTGTAAAAAACTTCCCCCTAATATCCAATCTAATGTATAAGTAGTTTTTCTATTCTAAACCAATACCTAAAATATACAGCCCTTGTGTATTTGTTGACAAGTTTCAAATGGCTCAATGAAAAAAAACCACCCAAAACCCAAAAAAACAACACAAACAAAGAAACCCACAGAAAAATGCACACTGTAACTTTAAAGTTGCTATATTTAAAGATTAAAATTAAAAGGGACAAATTATACCAATTTAGTATTGAATTAGGAGTCATAAATGATTATTTTCTTATAAATGTTATGACAGACACACTTCAAGATCAATGCAGTGAACTTTATGAGTTACAGTGTTTAAGAAAAGAGTTAAGCAGGAGAGAGATACAAGAAAGTTCTTGAAGTTGAGAAATCATCCTATGTGATGCGTTGAAAGCATGTTTATTTAAACAGAGATAAAAATGTGCTTATTATGTGCATAGCATAGTGAGTTTACTTCCTTTTCTTTATAGTCTCAAAATGCATTGCCTCAGGATAGGAGATCTGCACACATGACTTCTATACCTGTTAATTTGACACATCTTCAGAAACAATTTGCTCTAATATTTCATCAAGGACACATCTTCAAATGCAATGTTGTGGTTTAAACCTCAGCTGAAAAGCTGGGAGCCACAAAAGTTAGAAAAAATCCCCTGTCTCTTTAAGAGCTGGGGGATCGGCGAACGGAGGAGCCACGAGGAAGGAAAAAAAAACAAATTCCCAAAGATTGAGATAAGGGTAGTTTACTAAACAACAGGAAAAGATACGAAAAACAGCTAACTACAGTGCTATTACATACAGTGTAACCCCTCACCACACTATATATAATTTGAGCCATGCCCGAATCGCTGCCGATTTGGGACCGCACGCACGACTCGAGCCCCGGCGCTGCAAACCCCCCTCACCACCGCCGCCGTGCCGATCCAAAAGAAAGCGAGGAAGCACCCGGAACTGGCACTGCGCCTGCCCGGACTGGAACTCCTCCTGCCGGACCCGGAACTTCCCATGCTGGGTCCGGAGCCGTTTCTGATGGGTCCAGAGTCACCCCGGCGGGGGCCGGACTGCCTGATTATGACGCAATTGGTATGGAATACTTTCACCAGCAAACATAGCCTGTTGCTGGGCTGAACCCAGGACATTATCCACCCCTTATTCCATACCATTTACATCATGAGCAGGTCCAGCAATCTTCTTTGGGTCCAGGGAGTTTCTCGCATCCACACATATGCATGTACACATGCACACACATGTATGTGCGTATAGATTCAGTCTGTGGACCATCGCTCTGAGTCCGTTGGTTTCATTCAGTCCACGATTGTCAGGCTCCACTGGTCCCTCTGTCACAACAGTCTCTCAGGGTATGAAGAGTCGTACGTGCCACTGGATCGTTGAATGCTGTATCTCGGGCTCTTGAACAATGCACCTGGCATGATCCATGCTTATAGTCCGTGGGTCAGAGGTGTTTATTTCAAAAGAGAAAAGAAAGAGTTCTTGGGAGGCTGGTTTTCGCTCCATCATCACGGCACCGATGACCCTGACTGTAATGTCATTAGTATAACATACAGTATCTATAACAACAATAGAACAGTAGTGAATTATTTAGCATGATATTGGCTATTCTCACCCAAAATCAAATCCCCTTGAGGTACACATCGAGTTTCTCCATCCTTCTGCATTACCCACCAAGTACAACCAGGTCCTTGAGCAAAAACAATCCCAGATATGGGTTTACCTTTGCCTGCAGCAGGAATGACCCAAACTGTCTTTCCCAATATACTCTTCATGTGCACTACTGGGACTCTGTCTCCTTCTACAGTATGTGAGAATTCTGACTGGGCTGGACCAGCCCGATTGGTAGATCCCTTAGAGTTAACCAACCACGTAGCTTCCGCTAAATGTGTATCCCAATGTTTAAATGTTCCACCACCCATTGCTTTCAGTGTAGTCTTTAAAAGTCCATTGTAGCGTTCAATTTTCCCAGAGGCTGGTGCATGATAAGGAATGTGGTACACCCACTCAATTCCATGCTCTTTGGCCCAAGTGTCTATGAGAGTATTTCGGAAATGAGTCCCATTGTCTGACTCAATTCTTTCTGGGGTGCCGTGTCACCATAGGACTTGCCTCTCCAGGCCCAGAATTGTATTCCGGGCAGTGGCATGGGGTACAGGACATGTCTCCAGCCATCCAGTGGTTGCCTCAACCATTGTAAGTACGTACCGTTTGCCACGGCGGGTTTGTGGGAGAGTGATGTAATCAACCTGCCAAGCCTCCCCATATTTATATTTCATCCACCCTCCTCTATACCAGAGGGGCTTTAACCGCTTAGCTTGTTTGATTGCAGCACGTCTCACATTCATGGATAACCTGTGCAATAGCATCCATGGTTAAGTCCACCCCTCGATCCCGAGCCCATCTATATGTTGCATCTCTGCCTTGATGACCTGAGGTATCATGAGCCCATCGAGCTAGGAATAACTCACTCTTATGTTGCCAGTCCAAATCTACATGAGCCACTTCAATGTTAGCAGCCTTATCTGCTTGCTGGTTGTTTTCATTTTCCTTCATGGCCCGACTCTCAGGTACATGGACGTCCACATGACGTACCTTTACAGTAAGCTTCTCTAATCGGGTAGCAATATCTTGCCATGGTGCCCTATGTGAGGGCAAATAGAAACAAAACCAAACAAATAGAATTCTTTCTGAATCTCAAGATTTTTTTTTATTAAAAAATCATGCAATCTTTGAGAAACACTCAAGCATTTTCATTAGGTGAAAAGCCAGTTAATATTTTAGTACGTGTTATTACTGTAACAATGTGGGGGGTTATGTTTTTCATTTTAGCTGTGAGGTCATGTCATATGTATCGTACTCTCTTTTCTAATCAACTCTGTATTTCATAAGGATGCTTTCAGGAAGAATCAGAAATAACATCGTGTATTCATAACAAAGATAATTTCCTGGCATGAATTGGTGGTGTGCAATTTTGCATGACATTGCAACTGAAGTCAGTATAGGAAAACTGTCGTTGCACTGCCTTGAGAAACCATGACAACCAAAATACTGACTCCTTCAAAACCGGGACATATCTGACATAGTCATTTCTTCCTCCCTCCTTAGAACTTAAAATCATATATACACATACAGATGGATTTGTTTCTTCCAGTTGTTTTGTTTATTAATTCAGTAGTTCATAACATTTTGTTAGAAAAGTATTCTTCCTCTACATTCAAAAGTAAAAAAAAACCCCACAACCCCCACCCCGAAAAAAGAAAAAATCCTCCAAAACCGTTGCAGTTACAATCAATATTCTACCTCTATAATCAAGCTCCTATACAAAAGAGCCCAGAGGATTAGTATAAGCAATGCAGAGTCTCTCTGGATTTCTGTATATAGCGTTGTGCCCCAAGGGTCAGTACTGAGTCTGGTCTGGTTCAACATACTCATCAATGACCTGGGCAAGGGGACAGAGTGCACCCTCAGCAAGTTTGATGATGGTACATTGGAAGGAAGGGCTGGCACACCAGAAGGCTGCACTGCCATTCAGTGAAATCTGGACAGATTAGAGAACTGGGGAGAGAGGAAAGAAAATGAAATTTAACAAGGGAAAGTGTAGAGTTCTGCATCTAGGGAGGAGTAACCCCAAGCACCAGTACAGGTTAGGGATTGACTGGCTAGGAAGCAGCTCAACAGAGAGGGACCTGAGAGTCACAGAATCACAGAATCGCAGAATCGTAGGGGTTGGAAGGGACCTCAAGAGATCATTGGGTCCAACCCCCCAAGTCCTGCGGTGCATGAAGAAAAGTGTGACCAGCAAGTCAAGAGACGTTATCCTCACAGAGTCATAGAATCATAGTATTTTCTTGGTTGGAAGTGGCCTTTCAAATGATCAAGTCCAACCACCAAGTTAACCTACCAAAACCACCATTAAACTATGTCTCAAGGAACTGCATCTACCCACCATTAAATATATCCAGGATACACCACCTCCCTAGACAGCCTGCTCCAATGAGTAACAGCCCTCTCTGTGAAGAAATTTTTCCTACCATCAATCTAAAACTCCCCTGGTGCAACTTGAGGACATTTCTTACTGTCCTATCACTTGGCATTAGGGAGAAGAGGTCAGCTCTCACCTCTCCACAACCTCCCTTCAGGTAGTTGTAGAGAGCAATAAGGTCTCCCCTCAGGCTCCTCTTCTCCAGACTAAACAGACTCGGTTTCCTCAGATGCTCCTCATAAAATTTTGCCCTCATCAGCCTTATTTCCATTCTCTGTGCACACTCCAGAACCTCAATTTCCTTCCTGTAGTGAGGGGCTTAAAACTGAACTCAGTACTCAAGGTGTGGCCTCACCAGTAGAGGAGGACAATTACTTCCCTAGTCCACACTGTTCTTGATACAAGCCAGGATGCTGTTGGCCTTCTTGATCACCTGGCAACACTGCTGGCTCAGATTCAGCAGGCTGTCTATCAAAACCCACAGGTCTGTCTCTGCTGAGCATTTCCCTGCCACTCTGCCACAAGCCTGCAGCAGTGAATGAGGTGGTGACCCAAATGCAGGATTCAACACTAGGCCTTGTGGAACCTCATACCATTGTCCTTGGACAACTGATCCAGCCTGTCCAGATTCTTCTGTACGGCCTTCCTACCCTCAAGCACTTCCACATACCCACCTAACTTAGTGTTGCCTGCAACCTTACTGAGGGTACACTCGATCCCCTCATCCAGGTCATTGATAAAGATATTAGAGAGAGCTGGCCCCAGCACTGAACCCTGGGGAATGCCACTTGTGACTGGATGCCAACTGTATTTAACACCATTCACCACCACTACTTGGGCCTGACCATGCAGCCAGTTTTCTACCTAGCAATGCATGCACTTGTCCAAGCTATGAGCTGCCAGCTGCTTCAGGAGAATGCTATGGGAAACAGTGTCAAAAACATTACTGAAGTTGAGATAGACAACAACCACAACTTTTCCCTCATCTACTAATTGTCTCACCTTGTGACAGAAGGAGACCAGGTTTGCTCAAGCAGGTCCTGACCTTCATGAACCCATGCTGACTGGGCCTGATCGCCTGGTTGTCCTGCATGTGCCGAATAATGTCACTCAGGATAATCTGCTTCATAACCATCTCAGACACTGAGGCCAGACTGATAGGTCTGTAGTTCCCTGGGTGCTCCTTCTGGCCCTTCTTATCAATGGACATCACATTTGTTAACCTCCAGTCAACCTGAACATCCCTTCTTTGCCAGGACTGCCCATAAATGATGGAAAGTGGTTTGCTGAATACATCTGCCAGATCCCTCAGTATCCTTGGGTGGATCTTATCTGGCCCCATAGACTTGCATACATCTAGGTACTAGAAGAGGTCCCTCACCATTTCCCTTTGAATTACAGGAATTATTCCTACCCTGCCCTGGTGAGGTGACATTTGGAGTACTGTGTCCAGTTCTGGGCTCCCCAGTTCAAGAAAGAAAGGGAACTACTGGAGAGAATCCAACTGAGGGGACTGGACCATCTCTCATATGAGGAAATGCTGAAAGAACTAGATCTGTCTAGGGTGGAGAACACTGGAGGTCTCATCAATGTTTATAAATATCTAGAGGGTAGATATCAAGATGATAGGGCCAGACTCTCTTCAAAGCGTCCATGTGACAGGACAAGGGGCAATGGGCATGAACTCGAGAACAGAAAGTTCAGTCTGAACATGAGAAATACCTTTTTTTTTCTTTGAGAGTGGCAGAGCGTTGGAACATGCTGCCCAGAGGGGCTGTGGAGTCCCCTTCTCTGGAGATAATCAAAACCCACCTGGTTGTGATCCTGTCCAACCTGCTCCAGGTGACTGCGCTTTATCAGGGTGATTGGACTAGATGATGTCCAGATGTCCCTTCCAACCCCTTCCATCTTGTGAATCTGTAAACCTGTGAAAATATAAATAAAATAATTCCCCACTTAACTTGCCATAGAACACTGATTTTTGTTCTTTTCTATGCAAACTCATTAGTTTTAAGATGGACAGATTATGATACAATAAATTAAGATAATTTCTTCTCAGGAAAAGGATTAATGAACAACATGAAGCTCTGTTGAAAAAGTAGAGAATTCTATTTGACTACACAGATGATGTAAGAAACCATGAGCATTTCTAGACTTGCAGTAGATATATAGTTTAATTATACTCCCACTTTATTTACAGAAAAACTTTTTTTTTTAAGAAATACAGACATTTTATGGATTTAATAAAATTCTCTGTTACAACTTGAAAACATTCACATTATCTGTCTGTCTTCACTCCTGTTGACTGTGACTAGCTATTCAGCTGCACATTCCATAAATTGTGAATAAATCATATAATCATAGAACTTATTAGGTTGGAGGGGACCTTAAAGGTCAAGTCCATCAAGCCTGATCTTGAATGCCTTTAGGGATGGGGCCTCCACCACCACTCTGGGCAACTCTGGGCAACCTGTTCCAGGGTTTAACAACCCTCATAGAGAAGAAAATCTTCCTAATGTGTTATCTAAACCTACCCTGCTCGAGTTTAAAACCATTGCTTCTCATTCTATCACTACATGCCCTTACACACAGTCCTTCCCTAGCTTTCCTGTAGGTCCCCTTCTGCCCACTTCCCTTCCCACCACTATAAGGTCCAGCCCTCTGATCATCATTGCGGCTTTCCATGGACCAAGAGGTCCATGGCCTTCTTCTGCTGAGGACTGCAGAACTGGACACAATGCTCCAGGTGGGGTCTCACCAGAACAGAGTAAAGGGGTAGAGTCACCTCTCTCGATCTTCTGGCCACACTTCTTTTGATGCAGCTTAGGATGTGATTGGCTTTCTGGGTTGCAAGAGCACATTATTGTCTCATGTTGAGCTTTTCAGCCAGGGTTGCCCACTATCATATCAAAGACACATTATTGACAAATGTGTGAGTCACTGGTGGTACATGTTGAAAATTTTTCCACTCAAAAGTCTGGAGAAGATGTCCTTTCTCAGCAAGGCTGTGGGTGGAATGTCTCTGCAATAATTGAGGACTTATTAGGTTTCTGAGATGGTCACCAACCTGAGAGTGATAATATAATCCTGAGATATTGTATCTAGTCATCTGAAAGAGGCATTTGCATGAGGGTGACACTTCTGAAGATGGCTTTTCTCACCTCTGGCAGTGTTGTAACCAGTTCATAGGGCAAGCAGGGAAAGCAGGGGACAAGTTCTGGACCAGAAGTTTAGCTATTGGACAACAAAAGGTGAGGACCACTGTATGTGTGCATGTGTGAGAGGGCAAGGGTGGATATGTCTGTGTTGTGTATGTGATCTGGTTCTTCACCGTGGTACTGCTTCTCGCAAAGTGAAGGAACAAGTCCAAGTCTAAATGTCTGGCATTGAAACTGCTATCCAGAAAGCTGAAGTGGGGATATAGCTATCAACTGTTCTACGGGAGCTACTGTGCACTGGATGGAAACCAGTGTCAGCAACTTCGAAACATCAACAGTAGCAGTCCAGAAAGTAAGATGGATCTGCTGCTGGTGATGATGTATGTATTCTGCAGTTTCAGAAGCATTTGAATTCTATAACTTTCTGACTCTTTATGTACGGCATTACAGCTAATTGAGTGGCTGATGCAGTTAATATTGACACTGAGAAAAATGTACGGTAGAAGAAATGTTTTTTTCAGGTACTGGATCACCAGTTTGGACAACAGTCTTGTCATTCACAGATGTACAGACTGCTTCCAGTTCCTACAGCTAATGGGAAGAGGCAAATTATGACTTTTGGTACTCCTAAGACACAGTCCCATGATAACAGTTTTTGTTTTAATGATGTAGCTATGACAAGCTGTGTATGGCCTATTGAAAATCTCCAGAGCTGTGTAGTTACGGTAAAGTAGATGGAACAGCTGTAGTGACCTCCTTAATATGCATAAATTCACAATCCACATTGAGCAACTAAGAACAGTTTCCCCTTTACACCTTCTTGGGATGACTAACATAGGTGCTCAGCATCCATGATCTATGTTACCAACAGATATGACAGCGGGGAGAAACCAGTAAGCATTGCCAAGTCATACACCTTAACATTGTGTTTCCTTTAATAGTTACACAGAGCTCACACACCAAAGGACAGAAGTGAAAGCTTGAGAAAGCTAAATATAAATATGTTAAAGCATAAACTATTTATGCTACCAAAGTAAGAACATAATTAAGGTGACGTTACCTTTCTTCCAGCCAGGAGGCATCTTTGTGTAAAAGGTAAACAGAAAGTCAGGTGAATTTATCCATGGACAAAACTAACATGATCACTCATAAATATTGGCAAAAGGTTTCCCAAGACTGTTTATTCTGCTGTTATGCTTATAGCCATGTGAGGAAATTGTTAACAATGTTGCAATAAAAAGATTTCATACAGATTAAATATTTGTCAATGGCTATGAAGATCATTTTACCTTTTGTTTTGATTATTTCTGGAAAAGTGTTTTTCTTACGCTGTATCTTTATTGAAGCCTCCATTATTAATTGAAGACAATATATTTGAAATTGTTATTAAATTTTATTGCTACGAAGAACCCACCTTGTACTGAACTTTGAGAAATCCGATAGTAAATGGAAATAAGTGGACTTTTGTAATGGTCTCTCTCAAAGTAATTTTCCTATATAAAACCAAATACTCTTTTCTTATAATTCATTAGTAATGATGCATTGTTGCATAAAATTCTGAAAAAGTTGAACTTTAGTAACTGTAAACACTTACAGAACGGAGTTGTTCCTAGTTACATGGTTTTGCTCCTGAAGTTCTTAGTAATGGATTGCTGGACTTGTATGAGGTATTTGACACTGTCCCACATGACAACCTTATCTCTAAATTGGAGAGATATGGGTCTGACAGGTGAAACACTCAGTGGATAAGGAATTGTCTGGATGGTCACACTCAAAGAGTTGTGGTCAATGGCTTGATGTTTAAGTGGGAACTAGAGATGAATGGTGTTCTTCAGCAGTCCGTATTGTGACAGGAGCTGTTTAATATCTTTGTTGGAGACACAGACAGTGGGATTGAGTGTATTCTCAGCAGGCTTGCAGATGGCACAAGGCTGTGTGGTGGGGTCAATGCACTGGAAGAAAGGGGTGCCATCCCAGGGGGCCTTGACAAGCCTGGGAGGTAGGCTTATACAAACCACATGAAGATCAACAATGCTAAGTGAAAGACTGTCAGCACAATCACAGTACAATCACCATCAAAACAGAGAATAGATTGAGAGCAGCCCTGAAGAGAAGGACATGGAGGTGTGGGTGGATCAGAAGCAAAACATGAGCGTCCAGTGCTTGTTTGTAGCCGAGAAAGCCAACCATATGCTGGACTGCCTCAAAAGCCGTGTGACTAGCAGGTGAAGAGAGGTTATTCATGAGCCAGAAATGTTCTCTCATAACCAAAAAAGTCGAAGGCATCCTGGGGTGTATCAAGAAAAGTGAGGCAAGCAGGATGAGGGGCATTATCCACTCCAACTACTCTGCACTGGTGAGGTCAATATTCATCTGAAACATTGTGTGCAGTTCTGGCCTCCCTAGTTCAAGAAGGACAGGTAGCTACTGGAGATTGTACAAACAAGGGCTACAAAGATGTTTAGGGGACTAGAACATCTCTCTTACAAAGAGAAGTTGAGGGATTGGGGACTCTATAACCTATAGAAGAGAAGACTGAAGGATAAGTCTTATCAATGATTATAAATACTTGAGGGATGGATGTCCTGCTGTGGCAGAGGGGGTTGAACTAGATGATCTCCAGAGGTCCCTTCCAACCCCAGCCATCCTGTGATTCTATGATTCTGCCCCTCTGTTCTGGTGAGACCCCACTTGGAGTACTGTGTTCAGCTCCGGGGTCCCCAGTACAGGCAGGACAGCAACCTGTTTGAGCCAGTCCAGAGGAGGGCTACAAAGATGATCAGAGGGCTGGAACACCTCTCCTATGAAGACAGGCTGAAAGAATTGGGTTTGCTCAGCTTGCAGACAAGAAGGCTCTGAGAGGACATTACTGTGCCTTTCCAGTACCTAAAGGGGGCCTACAGGAAATCCAGACAGGGACCTTTTACAACGGTAGGTAGTGATAGGACAAGGGATAATGGTTTTAGACCAAAGGAGAAATACATGAGGAAGAAATTCTTCATAATGACAGGGTGGTGAGGTACTGACATAGGTGGCCTAGAGAGGTTGTGGAAGCTCCCTCCCTTGCATTGCTGGACCAGTTGGATGGGGCTTGTTTGGTGGAGAGTATTCCTGCCCATGGTGGGAGCAGGAGGGGAGGGTTGTGGAGCTATATGCTCTTTTAGGTCCCTTCCAACCCAAACCATTCTATGATCAATTCTATGATTCTGTGATTTGTGGTCAAAATGGCAGAGTAAAATAAAAAGACTGACTATATAAATTGCTTTCTCTCTGTATCAGATGAAAAAGTATTGTATTAAGACACTACTTTTAATAAGAAAGAAATTACTGCTTCTTGGTATTATTACATTATTTTGATAAAGGTGGTGAGACACTTCAGAGCCCAGAACTAGACCCAGTCTTTCTATTGTATTTCACCAGTGCTGAGCAAAGGAGAAGGATCCCACCTCTCAACCTACCGGCAACTCTCTTTCTGATTGAGCCCTTTACCCTTCTTTGCTGCAGAGGGGTATTTCTGGGTCAAGGTCAGTCTGTTGTTCACTAGACCCCATGGTCCATCTTTTCTGATCGGCTTTCCAGAGAGTCAGCTCCAAAACTGAACTGGTTCCTGAGGAAATTTCTCTCTGAGAACAGAACTTTGTATTTCTCCTTGTTGAATACAAATAGACAAAGAGATTCCCCTCAGAATTATTTTCCAGCTGATGCTTGTCCCTCTGAATGGTAGCACAATCTCCTGGTATACCAGATTACATTAGCCAGCTCCCTCTGTATTATGGGTCCATCTCATCAGATGTCATGAATCTACATATTTCCGATATGTATAAATATTCCTTAATCTGAGTGTCCTCCAATAAAGGAAAGTACTCACTGTTCCAGACTTTCCACTGGTCACAGAAGCCTAGGACTTCTGAAGCCAGAGTCCCATCAAAGTCACTTCTCAGTTGGACAAGGGAGAAAATACATACTGAGAGGCTTAGTAGCAAAGATAAGGACAGGGAGAGATCATTCAGCAATTACTGTCATGGGTAAAACAGACTTAACAAGGAGTAAACTTAATCGATTTTATAAACCCCAAACATCTGTCCTTCTTAAAGATGCTGTTTGCATCAATGACATCATCGGCTTAGCTATTCCACCATATCTCTATGATTCTACTGAATTCATAGACATTCAACTGCATGCAGACGTCTTAATGCCTTCTTTGTGTTCCTCATGTTATATATAGGAACTTTAAGGAGGCTGACTTTCATTTAAAGGTACAAGAACTTCCCCCAAAATGTTGCTCTATAGGCACTTCCTTATATATGTATACTCTTGGGGTGGGCTACTTTCAGGCCTGCATTGCTGAATATAAAGATTCATTTGTGTTCCCTTTAGTTGTTATCCCATTCCACTATTTCCTCAGTTGGTCCAAATCACTTTTTTCTGAAGGTTTGGTGGGTTTTTGTGTGAGGTTTTTTTGGGGTTTTTTTGTCTTTTCCTGAAACAGATGGGTTTTTTTCCAACTTATTCTGATCATGTCTTTGCAGCCACAGACTTGATGATATAAGAAAAAAAATTCTCACATTTCTGACAAAAGGTTACTTCAGGTTACTCAAACTCATCAGTTTACAGACAGTGTTGTAAAGAAATCAATATTTCAATCACTGAGGTTCAATCCACAGCATTTATTTCAAAATCTTGCTTTCTACTTGAATAAAGGAATCTAGTCCAAAAAAAAAAAAACAAACCCAAAAAAATCCTGAAAACCCCCCTGGTCTATTCACTTTTGATCCATTGCTCTGTATATCAACAGAATTATAAAGACATCTATTTTTCTTTCTTGGATGTTGGACGGTTTTAAATTTTGTCAGAACTGGTGAAATACAAAGTACTAGTATAATGTTCAAGGGATTATATCTCTGTCGAATATGAGCAACTTCTATTATCCACAGATAGTTTACGATAGTGAATATTTCACTAGCCACAGGACTCTGGAAGGAGTTAATGGTACCCAGGGATCTGAATAATTCAAAAGTTGTGATATCCTTTTGTGAACCTATAGGGCTTTAGCTTAAAACAGTGTTTCAACTAACAACTGTCTTTCTCTCTGTTAAAATTCTCAATTATTTGTACTGCACCTATTAAAATAATCATTTCAAGTATACTTTCAAAAAAAGCATTGAAGATGTTTTACAACACCAAGGGGTGCACAACAGAAAGAGAAAACTGGAGTTCTGAGCTGCCTCATTCCTTTCTACTCTGTTCAATGAAAAAAAAACCATTTCCTGTTCATTGACTTCTTCCAAAAACTCAGTATAGCAATTGAATGATTACTGAATTTAGAGGAGTTCTAACCATGTGTTGCATGTTCACTTCTTGCAGTTGGAGTTGCACAGGAAGTATGATGTTGATTCTATATTGTCATAAAACCATCCCACATTTCAATTATACATTCAGGGAGTCTGTAGCAGAGGGAAGCAAGTTACTTACCTTAAAGACAAGTCATGCTGTATAAAAGAGCCAGGCTAATACTTCCTTTACAAATCTTCAAAACTATTTCACTAGATTATTTCATTTTTTGATATCCTACTTCATTGCAAGTAAGAAGTAATTGATGCCTACAAGAGAGAGTCAGGAAATCCATGAAGTTTTACATGCTACTGGAAGTCCAAGTATTGAATTTGTGGATCTCAGTGAAGTTCTTGTTCTTCCAAATAACATATCTTAGCCAAATTTAGTCAGGAATGCAACCCAATTTGCTTGTGGTGTAGAAGAGAATTGAAAAGAAAGGAAATTGCTACATTGTAACTCATAAGAGCATTTAAGAATTATTCCCAAAGAAAAAAAAAAAAAAAGATTTTTGACCTCTTCACTTCAGAAAACAATGTAGAATAAACATTTAGTAATTAATTTAGAAATAAATATAGATAATGTATAATTTTCATTAAAAAGTATGAAAATACAATAAGCAGAAATAAAGAAATAATTTATTGATGTGTGTTTGCAGACACTTGCTTAATAATTTAATATCCTTTATATGGGGAGATAGTTTTAAGGGACTTTGAAAAGAAAGAGGACAATAATACCTAATACCTTCTATAAAGAAATGAGATAAAGATAATAAGTAAGAAGCTGATTTTCATTTAAATCTCCATGAAGCAAACAGATGAAGAAAATACTGGCTTATTGTTGGAGAGAAAGCTGTAAGTTTCCATGGTTGCTGGATTGTAGAAATTTTTGAAGCTGTGCAAACTGCTGAAGGAACTGAAGCTACTGAGTGTTGAAAGCATCCTTTTTAATAGCAGCTAAATTCTGTTAGGATGGATCATGTGCTTTGATTCTAGCTTCTTATAAAATGCATGATATTTGAGTTCCTAATACATGGCATTAGTCTCAGGCTTTCAGATGGGAATGACATCCATTCAAAATCAAATTTGTGTTTGCCTGTGATCTGTCCCTCTGAAAAGGCTGTCATTTAAACTTCTTTCTTAGTAAAGATGGAGAATAAAAGCAACTAATATCCAGGTGCTTTATTACACTTGTATCTGAACATTGGATCATTTGCTATTTTCCTAAAATGTGAGGGAGTATTTATCTACAGCAAAATATGTCAGGTGATCATAAGAAAAATGTGGCATGTTCCCAGACAATTCTGTAGTGTTGGATCTATTCTCGTTCTTTTCTAAGTAAAGTTTATTTTAAACAATTAAGCTGTTGGGAAAATAAATAACAAGTCGAAGGAAAAATGATGTGCTGCATTTAGAAGTTAAGCATAAAATTATAGAATTGTTAGAGTTGGAAGTGACCTCAAAAATCATCTAGTTCCAACCCCCCTGACATGGGCTGGGACACCCTCCACTAGATCAGGTTGCCCAAAGCCCCATCCAACTTGGCCTTAAACACTTCAAGGGATGGGGCTTCCACAACCTCTCTGGGCAACCTATTTCCAGTGCCTCACTACCCTCAGAGTAAAGAATTTCTCCCTAACATCTAATCTAAACCTATCCTTTTTCAATCTAAAGCCATTACCCCTTGTCCTATCACTACATTCCCTGGCGAACAGTCCCTCTGCCGCTTTCCTTTAGGACCCCTTTAAGTATTGGTAGGCTTTAATTAGGCTTCCCAGGGGCCTTTTCTTCAGGCTGAACAACCTCAACTCTCACAGCCTGAACTCATAGGAGAGGTGCTCCAGACCTCTGATCATCTTCACGACCCTCCTCTAGACTCACTCCAGCAGCTCTATGTCTTTCCTGTACTAGAGACCCCGTAGCCCGACACAAAACTTCAGGTGAGGTCCGATGAGAGCAAAATAGAGGGGCAGATTCACCTCCCTTGACCTGTTGACCACATGCTGATTGAGGCAGACTTGGACACAGTTGGCCTTATGAGCTGCTAGCGCACAATGCCAGCTCATGTTGAGCTTATCATCAATCAGAACCAGTAAATCCTTCTCCTCAGGGCTGCTCTCAATCCATTCTCCACCCAGTGTAGTTGTGCTTGCGATTGTGGCAACCCACATACAGGACCTTGCACTTGGCCGTGTTGAACTTCATTCACTTCACATGGGTCCATCTCTCCAGCCTGTCAAGGTCCCTCTGGGTGGCATCCCTTCCCTCCAGCATGTCAACCTGACCAAGTTAAGCTCCTGAAGCATATGTAGACACTTATAGAGTAACAGAGGTGGGATAAAAAATGCCTGAGAATACTAGAATTTATGTGTGTTTTCAGGTAATAATTATTCAGGAGAACAGTTTCAACAGTGCCCTAAATTTCCTTCATCAAATGGATGGAATTCCTTAAGCCTGTTACCTGAAAACTGATTTAAAAGATACACAGGATCATTTCCAAATACAAATAGATCTACAGATCAACTGTATACTTTACATTCTGTCACAACAAAAGGCTGAACTGTCAGCAGAGGTCTTCGGGTTTTCTCCTCAAGGTACTGCAATAATCTCACTGATTCCAGTTGGCTTATTGGTATAAAATTTGTTATAACTCTACTAAATACTCTTTTGACATTATTTCAAAGAAGGCATTCACACAGTTAAACCCTTAAGATGCATTATTTTTCCAAACTAAGACACAAAACAGCTGCAGAATAGAACTTCAGAGTTTGTTCAAGTAAAAAAGTAAATTTTAAGAAAAGAGGTATAGCTTTCTCATTGTCCAATTTCAAAACAAAACAAAACAAAAAACAAACCACAAAACAAATAATACTGCATCAAAAAAAATCATCTGGAGAGACAACCTTATTGTTTATTGGTAAACAATAGTTTCATCTTCCTCAATAAATTTAAACAGATATGTACACATTAATTTATGATCAGGAATAGTCTCACTTCAAATACAGTGCTTAGACTGTCCAGAGGATGTTTTGCTTTTCTTTCTCATTACGTATGTTGTTAAAATGACAAAAATATGTACATGGAATTCTACCTACACAAGTTCACAAGCACCAGATAATGTTCTGGTGTATCTAGCCCTGAACAGTTAAAATATATTCTGTCTAGGTTTACTTAATCACTTAAGAATACAGAAAACAAATAGAATTTGCCGCACAACCTACAGTCCAGAAAATCAGGATAAACCAGTCTGATTTCTCTGTAAATATCCAGGGCAGTTTCCTGAAGTATTTGAAAGTAATAGAAAAACAAAAAATAATTTAAAGACTGTTTTTTGGGTTGTCGTGTTTTTGGGTTTTTTTTAAGGATCTGTGTTGCTATATACACTGTCAGCAGTTTGCTACTTTATTAATAAACAATTCTCTTCATCTTTAACTGTATAGAAAACTTGTCAAACACTTCAGCATTTTTTTTGTATTTGACCTTCATAGACTTTAACTAATGTTTGAGCTGATATTAATACCCTGCTTGGGTGTCAATGTTCTCAAAACTATAATTGAGCAATTTGTTTATAGCACATATGAAGTAATTTTGAACCAATCAGGTAGAGCATTCATGACAAGCTATTGAATTGAAGTTATAGATTGCCTTGTATTGTTTCTTCTGAAAATGAACTTGAGAAGCAAGAATAAAGCTCTAAAAAAAAATACCAAACCCCAAAATATATTCCTATACTTGTTTTAAATGCACATAGTATTGAATAATAGTAAAAGTACTGACAGTGGAAATTACTACATCACTCATATTCTGATTCCAGCATGGATTGGGAAACCAGTGATTCCAACAGTTTTTCAGGACAATGGATGAAATTAGTGAACTAGGCTTAGACTCATAATTATTCATGATAATTTCAGCCCTATTTTATACAGAGTTCCTAAACAATGCTTGCAGAAGTTTGGGAAAGATACCCTTGGTAGTTAATAAGAATTCTGCAAATTGTTTCAACTATTGCATCTAATACAGGACAGGTTTTGGTTTCTATGATTCTTTATATTTCAATCTATAATGATAATAATATACGAAGGAATTTTACTGCAGAATCTATTTTTAATCTTTGACATTGTTTGTCTTAACCTATAAAAATATTCTGTCTTCTGTTTGTCAAAGCAGAAATGAAGAAGAGGAGGAAAGATGGGAAAAGGTGTGTGTATACAGTATTTTCCCAGAGATGGTGTCTGAGTGGGACATACTATCATGACATTTAGCTTGAACATCTTGATGAATCAATCAATCAATCTTCTTCCATTGAACACTATGAATAATCTATGGATTCTGTTATCAAGATGAAGAGATGAAAACATAATTTTCTCTCTTTTGCCCCTGTAGCTTTGTCTTCACCACAAAAAATGTCTCAACAAACAAACAAACAACACCCCCCACCCAAAAAAAAAATACTAGAACCCAACAGACAAATGAAAACTAAAACTACCTATAACATCATGCTCCAAAGCTATATAATGAAGAATTCTGGACTTTAGTTTCATGACAGGAATGTCTGAAGTTATTCCATTACAGAAGGAAGATTCACAACTGTGGACCATTTCCTGAGATGATGCTTCCCACGCTTCTGAGTCACACTGTTGCAGTTGACATTTGCATTATTTATGTATGAATAATTCTATAGCAGAAACAAGAGTTAAGCAGAGATAGTTCTGCCAATTGACCAAGTTTCAGTAAAAAGGGGTTAAAAACAAGGTTCTACAAAATGTGGTGATTAGTTATGGGATTCATTCACAAACTTTTTTTGGTGGAGGTATTCTAAGTTTCATATACACAGAATGTTAAAGATAAACTATGTTCTCATCACAGACTTAACACATTAGATATTGTACTTGGAATTTGAGCAGTAAAATTGTTTTTTTCTGATCATGTGATTATGTTTCTAATTATTGATGAATGGCTGAAACTTTAGAAGAAGAGGAAAACCTCCAAGAATGACAGTAAAAATATATTCTAACAAGGAATGAGATAGGTCATTAATATACTTACCATTGCTCAATTAATCATAAATAGTCAAAAATTGAAATGTATAAAATTCAAGTTCATTACCATCTAGAAATGTCTCATTGTCTGAAAAATTCTTATGAAGGGATACTGTGGGCTGTGGTTTAACCTGTTGCGTTGTTGAGAACCTATCATTGAAGCAATATGCTTATAATTTACTGTATTTTGATTCTCAAAGTGCCTCTCATGTCTTTCAATCAAACACAAAATAATTCCTAGTTGCTTATAAGATGCTTTAATAACAAAAAGAAAAGTTAAAATTACTTGTCATGGTTTTGCCCCAGCTGAGAGACAAGCACCATGCAGCTGCTCTCTCTTAAGGAGGGGTGGGGGAAGGGTGAGATAACTTGGGGGAAGGGAAGGGAAGGGAAGGGAAGGGAAGGGAAGGGAAGGGAAGGGAAGGGAAGGGAAGGGAAGGGAAGGGAAGGGAAGGGAAGGGAAGGGAAGGGAAGGGAAGGGAAGGGAAGGGAAGGGAAGGGAAGGGAAGGGAAGGGAAGGGAAGGGAAGGGAAGGGAAGGGAAGGGAAGGGAAGGGAAGGGAAGGGAAGGGAAGGGAAGGGAAGGGAAGGGAAGGGAAGGGAAGGGAAGGGAAGGGAAGGGAAGGGAAGGGAAGGGAAGGGAAGGGAAGGGAAGGGAAGGGAAGGGAAGGGAAGAGAGAAGGGGGAAAAAAAAACTCCAGAAAACCCAAAATGCACAGCCTGGAGCTGAGTGCTCCTCCCCCACCAGGCCCCCTTTTATGCTGAGCGTGACGTCACTGGTATGGAATACACTCTATGGCCAGTTTGTGTCACCTGTCCTGGCTGTGTCCCCTCTCAGATTCCTGGGTGCCCCCTCCTTCTCCTTAGCAGGGCATCTTGAAAAGCTTAAAAGTCCTTGACTGCTTGGTAACAACTAAAAATATCAGCATGCTATCAGAACTGATCTCATCCTAATTCCCAAACATGGCATTACACCAGCTGTTAGAAAGAAAATTAACCCTGTTGTTGCTGAAACCAGGACATACTTAAAGACTAGACATAAATAAAAATGCAGCTCTGAAAACAAACCTAAGAAAATGTCTAAGCATCAGTGGGACCTGCAGTTTCTCAAAGGCTGACACTCAGGTTGTATAAATTACAATAAGCATCTTCAGTCTCTTTTAGAATGGATATCACTGCACTCAACGAGAAGACAGGAGCCTCAGTAAGACTTCAGAGGTGACATACTGTGAAGGATTGGTCTGTGCTCCTGGCAAGACCTATGCAGATTAAAGAAACTTATTAGGATGAAGTTTTGGCTCCCTGACAGATCTAGACTAACAGGGTGTTGTAAGAACATGACATAGTCACTGAATCATGCTTTTTTAAAAATAGGGGTGATCTAATTTTTCTAATATAGTCAACAGAGGAAGCGCTGCTTACATTTTATATAATGATGTCTACACAATAGATGTCTAGAGCACTTCCTTTCACCATTTGTTGACACAGTGCAACTGCTTTATTGTGATTTCTTCTTTCACTGAATATTATCTAACCACCACATTGATGAAAACATTAAACATTCAAACTCTTTATCAACCTCTTAGGTCTTTGTGGAGTTTAATAGCAAATAACTACTTCAACATGACAATAGTTCAGAAGTGACTGGCCTTAATGCTTTTTCTTCTATGTGTGGCCTAACAGCAAAAGGATTACCAGAACAGTTATGTATATGCATGACATTAGATACATTCTCAAACTGCTTCAAAGTGAGACAGAAAAATGTGATTCATTCTATCGGCTCTGGAGGAGACAGGATATACAAGTACATGAATGTTTACTTCAAAATCCTTGACATTATAGGCCAATAGTAGTGTGTTGGTTATAGTCATTACACGGTGCTAGTATACACAGAAGCCTGTAGGATATAACCTCACAGTGCTCCAGTGTACTCTATATCTAAAGCCAAGTTAGCACGCAGTGGGAGGTTTTCCTGGAACCAATTGTACCTATTCAAGATGGTCAGCAATTTAGTGCTAACCAAAAGTGACTATAACAGCCAGCTCCTGAGAGAAGGTCAGTATTTTCCTGCCAAGATAAACTGTGAATTTTTCCTACTAGCCTGAGGAAAGTGCTAGAGGTATTTGCATTATAATATATTGTAATAAAACATGGTGCTGCAAAACCAGATGGTGCTACCCTTAAAAGTCTCTTAACCCTTCTAAAATAAACTTTCTTAGAAGATATACTGCTGAAGTGTCTTCCCCTGAGCAAGGTAGTGTGGGAACAAAGCTATATGAATAAGAGCTACGAAGCAGGAACACAGCCAGAAATGTGTGCACAATTGACTCGTTTCCATGATGAAAAATCTAATAATCTGGTGTCTCTTATAAAAAGTCCCTCGGTCCACTGCCCATCTGTTTTACTTGAGTGCACTTAACAATGAGGCAATTGTCCTATTCGGTCTTACAACTGCTGTTGGGGTGATATTCAGACGTTTTTGAAACTCATCATGTTATTCAGTAATGGTAGAACTTCAATGGTGGTTTGAGTCTGCTGCAAGGGAAGCCCACTAGTGATCAGAGCCTGACTACTCCTTGACACAAAGATCACTGAAAGCAAAGGAATTTTTAGGATCCAGGGCTCCAGTTTGAAAATAACAGCCAGCAAATCTGATGAATCAACCTTATCACAAAAGCACAGGGAACTGCATAGCACAGGCCTGGCCTCATACTACGTAGAGTCATAAAGCCACCTTACTTGCCTCCCAGGGAAAGTCAGTACTGCAGGCAGAGTTATTTGCTAACTTTATAGTGTAACTGTATAGCCCTGTAATATCATATTGCCATTGCTGGTAACAGGCCATAAGCTCTGTACTGAGTTTGCACAGCCTCAGGGATGATACTTGTCAAGTCTGTTCTGTCAAAACTGGCTCTGACCTGCCTGCAGATTTCTTCCACTTGATTTATCTGGAACATCAATTTATCTCATAGACCAAATATTTATGTCTAATTTATTTTACTTTTGTTGTCTTTGTATGGTAAAAATATGATTTTGTATTGAGAGAGAACTTACTACTTATTCTTTATGGAATGAGAGGTTTATGACTCTAATATAATGATGTAGAGCAGAGGAATAGAGGTCTGGTACAATAATGTCCTTGAGAGGTGGGAGCTCAGGATGTGTTGAGAGAGTAGTACAGGAATGGAATCATAAAAAATGGTTCTCAACTACAAAAAAAAAGCTCAGTAATGAAATTACAGAAGCACAGACCTGGCGCAAAACTGGTTTTGTCAGTATAAAAAGAACAAAGACATGCTTTTTTATGTGACATAGATAAAGGGCATCATATACAGTAGGTTTTTAAACAACATGTAGCTGTAAATCATTAAAAAAAAGCATAACAGAAGAGGTGTAAAAGTGAAACCTAGAGCTAGGAAGAAGAAATTATGAACATGAGCATGACATTCCTCACAGCAAAGGACTACAACTGCTGATGACTCATCATATCATCACCACACCATCACTACCATTATGAAACCACCAAGCAGCAGAGAGAGGGCGAGCATGACGCCAGGAATAGGAGTAGAAAGTAAGGAGTGTGTGAACAACAATTTGAACTTATTCTGTAATAATCATATCTAGACTAAAAATTCATTGGACTTCTGTGACCTCAGCAATAAATTCCTGCCTTTATTTGTATGATGCATTTCCTTTTTGCGCATCCACAAGATTTTGAGTGTAAGAAGAGGACATAAGAAAACCGTCTGTTCAGATTGAGTATGATCTACCTCAGAGAGCTCAAAGTATTCAGAAAAGATCTTGTGGATTAAATAATAATAATGATATTAACCTTTAACAGAGGTGATATTACTGATTGGATAATAGAAAGATAGATAAAGCTATGTTAGTAATTGCCATAGTATATTTCCCATGAAATAAAATTTAATAAAACATTTAAAACATTTTAAAAAACCCTACTCTCCGTGTTTTGTAATAATTAAGTTGCCACCACACTTACTGCTTTTAATGATATTTTATGAACTTTAATATCTATTTGGAAATTGAATATTTTCTTCTCTCTAGGACTAAAAGTAAAATTATTTCTTTTTCTGTTTTAAGCCTTACAATGTACTTAATGAAGTTTAGAATTGAAGAGATTTGTTTAAAATAAATTGCATAAATTAATAAAAAATACACATTGCAATGTATGTAGGATCTTGTGCACTTGAAAATATTTCTTTTCTACATAATGAAGTACATCTACAGAATGTGGAAACCTTGTGCTGAAACAAAGATTACGTGTGTCCATAAATTAATGTGTCCCCTTAGGAAAATGGAATTTCACAATGTAATTACCCCATTTCTTCACTGAAGACATAAAGGAATTTATGGAACTAATTACCCTGATAATAGAGAGGGATTATTTTTTTCCTCTTTCATTGCAATCCCACGTAGAAGCACAATATAAGAAGATGTAATTCTGTGAACTCCACAGTGGCTCTGCTGTTATTTATTTATTAGAATAGACTGAGTCATTTTAATAGTTTTGTGCGGGTGTTAAACATAAACTTAACATATATCAATAAATATAACCTTCCAGTATAATACTGAACATACTGGAATGGCATTCTCCTATGCTTAAAGTTTTCTTCTGCTATTTTACTTGGTAAAAATATTATTAAATGAAAAAATTGCAAATTGGAAATGTATTAATTTTCTAGAGGCAATATACATTCTTTCATACCTTAAAGTGCATATCATATGGCTAACAAGACAGACAGATAATTGTAAATTTACGCACTGCCATGCCAAAGAAATCTTGTCAACTAAAATAAACAAAACAAATAAATAATAATAAAATATTAAAGAAAAGCATTAAGTTTTGAAGTGTTATCCTTCTCTTGAAAAGTTCCCTAGCCAATATTTGGGGTGGGGTGCCTCTTTTTTCTGTGTGTGAGTGATTTTTATTTTGCTTTCAATAAATGCAGTTTACAAACCATAGAGAGAATAGAAGAGTTAATAAAATACCCCATGTCAATTGGGAGGGAAAAAAACCCCAAACAACCACTGAAGTGAATCCTTAAAATTTTTACCAGCCAGCAAGCTTAAGAAATTCAGTATTGATGAAGTTTATGAATAATTTAAGCACTGTTTGACATATCAGTGGGTAAATAATCATAACCTTGGAGAGCACCTATATGCAACAGGACACAGAAGATCTTGTTGATGCCCAAGATCTTGTTGTAAAATGTTGTGTTTACTAATTTGGCCTGGTTTTCTTGCTTTTTTTTCTAGTATTGATATAGTGGTGTGATTTGGATTTAGTATGAGAATACTATTGATAGCACACTGATGTTTTCAACTATGGCTAGGTAGTTGTAGTCTCTACTAAGTGAAGGACTTTTCAGCTTCTTATACCCTGCCAGGTGCACAAGAAGCTAGGACATCACAGCCAGGACAGCTGACCCCACCTGGCCAAAGGGATATTCCCTAAAATATAATGCCATGCTCTGTATGTAACTGGGGAAGCTAGCTGGGAAGCAGATTTGTTGCTCAGGGCATCATTTATTTTCCTTTTGCATGTGGTGAGTAATTGCATTTGTGCATCACTTGCATTGTTATTATTGATGTTATTGTTATTTTCTTCTTCTTTTGTTATCCTATTAAACTGCATTTACCTCAACCCATGAATTCTTTTTCCATTCTCCTCCCCATCTCACTGTAGGTGGGGGAGGGGTAAGTGATTGGCTCTGTGGTGCTCAATTACTGGCTAGGGTTAAACCATGACAGCTATACAAACTGTTGTGTTGGCATTAATATCAGTCTGGGCCAGGACTATTGTGTTATTGTGTGGTGCTCAGAATTAAAATCTCTTTAGTGCCAATAATAAAACAGTTTGCTACAGGTTTACATGTATAATATACATAATTACAGCACCCTGCCTTCATAGTTACACTAAGTGATGTAGCTGTGTCTAAAGGTGAACACAGGGTCTAAGAAGTGTTTCACAATTTCTTAATCCTTTATATAGACCTGTAAGAGGACAACATCCTGCCACCTTTGGAAAATTAATTAAAAAGGAAAAAAAAATCTATATATAGAATGTCAGTATTATTCTTGTCATCTTTGCCCTACCCATTCTATAACTCCTGGTAGTATTATAAATAAATAGAATTAAAATTTCTACATCATTGAATGCTATTTGTCAAAGTTAACACGAAGAAGAAGAAAAAAACATTCATTCCTTTGTGACACCATGATTCACTTATCATATCTCTACTCACTCTACCTACACTGACAGCCCAAGAAAACTAAAAATAGATGAAACTTTACAAAGATTTCAGCTTGTGAGATAAAGGCCACACTCATGCTAATCCATATGCAAAGTCATTGAAAATAATAGAGCACTTCTGGAGGAAAACTAGTAAAGTAGATTTTGTTAATTATGGCAATATTTTTAAAATGTTAATCTTATATTAATACTATTCCTTCCTCTAACAGTCAGGTTCTCTGATATGTGAAAAAAGAAGTCCAAATTCATGAGATTTTTTTCTTTTTCACTAGATGCTTGTAGGTACTGTTCGTGTGCAAATGTATTTAGGAAGAATTCTGATTTTCTTATATAAATAGATTTTCACAGACTCTATCAGTTTTGGGTTTTTTGGTTGGTTGGTTGGTTTTGGTTTTGGTTTTGGTTAATAATTTAGGACTCAGTTATTCAAAACACCAAGGACTTTCACAGAGTTTTATGGTTTCAGCCTGAAGACTAATTTGTGCATTCTGTTCTTTTATAATCCAATATAACTGATTCCATCAGCTGTAGTTTCAGGTGCAACATCCCTTTTAATGCATATACCTCTGTAAGATGCATACAGTAAAAATATATTTCAGTAGGACGAATATGAATATGACAGGTGGCTTCATGATTTGATTTGGTCACAGTTCATGAAGATTGCCTTAGCGAAGGATGAACGGATTTGTACAAGTACAAGCTGATAAAGAATAAGCATAAGATGCAATGCAGATCGTTAAAATGGTAGAAAAGTTTATTAGTTTATTTAGTAAGGGGCTGTCCTGGTGATGACTGAAAGCACAAAGAAGCGTATGTACACTATTGATGCAGCTAAATGCCCAACCACATACTAGCTACCCTTATTAAGGCGTGTCTCAGCTATACTGCAGCTTCCTTCATGTTTATGCTATTCCTTGGTTTCCAAAGAAAGAAAAATCAGTCATAGACAAGGCAGAAGTCATGGTGCCTCTGAATAGCATCAAAATGGCATGATTATTAAGTGAGGATCCAGTCAAAATTCAGAAGAAAAGCAAAAAAATAATCAGAGTGAACATAGAAGAAAAAGCTTATGGATGGGACTTTTCACCAATTTTGAATTTCTTAAAAATTAAAATTGTGCATTTATTTTTGCTTTTACTATTGTATCCTGGGTTTTCATTCCAGATTTTTTTTCCTAAATTTTATTATTTTCTCATCTTTTTGTTTCTTGTTTCCACTACCAGATAACCTTCTACTCATCTTGATTTTTGTCTGTCCATGATTATTTTATCTTATTTTCAAAGTTTTATTTAACATTATTTAACATTTATTTAACATTATCAAAATTTTGATTGCATGTTGAAATGCAGTTGGACGCGTTTGCCACATCCATGCTGAGAGATACTAACATTAATAATCATTAAAAAAAAAGTTTTATTTTTATCTGATTTTTCTATTAAGACTATTCATCAGCACTTGTAAACAGTAGTATTACACATAGGATATATTGTTTTTAGGATAAAGGTACGTCAATTAGTATATGTGCAAGTAAAAAAGATTAGCATATATACAGCATATTTTTTCTGAAAGTGGTGAATCTTTATTTTTACTCTCACTTACATATGATACTTAGCTTTGATCAAAATAACCTGGACTTCAAGGGATTAAAATCTAAGCAGGTCTTAATTTTCCCTCATTTTCTGGAGACTCACAAATAGATGAATTCTTATGAATTTCGTAGTGAATGCATACTGCATTTATTATTTGCTATGATTTTCTTTTTTTCCTTCTCATTTCAATTAAAGCATGTTTTCAACTCTGTTTTAATATCAGCACTAGAGAAAAAAATCTTCTGTTTCCTACATAAAGACTGCCAAAGCAAGAACTGGCTTTAGTGGATTGTTGTTCAAAGGCCTCATGGACTCATATATTTTTTTTCCACGTGACACTGCAATGAAAACAATTGTACAAGACAACAAAGTAGGAAAAAAAAAACAAGAGCAAGAAAAGATGCAAATGTGGTTGCTTTGCATAGAACATTTTGGAAAGAGTAAAGAAAATACGTGAAAAGGAGATCCAATAGAAACACTAAAAGGAAATGTCTGCTTTGAGTCATTCTTCAAGGCAGGCTACTGTATAGATTCAACATTACAGTGGGTGAGATGCACCAGGATAAGTGGCATTCCTCTGTGTTTTAATGTCTGCATGAGCTGCTACATAACTCCTGTAAACCTCAAAAATCGCCATTCCTGGCATGATGTTGTTCTGTATGCGAGTGTAGAAAGCACCAGAGGTGTTAAACTCTGTCTTTGTGTGTGTGTGTGCATGTGTGTGTTATTTGTTACTCTTTATGATTGTTTACTGAGTATATAAATTCATCTCTGCATTATTCAAGTAGCAATAGTCATAATTGTCTTTCATGCCAATCATTGGAAAATAAATAGTCTAATTAGTGTTTGTAGTAATCTGACTTAAAGATCTTACAGTATTGGATAGTTTCTTAAATCATAGAGTGATCAGAAGATACTGAAACAGAAAGACAAATGAAAAAACAATCAAATCAGCATAACGGATGCGCAACACACACATGCTGTTTAATGATGCAGTAAAATGTAACATCTGACCTCAGTAGAGAGGAAAATCAGAAAGCCTATGTTGGCATGTATTTTAAAATAGAAAATAGAAAACCTGCAAGCCTTCCACCTTATAGCTCATATATTATTTTCTATTTTGTAGCGATAGTGTGCCTGTGTATTGATTTTATTTGAATAGTCATTTACGTGGCATTAACACTCCTACTGAGTTTTGGATAAAATTCTGAACCTACAATTCATAGGCAATATTTTCATTCCTGTGTGATAAACTGAATTCGTTAATAATCACCTTTCGGTGCCTCAAAGTAGCATAACATATACAGGTTACAAGTTTAAGAAGAGTAGGTGTACAAGAAAAATTGTATTTAGACAACAAATGCATGAACTGGAAACGACAGATGAGCCAAGCATCTAGTGTTTCATTTTGAACAGGAGAGACATCTTGTACTTCTGGGATCTAGTCTCCAGGCAACTAGAGATCAGAATAAAACATTCATTTACTTCCTGTTCTACAGCAATAGTCCTCTGAATAATATGAGTGAAAAGCAAGAAAAAAGGAGAACGTGGCAGGCAGGACAAAGTTTTGTTACAAAATATGTGCTCGGGGAACTCTACTTCTAGTGTGACATTTCTGCATCTGCTCCAATACTCATAATTTCAAGAATATAATAAAAACCAGCCAAAGTTCTAGGGAGTTACTGAAGTAATCTTTACATACCAACTTTTCAGGAGTAGTGGCCAGCTTCCCCAGAATTATTGCCATGTAAAACATTAAAGGAAGGTGCCATTTAAAAGGGAAAAATTGTACAGTCATAACACACAAGATCCTAGAAACGCATACTAAATTAACTTGTCAGTATATTCAGCATTCACTGTAATGCACCTATAACTATCACACATTTCATTGAGCCAGGTGTTGAGTGCCTGATGTGTCCACTATGACTATGAATTCTTCACATTGAGGAAAAAAATATATTTGCAAAATTATCCCATTTCATTGTATGATTTATTAGTAGGTGACAATCTGATGCACTGTGTAAGAGCCCAAGAGATGCCATAATAAATTATGAAAGGTGTCTCTATAATAAATTAAAATTTTAATTGATTTGATGTACACTGCTATTTATGTGTGTGTGGGAGAAGACCCCAAGTTTTCTATAGACATACATATATAGATTTATGGCTGAATACATGTATTAATATGTTTTCTTGTATGTGTATATATATATAAAACATACATGATATATATAAAAAATACACACACACGCATATATATGCAAATAACATAATCATAGATACCTGTATATATTTATACATTTTTGTAAATGTGTTTTTGTTCCAGAAAAACAATTGAAAATACTTAAGTGAGACACGAGTGAAAACACCGCATCCTGCTCTGCTCCTGAATATCTTCATGTTGGTTTTTATGTTCAAAAGATTAAAAGCCTACATACAAGGAGCCTTTATACCCTCATTGGCTGTTGGATAACATAAATAATAACTAGTGGCACAATGAGATAGCATTGATTGAAAACTTTGATGTCTCTGTGAAGAATTAATTTTCTGTCATGCAAGATGCTATTCTTCATAAAGAAAATTATATAAAGAAGAACCCAACTGTCTTTTATATCCTTTACAGGCCTCATTAGACCATTTTATGTCCTTTAGAAAATGGCATGCGTTTTCATTTACACACATATTTACAAACTTTTTTCTACAGGTAAGTTACACAAGAAATATTTTTTACTTAGACACATCATTTACATTAAGATACCTAAATAAGAAGCTTGATGTTATCTGTCGTTATCTTCAAGCTTTCTACATTGTCTATCAATAGATTAGGTTTCTTTGTAGAGAGCTTCAGTTATTAAGAGTCTAAAGCTAGATGAACTTAATCAGTGAAAGTGTCTGGAGAGAAAAAACTTACATAAAGTCTTTTTATATAGTCTGCCAAATGCTTGGTTTACTTTTCCACATTCATATTTTGTACACAAATTTAGCAAACCTTTATAGACAGCAACTTGATTCCTCTCCTTCCCCTCTCTTCTTCTCTTCATCTCTTCATCTATCCTCTTCCCTTCGCTTTGTTCATTGCATACATCTAATTTTCTAAGCACACGGTCAGCCATACATTCTCAAACACCTGTACAATGACTCAGTAGAATGATCATACATTTTCATCCCATCAGAACCGTTTCACAGGAGTCATATTTCATGTCTTCTTGTACTTTCCTACTGAGAAAATCCCACACAGAAATAAGGAGCCTTGGATAGCTCTGAAATCTTGTTATTTTCATCTCTGGTATTTCTATACTGACTTTATTTATTTATTTTTAAAGAAAGACAAAATTACCACAATCAAGAGAGTGAGTCTTCAAAGACATTTAGTATCCCTTGCTCTTACTGAATTGTTAGGACTAGTTCTTATATCAAAGTGCAGACAGTCGTAAATGAAATGTCAGTTAGGACTGGTTTGTCTGAACATCAGTGCTTTTAAATTCTACACCTAGTGCTGTGTAACTCATCTTTGGCTTGTGTTACTGTCAATGAAAAGAAGTAGGCATCTCCAGAGAGAGATTAATCTCATCCTATGAAAGGCAACCAAATTAGATCAAAGCAGTCACCCTCTGGAAGTGTATAATTATCTTCAACAACCATAAATGAAGCCTGAGGTGAACAGCTCAGACTTAGATGTCTAACACATAAATGTTAGGTGAAATGAACTTCTAACATTTAGAACTGAAAACTCTATGTAATATTAACTCCAGGTCTTCCTCAACTTCTCTCAGCTAGCATACAGCAGTACTTTCATGCAAGAGATTACAAATATAAGACTTTTAAGACAATAAATGAATAAGTTTTGCAGTCAGAGAGGCAATAGGTCATTGACTGTATCCTGAGACATTAATTCCCATAGGAAGGAACTTGAGTGAAAAATATCCAGATAATGCTAAGAACTACATTGCAGTTCCCAAAGGAAGAGTAAAAGATTAAAAATAAATATAAACTGTTGCTACCCTTCGGAAGGAAGGAAGGAAGGAAGGAAGGAAGGAAGGAAGGAAGGAAGGAAGGAAGGAAGGAAGGAAGGAAGGAAGGAAGGAAGGAAGGAAGGAAGGAAGGAAGGAAGGAAGGAAGGAAGGAAGGAAGGAAGGAAGGAAAGGAAAGGAAGGAAGGAAAGGAAGGAAGGAAAGGAAGGAAGGAAGGAAGGAAGGAAGGAAGGAAGGAAGGAAGGAAGGAAGGAAGGAAGGAAGGAAGGAAGGAAGGAAGGAAGGAAGGAAGGAAGGAAGGAAGGAAGAAGGAAGGAAGGAAGAAGGAAGGAAGGAAGGAAGGAAGGAAGGAAGGAAGGAAGGAAGGAAGGAAGGAAGGAAGGAAGGAAGGAAGGAAGGAAGGAAGGAAGGAAGGAAGGAAGGAAGGAAGGAAGGAAGGAAGGAAGGAAGGAAGGAAGGAAGGAAGGGAAGGAAGGAAGGAAGGAAGGAAGGAAGGAAGGAAGGAAGGAAGGAAGGAAGGAAGGAAGGAAGGAAGGAAGGAGAAGGAAGGAAGGAAGGAAGGAGGGAAGGAGGGGAGGGAGGGGAGGGAGGGAGGGAGGGAGGGAGGGAGGGAGGGAGGGAGGGAAGGAAGGAAGGAAGGAAGGAAGGAAGGAAAGGAAGGAAGGAAGGAAGGAAGGAAGGAAGGAAGGAAGGAAGGAAGGAAGGAAGGAAGGAAGGAAGGAAGGAAGGAAGGAAGGAAGGAAGGAAGGAAGGAAGGAAGGAAGGAAGGAAGGAAGGAAGGAAGGAAGGAAGGAAGGAAGGAAGGAAGGAAGGAAGGAAGGACGGCAAGGAAGGAAGGAAGGGAGGGAGGGAGGGAGGGAGGACATGGGGGGAAGGGAGGAAATGGGGGGGAAGGGAGGAAATGGGGGGACGGAGGGGCTGGGAGGCGAGGAGGGGAGGAGGAAAGGTGGGGGGGAGGGAGGGGGGGAGTGTGAGGGAGGTATGCAATGAATAGGAACAATCTAAACTTTTGAGTTTCAGATCCTTGTTTCACTTTTGACCAGTAATGCTAAAATGTGTATTTATAGAAGACACAAAGGAATTAAAATTTTAAATTTTAATCAAGTTTTATCATTAAAAGTATGATTAAAAGTTTTTACCAGGGTCCTATTAACTATGTTGCAAAAAGGTAACTTCAAAAACAATCTATATAACTCAAACAATGTTCAAATAACTGTAAATATCTTTAAAATAAAAAAAAAACCCAACAAACTTAACCAAAACATGCCTAACTAAAGTTTTTCTAGGGATATTTGTGCCCCGAAATAGAATAATTTGTAACAGAAGTGGTCAATAGGTTGAAAGAAAGAAAAAACAACAAAACCAAAACCCAAACTAAACACCTTTCTCAGAAAGGTGTACTAAATTTATTCTAATTTATACTAATTTAGATGCATATTACTTTGTTTCTGGTAATAGAAAAGCTCATTAGAATGTTTATGTAACAAATGATGTGTTTCTATAAATATTGAATCTCTGACACTAATCCAAAATTATTAACATATATATCGATCATAAATAATATTTTAATTTGTCCTGATATTTGACATCATTCAGAGATTTTATCTGAATTTCTTAAAAGATTTCCTTGATCATGACTTCCTCTTGAAAGCTATATTTCAATAGAAAAAGAAATTTTTTGCTAATTAAAAGCTGCTCCAGAGTAAATTTCTGCTCCAGAGATGGCACTTTCATGTAAACTAGGCAAAAATCTTTGCGTTAATTACCATAGTTTTTTAGACATGAAGAGAAATGTCTTTTGGCTGGGTTTTTTTTTTTTTTTTGTGTTTGCTTTCTTTTTTTTTTGGAGGGGCGGGGTGGTTGTTTGGTTGGTTTGGGATTTTTGTTGTTGTTTCTTGTTTTTTGTGGGTTTTTTTTGCAGATATTTATTTAGGAGACAGGTTAAAAAAAAAAGACAACAAAAAGCCATAGAGAGAAATAAAATTAGTTTCTGAATTCCAGAAGACAACAAGAAAGAGTATATGATATTCCATAGTAAAAATAATTACAAAGGAAAATATGATGCCTCTAAAATTTAAAGGAAAACTAATTCTAAAACAACTAATAAATGTATACTGGAATGTGTACTGGTTCTGGCCAGGCCAGAGTCAATGTCGCCAAGCAGCCAGCAGGGGGGAGCTGAATTAGCCCAGGTAAGCTGATTAGCCTGGGCTGTTTTCCACACCACCTGACATCACTCCCCCCATAAAAGGGGCTGGTCAGGAAGGGGCAATTGTGTGTGCCTCCAGGGCAGTCTGAGTATGGCTGGTGGAGGGTTGGGCCTAATATAGTACTCTGTGTTATCACAGGGTGTGAGTGAAATTTGCTGTGGATTGTTATTGTTCCCCTTTCAGGGTGGTTTTGTCAGTAAACTGTCCTTATCCCAGCCGGATGGTCAGTTTGTTTCTTCTTCAGGAGTGAGTGAGCGAGCAAGTGGGGTGTGGTGCTTAGCCACTGCTTGGTGCTGAACTGCCCGTGGTGGTTTAGCCCTGGCTGGAGGCCAGATGCCCACCAAAGCCAGTCTATTATCCCCCTTCTAAGTTGGACAGGGGAGAAAATATATAGTAAGAGGCTTAGGAGTGAAGATAAGGACAAGGAGAGATCATTTTATCCGCAATGACATGGACGAAAACAGACTCAACACAGTGCAGGAAAGAACTATTCTAATTTATTACACTACACTAAAAAGAGCAGAGAAAACCGGAGTCGGGAGTGTGACCAAAACTTAAACCAAATGCAATCAGATCTTAAAACACGTTCCACCCACCACTCCCTTCTTAGCAGACTTTAATCAGAATCTCGCTCCCTTCTTCCCTCCTGTTCGCGGTACAGGTGGAGCAGGGACTGGGGAAAAATGGGGTTCTCAGTAGCATCTTCCCCTCACCCCTCCATTCTAAGCAGACTTCCCTTTAGCCATGATTTTACTCCCTTCATCTCCCCCCACCCTGCTGTACAGGGCGGGGCAGGGACTAGGAAAAAAAACTGAGTTCTCAGTTACTTCTTCATGAGCTGTTTTCCTTTTCCAGATCTTAAAACACCTTGACCTCTCCCAACACTCCCTTCTTAGCAGACTTCACTCTAGTCAGGATTTCACTCCCTTCCTCCCCCCAATCACAGTACAGGGGGGCAGGGACTGGGAGGTGGGGGCTTTGTTCAGTTCCTTGCAAGTTGGCTTCCTTCTCTGAGGGGGTGGGGGGGCATTCATTCCACACACCCTCCCCCCTGCTGAGCCATGGGGTCCCACCCACAAGAGACAGTCCTCCACAAACTTTCTCCATCATGAGTTTCTTCCCCCAGGGCTTTATCTCCTCATCAGCTGCTCCACCTGGAGCTATGGCAGGCAACAGTAAATTACAATGTCTCTCAGTCCCAATCCTCCACGGGGTCACCAGCCTCCCCCCAGAAAACCTGTTCCGGCGAAATTCTCTCTCTCACTCATCTCTATAGGCTGCAAGTGCTGTCAGCTGCTTGCTTCAACATAAGGGTCACAGTGTCTTCTCTATGTCTCCACCTGCTCCATCCAGCGTGGAGCCCCTCCACAGGCTGCAGGTGGGGTCTCAGCCTTTTCTATGGGGTTTCTCCATGGGCTGCAAGGGGCATCTTTCTCTCCGGCACCTGGGGCGCCTCCTCCTCCGCACTCCCTGGACTTGGTGTCTGCACAGCTTGTTACATCTTCTCACTCCCTTCTTTGGTGGCAAAATGCATCTGCTTCCAGGTTGTTTTCTCCTATATGTGATTCTCAGAGGCTCTATGACTATCTCTCATTGGTTTGGCCCTGGTCAACAATGAATCTGGCCTTGGATTGTTTACATTTTGGAGCTCCAGAGAATTCCAAAAGCTCCTCACAGCAGCCATTTCCTGCACCCCCTGTTCTTTTCCAGCACCTAACCTTGCAAAACTGCAGCACTGCCACAGAATGTTTAAAAACAATTGTGTAGCATGGGTGATGAAAGTTTTGAGTTGCAGAGAGAGTAGAAAGCTTCTTTAAGGCTAAAGTAATTGATGATTTGTTAAAAATTGTTAAACAAGATTTAACTCATTTTGGTACTTTGTAAGATTTTATATCATTACTCATGTTATTGCAGCTACATTGTTGCAAATCAGTTTCTAATCCCCGAATATGCCTAAACAGAAGAGATATTTCTGGATAAATTGTTGGTTTTGAATAGTTATTTAGTACATGTAACCTTTATAACTGTTTGCTCAAATATTATGTCTAAATTAACTGATGTGTCCTAAATTTTCATTGTTATCATAGATTCCTAGAATAGTTTTGGCTAGAAGGTATGCTTTAAAGCTCACGTAGTTCAACCTCCCTGTACTGAGCAGGGACATTTTAAACTTGATCATCTTTGCCCATTTTGGTCTTCTTTTCATTCCATCACTAATATTTGGAACTTTTAGGGGAGGGGTAGAGTGGTATAGTTCTACATAGTTTACATTCCATCTCACACCAAATCTAATTAAAAAGAAAAAGATTGTCCTCATTTCCCTCTTAATTTTATGACCCTCCCACTATATTACTGATTTTGTGACTGAATGCTTTAATTTAAATTGTATTAATCATCTGGTTTTACACCAGTATATGCACTTTCTTTTTTTATATATATGTTACTCATATATTGCAATATTTATTTTTGTTATGTGTGTTGGGAGTAGAATATACTTTTTCAAATATCATTTTATCATAATGGTTGCAGAAAAGCATACTATATATGCTGGATTAATCCATATGTCTTAAAGAAGTCGTCTTTCTGAAAAGAAAAAATAACTTTCCAAATTTTTGTGAAAACAACGTTGCTGTACACTTCTATGCAGTTATTATTTTAGAAAATTGTTCTTTGTATATTAATATGATTGTAACTAACCATGATATATTTTGTGAAAAATAGCTCATAGTAAAGATAGCTCAGAGAGACCGTTTAATTCTCTGATGGATTTTGTTGCAAAAAATTCTTCTTTAGCCTGCATTGAATGCTACCACCAAAGTTTCAATGGATCAGCAGACAGATGGATAGATAGACTGAACAAGCTTAGCTTTAACTTTCTGTCATGTGGGATAGAAAGTCCCATCTGGGGGACAAGAAAGCAGGAGCCAAGCCTGCTGATATGAGAAGCAAAAGAAAAAGGAGACTAGATGGAGTAGAAGAAATCTTAAAAGTGTTAAAGGATATATGTCTGTGGCAGATGAGAGGAAATAAGTAAGTGTTTCGGACTGAAACAGAAACTTTGTGGGAGACAAGATGGGATACAGTGGGCAGAAAAACAAGACAGAAGAGCACATATAAGACAGGAGAAGAGCATAAGAAAGAACAATGCACAGCAAAATGTGAGGAAATACAGGCATGCAAAGGGCAGAGCAAGAAACAGATCCTGAAAAGTAAAAATACTGAACTGGGATTCAGATGGCACTGTCAGGATAAGGCAGAGGTGGAAGGAACAATATGAAATATTTGAATTATATTGCCTTACAATGTTTACTAGTAGTCCTTTAAAGGTGCTCCAAATATCCAAATATGCAGAAGCAACATGTTATTAAAAATGATTAGTAAAAAGCTCCAGTGCTATTGAATTAAAACTGTTAAATGAAAAAAAAAAAAAAAAAAAAGGTAAATCCAGGTCTACTATCTAAGTACCTGTTATCATGTATTGGCGCTTCCTTCAAGAGACACATTTTTCAAGCTGTCCTAAGTAGTTGTTAAAACTGACTTTATAATTATTATTTCTATCTTAGAGATAATTCTATAACTTTTTGTTTGGCTCTTTTTTCCCCCAAATCTATTTGAATTATTAATGGAAATAACATCTGTTTAGATTATATAATTGTTGCTGTAACAAGATAGTCTCCTGTGGCTATATAAATGACAGGCAAAGCCAATGCAATTATAGAAAATAGATACAACTGGAAAAAATCAAATTCTTTAAATGACAGCCAGGCAGATTCTAGCTCCTTTGCATTACTCTGGAGAGAAGCCAACAATCTTCTATGTGCCAAGAGTGTAAGGAACAGAGGGGTTCATCTTAGATAGTATTCTCCAGAGTTATGTTGCCTTGGGGTAAGAGTGAAATACTGAAGAACTTGGAGAACCCATAAAGGTGTCAGGTAGGAAGAGAGATTGAGAGAAATTCTCTGATGCTCCATGTATTCAGAAAAGCAATGTTTCAGCAGAATACCTTTTGATGATAAGAGTGTTCCATTTGACTTTCACATTCAAGATGGTAGGTTGGAAAATAAACCTTTTTGTATGGAGGCACTATATCACATCACTGAGTCCAGTGAATCATTATTGGTTAAGCTAAATGTTCTGTGTATTTTATGGAACAGAACTATTCCATCATACTTTATTTACTACTAAAAGTATTAAATTTTTTCTTCCTTAAAACTTCTGGATGAGCTGAATTTTCTTTTTATTTTCTCTTCTATTCTGTGAACAATCATCTGCCTCCTTACAGGGAGGTGGAATTGCTGCCTACCTTGCTGCCTACCTTGCTGAGGTTCTATGAGAATTTAATAGGTAATGCTGGTAGTAAGTGTTTTGCAGATGAAAATTGCTAAGTAAGTGCTATATATAATTACTATTATTATTAGAAATACATTTCAACCCAGATCTTTCTTTGATTTTATAGTTGACATAGATTCCATTTGGTATAATATGCAAAAATGGCCTTTTAAAATGTGGTCAGGTAAAAAAAAGTTCCTGCAATGTGTCTTGCTGAGCAGCTCATGAAAATTTGCAAGCCAAGAATCAAGTGTATTATTAAACAAACAAATAGTCAAACTGTTTTTAATGGAAATGCTTGCAAAGTAAAGTAGGTTTCTGCATGAGTCAAAATGGCATTAACAAGCTCTCAGATTTGAAAAATAATCCCAACAGGGACCAGATCATGACTGATATGTTTGGAAGACAAAGCTCTTGTCCTTTGCACAACCACACAAACATCAGAAGTGCTAGCATAAAAGGATTTATGTGTGTGCTTAAATGACGTGTCAGGTAGTAAATTTCAGCGGTTGGGGCACTATTCAGACCCACAAAACTTACCAACATGTTCTTTTATCTTTAAGAATATGCAAATTTATGCTTGGAGAATCCCTAAGCAACCGTGTTTTTCCAATGAGCATAAAAATGGTCATCAAACCTTCATGACACCTAAATACTTGAAGCTCATATTCACTTCAGAGCCCCAGTAAATTTTGTTATTATAAATTTCTGTCTGTCTCTCTTGCAGCACATGGTGTGATACACTTTCTTAATGCATTCTTACTAGATTCATCAGTGCTTAAAGGACATCTGGGAATGAAACTTTGAGAGCTAGAGATAAGAATCACCCATTCAGTAAGTGATGTGAACTCTACTCCCTACCTGATTTAGGCATTAAAATGCTGTTAGAATACAGGTTTCTTTGGCTTCCTTTGTCTTTAGTAGATATATGTTTATTCACATGAAGATCTGGGCTGCAGTGCCAGTAATCACCATCTGTATTATGGTTGCTTTACCAAAAGCAAGTGAATATTATTTTTAGCTAACAAAATTACTTGGCCATTTTTTACAGGCTAGCAAGACTGGAAAGTCTGGGTACATCCAATGTAATATACTAAAAGAATTGCAAAGGCCACCATTCCAAAAGTTGTCATTATTATTATAAAAATAAAATAAAATAAAGTAATATAAAAAATATATTGATCAGAATTAAAATTTTAATAAATTATGCATTAATAGTATTTTAATTAAGACTATTGCTATTTATTAGATGTACATCTGATATTGTAGAAGCAACCTTTTATATCTGTAACTCTTTCTAATAATAAAACATGGCTCCAAAACCTGTAAAGATTGTATGAAAGGCTTTGAAAGGACATAAATGAGATTGATTACCTTGATCATTTGAGATGTCACTGTCTTCTATGGACACAAGGTATCCAGAGGACACATTGAGAGACTTTCAGCTTTGTTGCTGCTGCACAGCTACTTATAAACTTGTGCAGTAGTTGCATCAGCAAGACTTGCTGAGAATAAATCTGTATTACAGAGAAATGTTTTCTTCTGGGAATTATAGCTGTCCCTCAGCATTCATTGATGGCATCAAGGTCACAGTCTTATATGAAAATAAGCACTTTTTTGACTCTTTATTCTAATGATTCAGTTGAAAATCAATATAATATCTTATTTCCTAGTCTAGCAACAAACATTTTTAGGGACGCATATTTTTAAGCACTATTTAAAAAAAAGAAGTAGAAATAATATACCACCTTTTGTTAATATTTATTATGAATATGTTTCTGTTGATATTACAATTACTGATTTGTTATATTTATTTCCCCCTAAAATGAGTCTAGCAGTATATTTGCTATCTGTTGACCTTAGCTAACACCTAAAGGAGTAAAGCTTTACAGTTTGCCAAGTTACTATAATTTTATATGTGAAGTTTCTGTTGGGTCCTAATTGTAATCTTGATTATGGTGTGGGAAAATATCATTCACCTACATTAATAATCTCAATTTTAGCAATATAATCACATTTTGGAGACTGAAACGACGGATTTTTAACATATTCGCTTTCTCTGCAGTACTGTATATCATTAGGGCTTAAAATGGGACACGATCTCTTAGATATAGTATATCTAAAACCAAACGAAACTAAGAAAAGCAAAGCTAAATATCTTTTTTTGGTGATAGACTTCAATGGTTAAATAAACTTAGTCCAAGGACATATATAACTTTTGCTACAAAAACCATAGAAAAATATATCTTCACTAATGAGATTTAATAAAAATCTCCCACTTTATATTCTCTCACATATCAAAGATTTCTAGAAAACTTATTTTTTATTTATCGCAGTAAATACACATGATGTTAAGCTAGTCTATGGCAAGGTTAAAGTTTTACACCAGTCATCTCACCAGGTGCATAAATACTTATATATGAATCTTTGAATAAATGTTTGTATTCTTCAATTTCTACCTGACTTGAAGCCTAAATAACCAAAAGGTTTCTGTTACAATAAGTTAAATACTATAAAATATGTTCCAGTCCTGCATTATTTTTAAACTCTTTATGGCTCCAGTTATTTTATCTCCACCTTGTTTTTTGCCCTTTGCCTTTTGAGAAAATAGATCCATAGAGTTTATTTTTGGATTGTTATTATATAACACAAAGAAAGACAGTTCTCCCTGAGTTATTATAGCCTAATTGGTCTACAAATTACTGCTGGTCCACACTACTATCAGCAGTGGTTTGCAGTTCATTTGTAATCCACAGTATGTTGTCATTTCAGTACAGGTTTCCATTAAATGTTTGATGATGGGAATGTGTGATTTGGTGGTGAATTGCTATAAATGTTTATTTCTATTGTTTACTTGGCAATAACCAGTGTCTGAGATTCTACTCTGTGTTCCTCTGTATGTGTGTGTGTATAAACTTTTACTCAGCCACATCTCCCTATTCAGGAAAGAGTAAATAGAAAAGTTGTACGAAGTCAGACCTCAGCAGTGATGCCAAATGATCAGACTCCTTCTGTAAACAGGAACAGCTCTTAAGAAAAATTGTCGTATTCTGTGATGAATTTCACCCTTGAAATGCTCACCTCTGCATAAACACCACAGCTCTAAATAAAACGCCACAGTATGAAGTCTCATATTAATGATATTTTAGACAGCAACTCTGTATTTCACTTAACATATTCTTTCGCTGTTGTTAATTGGTATCATTAGCACAAATGTCACGGTTACTTAATTTAATTAGTTCTTACTCATACATAATACTAATTTTATCTTTCAGAAAGCCAAATGAAGAAATGCATGTGGAAACAGTGCTGGTTTGCTTTGCTTTTTGTATTGTGTACATCTTCTCCATAACAGATTTTAAGGAAATAGTTTTTATCTTTTTTCAAACAATAACTTTACTTCAGTAGAAATATCTTCTGTAGATTTCCTGCCATCTTCACATCTTTTTGTGTATAAACCATTTCTCTGTACTCATCAGACACTAATTCATTTCAACACTGAATCATACATTTATCTTTTAACATCTAAGTCTTATCATGGAACCCAAAAGAGTAATTGTGATTTTTTATTTGTTTTTGGTTTTTTTTCTCCTGGATTGGGGTCTTAACATATTTCTGATTTTACTGTAGATAATTATACAATGTAGAAATCATTATTTGAAGATATTTACTGTAGAATGAAAATAAGATGGTAGTAGTCACATCCTCACATTTACCTAGCTATGAAAGCTGCAAAATTTTCCCCATACTCAATCACTTTTATTTTCAAATGCAAAATAAGCATAGTGCTATGTATAGGTGATTCAGTGATAGTAATTTCTCATAGTAAATGAAGTGTATAGATTTTTTCTAATATACTAGCTTCTTAAAATAAAATTTAAAAAAATAAATAAATTACAATGTACCTTTCAACAGCTTCAAACCACTGATGATTATTGATAGAGCTGAAGATTGTGACTTGCTTTAGGAAATGACCTCTGCCCAGAAGATGGGTGAAACTGAACACACCAAAATAGAGTGAGGAAAACCAGAATCACTTCAGGTCACAGGGCAATTAAATGAAAAAGGCAAGTAAAGAACTGAAGGTCTCTTCCTTATAGTCAGAAATTTCATACTTCCTCAAACCTATGTTCTCCATAGTCAGTCATTATAGCATGCTAATTAATTCTGCATCATTCTCTTTTGTGTCTCCTACTGATGTTCAAGCATTTTCTAAGCTGTGGTTGCATGTGCCAATTACCACACCTAAATATACAGCCCTAAGGTTATGTATATTTTGAATAACTGTGACTAGCAGGTCAAGGTTAGCATTCTGACCCTCTATTTTGCTCCCATGATACCCTACCTGGTGTATTGCATCTAGCTCTGCAGTCCTCAGTAGAAGAAAGACATGGAGTTGTTGGAGTGAGTCCAAAGAAGGGCCATGAAGATGATCAGTGCCTAGAGTACCTCTCCAATTAAGCCAAGCTGAGACAGTTGGGATTGCTCAGCCTGTGGAAAGGAAGGGTCCGGGCAAACATTATTATTGCCTTCCAGTACCTAAAGGGGGCCTACAGGAAATCCGGAGAGAGGCTGTATATCAGGAAGTGTAGTGATAGGAAAAAGGGTGCTGAGTTTCAACTAAGAGAGGGTAGATTTAAATTAGATATAAGGAAGAAATTACATAACATGAAGGTAATGAGTCACTGGAATAGGTTGCCTGGAGAAGTTGTGGGTTCCTCCCCTCTCCCTGGAAGTGTTCAAGGCCAGGTTGGATAGGGCTTTGGACAATCTAGTTTAGTGGAGGTTGTACCTGCCTATGGTCCAACAACATGTACTCACAGCTCAGAAGACCAATCACATCCTGGGTTGCATAAGAAGTGTGGCCAGCAGATCAAGAGAAGTGATTCTGCCCCTCTGCTCAGTTCTGGTGAGACCCCACCTGGAGTATTGCAACCAACTCTGAAGCCCTCAGCAAAAGAAGGACATGGACCTCTTAGAGCACATCCAGAGGAGGCCCACAAGGATGATCAGAGGGCTGGAGTACCTCTCCTACAAAGACTGAGAGAACTGGGCTTGTTCAGCCTGGAGGAGACAAGGCTCTGGAGGGACCTTATAGCGACCTTCCAGTATGTCTCAGGGACGTGGGGAGAGACTGTAAGGGCAAGGAGTGATAGGACAAGGAGCAACGGTTTTAAAGTAGAGCAGGAGAGATTTAGAATAAACATTAAGAAGTTCTTTACAATTAGGGTGGTGAGACACTGGAACAGGTTGCCCAGAGTAGTGGTGGAGGTCCAGTTCCTGGACCCATTCAAGACTGGGCCTGATGGAGTTCTGAGAAACCTGATCTAGTTAATGGTGTCCCTGCTTACTGCAGGGGAGTTGGACTATATGACCTTAAAGGTGCCTTCCAACCTAACATATTCTGTGATTCTATGAATAATAGGTAACAATTACTGCTGATTTTATTGCAAAACAAAATTCATGTGACAGTTTTATGATTTATACTGGTGCTTTCTTTTGCATGCTATGAACAATAGAAGCCAATAGACCCCAATGAGAAGTCATGAAATGAAATAATTTAAGCACTTACATCTCTCTATAAAGCAAGGTTATTGATTTAAACAGTAATCAATGTCTGTATTATAATGAAAAAATGAGGTACTGCATTTTTCAAGATGCTACAAATTAAAAATGGAAAGAGATCAACTTTACTGATCACAAGAAGGAAGTAAAATTTTACTAGTTATTTGACCGCAATTGGCTGTGGAGTAGGAGATATAGTAGCCTGTATGAACGTACAACTCTCATCTGCTAGCTTACAGGTATGTTGATGATTCATACAAAATGTTGGAATTTAATTTACTGTTTAAATTAAATTGAACCTTCAATTTTGGTAATTTTCATAGCAAGAAAAAAAGGTCTAATAAAATCAAGCAAGCTTCTTATAATGTGAGACCAGAGGATTTATATTTACCCTGAAGCTTTTTAAAACACAGTACATTTATTATGTGATATTCAAAGTAATATAATTTGCTTTTTCATCTATAATAATTTTATTTTAAAAAATATAAACAGATAAACCCCCAAAAGCCCTAAAAGCTGCATCAAATTAAATCTGATTTTTGGCAGTAAAAATTACTTTCATACTTGAGCTCCATTCATGGTTACATAAAAGGATTTTTAGTAAACATTAAGAAATACCTACCATTATCACATTTATATGGAGAATATTTTTACTGTCAAAATAAGTATTGATTCTTTTTTTTTTAACTGATGGCCATTATTATGAGTCAGATGTCTCAGATGATGTATGGATTCACATTTGAGACATGTGATTTTTTTTTCACCATATTGAGGAAAACCTGATCATGACTTGATTATTTTCCTGTGAATACAACTTTAGCAATATGAACAAGTTATACTGCGTGCTGGAAATTTCTGAAGAATATGACAAATAAATTACTTCTCTCTCCCTCTCTCTTCTGCCTCTCCCACCCTTCTTCCTCCCATATGTTTGTAAACAGAGATGTGTTTATGTTTGGATATACAGTAGATGATCTGATATGGATACACAAAATGTATAGACAGACTCCTTTGGAAGATAATTTAAACCCTCCAGATAGTAAAAACTTAGTCAAGGAAGGAAGAAGTGTTTACTTTAGAGATGTTGTTTCCTAGTTTAGCGTCTGGTTTTGTTTTGGTTTTTTTTTATATATTCCTTCCCTGTGTTCTATTTCATTCTGCAAGAGAAGTTGTAATACTAGATATTATTTATGCTGAATTCCATAGGGTTATTTCACTTCAGAATTTTTCACTAAGGAAACTTAGTGGCTGAAGTACTTTAAACAGCATGTTACAATTATGCTGGTAAGAAATTAAAGTATGTGGTCAGAAAAATCCATTCTACTTTTCTTGAAACAGAAAATATATGCAAAACTTGTCTTATCATATCTTTCTGGAAGGATCTATATTAAAAGGAAAGTGTATTTTGAACAACTTAAACATATATTTTGTTTGTTTTATTTAAATATTTCTTTGTCTTCTGACTACTATGTATCTTGATTTTTTTTTGGGGGGGAGAAGGTCCTGATTTGTGCTTCATAGAGTTAGAACTTCTAAAAGTAAACTCTAAGTTCACTAAAGAGACAGGTAGATGAAAAGCCCCCAAGACAATAAAACAGATAGTGAATTCATCTGCCAAGCCTGGTGAAAATTTCAGCACCAATTCTATAATAATAATAATAATAATAATAATAATAATTCATTTATTAATAATTCATTTAATAATAATAATTCATTTATTAATAATTATAATAATAATTCATTTATTATAGGCTTTGCAAAGGAGAAAGGTAAGAACTTATTTGGCAGAAAAAGATAGAGGTGACAGTATAACATGGATTCTTAGGCTTCATAGATTAATTTTTAGCACACACAAAAAAGAAAGCAGTACTAGCTTCTAAAAAAAACCCAAAAAACCACAAACAAACCAAAAAACAAACAAAAAAGCAACCTACCAAACCAAAAAAACCCACATTGTTTTACATGTACAAAGGTTAAAGACATAATTTTCCTGCAAGCAGCAGAAAGAATTTTGTTTTGAAGTGTGTGAGTAGTAACATAACCTGGACAGTGACGTATGACACAGTAGTCTAATACAGTAGTATTAGTAGTAGCCATAGTAGTCTAGCAGTCTAGAAAAAAAAATCCAAATATTCTTTACTTTTCCAGAGTAACCACAACACTTATAAACAGCTTTCATTTCAGACTTTAAATTTGGGAGTTACATATTTATGTATGGCACTAATGGTTCAATTTAAGAGAAAGGCCTTTTTTGCAACTCAGATCCCAAAATAAAAAAGGATGTATGTTTTCCTTCTCTTAAAATTGTTGGTCATCCTCTCTACCCATTTCTACATAGCAAAAATTTTTAAAAGTTTAGAGGGGACTATTTTTCTCTGATTACACAAGTGTCACAGTGCAGCATTATCATCAGTCACACACTGTTAAATGAATTATTGCCATCTTTTGCAGAAAGTAATATATTTGGAAATAAACCTATTCAATGTAATGGTCAGCTGCTCTCTGGATGGCAATGAATCTATTTCACCCTCAGCTGAAGCTGGTGAGACTCTCTGAACTGTTCTCCTTGTCTCTTCTCTGATTCATGGGTCTATCTTGCTGGGTCTTGTAAAATCTAACAGACCATTGGTGCTGAGGCTGCTGCAGCTCCATGCACCCAGGTCCTAGGAGTAGCAAGACTGAGTATGTATTCCTAGTAGGAAATCATGTATACATTACTTGTTAGTGGCCATACAGATCAAAGCAGAGAGACAGAGAGACAGACACAGTCCGCAATCACACAAACACAGCAATGGTTTCATTCTTCTCCTCTAGGGCTGATCATAATCACTGTCTGCTAGTGGGAAACATTTATGTATATATAAGGGTTGTAGACATTTATGTATATATAAAGGTTGTATTATATATATCATAGAATCATAGGTTATCTCAAAAAGTGGAATGGAACCATAAGAATCATTAAGTTCAAATCCTGGCTATTCACAGGATTACGCAAAACTAAACCATATGACTAAGAGTGCTATCCAGATGCTCCTTGAGTTCTGACAGGATTTGTGCTATGACCATTTCCCTGGGGAGACTGTTCCAGTGACCAATCAACTTCAGTGAAGAACTTTTACTAATTTCCAACCTGAACTTCCCCTGACACAGCTTAATTCCATTTCCTCTTATCCTATCAGTGGTTGCCAGATATCGACCTACCATAGAATGATAGAATAATTTAGGTTAGAGTGGACCTTAAAAGCCATCTATTTCCAACCCCCTGCTATGGGCAAGGACACCCTCCAGTACACCAGGTTGTGCAAAGCCCCATCCAGACTGGCCTTGAACACTTGAAGGGAGGGGGTATCCACAATTGGACTGAGCAACCTCTTACAGTGCCTCACCATCCTCTCAGGGTGAAGAATATTTTTCCTTATATCTCACTAAGTTTTCCCTCCTTCAGTTTAAATCCATTACCCTTTGTCCAGTCACTACTTGGCCTTGTAAACAGTCTCCCTCCAGCTTTCTTCTATGCCCTCTTAAGGTACTAGAAAGCCACAATAAAATCTTACCAGCGTCTTCTGTTCTGCAGGCTGAAGAAGCTCAACTCTCAGCCTGTCTTCATAGGAGAGGTGCTGCAGCCCTCTGATCATCTTTGTGGGCCTCCTCTGGAGGAGGATTATTTTGTAATGATTCGTAATGATTCGTAATAATTCTATGATGTTATTATCTATTATAGGTAAATTTTTCAAGAATGTTGAAGACCATGATCACATTAAAATAAAATAAAATTAGCATTTCAGGGAAAAAAACCCCAATATTTGGGAATAATTCACTTGATTAGGCATCTCTTTTTTCACAAAATAAAGTACCCACAACATATTTATTTATTTTTGTTTTGTGGAAATGGACAAAAGAAAATAATTTCAATGACAGATAAACAGTGAAGTTGCTTGCTTTTGGTGCCATGTGAGAGGGAATATATATTGAAAGTACATAAAAAACGTGTCATGTATATGTAGCAGCCTGAAAATCAAGAAGAAAAGAAAGACCCTGAAGCATTTCCATATGAGAAAAAAATTGCCTGGGAAGATCAATTTACAGTAGCTGAAGTATTCAGCTTCAAACAATAAAGAATCCAGCACCACCAGACTCAGTTATACTAGTTAAGGCTGTAGCAATAGATTGTCCTTTAAGCTTACTACAAAATCACAAGCTGCAAAAAATAAATTGTATGCAGTGATAGGCTTCCAACTTTGTGGAGTCTTTTAGGGTCAAAATTACAGGGACTACTTTCAAGTGAACTCCATGCTTGTGGATATTTTTTAATGTTTTTTTTGTTACCATGGATACATCAAAAAAGTTAGATAACAAGCTGTTCCTATTAGTTATGTAGTAGTCCTCAAAAAAGCAGTCGAACAAGATTTCTTTGACTTTTCTTTTTCTTTTTTTAATGAAGATGACAATGAAATAAGGAAAGCAATAAAAGACATCATTAAGGAGAAATGATTGAGTCTAGAATTAATTTCATTATAGTCTTTTAATAACAAATTTCTATTTTTATGTGTTGAAATATTTTAACCAGACTACTAAAATGATTCAAATTTTCTTGAATTGCTTTAACATCTAGATCTGAGTATTCCAAGAGACCTACAAGCCTAGCTTCTCCCATACCTTGAAATTTTGTATTTGTAAGCTGAAACTCACAGTGCCTAAATGGTAACCGTTATGAGATGTCCTGAAAAATCTTTGTCCTAAGGAACTTGCTTTGTCTGAAGTAGAAGGTAATATTTTAAAATTAAATGGAGTGCTTCATAGGTAGGATCACAATAATGCAAGACCATATGATTTCCATACTGTGTTTTCTTGTATTTTTTCTGAAAGAAGTATTGAATTTTCCATCTGAAAATTTGTGGGGACACATATATGTAAAACTCATACAATCAAGTACATGAACAAGGTATTGGTGCACCATATTCTTATTGATACTTTCAAGTTAAAAAAACAGTTTCCCTTAGTTACATGTTTGTACAGATGTCATAAGCAACTGACTTATCGAGCATTAACTTGTTTATACTTTCTAAAGGTAAAGAACAATTTATGTTCTAGCTAGTAGTGGAAAAAGCTCTTGTTTAACACCCAAACACAGATAGGAAATTACACTATATAATAATTCACAATTTATTTTTTTTTTAAAATCAATATACAATGACTTTCTTACTCTGGAGTTCAGATCAGAATCTCTCATTCTGCCATTGTTTTCAGAATGTACATATGTCTCTGGTGCTTTGGTTCTAACAAATCAAAATGCATTTAAGTTATTAAATCAAATAATTTTGTTGTTTGTATTGTACTTCTAGTACCACCACATTTACTTGTGGGAACTTCTGATTTGTGCCAATCATTATGATTGCGAATGATATACACATGCACTTCTCAACAAATTGGAAATGAAAGATGTCATCCAAAACTGTAAGAATTTGATAAATAATATTTTTATAGAAAACAGAAAACTTACTAAACAGGTAGTTAAAAGCTTGTTCTTTTAAAATAGAATCAAAGAAACAGAATCAACTATTTCCCTGGGCAGCCAGTTCCAGTGCCTGATAATCCTTTCGGTGAATACATTTTTCCTAATATCCAATCTAAACCCCCCTTGGAACAATTTGAGGCCAATTCCTTTTTTTTTATTACTTGTTACGTGGGAGAAGAGAACCACACCCATCTGGCTTCAGGTAGTCTTAGAGAGTGATAAGGTCTCCCCTGAGTCTCCTTTTCTTCAGACTAGAAAACCCCAGTTCTCTTAACCACTCTTCATAAGACTTGTACTCTACATCCTTCACCATCTTCATTACCCTTCTTTGGATGTGCTCCAACAGTGAGTGTCTCAAATAATGAACGCAGTATTTGAGGAGTGGCATCACCAGTGCCAAGCACAGGGCACGATCACTTCCCTAGTCGTCCTGGCCACACTGCTTCTGATATAAGCCAGGATGCTGTTGGCCTTCTTGGCCACCTGGGCACACTGCTGGTTCATATTCATCCATATTTTGACTAATAACAGCCGTCCATTTCCATTTCCATAACCAGAAAGGGAAGATGAAAGCAGAAATTCAGTTGGTCAAAGTCCAATCAGCAATCCAATAACAGAGCTGGAAACAGAAGCTACGTCTATGATCCCCAGCCCTGACTACAGCTAGTAGGTTAGAAATTGTTTGCATGGTTTTCTTTTCTTTAATTATAATTTTAAAATATTCAGTATTATTACTTTTCTCTATAATATTGATGTTTCTTTGTCAACCCACTGAAGATGGCTGCAAACTCTGCAAGGGTGAATAAGCACACGAACTTACATCCTGAAAACACTGATCTTGTAGATTCTCATCATCTATGTGATTTTCCACAAGTATGGTTCACAAAATGTGCATTGTCTGGACTTTTTAGAGCCTGACAGAAGCTACTTCATCTTTGCAATGAATCTTCACGTATCTGTTTAGTCAGATGGGAAGCAAGATTGAACAGTACCTAGTGGTTACAACATTCATTTAAATTGGAAGGTCAATTAGTTTTCGTTCCTGCTGTCCCATTATTTCTTATTCTGAAAGGTTTGTGAATTTAATAGAACAGGATTTTCCTTATCCTATGGTATCTGCTATGCTACAGAATCATGTATGCTCATTTCCTCTAGCTGATTGAATATTTATGTTATCAAAATGGAATCATCTTCAGGCAGTCTGTGAGCAAGCCCCACTCAGTCTCAGAGCTTGTAGTTGAGGTTATTACAGCTGAACACCTAAAACTGATGAGAGAGAAACTTGGATTCTTCCTCAATGCATCAAGACATTTGCTATTCCTATCTCCTATCAACTATACCTTAAATCTTTGATGCCTACATAAGGTGGCTGGAAACACCAAATGCAGGGAAACATCTCTCCATAGCCCATATACTTAAAGTATCTAGGGGGTAATATTTAAGACAAACCCTCTAAGAAGTTTTTCTATAGATCAGATGTAATGATAACCCCATGGAAAAATGGGAATGTCTCTTCCCTTCTCTTAACAAGTAACACAGTCTTATTCAGGTCTTATGCATATGCTTTCCAGAGACGCCTTCCAACCTCAAAAATTCTATGAGTGTACAGTTCTACTCCAGTTCTATTACTCAAACAAACCAGTGCCAAGGAAGAGAAGATATAGGGTAAATAATTGTTATATATGAACCTTTCCTGGTATATACAGGATTTAAAACCATAATACAGGAAAGCCTGTATTTTGTAAGAGGATTGATAACCCTACACAAGTTAAGGTCTTTAGATCTAGCTAGTGTGTGAGGGATTTGAAATTCTGCTTTTTTAAAATCCAGCCGACTGCTACGTATTTCTGGACAAACGGATCTTCTCCCATAGAAAAATAGGTATTTTTAAAGTTTCTAATTTCAGAGAGTTATTAATCTCTTTCTTGAAAGTCTGATCTGCAATATTTCAATATGAGTTAAAAATTAAAATAAAACCAGGCTAAACTTTCTCAGGATTAGTTGGTAACTTATGCTGAGTAGAACTGTGCTTCCTTTAGCAGTTACTTGTATCATACTGAGTAAGAGCAGGAATGGCTTCATCCTCAACTTCAGAGTAGTTTGAAGGAGGCGTTTACTTCTGTCTCTTCTCTTACTCACATGTGGAAAAAGACTACAGAATATGGCCTGAGATTTTTTTTAGCATCATTGACTATATTATGATGTCCAAGTGTATTTATTGTAATTCACTTTATGTCATAGAGGAATTATTACCTTTTATGCTAAAAGATGAGTTCTCTTTATTTCACTCATGGTATATGCAGTTTACCACTATTTCAAATTATTTGACAGGAGTTGAATCAGAGTTATAAACCAGTGATTTCCCTCAATTTTTTATATTTTATATAACTGTAGTTCAATAGTTAGTAGGAACACTTTTTGACAATTCCTTATGTCATATTTGTTTTGATTGTCTGATTTTTCTTTTTTCCCCACACATTTTTTTATATTAAAATTGAGACTTCAAAAACCATTTAACTTTCTTTAGCTTGCCATAAGTAGATCTTGGAATTATAGTGACTTCTTTAAGGAGTAAGCCTCTGAGTGAAACCTTAGATCTGCTGGGAATTTTTCAATAACATCCTGATGCCTGCTTCTGGCAATCCTCAATTCATTGTTTGAGAGCAAATACTTTCTGTTTACAAATGAGATATATAGAGATTTAATTTGGTTTCCCCAAAATATAGATTCCTGTTGAAGAAGCAGTCTGACAGACATGGAGTCCGGATGTCATGCATATTTTTTCATCCTGTTACATCTTCCATTTTTAAATTATGTGAAGAAGGCTTAAAAAGGTGATAGATGGGTCACTTTTTGTACAATCTTGTAGTTAGACATACATTGATTTATCATAACTGAGAACTGATTTACTGAGAGAAGAGCAAAAGATTTACTGGGAGCAGGCAAAGCAGCCTTATGAAAAGAGAAGAAATTAGTAAAAAAATAATATTAATTTTAGAAGTTTGATCTCTGTGATGGTAGTTACTGTGATAATATTAAGCAAAAAATCTTTACTTTTACCTGCCAAACTATAGCATGTTATAAAATTTGTTATGACTATATCTAAATTACAAAAGTGGATTGAAGGGTAGTTCTGGAAGCATATAGAAAATTTCCTCTGCTTTAAAGAAAATGCAGCTTTTTTTTTTGCTTTTTTTTTTTTTTTTTTGCTTTTTTTAGGTTTTCCTTATGCCGGAAAAAAAGTTTTTTATTGTTTCCAAAGATTTACTTAGTTTTATTTTAATATAAATTCGCTGTTAGATATGGGCTTTTTCTTAAATCCTAGAACTTTAAGCATCTCAAAGCATTAATCCAAATACAATTGTAACTATCTTACACAAAGTGTTATGCTTATTACAGTAATATCACTGTTTTGCAAAAGAAAGGGAGAAAGTTAGAGGCTAAATGTGGTTTAATCATAACCTGATTCTCTTCCTATTCTTAGAGGGTTATGGCAGAATGACTGAATGGTAGTTAGTATCTATAAAGTAATTTCTCACTAAATCCATCATAGAATACCAGGTTGGAATGGACCTCCAGGGTCATCTGGTCCAACCTGTCTTGGCAAAAAGCTCAGTCCAGTGCTGGGGAACCCAACAATTCCCTCAGGCAATTATTCCAATGGCTGGTTGTTCTGTGAAAATTTTCCTCTTGGTTCCAACTGGAATCTCCCTGGGAGTAACTGTACCTACTACTCCAATGTCTTATCCATGTGACTCCTTGCAAAAATGGAATCTCCACGTTCTTGGCGGCCAACCTTTAAGTACTGGAACATGGTGATGAGGTCTCCCCTAAGCCTTCTTTTCTCAAGGCTGAACAAACAAAACTAAAGTTCTCTCAGTCTTTCCTCGTGTGGCAGGCTTCCCTGTCCTTTAGTCACCCTGGTGATTCTCCTCTGGACCCTCTTCAGCCAGCCCATATCTTTTTGTATAGCGGGGACCAAAACTGAACACAGTATTCAAGGTGTGACCTGACAAGCGGTAAGTAGAGTGTGATGATGACTTTATCTCTGTTGGTGATACCCTTGTTGATGCAACCCAGCATTCTGTTGTCTTTCTTTGCTGCAGTAGCACACTGTTCACTTATCATGAGCTTGTTGTCCACCAGTACTGCCAGGTCCCTTTCTACAGAGCTGCTCTCCAGCAGGTAGATCTCAGCCGGTCATGCACTCCTGGGCTGTTTTCCCAGGTGCAAGACCTTACTTGTATTTGTCCTTGTTGAACTGCATGAGCTTCTTGTTAGTTCAGTCTTCCAGCCTATCCTGGTCTTCTGATGGGTGACTCTTCCTTCCAAAGTGTCTACTTCCCCCTGCAGTTTGGTATAATCTGCAAACTTCATCAAGGTGCATTTGATCCCATCATCCAGATCACTTATGAAGATAAGATCTGAATGTTCTCAGGTCAATGAAAAAGACTCTGAGTAATGAGCACTTGTTTGCTCTTTTCAGAAAATACAAACAATGTGACTCTCCACAACTACCAGAGAACTGTGATATTCACAGTGGAGTGCCATTATAGCTGCTGAGCATGGGTATCTGATACCATTTAAGATTTTCTAGAATGTATTAACTGGCCTCCAGTTGATGCAACAACTGACCCTGTTTATCCTGCAAGCTGAGTATTCTGTCTACCTAGTTTAAGTCCATATCTCAGCTATCCCAAGGCTTCTAAAATGACCCTAGCTGCCTACGCTTCAGATACAAAATTCTGCCTTCCAATGACTCTGCTGAGCAGTGACTTGAATCATCACTTAAATAATTATATAGCAACTAGTGCCATTTATGATACTCTTGGAGACATGAGATCAGAGAATCACAGAATTGTAGGGGTTGGAAGGGACCTCAAGAAATCATCGGGTCAAACCCCCCTGCCAAAGCAGTATCCCTAGCTCATATTGCACAGATAGGCATCCAGATGGGTCTTGAATATCTCCAGGGAAGGAGACTCAACACCTCCCTGGGCAGCCTATTCCAGGGCTCTGTCACCCTCACTGTGAAAAAGCTTTTCCGCATATTGGTGAGGAACTTCCTGTGTTCTAACTTGCAGCCATTGCCCCTTGTCCAGTCTCCACTAATCACTGAAAAGCGGCTGGCTTACCTGCCCTGCATCCTATGCTTAAGATAATTATAAATACCAATTTGGTCCCCCCCTTAGTCTTCTTTTCTCTAGACCCAGCTTATTCAGCCTCTCCTCATAGGGGAGATGCTCCAGGCCCCTAATCATCTTTGTAGCCCTTCTTTGGACTCTCCCCAGGAGATCCCTGTCCTTTTTACTCCAGGGAGCCCAGAACTGAACACAATACTCCAGGTGGGGCCTGACCAGGGCAGAGTAGAGGGAGAGGATCACCTCCTTTGACCTGCCAGCCACACTTCTCCTGATGCACCCCAGGATCCCATTGGCTCTCTTAGCCACCAGGGCAAACTGCTGGCTCATAGCCAACCTGTCATCCACCAGGACCCCCAGGTCCTTCTCCATAGAGCTCTTCTCCAGCAGGTCATAGAATCATAGAATCATAGAATGGCATGGGTTGGAAGGGACCCCAAGGATTATAGAGCTCCAACCCCCCTGCCACAGGCAGGGCCACCAACTTCAGGCCTGGATCTACACAAGGTTGCCTAGGGCCCCATCCAACCTGGCCTTGAACACTTCCAGGGACGGGGCAACCACTACTTATCTGGGCAGCCTGTCATCCCTCAGCCTGTACTGAAATGAAAGGTTGTTCCTCCCCAGGTGCAAGACTTCACACTTGCTTTTGTTGAACTTCATTAGGTTTCTCCCTGACCAGCTTTCCAGCCTGTCCAGGTCTCACTGTGTGGCAGCGCAGTTTTCCTGTGTGACAGCCACTCCTCCCAGCTTTGTATCATTGGTGTATTTGCTGAGGGTGGATGCTATTCCCTCATCAAGGTCATCAGTTAAGATATTGAACAGGACTGGACACAACACTGAGCCCTGGGGAACACTGTTAGTCACAGGCCTCCAGTTTGACTCTGCTCCACTGATCACGACCCTCTGGGCTCAGTCCAACAGCCAATTCTCAACTTACCTCAGTGTCCACTCATCTATCCCATGCTCTCTCAGCTTTGTTATCAGGATGTCATGGGAGACAGTATCGAAAGCCTTGCTGAAGTCAAGGTAGATGACATCTACTGTTCTCCCTCCATCTACCCAGCCGGTGATGACATCACAGAAGGCTATGACATTGGTCGAGCACGATCTCCCCTTGGTGAATCCATGCTGACTACTCCTCATGACCTTTTTCTCTTCCAGTTGGTTGGAGATGGCATCCAGAAGAAGCTGTTCCATAATTTTTCCAGGGTCAGAAGTGAAGCTGACTGGCCTATAGTTGCTAGGATCCTCCTTCTTGCCCTTTCTAAAGACTGGAGTGACATTGGCTATCCTCCAGTCCTTGGGCACTCCTCCTGTTCGCCAAGACCTATTGAAGATGATAGAGAGCGGCTCAGCAATCACTTCCACCAGCTACCTCAGCACACGTGGGTACATCCCATCCGGGCCCATGTGTTTGTGTCCATTAATCCCTTTGAGACGCTCCTGGACCACCCCCACCTCAACCAAAGGGAAGCTCTTCGTTTCCCAAACATTACTACTTTCATCCAGTGTCTGTGGGTCCCGGGGAGCCTTTGAAGTGAAGACCAAAGCGAAGAAGGCATTCAGTATCACAGAATCACGGAATCGTAGGCCTTGGAAGGGACCTTAAGAGATCATCATGTCCAACCCCCCTGCCAAAGCAGGCTCCCTAGCTCATATTACACAGATAGGCATCCAAACAGGTCTTGAATATCTCCAGGGAAGGAGACTCCACCACCTCCCTGGGCAGCCTGTCCCAGGGCTCTGTCATCTCTGTATCTCCTCCTTCTCGTCATCCCCTGTTAACAGGACACCCGCCTCATTCAGCAAGGGGCCAATTAATTGCATGATCTTCAGAAGAACCATGATAAATCAAATTAGAGTTCAGGTAGAATAATAAAGTATATATTTGGCACCAGAGAATTATTTTTAGGCAACTGAAATCTGTTTGTAATATTAAATATTTTACAGAAATATGTCCTGACATAAGTGCCCTTCTGTGTTTTGGAGAGGGCTTTAGAGGTTGTAGAAATTTCATTTAGGGAAAGCCCCTCCAAAATTTTGCACCAAATACCTAATCAAAAGATGAGTAATAACAATAATGTAGAAAGATTCTATACTCTCCTTCTTGAACCAAAAATAAAAGCAAGAGGCACAAACACAAATATTTTTTATTTATGAAGAAGTAGACAAAACCATAGATGTATCAAAAGATCTTTTTGTAAATAACGATGACACAGCAGGATCCTATACATTAAGCATTTCCTATACAATTTAAACATTCCAAAATATATTAATGTAGAACCTGCTATATGAATTTAATACCCTTGAAGAGAAGCAAAAAATAATAAAAATTAAAAAATTATTCCTTCCATTAAAAACAAACAAACAAACAAAAAAACCCCCACCACAAAACAAAAAATGCACCAAAATGTTATATATGTACTTTAGGGGCACCTAATAAATTTAAATTTGGGTTTGATAAAGTTCTCATTCAAAATACAGTTGTAACCATTTCTAGCATTCAAAAGATTTAGAAATAGTAATCTTGAATTCTCGCCAGCATCAAATCCTTTTTCATTATTAGTTTTGATACCATTTGTTAAATGCAGGACATGAATTTATGGTACATTCAGAGCAGTTAGATAAATTATAATTAAGAGGCTATCTTGTTTACATTAAGTAAAAACTAGCACGTAGTGACTACTAATGGGCAATTCACTCACACAAATACTATTTTACACCTCACAGGAAAATAAGATGCAGTTATTATCACTTGTCTATTTGTAGGTCAGTTTCTAAAATTAACTTTCAATAACTGTTGCAGTGTAACTCAGCTAATACATGGATCAGCTGTACTCGAGTGAGTTAGAATGTTTATTGCTGTCACTAAAGCTGAAGGAAAACTGTCTGAATGTAGTTACCGTGACCCTAGTCATTCCAAGTGGGTTTTCAACCTGAGATAATACAAAATAAATTTTATATAGACTCAAAATGATCGCTCCACCTTCTTTATTCCTTTTATTTTGCTCTTTGACACATAATTAGCATGATCCTATCTTTTCTAAACAGAGTGCTCATCCCACAGGTTTTTACTTTCAGTAACTGGTGGTACTAAAGAAGGAACTATATGTTCTGCTGTAAGGGTTTTTTTAAAGTGTTTTAAAGCGGGATTTTTTCAGAGCTAGAGTTGAACTTTACACAATGTTTTAGTAGTGTTATCTACAGTTAATATTTCCAGAGCATGAAGAGTGCTGCATTATCAGAACAAAACCTCTCAACAGATGTTCTATTTGAAAATCCAGGGGAGAGATGGTCAGAGACTGGATTGCAAAAGTTTCAGTTTTAAGTATCGATTTAGATCTCTTTCATATACATGCAATGTAATGTAGAGCACAGACAATTCAAAGACCATGGTTTTTTTTAGGTTTGTAGCAGACCTTTACATGCGTATAAAACATATGCTTTGAAGAGCATAAACCTATCTAGCTCCTTCAAACATTAAACATTTATTTGCTACTTACTAATCCGTTCTATGTGGAATGTTACCATGTTTTCATGAATAGAATAATGTATGCTCAGAAATCTATGTGCAGTTAATCTCAAGACTTACGTTCTGGTATAAATGACTTCTGGGTGCAGTACATTTCAGACTCTACCAGACAGCACGCTATTAGAAATTTTTGCTTTAGCCCATCAACCTCTGCTAATTACTTTTTGTTTGCTTTATGGTTGTCCAGTGATGTGGAAGGTATCAACATTTTAACTGTTGTAGTAATGACATAGAGGCACTGGGCACTGGAGAAGAATAAAGTACACTGAGATGACTAAATAACTGCAAGGTCAGTTGCAAAGCAAGAACATGCTTATATTATACCTTTTCTTTTTTTTTTAAATTTAGAAAACAAAGAGACTTAAGAATTTGTCAAAGGCTTTAAGGAATCATGTTTAAGAAGATTCAGAGATAAACAACCTGTTCTCATGAAAATCCAAATTTAAAGCAGTGAAGTTTTCTTAATCAACTACAAATAAAGCTCAGTCCAACAACTAAGCTTCATAATTGTTGTGGTTCCGCCGGAGCCGGGGACCACGCATTCAGATTTCCCCGGAGCGGGGGGGGAAAAACCAAAACAGCCCGCAGGTTGGGATAAGGGTATTTTTACTGGAAATAACAGGGGAAGAACAAATAACAATGAACAATACAACCTTTTGCTGAGATGAGCAGTTCAGATCGCGCACTCCCCGTAACGGACACCGCGCCGCAGCCCACGCAAACCCCAGCCGCAACACAAAGGACCCGAGCTCGCGCCGCGAGTAAACAAAGCCCCGAGCCCCGAGCACACTTCCGCCAGGTCCCTGCTGTTCGCGCGCCAATACTGCAACACCCCCTGCTTTTTATACTCGGCATGATGTAACTGGCATGGAATGATCCTATTGGTCAATTTGAGTTACTTGTCCCGAGCCCAGCAGGTTAGCCCCTCTTCCTGGCTGAAGCCCCTGGCTGAAACCAGGACATCATCCACCCCTCATTCCATGCCATTTACGTCATAACCAAAACCAACAAAATCTTTTATACAACATATAACAATTATAATTATGGCAGTAATGAATATACAACAACAAGTTATTTTACAGTCATTATACTATAATTTCTACTTAGTAATTATATTGGTTATTCTCCCCCAAAATCAAATCCCGTTGAGGTACACATCGCACTTCTCCATCTCTCTGCATTACCCACCAGGTACAACCAGGTCCTTGTGCAAAAACAACTCCAGATATGGGTTTGCCTTTGCCCGAAGCAGGGATGACCCAAACTGTCTTTCCCAGTATGCTCTTCAGATCCACTACTGGGACTCTATTTCCTTCTACAGTATGTGGAAACTTTGTTTGGACTGGGCCATCCCGATTGGTAGATCCTCTGGAGTTGACTAACCAGGTGGCTTCGGCTAGGTGTGTGTCCCAGTGCTTGAATGTTCCACCCCCCATTGCTTTCAATGTAGCTTTTAAAAGTCCATTATATCGCTCAATTTTCCCAGAAGCTGGTGCATGGTACGGAATATGGTACACCCACTCAATGCCATGCTCTTTGGCCCAGGTGTCTATTAGGGTGTTCCGGAAGTGAGTCCCGTTGTCAGATTCAATTCTTTCAGGGGTACCATGTCGCCACAGGATTTGCCTTTCAAGGCCCAGGATTGTATTCCGGGCAGTAGCATGGGGCACAGGGTATGTCTCTAGCCAGACAGTTGTTGCCTCCACCATTGTAAGTACATAATGCTTTCCCTGGCGGGTTTGTGGGAGAGTGATGTAATCAATCTGCCAGGCCTCCCCATATTTATATTTCATCCACCGCCCTCCATACCAAAGGGGCTTTAACCGCTTGGCTTGTTTAATTACAGCACATGTCTCACATTCATGGATGACTTGTGCAATAGCATCCATGGTCAAATCCACCCCTCGATCGCGTGCCCATCTATATGTCGCATCTCTCCCCTGATGACCTGAAGTATCATGAGCCCATCGAGCTATGAATAGCTCACCCTTACGTTGCCAGTCTAGATCTACCTGAGCTGCTCCAATCCTAGCGGCCTTATCCACCTGATGGTTGTTTTGATGTTCTTCTGTGGCCCGACTCTTAGGTACATGGGCATCAACATGACGTACCTTTACGACAAGCTTCTCTACCCGAGCAGCAATGTCTTGCCATAGATCAGCAGCCCATATGGGTTTGCCTCTCCGCTGCCAGTTGTTCTTCTTCCATTGCTGCAGCCACCCCCACAGGGCATTGGCCACCATCCATGAATCGGTGTAGAGATAGAGCATTGGCCACTTCTCTCTTTCAGCAATGTCCAGGGCTAACTGAATAGCCTTAACCTCAGCGAACTGGCTTGATTCACCTTTTCCTTCAGTAGCTTCTGCTACTCGTCTTGTTGGACTCCATACAGCAGCTTTCCACATGCGATTCTTTCCCACAAGGCGACAGGAACCATCGGTGAAGAGAGCATATTGCTTCTCATTTTCTGGCAGTGTGTTGTAAGGTGGGGCTTCTTCAGCACGTGTTACCTCCTCATCCTCTGGTGACATTCCAAAATCCTTGCCTTCTGGCCAGTCTGTGATTACTTCCACAATTCCGGGGCGATTGGGATTTCCTATTCGAGCTCGCTGTGTAATTAATGCAACCCACTTGCTCCATGTAGCATCAGTGGCATGATGCGTAGAAGGGACCTTCCCTTTGAACATCCAGCCCAGCACTGGCAGTCGGGGTGCCAGGAGGAGCTGGGCTTCAGTTCCAATCACCTCTGAAGCAGCTCGAACTCCTTCATAGGCGGCCAATATTTCTTTTTCTGTTGGAGTGTAATTGGCCTCTGATCCTTTGTAGCCCCGACTCCAAAAACCCAGCGGTCGACCCCGAGTCTCCCCTTGTGCTTTCTGCCAGAGACTCCAAGTAGGGCCATTCTCCCCCGCTGCAGTGTAGAGCACGTTTTTAATATCTGTCCCTGTCCGGACAGGTCCAAGGGCTACTGCGTGGACTATCTCACGTTTAATCTGCTCAAAGGCTTGCTGCTGCTCAGGGCCCCATTGGAAGTCATTCTTTTTTCGAGTCACATGGTAGAGTGGGCTCACAATAAAACTGTAGTTTGGCACATGCATTCGCCAAAAACCTATAACGCCCAAGAAAGCCTGTGTTTCCTTTTTATTGTTTGGTGGAGACATGGCTGCTATTTTATTGATAATGTCCATGGGGATCTGACGACGTCCATCCTGCCATTTTATTCCTAAAAACTGGATCTCTTGTGCAGGACCCTTGACTTTACTTTGTTTTATGGCAAGGCCAGCCTTTAAGAGGATTTGAATTATCTTTTCTCCTTTCTTAAACACTTCTTCTGCTGTGTCGCCCCATACAATGATGTCGTCAATGTACTGTAAATGCTCTGGTGCTTCACCCTTTTCCAAAGTGGTCTGGACTAGTCCATGGCAGATGGTGGGACTGTGTTTCCACCCCTGGGGCAGACGATTCCACGTATATTGTGTACCTCTCCAGGTGAAAGCGAATTGTGGCCTGCACTCTGGCGCCAGTGGGATTGAGAAGAAGGCATTGGCAATGTCAATCGTGGCATACCACTTAGCTGCTTTCGATTCCAATTCATATTGGAGTTCCAGCATGTCCGGCACAGCAGCACTCATACCTGGAGTGACTTCATTTAGGCCACGATAATCTACTGTCAGCCTCCACTCTCCATTGGACTTCCGCACTGGCCATATGGGACTATTAAAGGGTGAGCGAGTCCGGCTGATCACTCATTGACTCTCCAGTTGACGAATCAGGTTGTGGATGGGGAGCAGAGAATCTCGGTTGGTTCGGTACTGTCGTCTGTGTACTGTTGTTGTAGCAATTGGCACTTGCTGTTCTTCAACTTTCAACAACCCCACAACAGAAGGATCCTCTGAGAGTCCAGGCAAGTTACACAACTGTTCAATTTCATCTGTCTCCACAGCAGCTATTCCAAAAGCCCACCGGTACCCTTTTGGGTCTTTGAAATACCCTCTACGGAGATAGTCTATACCTAGAATGCATGGAGCTTCTGGGCCAGTCACAATGGGGTGTTTCTCCCAGTCCTTTCCAGTCAGGCTTACCTCAGCCTCTAGTACAGTCAATTGTTGGGACCCCCCTGTGACTCCAGAAATGCAAACAGGTTCTGTGCCTTTATAATTTGACGGCATTAAAGTACACTGGGCACCAGTATCCACTAGAGCCTTGTACTCTTGTGGGTCTGACGTGCCAGGCCATCGAATCCACACCGTCCAGTAAACTCTGTTATCCCTCTCCTCCACCTGGCTGGAGGCAGGGCCCCTCTATTGCTGCTGATCATACTTGCCGTTCATTGAGTGCATGAAGGACTTGGAGGTTCCCTCAAGAGGATCAGACATATCAGGAGTGTAGATAGGCCTTCTGCTTGGTCGAGGGTTCTGTTCGGTGGTAACTGGTGCAGCGTTCTTCCTGGTGAAATCTCGACGTGCGATTGTTTTACCTTGCAGCTCGTTCACTCGTGCTCGAAGGGCTGAAGTGGGCTGCATATCCCACTTCCTCATGTCCTCCCCTTGGTCAACCAGGTAAAACCACAGTTTACCTCGTGGTGAGTACCCTCGGTTTTCTCCCTCTCGGGATGATGGACGCCTTCTTCCAAAAGCTGCCACACTGCTCTGCAAGGGTCGGGAGCTGTACACATTGTTGTCAAGACGCTGGACCAGTTTCTCTACTGCTGCGATGACAGAGAGGGAAATATTGTCTTGGTATTTGCGGAGCCTATAAGACACATCGGCTACAGTTGGTAGATCCGTATCACTCCAGTCTATTGCTGCCAGTGAATTGACGTGCCCTGCTGGTACACTTTGTACAACCTTTCGCCACATGCCTGGGGTGCACGGGACTTCATCAGGATCGGCAGGGAGTTGTGAATTGTTCAAATCATAACTAATTATCTCCCGTAGAGCTAATTCTCTAAGGTACTGGACAGCTCTTTCCATACTGTTGCACTTGGGCATATGGCATGTAATGTATTCTTTTATGGGGTACCTTTCCTTCACACTTAACAGTAACTGTTTCCAGAGGCTGAGGATTCCTGACCTTTTTCCAATGGCTTTATCAATGCCTCCTTCTCTGGCAAGGGATCCCAACTGCTTGGCCTCCCTGCCATCTAACTCCAAGCTATTAGCCCCATGATCCCAGCACCGAAGCAACCAGGTGACAATGGGCTCACTAGGTTGGCGGCTAAAATCCTTTCTAACCTCACGAAGCGCACTCAGGGACAGGGATCGGGTGACAACCTCTGGTTCTGCCTCATCTTGATATCCCCCTGATGGGCCCGGTTGATCATCATCATCAGCTGTTGTACGAACTGATTTTTTTGTGTATTTTCTCTTTTGAACCGGGGCGACAGACACTGGTGGGGATTGTTTCTTTTGATCATCAGTGGTGTCTGCTGTGGGGATTGCAGTAGCTGCAGTGCCAGTTACAGGGGTTGCCGCAGCTGCAGTGCCAATTACGGGGGTTGCCGCAGCTGCAGTGCCAATTACGGGGGTTGCCGCAGCTGCAGTGCCAATTACAGGGGTTGCCGCAGCTGCAGTGCCAATTACAGGGGTTGCCGCAGCTGCAGTGCCAATTACAGGGGTTGCTGCAGTATCTGACAATCTGTTTTCTTCCCCTCCCCCCTGACAGTACGGACAATGCAGACAGCGCTGTCTGCTATCAAGCAGTGTTTGAGCCGTACTTAGGTAATGGCCTATGTTCTGCCCCTCGTGGTTGTCCTGCCCCTCGTGGTTATCCTGCCTTTGGGAAACCTCTTGAGCAGTATTCATAAAACTGCTCTTAATATATGATGAAAGCAGGATCAAGTGCAGAAGAACTTCTAGCACTGTGGCCATAGTTTCCATGTCAAGGTGATGGTGAAAGTTTTCAAAAACTCTCATAAGAGCTGTTATGTTTAGCCCAGAAAGGAAAAAACCAGTGTAGTTCTCTCCCTCTGTGCTCTCACCAAAATGGCCACCACCACCAGCCCCTCTCAGCCCAGGGACTAGACAGGACCGCAAAACCTCATACACTTTCCAGATTAAACTCATAGTCACTAATATAACTGCATCATAAAACATTGTCATAAAGCACACTAGAGCAAAGTATGGGAACAAGCAGGGAAGCTGCAGCCCCGAGATGATACAACATCCTGCCAGGACTGCAAACAGCCTGCTGAGGTTTTTTTTCCACAGCCAGGACCACACCTTTATAAATAATACCCACAGCATCTTAAACAGCATCCTTACAACTTTTACCGTAATTGCAACCGGGTCAGAGTCAGATCTACCGTTATCCCAACCTTTATTGCCCCACGTTGGGCGCCAAAATATGTTGTGGTTCCGCCGGAGCCGGGGACCACGCATTCAGATTTCCCCGGAGCGGGGGGGGAAAAACCAAAACAGCCCGCAGGTTGGGATAAGGGTATTTTTACTGGAAATAACAGGGGAAGAACAAATAACAATGAACAATACAACCTTTTGCTGAGATGAGCAGTTCAGATCGCGCACTCCCCGTAACGGACACCGCGCCGCAGCCCGCGCAAACCCCAGCCGCAACACAAAGGACCCGAGCTCGCGCCGCGAGTAAACAAAGCCCCGAGCCCCGAGCACACTTCCGCCAGGTCCCTGCTGTTCGCGCGCCAATACTGCAACACCCCCTGCTTTTTATACTCGGCATGATGTAACTGGCATGGAATGATCCTATTGGTCAATTTGAGTTACTTGTCCCGAGCCCAGCAGGTTAGCCCCTCTTCCTGGCTGAAGCCCCTGGCTGAAACCAGGACAATAATCATTCTGTACAGACAAATTTTCCAGTAGTTTAATTATACATACAAGTCAGTACAGCTGCAGACTTAGTAGCTAGGTGAGATCGATTAAAAATTTTACACTTTTGTTCTACTAAAATCTTTTCTTTTTTAATATCTGAAAGAACAGGAATAATGATAAGGACTTTTTATGTTCAGAATTCATACCTACTATTGAAATCAATCTAATATTTTCCTGTTCTCTCACAATTGTGGCAGAGCACTGGAAAAGACTGCCCAGAGAGTTTATGGAGTCTCCTTCTCTGGAGATATTCAAAACCAAATGGATCCTGTTCTTTGCAGCCTACTCGGATTGATCTTGCTCTGGCAGGAGGTGTGGACTAGATATTCTTTGAAGGTCCCTTTCAACTTCTGCCATTCTGTGATTCTCTAATTTCTAGTTTCTGTTATTGTATAACTGATGCATAACAGTCAAAGCTACTGAGACAAATAATAAAATGCTTAATTCACTTCCTAAACAAAATATAGTCTTTATATTTGAAGCTTCAAATATCAGAGCATAATTTCCCAATTTCATCTACCTGTAATATTTGCTTAGTCAAAGTCTTCAAAACGGTTGCTTGAGCTTTCAGCTATGTCTGTGTAAAATAATAAAAATATTTCTGTAACTCTATGATCAACAAACACATATATGATTTTTTTTCTTTCACTTATTTCACACTTTAATTAATCCCAGACATAGATACAGACTGGGACAAGAGCATCTTGAGAGTAGACCCACTGAAAAGGACCTGACTGTCAGGATGGATGTCATTTCATGATGAAAGAACCTTTTTCATTCTGCTTTCATTTCTATTCCTTTGTCCTCATTTTTCCTTTCAGACACCTACTTTTTATGGAGAAACAATTTTCATTGTACAAATAGCAGTTTTCTCTCTTCTTGTCACCCCACCCATGCTTTATTCTTTTTTACTATTATTATTATTATTGTATGTTTTTCAAGAAGTTCTTCATTACTCTTGGTTAATACTTGGTTAAATTGAATATAAGTCAAATATTCTGTATTAGAGTTTGCTTTCACTTCCAGTTCCTTGTCTGAAAGGTTACAGCTGTGTTGTATGGGGGCCCAAAACTGCCATTTCCATTGTCATTACTTTTGTGGAGACAAATAAACCAGATAGGGAGGTACAACTTTTTTCCCAAGGTAAAGACAGTTAAAAAGGAGCCAAGAAGGTAAAACTAAAACTACAGTGAGCCATCAGGGTTAAACAGATAAATATATGCCTCTGAGACAAGTATTTCTTGAACAGTTATTACGTTCTGTCGTTCTGTCTCCTGGACATCTTATGTATAGTAAGGAGTGCCTGAAAAACAGCTTCTATAGACAAAGACTCTATGACAACCAAAGAACAAACCAACCAATCAAAAAAAACCCAAAAATGCATACTTCAGGCACTTGTTGTATTCTACTTGTGTTAAAAATTTGGGTCCACTACTTAAAGACTCAAAACCTACAATTTTAAAATAGATGTGTTCCTTTAGGCAAGTACCAATGATTGTATAAATGCTTTTCAGTAAATATGTGGTTAGGTTATTTGTCCATGTATCTGACAATTAAAAATTATCAGTAGGGATAATTCTGCAAGTGCAGACTATTTTAAAAATCATTAAAGATTTTCAAGTTCTACTTACTTCTGATGTTATCTTAAACTTCTGAATTACTATTCTCATTAGTTGCTATGTCTTAAATTAATTTTCTAAACATTTCATTCTGCAATTCTGCACTGAACATAGAGATTTTATGTATTTTGTTCTATCTTCTAATATGTAAGTCCCCAGTCCGTGATGTTAATTGTGCATCCTTCCTTCTTACTGAGCAGCAATTCAGTTTCTTTCACCTTATCTCTCGCCTTATCTTTCACCTTATTCCATTATGACGCTGTATTTATTTTTGGAAGTAGAAGCAAGTAGGTGCTCAGGACAAAGCCTCATGTCTAGAGAAGAGAGCATCCTCAGCTGCTGTAACTCCAAAGGGGACATAAGGTGGCTGTGGTCCCATTTTGAATAAGTGTTTTGGATATGGTATCTATATATATATATAGTTCTTGTTGTTTGGTAACGGTTTGCTTTCTTTGCTTAGCTCACATACGGAATGAATCAACTGATGTCAGGAATGTGGGCTGTATCCATGCATTTGAAAATGTGAGCATTTTTCTTAAGAACTGTATAATGTTATGAGCTGGCAATGCAGAAACCGTAGTTATTATCTTATGTGAGACTAGGGAAATTTTAAAACATGATGAAAAAATTCTGCATTTTCAAGTCAAATGTTATTTATGTATTAACGTAAAGGTGTAAAAGCCTGATTTCCCTCTCAGTATGCAAAGATATTGGAATGTCTTCAAATGTTAATGCATTAATAAGAATGTTAGAATTTATAACAATTTACAAAATTAATCAGACTCAACAATTTTTTTCTCTCTAAATTTATCCAGAAAAGGAGATGGAAGAATTTAGGACATTCTTAAAAGACAAGCAAGACCATCTGCTATGGGAGGCATGTCATTGTGCAGATCAATGGGAGAATAGCTTTAAGGGACATTCAAAAGAATTTTTACATTGAACTGAGTAATGACTCACAAGAAAAAAACTCGTGGGGTTTAAACAAGGGGGAATGTGTGCAAAGTGAGGCCTAGGAGAAAAAGGAGCGAGAGTTTTGTTTGTTCCCTGATGCTGAACAAACCAAGAGCTTCATTATACTGGGAGGAAGGATTGATTCTAGTTGATTTTTTTCTCTTTCATATGTTCCCTTAAGACATTTCTTTGCTTCAGTGGAAGTTTTTTGTTTGTTTCAAACCAAAATTAAAAAGCAGTATCTCTTGAAACTATGATTTAAACTTTGCACTGTATGGCAAAACTGTTGCTGGATTTCCATATATGTATATAGGGTGATTTTTATCTCTATGATTTATATTCGTTACCTAGTTTTACCAAGAGAAAAGTGTCTAATGCAAGAATAGCAATATGCCTATTGGTATTCTTTTGACTAGTATGTCAAACTTCCAAACTCATATCCTAGCAGCATCAAAATAAATAAAATGAACTGCAACACATCAATAAGTGTTACCAAAATAAAGACAGACATTTAATATTTCAGAATACCTCAGTGGTTTCTTATGAGATAGGGATTTCATGGCATGAAAAAATGTCTTCCAAAGAGCCCTCAGGTCAGTTCAGGACCCCTATTTCTAAATTTTAGTGCAAGAATCCATCAGGAAGAAGGAGAAGTGTCACTGGCATCTGTTGCCTTGGAAACCTGTGTTGCCAAACAACAGGCTGAGTACCTTCTAGCAGGTTTAAACTTTCAGGCTGCTAAGAGACTGACTACAATGACAGCAGAAACAATATTTTTTGCTGGATGTTTTCCTGATAGCAAAACATGATAGTATCTTACATATTTTTTCACCACCCTTGATGCTCTTTCCCATTTGCTTTGTGTTATGCTTATTTGTAGCATTAGCTGTAATTAATCTGAACTCTAAATCCTGTTCTAAGTCTTACTTTCTCAAATCCCCTCTCAGTAGTACTTTTTTTCGCACACATGCTCTTTTGTACAAGAGCAAATTATGCTGGGGTGATTGAAGAGAATAAGGGACTAATTTTTCACTTATTTATTTGTTTAATTTTGTTGATTTAATCTGTTTGCCCTTTCTCTGGCTGCGGGTGCTACTGTTTGAAAAATATTTGTGGAGGTAGTAGTAGTAATAATAGTAATAATATAAACCGTCGTGGAATTAGGTGTCTCTAGCTACAGGGCAAATTTAAGGGTAAATACAGCTGTTTCTATAATTGGCATGCCAATAAAGGCTACCTCTGGTGGGGTTGGAGCTTTAGACAAGCCTGTCTAGAGCAGATGGTGCAGAGCTTCTCTTTGATCTAAGACACCCTATTATCTACAGATACCCAGGTGGGAGTCCTCTGATCAAATGTAGATGCCTGAATTTAAACTAGTTGCCCTAGGTTCTTTTTATTGCCAATAAAGAGAAATAGACACTGTTAGGAAAAAAGTTATTTCAACTTAATATAGACTAATAAACTAGGAAAGATGAACTGTGCCCTATGTATTCATATTTCTCTCCTTTGGATAGAAATGAATTTTAGTTTCTAGTTCAGGTACAGAGGTCTACCCACTGTCTAAAACTGGGTGAGGTGAATCCATTTCGTGTAAGGTTTATGGAGACTCCAGTTATCCTTGCCATGGCCATTAACTGAGTTTCATTTTGTGAGTCTCCTGGCCACACCTTTTCTGTTCTCAATAAGATAGTAGACTTATTAGTCACTCTCAATCATGGGTGAATTTAATCACAAGTCATTAAACTTGCTTTAACCTTACAAACATCTTTGTTGGGATCAAATTGCTCCATGGGAAGTCACTTTGACGCTATCCTTTCCAAATATCTGGGATTTTTTTCTTTGAATTACTCTTAGCACTGAGTTTAAGTTGTATTTGGGCAACAAATCAAGGTACACATGCACAAATCACTTTTTTTCAGTGCAGCTGTCTGCATATGAGTTGAGTTTCTATGTTCTGATAAAAACTGATGGGAATATAGGACTCAATGCAGTTGCCAACTGGTGGGCCATTTCACACTCCACAGGGTAAGAGAAACATCAACACATGGTCAGCAGATATTGCACAGGAGCAATTGAAGACTTGTACCATATTGATTCATCTGGTGGCCAAGTGATACACTTACCTTGGAATATCTAAAAAGACTTTAGATTAGAATTATGACACTGGACACCAACTGATTTTTTTCCCCTATTAAGATGTTCAGTTGACCAGTTATAGATATATACTTTGAAGTGAACAAAGCAGCTCAATCTGACTCCACAGCATCATACAACAGTTCCCTACAACATGGAAAAAAGGTAATGCAATATAACTAAGGACAAGATAGAAAGCCAATTATATTGTTGAAGGGGTAAATTTTAAATTAGTCTTTGTTGTGAACAATTATATCCAGATGAGAATGGTGACAGTGTTTGGAAAGGAGGTAAAGGAACCCTTTGCAATAAATTACAAAATCAGGTTATTAATTGTTTAGCTAGGGGGTCTTCTTGCCAGAATAGTGGCTGAACTGGAAACAGTCAACTGCTGCTGAAATCAGTAAGAACTGACCCTAAAGGGCTATTGTGTCCTCATTTTCTAATATTTTGTTTAGGGAAGATGAGATAGGTGTCTGATTGAAAGTCACAAACAAATGAGTGTACATTCGTTGAAGCTCATTCTGGTATTTTCTATTAATTGGTTGACTATATTAATTCAAACCTACATGGATGTATTACAGTTGCGGTAATGCACTTCAACATTTTCTGTAGGAACTTGGCAAAGAACCAGGTTACTTCTGTGTGCTTTCAACGTGCCCTCCAGTGACCTACATTTCCTTAATTTTCTTTCTGTTTTCTGAGTCACCTGGGTCATTTCTTTCCTGTTCAGCAACCTTAGAACCTCAGCCGCTCTAAATTGACAAAGATCTGTTTATTTCATTGGCATTGTATTTATCTACTTGAGTTTAGAGTAGTTCCAGAGTTGTAGGAAGTGACTGTATAGAACAAGACACCTTCAGTATATATTCAGGACAGCAAGCTTCTGTGTCAAAGATATAGATGCAGCTTTTTCCTCTGGGAGAAAGACTCACCAAATATGCACAGTGTATCGCACATATATTTCAAAAATGTGCTGTCAGAAGTGTTGCGCCTGGTCCCACTGGGTTCAGAGTACTGACATTTATGCAATCCTTTTACTTTATCAGTCAGTGATCATGCAGTTATTTAAAGCATTAATTGTGCCTTTTTTCTTTCTCTCTTTCACTCAAAAGCAACCTAGGTTTGGGGAGAGAGAGTTGGTTTTGATTGTTTTTTTCTTTTTTGGTCTTTTTTTTTTTTTAGATACCCCAGGTTTACTTCTTTAATCTCACTCCTCTATTTTTCCTTATAAATCAAACACCTGCATATAAACTTCTTCACTGCTTCTGACAGGAAGTGAATCTAAAATAAAAGGTAAAATAATTCATGGTTTAGGATTTCTCTCTAGAATGGCAAACAGAGAGGATTCTGGTTTATGAAAATTAAATAATCTCTTCTGCAAGCTCCAACTATCCCATTCTACTGCTACTGTTACCAACATGCATGTTCTGGACAGGAATTTCATACCGCTCTTCTGTAAAATCAGATAGGAAATGATGATGTTCTAAGTATTCAAAAGTTTTTTTGTCTTTAAATCTTTTTATATTTCTTGAAAAGAAATGAAAGAAAAGTAGCTAAGACTAAAGGTGCATAAAATGCATGGAATCATTCTCAATTTATGTAATTTATATACCTCTTGAGAAAGAATGCCACAATATCTCTGGTTGTTGCTATCAGTAGAACATTGTTCTAAATAAATGGTAGTAAGGATATTTCTTTGTCCAATATCTGGAAGTTAATTGCAAGAAAATGAGTAGAAGTTATTAAAATTATTTATTAACATTAAAAAACAACATTGAAAAACTTCTTAAGAAGATAGCATAAAAACATGCACATTAAAAATAATAATCACTCACCCTTAAAAAATGTGCTTTCATGAAAATCTAAGCAATTCATTGGCATGGGCTCATTTTATTTAATATTTAATATGAAAAAAAAAAGCCTAAATTATTCCTTCTTTCTGTACTAGTAGGAGGAAGAAAAGGAAAATAAAATCCCATTTTGGATCTCCCATTTTGTTTTACCTTTTTCTTATTAAATTTTATGGACATATCAGATATCTGCTTAAATAAAATGTCATAGGTATATGGTGCTTGTTTACAGTTAACTCTGTGCTTTGTAGAAAAAGAGTGACTTGGCAACATTTGCCTTGCTTTGGATGATGTAGCTGTGTGCTGCCAAGGACAGCAGATTTCTCTCATGTCTCTTCTTGAGCACCTCTGACTGGTCATTGAAGGGATATTTTTTTGGGGTGCAGTATAAGGCAAATAGAACTATGTCCATCGCAAGATCCTGCACCACAGCTTCAGACTCCCAGAATCCCCAAACTGTGACTAATCCAAACTGAACTGAGACTGGATGTATTCAGTGCAGCAGCCTGCAGTTACCTGGCCCCTCAGGGAGCCATAACTGGTTGCTGAGTGGGCTGAAAATAAATCTTGTTGCAAAAGAGAATTTAGTATTAGACAAATATGCACGGTTAGAGATGGAGAGGACAAGACAGGGGAAGAGGAAAATTTTCCAGCAGCACCAAAGTGACACTGCTTTTGAAAGCCTCCTGGAAACATAAGATGTAAGCAGCAGGAGAGCTGTCCTGAAACATGGATCAAACCCACAGCTAAGTCTGACCAATGACAGATTTTATTTTTTTTCCCCTAGAAATCACTGGACTAGCAGCCTGTAGAGGAAAGAATTTCTAAATGACATGGATGACAGTCATTTTTAAGACTTTTTTGTTTAATCTGTTTCACCTGAAAGTCTAGAATTTTCTCCATTTTTATAGTTTCCTTGTTCTTCTTGTGATGAAATGAAAAAGTAACTGAAATCACTAGATTTTTCTGTGTCTTCACTTTCTGGAGGATGTTAGGTACTTTTATTTCAAGGCTCTAATCAGCAATTTGTTTTAGAAATTTGTCCCAAATTTATTTTACAAAATTTTGATGAAACAGCAATTTAAGCTTTATTAACAGTGTTTTAGGTAAATCACAAGATTTAATGGTATGATATTTATTGGCACTGTGTGATCAGCCAATAAAAAAATATAGTTTAACAAAACTTGTTATATTCAAAAATTTTTACTTAGTTAAATATTCAAAACTGGCAAGGTTCATGAGACAACAGTTTTCTAAATTAAATCACAGACACATAAACACAAATAAGGATACAAGTACAGCTATAGAGATTAACCTGTGATGATTTTTTTCTCTTCATGAGTTGTGAATTACTCATTTTTTTCTGTATGTTGTAGACCATCTTTGAACACAACTCCTTTGTCAGCATCTGTCAGTGGATGGTGTTTGAAATCTTGTGAAATCTACCCTGAGACACATTCCACATCAAGGGGAGATAATCAGTCACAGCCTGCTACAATCTCAGAGACCTCAAAGAGTCTTCTATAGGTTCAGTATTTATAAGATTGTGAGATGATTGACCCTCATCAGTGGTTTGTGTTGTGGTTTTCTTAATTGTTTGTGGGTTGGTTTTTTTGTTTTCTTTTGTTGTTGCTGTTGGTTGGTTGTTTTTTTCCATTTAGGCTGTTATCTTGTCAGGTAATTCTAGTAAGATCAGGTTAAAAGACTGGGATAAGATCCAGGCACGAGGAGTTTCTGGTCCCATACTACTCATTACACTTGTAACCAAGGTAAGAACATGGTGCTGGGAAGTGCAAAGTGGCCCAGGGGGTGGGCTGCACCATCACCACAAAAGACCTGGAAAATTGTATACATGCTTTAAAGATAAAGAAAGGAAGAAAGGAAGAAAGAATGAAAAGAAAGGAAGGAAGGAAGGAACGCATCCTTTTTCTTCATCCTCTGCTGAAGTTGGAACTTCAGAATAATTTGATTGGTTTTACATTTACATAAAATATATTCTTGCTGTTTGTTTAACCAGTTTAACCTGACATTATGCAAATCATCTTTCTGAATGAGATTTTAACACAGGAAAACCTCATAGGTTGCCCAGAGAGATTGTAGATGTCCCCTCCCTTGAAGAGTTTGAGGCCAGGATAGATGGGGCTTTGGGTAATGTGGTCAACCTGGTCTAGTGAAAGATGTCCCTGCCCATGGCAAGGAGCTTGGAACTAGATGATCTTTGAGGTCCCTTCCAATCCAAAGCATTCTATGATTTTATGGAATTTTAAAAATACAGCATTTGCAGAACTCAGGCTGTTAACAAGTTTTACTGTCTACATGCATGTTCTCTCTGCCATGAAAACTGATACTGCTGGGTTTTGCATAGAAAGACAAATCAGGAGGATTCTGAATTTTTCAATACAATACTAAAAAAATATAATGGGTCAGTGTAAATGAAAATCATTCTTAAAACAACCTGTGCAGAAAAAGGCCAGTGAACTCTTGACATAGTTCAGTTATTACTTATAAATCACTAGGGATGGTACAAAAAAACCCAAAACCCCAAACAACCACAAGAACAACAAACAGCAACAAAAAAACCAACTACAATAAAAACCCCAAACCAAACCCACACACAAAGAAACAGGAGGGAAAAAGAAAGAAGACGGGTAAAAATTTACAGAACAAAGTCTCTTAAATTGCTTCTTTAATGTGTACTGATTCAAGGATAGAGGTGGCTGAAATATTTTCAGTGAATGACATTAACCAAAATCCCTATGTGTGTCTTTTTGAGCAGCGAACTATGAATTTAATTCATAATAAATAATTTTTTTTAAAAAAAGAGATTGACCATTTAGGATCCACATTCTAATTTTAGTCTCAATAAAAGGAGAAAGAACAGATGTTGATGATTTTTATAAATTAGAAGACCTGGTAGAAGTTACGGATGGGAAACAGAAGAATGTAATGCAGAACCTCATAGCTTTATGAAGGGCATAAGAAAAAGAAATTATGAAAGGAGAATAGTGAATTTGATATAATATCTGATGTGAGGAAAGACGAGAATTAAAATAAATCTAAGTACTAGTATTAGAATGGAAAAGAAATATGTTATAAACCAGTTTTTTCTACTACCCTAAAGCAAATTTTTAAAGAGATGTCTCTGAAGACCAATCACCTTCCTCCTGATCTCAAAATACAATAGTATCTGTGATCTTTCATGAGACTTGCAAAGATTAATACTGAGAAGGACTAAAACTTTCTGAAAAATACAGCATAAATACAGGAACATAGCACTTGAAGAATCAAGATGTGTTCATCCCAAATAAGTATGACTCCTATGATACAAGGTTGTTAAGAAACTGATGAGACTATCCCTTTTTCATTTGCTGTTATTTTGTTCATAACTCTTAATATAAGCTGTTGCCCTCACTTTTTTTGGATAATTTTGATTTGGGCATCTTTAACCATACTCAGAAAGGCTCTGCAAGCATTTAAGATATAAAGCAATTATTATTGGGCAACCTGGTCTACTGGGAAAGGGGAGGTTGAAACTAAATGATCTCTGAGGTCCTTTCCAACTAAAACCATTCTATGATTTTATTATTTAATGGATAATTAAAAATGCAGCTAGGTTTAATGAGTTCCTGGTTTAAACATTAGTGTACATGCCACCCCCAAGAAGGCATGTGATTTTTTTTTCCTTCCCAGGTAGGCAATAGTGAAGAGAAGAAAGATCAGCCTCAACTGTTCCCTAAATGTTACGTGTTGCTTACTTGTGGAACTATTGTTCTCACTCTACTGACATCCCTATGAAGATCATTAACATCAGCAACAGACTGACAGTAGTGACACCAACTAATTCATTTGGTTGTTACGTAGTTTGGTTTATTTTCAGTTCTTATTTAATGACAACTAAGTTGGTGGTTTTCATCTTGAATCTTTAAGCTACTAACCCTCCCCATATACATAATCATACCTCTGTGATTTTCCCTTTCTTATCCTTCTCAGATCCACTCTTTATACATTGTCATAGTTCTTTGTCGCCACTTAGCAATTTCCTCAAAAGTCTGAACCAATGTTATGCTTCTGACCTACATGAGATCTGGGCCAGAGGTTGTAACATAGATGACCATGACCAAAAGAGAGAGGGAAGGTTACAGTGAGAACAGCTTTTAAAAGGGTTGAATTTCCATGGCTGGCCTGGACATGTAGAGCAGGATTGATTGCATGGCAATTCAGCTTCAGCCCACTTTGCAGCAGTGCATAAGTTAGGTTCCTAATTACTGGAAGCTTCCCTCCTGTCAGGAGAGACAGAGAAGCTTCTCTGGGCAGAGAGTTGGGCCTTAATGGACTAAATAAATATCTGTAGATGCCATCCTTTACCTCCTAACTCTCTCTCCCAAGAGGTAGTTTTGTCCAACAGCCCAAATTAGATAATTTAGTAAGGAAAATATCTGCACTCCCTGGGATGAATCCAGGTCTTTACTCCCAATAATTTCTTATTGAAAAACCAAGTATTTTTCCAACATTTACTGATAAATAATTGATCCTCAAACTCTTACTCATGTAAATAATTTTTACTCCCAAGCAGTTCTGCTGAAATAATTCAGACCATTTACATAAATAAGAAGTGTTACATAAATGCATTCTAACCACTTTTAAAAAGGTTAAAACACACTCTGATTGCTCTGGGCTCAGAATCCAATGCTGCTGATGACATTTTGTGAGGCACAGAGCTGACTCAAACGTTCTCAGATGCATAGGCATGGGAAGGAGAGAGAGGTAAAGGGCTGGAGGCAGGCTGTGACACAAACCCAGGACTGAAACTCCTGTCTCAGTTCAGACATTGAAAAGAAAATCTTGCAGTCCTGATACTGCTGTTGAGATATGAATGTTTCTGACAACTGTGGAGAACAATTGTCACAAGCCAACTTAGATAGCCCAGGGAGCCGTAGCAGGTTCATGATTCCCTTGGGATAAATTAAGGTGAAACATCATCAAACGATTAAAAGTTTTATTTATGGTAGAAGTGACAAAAATTTGTGATGCATAATTGTAGGCAGTTTGGTCTCTTAAGGATACATTTATAGAAAGAAAAGAGAGGAAAGAAGGAGAAGAAAAAGAGAGAGAGATCACCACCCATGGATCCTGCAATGACCATGGATGGATGGATGTGGCAATCCTCCCGTAATGGGCATCTGCACGGCTCCCTGGGTTTGTGTCTTTTATAGTCTAGTCCCAGCCAGTCACACCCTTTGAGGACTTATACAATTCTTGTCTCAAAATGTTCTTGGTCTTCTGCACAGGTGCTATTTAGGGTTGGTGGTCTCAAATGGTCATTTGCGCCATCATGAGCCTCTTCCTCAAATGAACTCATTTCATATTTGAGTTCATATATGGCCATATCCTGGACATATATAGTGGTCAGAATTCAGAGCCACGCATCCTCTGACATGCCCTCCTAAACATACTAACCAACTTTTCTTTGATGGTTTATTAACATCATGTAACTGTTTTCCACCACAATATTTCACATATCCACACACATTAACCCTTTCAGTCTTTCACAAAAACATTGCTGAAACAAGCTATGACATTGTCTTGATAAGTAGTCCCAATCCACACAACAAATCACTACTTACAGCAACAAGGTCTCTAGCAACAAGGTCTCTAGCAGCTATTTGCCATGTGCCTGACAGCTCTTCTCAGAAACTCTCTGAACTGCTTGTTTTCTGCCAGGAGCTACTCAAGTCTCAGAAGTACTTAGAAGAGATCAGGTCCTGCACACCAATAGAAGGAGAAATCTAGATAAAGCCTGCCACATGACACCTGTGTGCAAGTGGTAGAGTCTCCTTCAGTATACCAAAAATGGTCAGGACAGGCAGAAGGATGTTGTCCTTGGGCTTCTTGCACAGTCCATGGAGTGGTCTTTCTACTGCCTTTTCCCACAACCTGCTCTAGGAAGTATATGACACTTTGAATACAGGAATCCTCTCTTATTTTGTGCATGATGTGAAGGAGGATATATCATACTTACCCTCCACTGCTTCTTCCCAGGACTCTTCCCTGTATGCCAGCATCTCCACACACCTTAACAGGCTGCATAACATCCAGTCAGGCCATGAAACCATCATGAAAATGCCTTTACCAGCTCACATTTAACTGACTCCATGTCATCAGTGTCATGTCCTGCTCACATCCAGGGTAAAATTAAAAAAAAATTACTACTTGAAAACAGGGTTGCAGAACCTTGTGGTCCACCTTAAATTCATATTTGATTCTCTGCACTGGGCCCATCAGCTGATAACAATGTAACATAGTGGTGAGAATGGGTGTTTTCATAGGATAAATTTTTTAAGTTGTCCATGAGGGAAATTCAGGCAGAAAGGTCCTTCATCTGCATTGGGATACTGCCTCTGTCATAAAAGTGATAGTTGTACTATATACCCTCACCTTTTTATTCCCACCTTGATGCTCTAAATCCTCACCGACTTGCAAAACCTCACCCAGTCCCCTGACACCATCCAAACTGTTTCACTCCACTGAGAAGGGTATGTGTGGTATAGTGACTCACAGCCACTCTTGGGCCTTTTGTCCTTCCCAGGTGGTGTCAGATCCTAGGATAGATCACTCATGGGCAACTCCTTGGATATCTTTGCCTCATTCTTCACTAGCAACAGCTCTCCTCACCCTTCCTGGATCAGTGGGCAGCAAGATGAGGCACAAGGGAATAAAGCCCCTCCCACTCCTGGGGAAGATCAGGTTCATGACCACCTGAAGAACCTGAATATATAAGTCTATGGGACCTAATGAGATGCATCCCAGAGTCCTCAGGGAATTGGCTGATGTGGTTGCCAATCCACTTTCTATCATATATGAAAAGTCATGGTGGTTCGGAGAAATCCCTGGTGACTGGAAGAAGGGTCATTTTTTAAAAAGACCCATTTTTAAAAAGAGTAAAAAGGATGACCTGGGGAACTACCGACCTGTCAGCCTCATCTCTGTGCCTGGGAAGACCACGGAACAGATTCTCCTAGAAGCTATGCTAAGGTACATGGAAAATAGGGAGTTGATTTGAGACAGTCAGCATGGCTTTACCAGGGACAGGTCTTGCTTGACCAGCATGGTGGCTTACTATGGTAGGGTGACTGCATCAGTGGACACAGGAAGGGAAATTACTGTAATTTATTTGGATTTCAGTAAAGCCTTTGACACAGAGCTCCATAACATTCTCTCTAAACTGGAGAGATGTGGATTTGCTGAGGGGGATGTTTAGTGGATTAGGAATTGGTTGGATGGTCACATCTAGAGAGTAGTCATCAATGTCTCAATGTCCAAATGGAGATCTGTGACAAGTGGTGTCCCTCAGGGGTCTGTACTGGGACCAGCATTTAGTATCACCATAGATGACATTGATGATGAAGTTGAGTGCACCCTCAGCAAATTTGTTGATAACACAAAGCTGAGCCATGCAGCTGACACATCAGAAGGACTGGATGTCATCAAGAGGGACCTGGAGAAGCTGGAGAAGTGGGCCCATGTGAACCTCATCAGGTTCAACAAGAACAAGTGCAAGGTCCTGGAACTGGGTTGGGGCAATGCTCGTTATCAATAAAGGCTGGGAGATGATTTTGTAGAGAGCAGCTCTGCAGATAAGGATTTGGTGCAGCTGGAGGAGTAGCTCAACATGGGCCAAAATTGTACACTCACAGCTAAGAAGGTCAATTGTAACCTGGGCTGCATCAAAAGGAGTGTGGCCAGCAGGTCAAGTGAGGTGATTCTGCTCCTTTACTTCTCTCTTGTGAGAACCTACCTGGAATACTCTGTCCAGCTCTGGAGTCCCCAACAGAAAAAGGACATGGAACTGTTGGAATGGGTCCAGAGGAGTGCCACGAAAATGATTAGAGGACTGAAGCATCTCTCCTGTGAAGACAGGCTGAGTGAGTTGGGGTTGTTCAGCCTGTAGAAGAGGAGATCTTAGGGCAGCCTTCCAGTTCCTGGATGGGAACTACAAGAAAGCTGAGGGGGGAACTTTTTAGAAGTGCATGTAGCGATAGGACAAGGGAGAATGGTTTTATATTGGAAGGGGGTAGATTTAGATTGGATATTACAAAAAAATTCACTCTGAGGGTAGTGAGGCACTGAAACAGGTTGCCCAGGGTGGTGGTGGATGTCCACTGCCTGGAGGTGTTCAAGGTTGGGTTGGATGGGGCTTTGAACACCCTGGTCTAGTAAGATGTATCCCTGCCTATGGCAGGGGGGTTGGAACTTGATTATCTTTGGGGTCCCTTCCAACCCTAACCATTCTGTGATTCTATGATCTTCAGGAAAATGTGTGGTTTTGGTGTTTCTTATTTTCACACTTTTGACCCTGTGACACATATGCCCTTTCTCCTTTTCCCCTATTCTGTTGCCTAGTTTGTTTCCTTTTTTTTTTTTTTTTTCCATTTCCCTTTATCCTTTTACCTCCTCAGAGAAACCTCAGGTTGTTAGAAAACTACTTCTGAATACAACATTAGGAGCCACCCTTGTTCAGGAGACAGCATATATGAGCCTATTTTGCTACAACCAGGTATCTTGTGGGCCACACAATTACCTAATTTAGCCATGGCTTCCCCCATCAAGGTAAGTTGCATTTAGTTTCCTAAAGCCTTACTCAGTTGTATGTTTATGAGCTTCGTTTACTGCTGAACAGGCATACACTCTGTAAATCTTACTCATGCAAAAGGTCTGAATGATTGCAATCACACGTAAAAATTATGCGGATGAGTAAGGGTTGCAGGATCAGACCATTAATTAATAAATGTCAGTAAAGTACTTATGATGAAAGATGTTGTGGGAGTACAGCATATTCTAATTAAACCATCAGATTTATTTCCGCAAGTTAGTCATGGATTTTATAAAAGATCACTGTTTCCAAAACTTAAGAAACTTGAGAAATATTTCTTTTTCACATGAACTTTTTTATAATATTGAAAAATTGTATTTCATATATTAAACAAAGGTAAAGTCAAATATAAAAATAAAATAAAATTACCCAATGGCTTAATGTTGCCTTAAGGAGAGTTACTTTGTAGTCTATCTTTTTGTATTACAAGTTACTGTCCACGGTTCTGAAAGATATTTGTGACTCACAGAGGATTCCATGTAGTGAGTAGGGCTGTAGAAATTCTCAGAAACCAAACAATGAAACAAACAAAGTCTTCCATCTAACACATTATTTAGTAAAGTCAGGTTTCTGGAGAAGATATATTTTAAAGATTAACTAATTATAGCTGATTCCATTCAGCGATATAGGCATAAATAAGGAAAAGAAAACATCAGGAAATACTGATTTTATTCTGGTTGTCCGTACCAGTTATATAGACGTGATTTCTGTGTATGCTGTCATAAAAACAGAAAGTAAAGGGCCATGGTTTAAGCATTCCCCCTGGATAAAAAAAATAAAACGTATGAATTTGCCACAAAATCACAGCATTTGCAAAACATTAGGCTCGGTGAAACATTCAGATTCCCAAAAGGATATTTAAGGTGTTTTTGCAGAAAATGTTTTCCACTTCTCTTCCAGCATTAGGAAGAAAGATTGTCAGATTAATAGATTAGAAGGAGGAGGGGTATTTGATACACCTTTCTGATGTTAATAAATAAATACAACAGGGGTTTTTTGCTCACTAGAAATTTCCTTTGTCTCTGAAATAGTACATTATAATATCCATCTTTCTAAAACAGTTCTGCGATTTATACTTTTTCTTCATATTTTGGGGGGTTTTCCTATTTTACATAAATTATTGTATATCTGAAGCTCATACTAGGTAACACCTATTCCACAAATAGTGACACTTTATTTTAAGAATAAAGTGCTACTTAAGCATCTAAGTGGAAGAGCGTTATTTTTGTTACTTTTTTTTTTTTAAGTAGAAAAAATAATATGTGCATGCCAGGTGGGGTTTTATAAGCTCTCAGAGCTTTATTCTACATTTCTCATTATACAAGGATAGTTCCCATGGTAACTATTACATCATTTGGCACACATGCTACCTGAGGAAAACAGAACAATTCAATAAAAAAACCACACATTCACCAGGGTGGGATGTGAATTGATTTGCTCATTGCCTAATTATGTTTCCTAAAAACAGGAGACTGCATCAGTTTTCAGTGTCAGCATGACCACTTGCCTGTCAAAATTAACATTTCTGTTCCCAGTTCTTTGCAGCTCCAAACCACCCTCTGCCATTGACTTCTTAAAAATCTTGTTACTGCTCAACTACTGTAGGAAAAGTAAAGTTTTACTCTACCTCTGTTGTTTCCTCTTGTCTTCTCTTTCTTCTAATGCTGAATTTTTGTTAAAAAAAAACCAAAACAAAAAAACCACCCGACTCCTAGAGATTCTTTTTTTTTTCCCTGAGAACATTTGCTTTAAAAATTTTTTTTCACAAATCTAACTAGCTGCTTGAAAAATATTTGAATTACAGATGACCTTTACAGGTGTATGCAAGTATGACTGGTCTTGTGTATGTGTGTCCTCTGCATAGGATCCACTTACAAATTCTACAGGTGTAGTACCAATGAGTAAAACCGTCAGGAGCTGATGTTATCCAATATGCAGCTTTTCCTATTGAGCAAAACTTTTTCTCCTCCTACTTGTTTTCAACATTCCGTACATTTTCATTTCCTTTCTGCCTCTCAAACTAGAATCTCTCCTGAGTCCCTGTCTCAGTTCTTTGGAATTTTAAAAATCTACATCTTTCTTCCTTTCCTAACAATTCATTATTATCACCTACTATCTTTGCCTAAGCTTGAAGTAATTCCCTGGACTCCTTCTTCTTAATTTTGTTGTTGTTGCTGCATGTGACTGTTCTTCGATAAAACAAGAAAATCCTTCAGTTCTTCTGATTTATAATTTCTCTAGTGGTTATTTGAACTCTGTCTTTCTTTTACTAAAGTTGGACACATACTAGGACATGCCTGTGCTTGTCAATTTGGAACAAATCTAAGGTGTCTGTTTAATTGCATTAACCTCCAGAAGTCAGACAAAACAAATTTATTTTTTTTTCTTCAAACTTAAACCAGGGCACATATTTTCTAAAGATTTAAACCACAGTGTTGAAACACTGAAATGGACGCACAATCTTCCTACAAACAATGCAACCCTGAAAAACACTGCACCAATACCGCTGCTGTCTCCTTAAGATAAGTGCTATGTAAATTCATTCATTTCCTGGGAAATGATTTTCTGATCTATCAAGGTAAATAGGTACTGAGGGATGCAAAATTAATCAAGAAAAAGGAAATTAGGTCTTTTTTATGTTGCTTTCTATCAAAGAAGGGCCTCATTATTACAGCGGACTAAAGTGAAGTCAAGTGGCCAAAGATAAGTGGAGAAACAGAACTTAGAGACAGTCAGAAAAGAGTTTGGCTGGATAGCTCTGCTATGACACAGAGGAGATGAGGATAATCTTTTGTGGGTGGCAATTTTACAAACATAAATGGTAAAGCATTGTGCAGAATGTTCTTTTATTTTTGTCTTATATATAGGAACTGAAAAAGAAATAGTCAAAAAAGGCCTTAGAATTAAGGATGTAATTCCTTAGCTTTTCAGAGGGGATTATGCACTTGAGATCTTCAGGTGCATTGAAAATCTTACTTCTCAGAACTAGTTACACAGAGAGTTAAGGAAGCTCAGTTTTTCAAAACTGCCACTATATTGTTTTGTTTTGGTTTGTATTTTTCCAAACTTGTATATGATTATGTCCTCATAAATACCTGAACAAGTTCTGCTTCCTGATTCAAAAAACTCCTTTATATCCTCCTTTAGTTTTAGTCAGGGCAATGCCTCAATTTCTAGGGCTTTTATTTTCCTTGACATTTTTGCATAGTTAAAAACACTTGGACATCTTTTTCAATTTCATAAGGAGGTTTATAGGAAGCAATTTCCTCATAATACTCCTTATTCTGCTGTGTAGTGCCTCATATTCCCTAGTTCTTACTTGTGACCTTTCATGCTGGAAAAAGATTACGCCTAAACAGACAACACCTCAGTCTTCAGAGAAGACTTTCACCTGAAATAAAAGTAGAGGAAACTTAAAACTTTCATTACGTTCAAAGGTCTACAAGTCTCTAGTGCTTTCTTAAGGGAAAACGTGTGTACTGAAATTCCTGGTCATGCACTCAAGTGACTTTGGTTACACTCTTTTGTTTTCAAATACCAAGATCCATTTGTAATTTAGGAACATTGATTAATACAGATGTTATTATGTATGTATGCTGACACTTGAAAGCCTGACTCTGTTGCTGGCCCTGAATATTTTGATGTTTAATTTTTTTCTGGTTATAGACACAGAAGCCTGAGAAATTTTGAAATTTTTAATCTTATTGCTGGAGTTAGAGGGAATCTGTGTCATTTAGGTCCTCTCAGTCCAGCTAATATGAGACTCATAAAAGTGGGTCCCTGCAACCTCTGAGTGACTGAAAAGGTAACAGGATGCTAACTCCTTGACAACTCTGTCACTATAAACCATCACAAATCTGCCCTGCAGCTGAAAGACGCTATCTGATTCCCATATCTGCACAAAGTAAGAGCATTCTTCCAACCAGATGGCCAAAAAAACCAGATCATGTCACTAATATTGTGCAAAACTGCTTGTTTGTTTGCTTGATTTATATGTCAGGTAGATCAATTTACATTGCTGCATGAATACTTGATCTGATAAACGGGCAAGAAGAAAAGTATGCTCGTGCTTTTGGACAACAGCATTACAAATGCCAATTACAACTGTCTATGTGGCTATGGTCTGAGTCAGGCAACTAGATTATAAAATCTTCTACACACACCTCCTCAAAATTTCACCTGTTCATTTCATCTTGAGAGAAGATTAAAGTACTGATTTTGGAGAGGGAATATCTTCTCTTCTGCAGTTAGCGTCCCCAAAATCCAGGAGGGCAGGACTTAATTGCTATCCCATAGACTGCATGAAACCAGCTGTCTTTAACAAAAACCATCGGTTTCATTCATCCAAATGTGTGGTTAGCTAAGAGTACTCAGTAACTTTGCCCTTCTATCACCCAAGATACTGCTTTGAGTACTATGCTATTCAAAGTCTTAGTAAACTGAACACATACTTCAGTTTAAAAGACCTAGAGAAAATCTAAAGTGAAATTCAATGTGCAAAACATTCAATCAAAAACTAAATTGCAACCCCAATTGTGGAGCAATTCCAAGAAAATGCAAGTCAGTGTGATAACAAGAATGCAGAGTGATGCGGGCTCAACAATTTATTTTTCTTCTTCGGGGATAAATGAAAATTATGTTCTCAGTGCCAGGCACGTTCTATTACAAGCATAATTAAAGCATCGATTCTGATCTAAATTAGAAACACAAGGAAAGCAGGAGAGTAGGAGATTTGCCTTTGGCTTCAATGCAGTAATTCACTCTTAAATAATTTGTTTTATTCTTATAATCATCATCATCCTGGTCCTCATCAAGTACAGTACTCTTTCTCCTACAGCCTTAGAAAGAAAAAAAAAAACAGCTAACAAAATACCCCAAACCAAAACAACAACCTGAAACATTCTCAGGTGTATTTCCACATTAATTAGAAGTAATAAAGTGGTGCATGAGACTCCATTGTTGGTTTGGTACTGTGGGACTCAAGAGCATTTCCCCTCTGGTCTGTACACACTCTGCCTTCATATTGACAACATGGCAGAATGAGACTTAGAAGAATAAAAGTCATCCAACACTCACTAAAGAAAAGTCTGTTTAGGGGCAGACGTGGAGCTAGAGTGTGCTCCAGAAGACTCACTTTGACAAGACATGTATCTTCCACACAGAGCATGTGCCTGAGTGACCCACACCCTGGACATAAGTGAAGAGCTTTAAAATCTCAGTCTGTGAATAACTCACCCCATTGAAAACCTGTTAAAGCCACATCTTAATTCCTGTCCCTAAATTCTGTACCTATTGGTACAGGATCAGAGACCTGCAGAGTATCCCGTTCAATAGGTTTGCAGATAAGCACAGAGATAATATAGACTTGGTGGATACCACGGCAAGAGCTTCATTCACCTCTAATAATAATTTTCTGTTACTGGGTTTTAAATTATGTCTTATTACAGCCATGTTTTAGATTTTCATGGCAAGGTTTTGATAGTGGTGGGAAGGCTGCAGAGGTGGCTTCCACAAGAAGCTGCTAGAAGCTTTCCTTTTTCCTTTGCCACCAGAGAAAGAGATTTAAGAAACTGTGCAGACACCAAGGTCAGTGAAAAAGGAGGGGAGAAGGTGCTTCAGGCGCTAAAGAGAAATATGCCCTTGCAGCCCATGGAGAAGACCATGGTGAAACAAGTTGTCCCCCTGCAGCCCATGGATAATGACAGGTAGCAGAGATACCAACTGCAGCCCATGTAGGACTTCATGCTGGAGTAGAGGAAAACATATGGAAGATGCTATGACCTGGTAGGAAGCCTGTGTTGGAGCAAGCTCCTGGCAGGACCTGCACCCTGTGGAGAGAGGACCCCATGCTGGATCATGTTTGCTGATGGACTTGTGGCCCCCATGGGGGACCATGATAGAGCAGTCTGTTCCTGAAGGTCTGCGGTCCATGGAAGCCATGCTGGGGCACTTCATAAAGAACTGAAGCCTCTGTGGGAAGGACTCATGATGGAGAAGTTTATGGAGGACTGTCTCCAGGGAGTTGGACCCCATGCTGGAGCAGGGGAAGAGTGTGAGGAGTTCATCCCCTGAGCACAAAGGAGTGGCAGAAACAACTCATGATGAACTTAGTGAAATGCCCATTCCCCATCTCCCCTATGCCACTCCAGGAGGGGAAGGAGGGAGAGAAATGATGAATAAAGTTGAGGCTAGGAAAAAGGAAGGGGTGGGAGGAAGGTGTGTTAGGATTTAGTTTTATTTCTCATTATCCTACACTGTTGTCATTGATTGATACATTAGATGCCTTCTGTTCCGTTTTGAGTCCATTTTGCCCAAGATGGCAATTGCTAAATGATCTCTCCCTGTCCTTAACCTGCAAGTCTTTCAATATATATTTTCTCACCTGACAAGTTGAGGAGGGGAGCGACAGAGTAAATGTGGTGGGCATCTGGCCTCCTGTCAGGGTCCACCCACCTCAAAATATCATCACTTTTATCTGTTTTATAGAATATTTTTTCAGCATCAAGCATATTGAATTTTTAAAAGCTTCCAGTGGCCTATTTAAGACTGATCCTCTATATTTTTTTCTTGTGATAGGACTTCTCAGCTAGCTGAATTTACCTGAACAACTCTGAATTTTTCATACTGCTTACTATGAAAGCAAGATAAAGAATCCACATAATGTAGTATTGATATGAAAGCATTATGAATAAAATAAAAACATAGACAAATATTTATTTGCATTATGTAATGGACTTACTTTGGCCATGATCTCTCTTCTTTGTTATTTGCTTTCCATGTTCATTCAAACAACCAGATTTTATTGGAACAAATGCTCACAGACAATGAAGTTAAAAGTCAGGAATATTTGCAGAGGCCAAAGATTTAATTCAGGCAAAAATATTCATGGCAGAAATGCTTTCTCACCTACTGTGTGAAAGGTCACAATAAAATGTACAAAAGAGCCCTACAAAACAAGGCAATACTTGACTGAAGTCACAAGTTATGAAGTGCAAGTACATTTAAAAGAATGTACATTCAAAGTATTATTTGTCTGATAGAATAGATAAAAGAACAAAACTGATAGTCAGTGATGTATGGTATTTATGAAAGAAAACTAGGATTAGTCTGAATATTCTGCTGAAACTACATTTTGAAGGAAAACTAAGATTTCACCTGGGTTCTGAGTACGTCTTGAAATGTTTTATTTCTGCTTGTTTCACCAAAAGATGTGAATGTTATAAGCTAACTTTTCTGCTCTAAGTTCAAAAATTTTAGTTCTTGGCTGATATATTCCTGACAAGGACAATATATTTTGTTTTTTGGAATGAAAAATTTTAGTAGTCTATATTGCTCTGTAAGTTTGGTATGTTCCTCAGGGGAGAAACAAACAACAAAAAACCCCCCACAAAAATATTCCTGAAGAAATATAATTATAGGAATGTCTTTTAGAACTGTTATTTCACTTTCTTTCTCAGTATTTTTATAAGACTTCTTTTCTTGCCAAGCTTGTCTCTTGAGTGGGAAAGCAGATAAATATCGATTTAGTTCATAAATATAGGTTTGTGGTCCTGAAAAATTAATCTTTGTCATTTAGTACAATCCAATTCTGTGATGTGGCTTTTCGGTTGGTTTTCTGTTCTTTGTTTGTTTTTTGGTTTTTTTTTTCAGAGCAAATGATTCACTCTAAAGTAATCTAGATAAAATCTATATTTTTCATCTTAGCAAGAAATTAATAATAGCAATAATAATAGTATCAGTAAAAGTGAAATTGTGTATTTTGCTAGTTTTATGTTAATTTAAAACATTTTTTGTAGAGGTATTTTCAAGATCGCCTATAATTTCTCCAACCACTTCTGCGTATTATGTTTAATTTTCTATTCTGTCACCTCAGGTCCACTACAGAAAAGCTCTCACAGAACCACATGTGAAGAAGCCATACACATGGAAATGATGGTAGCAAATTGTAGTTGATTATACTTGGCCTCTGAAAGTCCCTTTTTCTCCATTTCAAGTAGTTGTAAATTCAGTTTGATTAACTGACAGGCTGATTGACTTATCTATAAAGATGAGATGGGTAGCTAACTAAATGTCTGTACTAAACAAATGTAACTCAGGGTTTACCTTTGTTTTGATATTGTTGTTCCTTTTGTATCTTTTTATTAAGAAAGATATTTATTTAAGCATACTTTTCTAAGCATGTAGCAAACTATTTTATGCCAGTGAATGTTTTAAGGACCATACAATATATAGATACCACATACATTAGCTTTGTATTGTAACCAGGAGCAAGTTATATTACTTTTGAACTTTCTGACTATATTAGAAAGAAACTGAAACTTCTGGGAGCTTTAAGTCTTTATTCTCTCCTATCATTTGTCTTAAAACAGGAGTTAAATTTTGAGATGGGATTTATTTTTTTTTTAATAGTATTATTTGCTGAATTGACACAGGATTTGTTAGATGTTCCAATGATTTGATGTGTTTATTGCTCTCATCTCTTGTTGAGCACCTGCAGGCGATATGTAATTGGAATACACATTTTGATAGTTTAGGACTTTTTCTGCATCTCAGGATTGGATCATCTGTTGATGTATTTAGATTTTAAGAATTTCATTCCATTATTTTTCCTTTTTGCTTTGTTCATTTGCTGTTACCTCCTGAAGACTCTGTAAGTTACATCAAGTCTACTGAATCTCAGACCCTGAGAATTTGAAACAGGGCACACTCACAGGGTAGAAATCCACATCTTTAAAAAGTGATGTTCTAGGAGCTGCAATTAGATGTGCATGATTACCTTGTAACCTGCTAAATGGCTGGTTCAGATCTCCTGCTGTCAGTAAACAACCAGGGGCTGATTAAAAGTCTTGTTATCATTCCAAAATCCTTTGATGTATGCATGTGCCAGTTTTGACCTCTTTTTTCAATTTTATGTGTGTTTCTGGAGTAGGTTACCAATTTCAATAGTGGAAAGAAATGAGTAATTCAGCATGCCTGACCTACAATGTAATATCCCAGCTGAATATAAAAAACTCAGTGTCTTACTTGGCATTACTTCATAAACTTTTTTCAATGCCCACAATCTACTTGTTTTCACTCTATCTCACCATGAATCTCTAGAAGTTTTCTTTGTTGTTTTTTTTTCTTTAAGCAATAACAGAGAATAGATTGCCACTATTATAAATAGAAATAGCCACAAAGCATCCACAACACTGCAACAGGAATAAGGTTTTTCATGTTGCTTAAATAGCACCTTAGCTCTTCTCTTAAGAGAGTTGAATTCTGAAGCAGATATATAGTCCAGTTCTATTGGTTCTCCACCTAGATGACTGTTGTGTGATTTATATCTTGTCTTTTATGGCATAAATGGAAATCATCAGTTAAGTTCATATTATCCACCAAAGAACTCTTAGGTTCTAAACTTTCTGAGTAATAACAGCATGGGATAGATTTGAAACAATGACCTACATGGATTTTCTATATTTTAATTTTCTATTTTAATATCAGTTTTCGATACCTGTTGGTCTGATATTAACATTTAGTTAGTTAGAATCTGATAAAAATATTTTACGTTGTTGATGACTGTTGAGACATGAAGTTAGCAGCAGAGGTTGATGACAGTTTATAAAGAATATTGAGAGAAACTTGAACGAGGAAAGCAAGAGTCCGTTTTCTGTAGTTCTTCAAAGATATACATACTCCTCAAGGATGGTTTGCTTACAATAAGCTCTATTGATTTTGTGTGAAAGAGAGGTATTCTGGCACATCTTCATACAAGAATCATTACATCTTTGGAAAGATCACATGTTTACTGTCACTCTGTTATTCAGAGTCCTGCTCAGTTTCATCTAATACTTAGAACTGATCCTAGGGACATAATAAATACTCTGCTAGGTGAGGCTAGCACAGGTTCATCTAACCCAGGAGACATTATTTAGGGAAAGCATGAAAGTCTAGCTATTCTTTGAAGTCCAGTCTCCTTGCACTCCCTCAGAACACAGAACAGTTCTTTGAGAAATGTTCAAAATTACATCCTTGCCCACTTCTTTTAACATCCATCAACTCACCTTCTACTTGTGAATTTATCTATTCACTTCCTGAACTTGCTGATGCTGTCTTCTTCCCCAGCTTCCTGGGGCAAAATCTCTTGTTCACTACTGTCTGTATAAAGATGTGTTTTAAATTAACATCCTGTCATCATTAGAGATTACCCCCTGCTTCTCTACTGTAGGTCTGTGTTAAGGACTCATCAAAGTAAAAAAAAATGGCCAAAGTCAGACATAGCTCCTGTAAATTTCTTCTTGGAAAAGGAATGCTGCCTTTGCCACGTGCTGAGCGCCATAGGTCAAAATCTACAGACATAGGAAGCATAATGGCAGCTGTAGAGAGGATTATTCATCAGACATGAGGATAAAATGAAGAAAGATCATAATTACCCGCTGTGACAGCCTAGCTGACACCATGGCAGTGATGAACCAATGAAGTTTAGTGATGAAATTTTGTGAATGGAAGATAAGACGGTGGCGCTCAGAGCTGCTCAGCCCACAGCCACAGACTGCAGCTGTATCTCCACAGAAATGCAGGTCAATGACTCGTCATACCATTACATCATACCTGCCTCTTAATCTCTGTGCTACCCAAGGATGTTTTAATTAGGTAAAAACAGGGTTCTTATGAAGGCAGAATCCAGAATACTAAGATAAATAAAGCACATTTCAAGTGCTAGAATGAAGTATCCTGATGGCAACTGTCCATTTTTTCTTACAATGATAATCTTAATAACTAGAGTAAAAGTCTTCTGTGCAGAAGGCAATGTTCTTCAGGGCTAATCTCAGCCTACTAGAAACTGACAATCTTTTTGGGTTTGAATGCAGGGAAAATTTCTTTGACTGTTTTCTTTAACATAGAGACACAGCAGTGTTTGAAAAAGGAGAGGGAAAAATAGTTAAAAAAACCTAACAAACAAATAACATTCAAAATAAAATACTACATTCCATATGCTATTCATAAGGACTAGGGGCAATGGCTGTAAGCTGGAGCACAGGAAGTTCCGCACCAACATGCGGAAGAACTTTTTCACAGTGAGGGTGACAGAGCAGTGGAATAGGCTGCCCAGGGAGGTGGTGGAGTCTCCTTCCCTGGAGATATTCAAGTCTCGTCTGGACGCCTATCTACGTAATATGAGATAGGGATCCTGCTTTGGCAGGGGGTTTGGACCCGATGATCTCTTGAGGTCCCTTCCAACCCCTAAGATTCTGTGATTCTGTGATTCTGTGATAAAGGAGACACAATGAAAGAACAATCAGTACCTGATAGATCAAGTGTCAGATATTAGTCCAGTTGCTTAAATTTTATGACCGGTATGGAAAAAGAAAACATTTACAATTGAATAGCTACTCCAATCCCTGAGCATTAGACACAGTGATATGCTCCTCTTCATCACTTGCTTACACAAGAAAACTTGTTACAGACATGAAACTCAAAAGCCCTAAAGTTCCTATCGCATAGCTTAATAGTCAACAGGATAGTACTGCTGGGTATACATTCAAACAATTTAGCAGTTAAGTTCTGTTTAGATCAAACATATCTTTCATTAATTCACTTATGTTTATTAATTTCTCATACTATGACTTTCAAAATAATCCAGAACTTTCTCCATCTGCTCACTAAAGAAAAAACAATAAGTAACGATAGACCTCATAATATTGATTAATACCAATCATCCCTCAATTAATGTCTTTCTTCCATTGACTTAAATTCAACAATTAGAAATTCTGTAGATAATCTTTCTAATGTGGTCTTTTGACCTGTTATACAGTCTTAGTTTCATTTTGACACTTACCTCTTTGTAACACTGGCCCACTGGATTCAAGTTTGTGTTGCTCTGTGCCTAGAAAAAAAAAAAAAAAAGTAATTGTGCTTCAGAGGCCATACTTTGAGGTCAGTGGTCACAGCACTGAGCTTGACTAAGTTCAAGGATTGTCTGGACAATGCACTCAGTCCCATGCTCTGACTTGGCTGGCCCTGTGTGGTGCCAGGAGCTGGACTTGATGATCCTTATGAGTCCCTTCCATGTCAGCATATTTTATGAATCTTTGATTCTATGAGGTCCAAAGCATGCAATGATGACCATTAAATTAGTCAATGAAATAACTGAATCATTTCTTAGACCAGGAAGAAAATAAATGGTTGTTAGAAGATATAGATGAAATACTAGTTTTAATAGGTGAAAGCATTCTCTGCTGTAGCTAATATGGGGGGGAAAAAAAGAAAAAGTCTTTGTTAGCTTCATTGTCATCAAGAAAAACAAGAATCCTTCTTAGCTAATTAAGTTAACTTTATGTATTTCTTAGCATTACCCTTATTTAGTGTGAATATTTAAAAATAAACCTTTGAAACTGAACTTCAGTTGCGTAATATTTCAAACAGGGTGGGAATTTCCCTTAAAAAACAAAACAAAACAAAACACAAAGTTAGAAATAAACAGTAGCAAAAGCAACTTGGAACTTAGTTGACAGAAAACAGACGTCATAAGCTCTTCCATGCTTATCACACTTGAAGGATATTGATGGGATGGTCTACTGAAAAAATTGTAGGTCATCAATACAGAGCTTCAGATAGAAAATTTAGTTTTGGGGAGAGATATTGACAGTCTGAGAAGGAACACTGGCAGTGTTTGAAGAAAAATGAGTGAATTTGAATCCTAAGGAAGTCATTATTGGTTTGAAAAGTGAGACTAAGAAAGAAGGGCCTTGTTCCCAAATGAAAGCAAAAATCTAAATATAGATGTTGCTATGAAAGCAGGTGGGAATTTCCTAGATGAAGTAGCGGTAAACTCTGCAAATATGACTTCATTCCTGACATAAACCTGAACTGGAAATATATGTTGTGGTCTTACCAAGACAGTTTATTTTTTCTCTCATAAATCCAAAATGAAGTAAATTAGGACAAGCTTTTCCTCCTGGCAGATGCTATGTGCTTGGTGTTTTCCAAAGCTGCTCTGTCCCCTTTGCATGAAGGAGAGAAACACTGGCCAATTTTGATCAATCTATTGTCAGTGCCCAAGCCATGTAAAATTTAACTTCAGTGTTGTGATTTTCAAAAGTGATCTCTCTGGTTTAGGTATCTGTGCATGTTTAGCTGGGGATAAAGTGTTAGGTTTATTTTTCACTTTCTGAATAACCTGTTCTTTCAGAACATCAAGTCCTTTAAGGTTTCTCAAGTTGGATTCTCAGAATTGTCAGGTGCATTTGTAAACTGCGGCCCTAATCTCAGTAGATGCTCTCTAAACACAAGTTACCATTACTCTTCTAGCTTCACATTCACAAATTAAAATGGTATGACCCAGTTCTTACAAATGGGGCATTTGAGATTTACACCCCTCTGCGGAGCTGTCTTTGTAGAAAAGAACAGTACATCCAAGACAGATGACATTTCTTCAAGGAAACTTTAATGACTGGCAACATTTTGGGGAGGGTTACTCTTTTTCATTATATTTCATTATATTTTATTATACTTTATATATTTCTACTGGTTATATGTGGGTTTTTTTCGGGGGGTTTGTTTGTTTATTATGGGGGTTTTTTATCTATTATTATTACTTAGAACGACAAAGTCAGAACAATCACTAAGTAAAATGCTGTTTGACTCATTCTCTGCCATAATGTCATTAGGGACCTAAATAGCTGCTTTAACACAGAAACCCTTGTTGCCTCCTGACACTGAGCCACACTATACCTGCCAGTCTCCCAATCATCATTTTTCTGGAATCTTTTTTTAAAACTAACCTGAAGCATCTAATTAAGTTTAAAATAGAATGGCCCTAGGAAGAAGTGTTCAAAAAGCTGCAGTAGAGATAGCAGCTCATCTTAACTGGAGGCTAAGACTTGTAATACTGAATTCTTTCATGAAATCATGAGAGTTTCATGCAAACAAATGTGAGACTGTTGCAAAGTCAGCCAGCACAAAGCAGACATGTAACTGAAGAAAATAAGCCAATTCGCACAGAGACAAGAAATTAACTTTGTGGAAGAAGTGCCAGGTGAAATGCAAAGGGACAGACGAGCAGCATTTGTCCTGATATGGAGTTCCCAAGCCTGGCTTGGCACCAGTATAGTGAAAAGGAGAAAATAAATAGAGTTCAGCAACGTGTTACAAAAAATTCAGCTTGGCTTAATGGCAAAATCTTCGCTGTAGTTATCACAGTCATATAAAACCCTAGGCCCTTGTTTGAAGGAAGCCTTCTGCATCAGAAACTGCTAGGTGCCTGAGGGACAAGCTGAGATGAGGAGCTGTGGCTGACTTTTTCTGCATGTATGAACTACCAAAACCAGTTTCAGCTGCATCTAGAAAGCCTGATTCTGAATGCCTCTAGTATCAGTTGAATTAATTAACTTCAGCCAGCAACTCACTAAGGGTCAAATTCTGATTTTGAATTACAGAACAAAACAATGAGCAGTGTGAAAACTACAGCAGCTAAGAAAGCCAAAGGAATGTAATTCCCTTTTTTCTCAGCTCCTTCTTATACCCAGTGGAAGAAAAGAGCAATTTACTTGTGCTATATAGTGTTGTCTTCACACTTTCTCAGCTGTACTAGCAAGAGAGAGAACTGAAGGAATGAGGCCTAAAGTTAAGACCCTTACTATCCCCTGAGTCAGCTGTAAGAAGCAAAAAGATGTAGTCTGTTCATATACACCTGCATTATTTTTACAACACTTTACAGAAGCATTTCTATCCTTTACAGTCTTGCATTTGATGTAATCCAGCTAACAACCTAGCCCCAAATTGTCACTGTTTCAAAAGTTATTATCATAATGCATAACAATAAAAGATCATTTTGAAAAACCTCCTTTAAAAAGAACACTATCTGTTGAATCTTCTACTACAAAAAATGTATTTTGTATTATTCAAAAATATATGTTATACTTCAGCAGATTACTGAATATTCATTCAAATATTTAAATAATCTTCACTTTGACTTCTGGAAGTCTAGTATTTAATTTTCATAAAGCAAAGATAACAAAAAGAGTACTTAATAAGAACCCTTCAAAAACAGAACTCTTGTATCCCCACCGAAAAGGCTTATCTACTGAAATGTTGGTTTTGTTGAAACTACCAGTGCTATGTTTCCTGGGCTTTTTATTTGCAGTATTATTGGGTTTTTTCATAGACAGAGATACTGAATTTAATCAATAGATGTTTACAGAAATCCTTGAGAGTTAAAACCAATTCACTTTTACTTTTTTCTACAATGTTAATAGAAAATACTTTTTCCTCCTGAAATTTAACCTTGTATACAGAAAATTTATTTCATAGGAAGAAGAGGAAATATAATCCAATACCTGCAGTAATAGTTGACCACTTTGTCCTTTAAAGTTTGAGAGTTTGTATTAATATATGTGTTGTTTGATATTCCTTCACAAAGAAAACATATCTAACTAAATGTATGGAAATCTTTTCTAGCAGTTACATGGTCAGTTGGATGTAGAACTGTTCATTGGCACAGTTGCGATCTCTTCGTTTGGATCCTGGGGCTCCTTCATTAAAAACTGTAGTATTCTCCTACCCGATAATTATACTAATGATTAAGGAGTATTCATAGAATGTAGAAGAGAGGTAAATACCTACTTTGGGACAAACCTCAAAAAAGGGATCTTGTTAAATTATAGTTTTGCAGGATGGTGCCCACAGTCAACAACAGAGGGGAAAAAGATGGCATTTGCAAGAGTCTGGAACAGACTATCAAAGTCAGGGCTACTTATTTTCTTTCCAATGCTATCCTTGTAAAAGACAGAGGAGGTGCATTTTAAATTATGTTCCCAAGAGATTAAAGAAATTTTACAGGAGAATGATCCAACAACTGATATAGCCTGCAACCATCTGTAAAATCTCTATTAAGACAGTTGTCTTTCCTATGTAATATAAATGTCAGCCTGACAGAAAAGAATAACCTCTTTTTAAAATGTTTTCTTGACAACACTTCTTAAAGTTTCGAAGTATGGAATATGAGAATGCAAAAGTGAAAAGCCCCCAGTGCAATAACTACTCTACTTTTTAACATCCCATAGGTTGGAATCACAGAATGACTAGGATAGAAAAGAACTTCAAGATCATCGAGTCCAACTACACCTGTCCTTTACTAAACAACAATGCTCAGTACCTCATCTACCCTTTTTTAAAACACATCCAGGGATGGTGACTCAACCACCTCCCTGGGCAGCCTGTTTCACATCCTGACAAATCTTTCAGTGAAGAACTTTTCCTAAAATCTAATCTGAACCTGCCGTGGTGCAGATTAATGTCATTTCCCCTTGTCCTATCACCTGTCACTTAATGTCCTTCTTGTAGTGAGGTGTCCAGAACTGTACAGGGGAACAATCACCTCTCTAGACCTAACTGGCCACACTATTTCCAATACAAGCCAGGATGCCGTTGGTCTTCTTGGCCACCTGGGCACACTGCTACCTCATATTCAGTCAGCAGTCAACCAACCCCCTCAGGTCCTTCTCAGCCTGGCAGCTGTCTAGCCAGTCTCCCCCAAGCCTGTAGTGTTGCATGGGGTTGTTATGTCCCAGGAGCAGGACTCTGCACTTCGCATTGTTGAACCTCATCCCGTTGGTCTCAGCTAATCCATCCAATCTGTTCAGGTCCCTCTGAAGACCCTCCCTACCCTCAAGAATATCGACACTTCCTCCCAGCTTAGTGTCATCTGCAAATTTACTGAGGGAACATTCAATCCTTTCATCGAGGTCATTGATAAAGATACTGAACAGAACTGGACCCAGGACTGAACCTGGGAGACACAACTTGTGACTGGCCTCCAGCTAGACTTTGTGCCATTTACCACCACCCTTTGGGCCCAGCCATCTAGCCAGTTTTTTACCCAGCAGAGAGTACACCTGTTCAAGCCAGTGGCAGCCAGCTTCTCGATCAGAATGCTGTGAGAAATGGTGTAAAAGGCTTAGCTGAAGTCCAGGTAGACCACATCCACAGCCTTTCCCTAGTCCACTAAGCTGGTCACCTTGTCATAGAAGGCAATCAGGTTACTTTGAGGGGATTTACCTTTTGTAAACCCATCTTGACTAGGCTTCATTCCTTGTCCGTCACGCATGTGCTGTGTGATATCAACCAAGATGACCCTCTCCATGATCTTCCTTGGGACTGAGGTCAGACTGACAGGCCTGCAGTTCCCTGGATCCTCTCTCTGACCCTTCTTCTATATGGATGTAACATCTGCCAGCCTCCTGTCCAGTGGAACTTCCCCAGTACGCCAGGACTGCTGGTAGATGATGGGAAGGGATTTGGCATCTTGGAGTACTGGACTACACCTAGATATAGCTGTCCAATATTATTTAATACTCTATGGCTTTGATAATCATATAGAAAAAGGTTTTAAATTAAGGAATTATTACCCTCGTATAGAAAATATTCTGCTATATATATTTCCCAGACACTCTCTTGACAATTCTCTCTCCCTACTTGCTAGAAGTTTGTGGTTAGTTGTTTCTCCTGTGTTGGCAATTCACAGTGATGACAGCAATGTTTCCAGTCACAATATGTCCTTATTTTACTTCTTTTTTTTTTTCTTTTTTTTTTTTTGAAGGGAGGAGTGGGAAATGGGAGGAGAACAGAATAACATATAACAACAGTATGTTCTATTTACCTTACATCTACTTGTGACTTACAGCAACATCATATTCTTCTATTTTATAAGAGGGTTTGGGTTTTTTTAATAATTCCAGTCCCCAAAGAGAATTATTATGAGGATTCTTTTCCCATGTTTCTGCCTATACATAAAAGTAAATTATGGAGGTATACTTAGAAAGTATATTTCCAGGACACATTTAATACCCAATGTTGGGTGGTTTACAGGGAAAAAATACATGCTAACCACTCCCAGAGGTTGCCGTTAAGACGTTCATTAACAGAACATCTCACCTGGAGAGCTTTGAAATGACTCCTTAAAACTAGCAATCCTTCCTCATAGGAAATACAAACACTTTATAACACTATAATGTAAATTTTATTTTATTTTATTTTATTTCTTTGTTCCACTTCCCTTTTAGTTTCTACAGCTTTTCTAGAAATTACTTCTGATGTAGAAGATCCCCCTCACATCAATGTGCTATCAGTGTTTATAGGCCTGGAGCACTGTGCTTCATGATGATCCAGCTCAGATCAGCCAGGTGCTGCCCTAGATAGCAGTCTTTCCCTGTGGGCACACCCTTGTTTGTAACGTAGGCATGCAACCTACTTAAAAAATTCCCACCCACATGAACAGACACACTCATATGGAGTTAGTCTTTTCCTTGCTGAAAGCAATACTTTAAGGAAATACCCTCATCACAGTATTTGCTTTTCTATTTGATAAGTAAACCAGTAGCAAGGGAGCTTGAAATTTGGCTTAGTGTGACCTACCTCTCAGATATGCAACCAGTAATATTTTTTGTTGTGTTAAGTTGTTTTTTTTACCAAACAATAGCTATTCTGTGATTTTTATTTAATAAGCAACCCCCTGCCTCATTAAAATATTCCTCCTTCCAAACTTTCGAAGAGGCAACACAGTTCAGCTGACATGGGAATTTGCAGCCCACATACAGAGTAGTCCACAGAATTCTGCTATACTGCACCTTTATTTAGAAAGTTCAGTACAGAAAAAACCAAACACCATTATGAAAGGTCAAAGTGGACTTTGACCCCAGATCACAAAAAGGATTAAATAACAATGTGAGTCTGGTCCTGCATGTTACTGAATACCTTTAAAAGCCTTACAGAAATTACAGGAAATTATGGAAACTCCCTATCCTAACATTAGGTTTCAGAATAAAAGTCACACTTAATATGCAGCCAGTCAGTGAATGGCCTACAAAAAGGCAGTAGCTAAAATGGGACGTAGGTAGTCTACAGGCCTTCAATGTTTCTAATCTCCCCACAAAGCAGTAAATTTCCTACCTGGACAGTTTGGAAAGCTGGTCAGGGAGAAACCTAATGAAGTTCAACAAAAGCAAGTGTAAAGTCTTGCACCTGGGGAGGAACAACCACATCTATCAGTACAGGCTGGGGCTTGACCTGCTGGAGAAGAGCTCAGTGGAGAAGGACCTGGGGGTCCTGGTTGATGACAGGTTGGCTATGAGTCAGCAGTGTGCCCTGGTGGCTAAGAGAGCCAATGGGATCCTGGGGTGCATCAGGAGGAGTGTGGCCAGCAGGTCGAAGGAGGTGATCCTCCCCCTCTACTCTGCCCTGGTCAGGCCCCACCTGTATTGTATCCAGTTCGGGGCTCCCTGGTATAAAAAAGACAGGGATCTCCTGGAGAGAGTCCAGCGAAGGGCTAGGAAGATGATTAAGGGCCTGGAGCATCTCCCCTATGAGGAGAGGCTGAATAAGCTGGGACTGTTCAGTCTAGAGAAAAGAAGACTGAGGGGAGACCTAATTGGTGTTTATAATTATCTTAAGTATGGGGTGCAGGGGGAATTGGCCTGCCCCTTTTCTTTGGTCAGTGGAGACAGGACTAGGGGCAATGGCTGCAAATTGGAGCACAGGAAGTTCCGCACCAACAGGTAGAGGAACCTTTTCACAGGAAGAGTGACAGAGCACTGGAATAGGCTGCCCAGGGAGATGGTGGAGTCTCCTTCCCTGGAGATATTCTTCTGGACGCCTATCTGTGCAATATGAGCTAGGGATCCTGCTTTGGCAGGGGGGTTGGACCCGATGATCTCTTGAGGTCCCTTCCAACCCCTACGATTCTGTGATTCTGTGATTCTACATTCCTAATCCAAATCTCTGTAACTATGCCAATTTTATTTTTTTGATCATTTTCTTGGCAGCAGTGTTAGAGCTGGTTAGCTGCAAATTACTCTGAGCCTCCAAACATGAATGCATTTATGAACAATAAATTATGTTCAAAGACATGTCACTCCTGCCTTCCAAGCTCTACAGAAAGAAGTCCATTAAACTGTATATAATATGGGCCTAATGCTATTTCCTTTGATGTAAATAGAGGAAATGCTGACCATGTGCTCATTGCACTGGTTAGGATTTTGATTAGCTGGGGGCACAATCTGACCGATATAGTGCCTTCCCATGAAATCCAGAGATACTCAGTTAGAAAAATGTCTTGCAGCTGTACAGGTTCTAAATCCAAAAATATGCATGTTTGGTGGACTTAGGTTAAACTGCTAATATTTTCCTAGCTGCACTTTCGAGCCTTCTTCTCCCATTCATTTTGTTTTAGGGGATAAGCAGCATTACCTGCTTTAGCTGCATGTAAAAGCAAACTTAAAACTCCCCTTTACTATTGGTTTGAGGTTTTGAAGCTTTATTAAAGTGTCTGCTTCCCAGTATCTCTGAAGGACATGTCTCAGCCCTGGAGAAAAATGCAACAGATTAGAACCAGTGAGGAGAATTTATCTCATCTAGCTTGATGCTTGATTTATTCATTACTGCCTTTATAGGATATTGAGGAAAAAACCAAAACTTTTTGTTATTTTATTAATCTAATCATTTTGGATGTTTTCTTTAGGTTGCTATGAAATTTACCAGAGATGTGCACATTTCTTTCTGTAGGAGCCTAGCTTAGATGTGTCTGTCTGCAGACATCTACACCTACTCACATGGATCTTGACCAGTGTGATTCCCAATGCTCCTGTTGGCAAATGTGGATAAACCTGCATTCGACTACCTTGTGTTGCAGATTCCCATTCCTAACTCTCAGCCTTTGAGGAGACAGCCAGTGGGGCATGGATCTCTCAGATCTCCTGAGGAGACCAGAAACTGTACTGATGTTGGCTCTTCAGCCATTACAGCTTCCGAAGTGACCTAGTTATTGTTGACTTAAATCATTACTTAAGCTCATACTTTGTAACTTTAATCATCAACAGTGCCTCAAAACTAGATCAAATCAGTTGGTTCTCTTAGCTGCAAAATGCAGGTAGAGGGGCCAAGATACTTATGCTTGAAGAGAAAAAAATTGTCAAGTAATAAAATAAGTTTTAAAATAGGTTGTAAAGATACAGATTTTGTTTGTCATCTCTAAAATAATTTATGAGTTTATTTTTTTCAGATCCTTGTATGTCAGCAGAGGAATTAGTTCATGCTTTCTCTCATTTTCTTGTCTACACTTAAGATGGAAAAATGTCTATTGTAATATGTAGTTTCTGGACTTACATACCTGATTCCTGATCTTTGTTAGGAAAAGAATGTAATTTAGGAGTCCATAATATTAATTGGCTTTTCTAGTAATTTATTTCACATAAGTTCTCTGTCGTTTCCAAAGTATTAACATTTTAAAAGTTGGTATTCATCAGAAAAAAGAAAAAGAAAAAAAGAAAACCACATAATATTTATAGCTGTCATGCAATGATTAATAGGATTACAAGATGGAGCTCCCATTATGCAAAGAATGCCTACTTGGACACCCTAGTAACTGCAGATCCTTAAAACCTTCTTACTCCCATGAGGAGAGAGGTCTTTCTCCCCTTCTGCAACCTCTAGCCCCAGTGAATCTTTCCTTGATATTTATTTCATAGAAATAAGTCATTATCAAAGTTGTTCTCAAACTAAATTGGGTGACATCTGTGAGCTGTTAAACATGGACTCCAGGCTGCTGAAGCCCCAGAATTTCAATGATGAAACCTACCTGAGCAGTGTTTCCTTACCACCATGGTATTCCACCTGTCTGGAAGAGGACTAGAAGCATTTAATTATGTTTTTAACAATGTTTTCTACTTTACATGAGTTCTCTATTCTTAGCATTTGGAAAAGATTTCTGAAATCTAAAAATTCTTCTATGATGGGAAAAAAGCGCCCTATTTTTCTGATGTTTTTGTATGTCCTTTAGCTACCATCTGCCTGTGTATTGTTTTATTTCCAAAACAAAGGATAAACAGATGATATTGTTTCTTCTACAATGTTTGTTTACATAGGTGGAGCTTGCATTATAAAATGGAATGCGGCAAGCATCCTGTAATGCACACACAGCTTGGTGCTTACTGCCAAGTCTAACTATGACTCTTCCTAAGAAATTTAAGTTATAATAAAATAAAATATTTAGCAGATGATTTTAAATACCAGATTTTCTGAATGTTTTAATGTTTCGCAGCAGGTCTCAGTGCCATAAAAGAGTGTGCAAACTGGTTATTTGCACACACAAATATGCACAGTCAGCTGTTGATGTTCTCAACTGCAGGATCACAAAGGCACATTTAATGCATATTTATGGTATGGTGTCTGAAATTATACTAATGTATAAACACTTTATATTTAAATTCCAATCTAGATATGCAGCAATGTATTGACTTCTTGAGAAAGTTCCCTAGATTTTGGCTTTGGATTTACATACACATGGCCTTTCTTATTTATCTGACTCTAGAAGAGGTTAATAAAGTGTAAACTGATCCAAAACGGTGAGTAGAACTTTTAACTTTACTACTTCAGGCCCATGAATTAAATACAGGGAAAGGGACATAGGCAGACAGTCATACTGAGATTTCATAATTTCTTTTTTCTGTGTCTGAAAATCATATAGCTATGAAATAGTGCATATAAATTCATAGCATAATTCTAGATACCGTATGGGCCACATTTTACAGATCTGCAAAAGGTATTTTGTAGCAGAAAGTGCATCATACTATATAGCAACATATGTATGTATGCAAGATTTCTAAAGGCACGCACCCTTATACTGTGAAATTTATACAGAACACAGAAAAAAAAATAAAACCACTGTTTTGATCAGTAACATTAAAAAGTTACTTTTTTTTGGAGAGAAACTCATATTTGCTCAAGAGGGAGGCACTGATACCACATGGGCATTTCTGTGCTACTGGAATATTAATGTGTGGGGTTTTTACTACACTGTTCCATATAGTGGTACACAACAATTAACTCAGCAATAGTGATCATCACGATTACAAATTTGACGTATGTAAAATGCATGTATTATTTTGGTTACATTTAGATACAGAACACATTTAATTGTTATTTGTTTCCAGATTTTAAAACAGCACATAAATGGAAGCGTTGAAAAAATATTAGTATCAACTCCAGTTTCCTGAAAAATTCTATGATTCCCTGTCCTTAATTTTAATTACTACCAGACATTTTGCAGTTGTTTACCTTTGTACATTTTGCAGTTGTTTACTTACAAATAATGACAGTGCACCTTTTGCCCAATTCTACAAATAAACACTTCTCATTTATTGTCTCTTTATATAGACTGCCCATAGTGCAGCAAATTTTGAGTTTACACATAGTTCACATTTCAAAGTCAATTTCATAGATTTTCAGTCTCGAATTACAAATTCATTATATTTCAGAATCAGTGAATGGTCAAAAAAAATCAGTCCAATTCCATAAGCAATATAACCTACTCTACAGCTCCTCTACACCTCCACACATGGGAAGGAACACACACTTTATTTATGCCAGTGTTTTTTCTGTTTTTCCTTCTGGAAGCCAACAAGAAAGCTCTTTAAAAATGATCCCACTTGCCACAGCATTCTTTCTTCTGTAGACCGTCAAATTCTCTGCTAGCTTGACCACCATTTTTGACCTTCAAGATCGTCTAGAGTCACAGGACACCTTGGTACTCAGCTATTTTCTCAAATATACAGCAAAATGTGTCTGTAAAATGTCTGATCTTTAGTATTACATTCTGAAGACATTATCTGAGATGTATATTAACATTTATGGGATACCTAGATAAATAATTTCTTCACTCTGCTCCACAGCTGCTAACAGGACTTCCAACCCAGAACTATGAAAATCAATAAAGTAGAAACAGTAGTCAGCCTTATCTTTTTAATACCAGAACTGCATATTCACCCTTATCTTATCACACAAATGCTAGAGAGGGTTTGAAGCAAGTTAGGTTGAGTTTTTTATTTATTATTTTTCCTGAAATATTAATGGACAGTGTGTTCTTTACTCATTAATGTGAAGTGCAACAACATACTGCTAAGTAGTTATTGCCTCTGAGGTGGGCTATTTTCAGCATCAAATTAAGGGAATATAGTTTATGTCTTCTATTAAATCTTGTTAATAATTAAAACTTTAGTTTCAGCTCATCAAAATGAAAGACATTTGTGAAATCCTGGTCACAGTGAAATCAATAGCAATAACCTCATTGACATAAGTGCTGTCAGGTTTTCAACCACTATGACATACAAAATGGCTTTCATTAACACTACAATAATTATAATGCTGTTGATGATACCAAGTCCTAAATTCTTTATTCAGTTGGGTTGAAATCTAAAGTAATGACCTAATAAGACTAATTACTTCTGAATCCAAACTAACAAGAAAAATAAAATATAGTAACAAAATACCACATTTACATCTATGATTTCAGTTTCTGGACACAGGCTACTGTAAAAGTAACAAAAGACTCAAGTAGTAGTTTAATGTCCCCTTTTTAAGATGGTGAAGAGAAAGATCCACAGAAAGCTCAGGTGATCAATTTTCCAAACAGCAGACATTCATTAAGTGGGTGCCCTCGTTCCAGTGTGCAGAGTCTGGGAGCAGACCCCTGGAGGGCATTTGAGAAGTCAAACAGACTTGGTAGACCGGCTGATAGAACAGTACAGAAACCAGCAGGTGATCCATAACTTGGAATAACTCCAAAATTTCTTCTCCACGGGACAATGGAACATGGCAATTAATAATTTCCACCTGAAGGGATATCTGGAATGGATGAAAACATAACATTATTTTCTTCTTTTTCTTTTTGATCAAAGCTCTGGGTTTTTCTACCAGCACAGAAGCTTTTTCTTTAGTTTTCATTTCACTTCTGTCCTACCACAAGCTGACCACAGCGCATTCCTTCTTTCAGATAAGGGTTATGACCATTCAAACTCAGGAATGTGAAGCTCTAGCTAGGTTTATCTAATGTTGCTGGCATTCCCGCTTCTTTAAGGTCCTAGCTCTGCAGTCCACAACATCATTTTCTCCAGCATGAATGTTCTTTACTGGACTGCAGACTATGTAGGTACGATACGGAAGAGTCATCAAAATGCTTTTTTTCTATGGATAGATACCTTTTCCTCTGTACATTCACATTCATCCTTAAAAGTCACCTCTATGGGAATGCATAAAACCGTCCTGCATATGATAATGGATAAGCAGGTGGTGACTTGTAATTACTGTGATTACTGCTATTGACTGGCTACAAATTGTGCACACAGTGTGTCTGTGCTAAAACATCCTATTACTCTTGTTATTCCTTTCTCTTGACATCCCACACTTGTTCTTTTTTTAATCCTTCTATAATGTCATATCTAAATTTTTAAGTCCTGTAGAGCAAGGAAATTTTATGCATGGGTCAGCAAGTGCAGTACCATTCTGGTACAATGTAGTATGCTTTACCACAAAAATACATTCAGCAGGGAGGGCCCCTTGTGAAATGACGGGTACTTGGCAAAATTCAAGACATTCCTTTCTGACACATACATGCCTCTCTCATATGCATGAAAATGTGTATGTGCATTTGTGTGAGTATAATTGTACACAACACACACACACACGTATTAGTCTCAACAAAGCTGATACTTGTAAATCCTCTTGCAACAAAAATAATCTCATAGGAAGTAAAAACTGTTATCAGTCCTAACACTCCTTTGAAAAATCTTTACAGAAAGACTGAATTCTCAAAGTTCATTCTGTCCTTTCCCAACCTGAACAAATGACTAATTTAGTATATGGGTGTGTATATATACACACACGCACTCATTTGAGTGTATATATATACACATATACTAGTATATATAAAAGATATATATTAATATATAACTATACTCATATATATGAGTATATATAAATATATATATTTGGTACAGAACTATACCTTGTCTAGTTTGAAACTCCTTTATTTCCATTGTCAAGAAGTTACAAATATTAATATTGTCAGTGCAATTAACAGAAATCAGGTGTTCAGGATTTGGGCAAAACAACAATCTATTTTATGTTTATTTCTATTTTTTCACTTTTCCACTCTGTGGTATTCCATCACACATTTCTGTCCAGTGGCAGTAAAGCACTGCACGAGGCACCTAATTTGTCATGGCTTAATGCAAACTGCATGAAAAACAATAAAGTGGAATGCAACATACTAGAAATAATTCCATCCCTTAAGCTATAGCTATCATTTAATGTAGCATATGGATAACAGGATTGCAGTAAAATGCTAATTTTCCCTCTGTTGACTTTTTGCAGAATAACAGAGACTGCAATAGTCAAAAGTTACATATTCAGAGAACACAAGGGGACAAAGTCTTCGGTGGTGTATCTCTGCTTGAATGAGTCAAAATGAAGTTAGAGCTGTAAGCGACAGACAAAGATGAGTAAAGGAAGGAAAAGTATTCGTTTTCAAATCTGCATACATTCCTTTTTTCACAAATAACTTCATGGTCATGGTATGAAAAATGTCATCTGTCTAGAATATTTTGGGTTTTTTTTTAATTTTAAGAAAGTGATAGGCAAAATGTGCTAATTCTGTTCTGAAGTACTATATAAAGATATTTCTTCGGTTCTATTGCCATCCTGTTCTTCCAGATTTCACTTCAGGTTTTTCAATTAAAGAGGTACATTGATTATGAGTTAAATTTACTTTAAGGTGATGCCTTTCATCTGATTTTATGATAAGTATTGATTTCTATTTAGTATCTACTGTGTGGTTTCTATTAAAACTAATAATGAATGTTGTTGATGCATGTTATTTACCATTTGATCTGAGTTTTATAGCTTGGAGACTTTCTTTAAGACATTGCAACATTAATAAAAGTCCTGACTTGCTCATCCTTTTCAGTTGTCAGGTATGGAAATGTTCCTGTTACTACCAGAGTAAGATTACATCTTTACACTGGAAGGGGAAAGTGCTTTAAAATAGAATTTTTTTGTTTATCTGCTATTTTTATTTTACAACTGCCATATTAATCCTCCACTTTTATGTATCTTGTTTTTACTTTAGCATATCACTGCAGTCATATGCACCCTATTGAGCAGGTGGATATGTGCAAATCCTTTCAGGAGTGTTCTCACTTTGCAAGCTCATGTCACCACATCTATATTGTTGTGTCATAACACCAAACATCATGGGAGTTGCATATATCCATATGGTCTACCTGATTAATGTCTTTCATTCTGAATTGTGGCCATCCACTGAAATGTTAAATACTTCCTGTAGTTTTATCCCAGATGCACACAGTTGATCCGTTTTCCCTTCTGATGGCTTCTCATGACTGACATCAAGCACAGTAAAGAACTACAGATCTTTTCTGGAAGGTTCTAACATTACCTGCCTCAAGGACAGAGTGGTAATCTCTTTAAATCAGGGTGCTTACAAAGGAAATGCAAAGAATAACATCTCAAGAGGTCATCTCCTTTTTGGATTTTTCCAAACCCTACAGATGAGATGGCATGATTAATGAGTAAGTTTTTTATATTATATCCACAGAAAACATGTTACACTAACAGATAGATGTTGTATCCCTGCTCTCATTTTTCTTTATCCAGAACCCACACAAATTCATGTGAACCTAAGTTCTGGCTTCAGAAATTTAGTGTGAATCACAAACAATTTCACTGAAATGTCAGTCCAATTACGAGTTGGAAACACAAGAACTGTTCACAAAATAAGGTTTCATAAAAAATCTTAAGTCTTTTTGATATGTTGTATCAAATATCATATAAGAAGTGCTAGTTCAGTGTTCACATAAATACTTCATAAATTATTATTTTTCTAAAGATTTCTTTGAGCCACTGATTATGCACGATTTATAAATCAGAAGATACTATTTCTCTCTCCTTATACAAAAATGAATTTTTTAGACCAATTACAAAAGAATATCGGCATCTGAATATATGGATTTTCAGAGGAAAAAAAAACCAAAACAAAACAGTATTAAAAATTACATTTTGCATAAACTTCCATTTTTTAATTATATTGAATCATAGAATGCTTTGGGTTGGAAGGGACCTCAAAAATCATCTACTTCCAACCCACCTGCCATGGGCAGGGACACCCTCATTAGAACAGCTTGCCCAAAGCCCCATCTAACTTGGCCTTAAATGCCTCCAGGGATGGGGCCTAAAATGCTTCTAGGGATGGGGCTTCCACAACCTCTCTGGACAACCTGTTCCAGTGCCTTACTACTCTCAGAGTAAAGAGTTCTTTGTAATATCTAACCTAAACCTACCCTCTTGCTGGATGTCTTGCTGGACAGTGTTGAAGGCCTTGCAAAAGTCCAGGAAGATGATATCTGTGACCCTTCCCTTGTCCACAATCTCTGTCACTCTCATAAAGGCCAACAGATTTGTCAGGCATGATTTGCCCTAACTGAAGCCATGTTGGCTGTCACCAATCACCTCCTTATACTCCATGTGCCAGAGAATAATCTTCAGGGGGATTTGTTATATTATTTTACCAGGCACAGAGGTGAAACTGACTGGTCTGAGTCTTCCTTTTGCCCCTTTTATAAAAATGGGGGCTATATTTCCCCTTTTCCCGTCTGCACAGACTTCACTAGACTTCCAAGAACTTTACAAGTATGATGGAGAGTGGCTTGGCCACTTCATTTGCCAGTTCCTTCAGGATACACAGATACACCTTATTAGGTCCAATGGACTTGTGCACTTTCAGGTTCCTTAGGTGTTCTCAAACCTGATCTTCTACAGTTCCTCATACTCCCAGTCCCTGCCTTTGACCTCCATGACATGGGCAGTGTGGCTACAGCTCTTGTCAGTGAAGACTGGGGCAAAAAAAGTAATTAAGTAGTTCAGCCTTCTCCATATCCTGGAACAAGATGACTCCAGTATAAGAATAAATTTTATTTTTTTTTTAAATTCATCATAAGCTACTACAATATATTAGGTCTATTTATTTATTGGTAAAACAATCCCATTAATCTATGGTTAAGCATATAAAACATTGTTTTAGTAACAAAGGGCACATTGCATTAGAAGACTTAAGACTCAAAACTATTTCACAGAATCACAGAATCACAGAATCTTATTTGTTCATGGAAATTAAATTATTTGAAAGATGAAGGTTAGTTTAATATGTCCACACTATAACTGTATGAAACAAATAGCAAAAAGAAAATATATACTTTCTTTTTCTTTTTCTTTTTCTTTTTTTCCTCCTTTTAAATTCATTGACCTAATTGTCATTATTTTCATGACTTTTTCAGCTTAGAGGACTGTTCTTTATTTTGAAGTCTTTCCTTGTTTAAAACCCAGAGTTCTAGAGGTCACCTATGATGAAAGAATCTCTGAACATCCATTATCTGCAGGCATGGAAAGATTAGACCTGTCATTTCCAGAAGTACATATTGACAGAAAACTGTTATGTTTTAGTCTAATTTTGTTTTGAGAAACTGTTTAATACAGCACTGTCCATCAAGTGGGTAAAGGCCTAAATATGAAAGATAATTTGAAAACACTCAGTGTCAGTGTTATGTCACCTACAAATTACAGTATACTGAAAGCATTCTGAATGACACATGTTCATATTTTATCCACAAAGATACTGTATACAGCAGTATGTATCTAATGAACAGTTTTTACCCTCAATTTCTAAGTAAACTAGTTTCAAGTAATGATCTTTCTATGCTTATGTGTCTGTCTGTCTCTCCTTCCATATGTCATCTATTAAAAGCTCAACGACATACTTGAACCAATAAAAATTAAAAGGCACAAAGATAATTAAGTCTCCTGAAGTTTTGTGAAAACAGGCAGTGGATCAAAGAAAAGAAGTTCAGTGAATTCTTCAACCTTACATTAAACAACAGAAAGCCTATTTTATAAATGCCAAAATCACTGGATAGAGCAGTTAACTGCAAGACAAACCTGAAAAAATAACCCAGGATTCATTAGTTCCATGTCCACAGAACTGGATTTTTTTTATAGGTTTTGTGAACATTTTTCTATGAGGAATATTGCATTTACATTTCTGTTGTGACTGTAGTCTGTTCAATTCCTTGTTCTTAATTTTCCAACAGGAAAAATATATGTGAAAATAAAAGTGTACATATATGAAAATAATTCATATAGGCATACAGTTGCATGGAGGCACATGTCAATATAAAACCTGGAGCTGTACTTTTTTTGCAGTCTCTATTCTAAATAAGCTTTTACTGGGAGAAAAAAAAAAGCCAATTATTTAATTCCTTCTGTGGAAGTGAGCACTTCTGATAATCTGACACTACTATTCAGGAAAATATTTTAAAGTTATTCAGCACCAGGATCTTTAAAATTATAAAGGGCTCCAGATAAGTCTGTCAGGTTCAGTTAAAGACCATAAGAATATTCAAATACCTACACACAGTTTGGAATCTTATCTTAAGAGTAAACTATACCTTAGCAGAAATAGTAAACAAATACCTGATCAGTAAGGTTTGATATACTTGCCACACAAAAATGTCTAATGCTGTTTGAGATGCATGTCCTATGCTAGAAAAGTGATGTAATTGGATATCTTGGTCACATGAAGAGGTAAGAATTTGATTCCTAATTTTTTACTTCTACTGTTTGGAACAGAATATTACACCTCAAATCCTGTAGAATTCCCTACACTGATAGATGTTCAAAAAAATTATACTCATCTCTATCAAGTATGTCAGTTTTGCCAGGAGCTAACACTGTATGAATTACCTCATACTAGCTGACCAGTGTGCTGGGATTCAATGCACTATTTCAGATATTAAAATTTTAGACAACTGCATGTGAGCTAGTCACAATATTGCCAATAAGTACTTTAAGGTACAATTCATCTTATCATCAGAAGTGTCTATATTAAGGCCTGTGTCTTAGATGTTCTTGTTTTTATTATTGGACTACATTGAGACGGTGGCAAACCCATCCACAGCCATCTATGAGATATCTGATCAATACTACATACAGAAATTTCTTATTCCTCAGTAATTTATATTTATGCCTAAATTCTAGTGTTTTTATGCTCAAAAGGTAGGTGCTTAGTCAACTGTGTGTCTGAATGTTCAGTTCACAAAAAAGAAATCATGTTTTAAGAGGAATGCGAGCCTTAGTTTGAAATTACTGTGAGCTACCCGACTACACACTATAACATTGACTACTAAAATCTCTTTTATACTCAGAACCTGGAAGAGAACCACAAAATAAGGAATCATTGGCTATGTCTCACTCAGTCAACCAGTGGCAGAATTGATGATGTCTGCAACTGCTAAATACAAGAGAACTGGGGACCTATCTATCTCTGCTCCTCATGTCAGGTGCCACAAAGTGACTTAAGAAGTTGTACTGCTTAGGGACATACCTCTTCAGAACTGACAGGAGAACACTGGGGAGGAAACTCAAGCCCTTGAGACCTCACTATATACACTGCTTTCTCTTATTTCATGGTACTGTGGTGACTTTCTGCAGCATTCCGCTTCTCTCTCTAAAGGCCTAGCCATTAGCTAGAAGACTGTGGATATAAACTAGCTGGTAACTGCTTGGCCTTAAGGTGAGAGATTGGTCTTTGACTCTCTTTCATTAAGCGGTGTAGGCAAAGAGCCATTTATGTCCTTAATCCATTGATTTTTAATATGGACTAGGACATTAGTAAGACAGCAGCTCCTACCAACCTTCTCTATGAACGGAATGTCTCCAGGGAAAAAGACTGAAAACAATCTTCTACTTTTAACAGTTACAGAAGGTTATACTTACAAAATGTTCATGTAATTGCACCAAATACGAGTTTCTAATTTTTCTTTCTCTTTCACTGATGACTTTACTTGACAACTTTGCTAGCTTCCAGGGAAATTTTCTCAGCAAATTTCACCAGCTTATTTGTGAGGAGAATCAAAAGACTGAACTGCATAATATTTGAATATAAATTACAAGAAACAATCTATTATTTTTTCAGATCTTTTGCTTATAATTTGGAATTCAGTACTTACACCATAATTCTGCAGATGTATTACGAAGTTGCTTTCTCATCATTATGAGATGTTAACTAGCAATTTTGCTGTGACAGTTCAAAGTCACTTCTTTAATAAAATCTTTTTGATTCTCACAATTTTTTGCTTTCTGATAGCATAGTTATGGTCACATCTGTGACCTGTGTTCTCAACATCAATGGTCATTAAACTTGTTTCATTTATTAATAATTAATGTAAGAGTAATTTTCTCAACACTTGCAAAATACACTGGACTCAATTTCCTGTCATTTCTCAGAATTCTCTCTTTTGTTATACTGCATTTTGCTTTTCTTAAAGCTGCTCTTCCATCTGTTCCTATCTAAAAATATAATTTCAGGTATTAAACATCACATATTTTATTAGATGATATGATATGACAAGTGCTTAGCTTGGCACATTCTTCAAAACATGAGCAAATGCATTTTGTAGAAAAGGACTTGAGTACTTGTAGCTACTGTATTAGGTACTGAAATGATTCAGTAGCAAATAAAAGCACATTCATTGTTGTCTCAGGTTCTGAAGATCTTCCAGTCTGAGGACATAGACACATGAGAAAATATAACAGGAGAAGTAAATAACATGACAGCAGCCAAAATAGAGGCTTTGTTTGCTTGCTTGTTTGTTTTGCTAAAATGGGGTGAATGCATGGAGGGAAAAAAAATAAAATAAAAAAACCCCAACAACACTGAAGAGAGGTAGAAATTGTAGACTATGTGGGAAAGAATGAATATCATGTAATAAAGTTGATGTGAAGACAGAAAAATATAATGTTACTACTGTACCAGGAGCCTATGACGACACACACCACTGGACTCTCACTGTTGAGTTTCATAAAATGTTTGGACTCAGTCAAGGTTTACTGCTACATTTTCTGGCTTAGATTATACATGCTGATGTGCCAAACTAATAAGTAAACAGTTGTAGTCTCTCTGTACCTTCCACAGGTTAATAACATGCATCAGAGGGAAACTCAAGTTGTTCTTCCTTAAAAGGAGAACATCACCATCCAATAGAAAAACTAGCTTCTGATGTGGGAAGTTCCTCAGAAATTATGTAATCATTGATCCTCATTTTTGTGGATACAGAGTTGGGTAAGAGGATTACCTCTCCAGATGTTTAATTTCTTTTAAATTTCTGAAATAAAACCTCCCTGGTGTACAAATATCTTTTATCCTATTCACATGTATGACCTGAGTATGCTGTCCTTCAGGGACCAAATTTTTGAAAATATATGAGAGCTAATATCTGAGTTCATCAAGATTTCGTTCTTCTATAACTTTTGTAAACTTAGGTCTAGATGTCCATGTCATTGTCATAGCACAAAAAGGCTCACAAAATATTTTTGTTAGTATCTACCCTTCAACTGATCCAGGTAGACACTTTTACATTTGGGCTTATGTAAAATGTTACTAGAACAGTCCTTTTGCAGTGTCCAGAACACTCATTTAGGTCCAGAAAGACAAGGTAGATGTCACTCTATTCATGTGGGTTTTTCTATAAAGTGCATAAAGAAAATGCTATTAATACCAGACTGTAGACAGTTATATTTTCCTCCCTAATGTTCGTCTGTAAAAAGTAGAATTATTTTAAATAGACAGAGAATAAGTTCACATTCCTCTCTAAGTCTTATATCTATTAGGATTTTCTTTTGGAGCTACGGCTTAAGTATCTTCAAACAAAGGAAGAACTGAAATATGAATATCCAATATAATTGCTGAATCCTCTATCTACTAGGCTATGAGAGCAAAGGGAGGTACAACTTCCTCTTTCTGACTGGTTTAAGTGCCTAATCCCAGGATGATATTCAAGGCTATCAACCCAGAACTCCTAATAGTTTTATAGAATTTTAGTCTGCATTTTTATCAGCACTCTATATTTCTTACGTTGGCTGGCTTGTACTGCTTTATGTTATATTTTTCAAGTTTAATTCTAAAGTACTCAAATTTTGTCGAGAGAATGAGTTTGCTGTAGAGAAATCAGCAGACACAGAGATATGAAAGTCTGGCTTATTGTTCAAATGCAAAATCCACTTACCCTCTAATTCTCAGAAACTGGTTGTGCAGAAGACACAGTTAAAAGCACCTATCAATAATTTGATAAATATTATAATTTATAAAGGTTTCTTCATACATGCAATGAAATATCACGTGTTGCAGACTCAATATGTACCACAAATTCATTTTCATGAGCTTTATTTTCATCGCTGATTCAGTAATGTGCAAGTGTGTGGTGCCTCTGCATAATTACAGGTGTCTGTTTCATTTTTACTAGACAAGGTGTAATTAATATGCAAATTCTTTTATTTTTATGTGGGAGAGAGGCATGTTGGTATTTTAAAGAGCAACGTGTGAGCTATGGGACCGTGACAGGATAAATATAAGGAGGGTTCATTTGTGTGTATGCTGAGGGAAGTAAATTACAAGCTTCTCTGTCCCTTATTGCTAACAAAATTGTGCGAAGTTATGCATCAGAAAGCAACTTCAGAAGTAGCAGAAACTGAGGTGTAAATAGAAGCAGGAGAAAAGAAGAAAGATACAAATTATTTCCTTGTAGGCAGGCACAATCACAAAATCATATAGGGGGAAAAAGTCTGAGGAAAAATATCATATAGGAAACTGAGAAAACAGTGATGGATTTTTTTTTTTTCCTGAGCTTCACTTACACAGATGTACGTCAGGAGTAAAACCAATGTAATTATTTTTGGTGTAAAAGACACTAAATGGGAAGTGATTTTGAACAACTGTGAGAAATTTCTCATGTCCATAACTGTGAGATACTTCCAGCACCAATGTTGCTTTCTGAAATTCTTTCTACTCATTCATAACTTCAGTTAGGTCCTTTTGAGACTCTACAAATACAGACTAGGATCTACAAAAACAATATTAGAAAATATATTACCCTTAATTTCTCTCCCTACTAGGAGATCTCACTTTAGTTTTTATCCAAGACCTAACCATACACTATCAATATAGAATGCTATCTAATAATATTTTCCACGGGCTAAAACTAAGACTTCCTTCTCATTGCTGAAGGAATCTGAGAGTTGAATGCTACTGCCTTTCACCTTGTCATTTTCCTCCATTCATGTTTCTATACCCATGAGAAGTGGTGATTAACAATATAGCCTTACATGGTCCTGCTGGACAGTGTAAAACTCAAGAGCTTTGGGGCTATGTGTCTGCCAAACTCAACAGCTTGAAGATTATCAGTAAGTTTAATGCTCTGATAATGGAAGCAGCCACACCAAATTCTATCATTCAGGCTCTGTTTTAAAATCAGTTGGATGCTTTGCCTATTACTCTTACTGGAATGCTATTCTAGAAAACTTTTTTCCTAATTTTCTAACTGTTTATAGATACATGCTTTTGTGTTAACTTGGTCCTTTAGATTAAATAAATCTCGTCCTGCTCTTTACCCCTGTTGGGTTTAATATCATCTTTCCTCTCAGAATTGGGATCCATGATCTTTTAATTTCTTCTTTTCATAGTAAGTTTTCTATTCCCTAATCAAATTAGCTTGAACCTCTTCCAGTATGGATTCATCATTCTTCAAGATAGGTGTCCAAAACTGTAAGGAGTCATCCATGAAAAGTCCCACATTCCAGGGTACTTGGGTTCCATAATCATCAAGCCCTGACTCCTGTAAGAACATATTGTGTGTTACAGCAAAAAGTTTTATTTAGCTTCTTGGTTTATATGTTCATATTCATGCCCTCAAGTATGAACAAGATTTTAAACTATTACATTATTATGTGGGTATGTCAAATCTTTATTACTGATTAGATCATATTTTCTAGAGACTTTATAATAAATATGTTACAAAACTACCAACAAAATCAACTTTCTTTTTCCTCAAATCCATTCCATTCTCTAGTAAAACAACTTTTCCTTCTCTTGTATTTTAAAGCTGGTCACAGGAACAGGGGATTCCCATTTGTAATACTAGCCTTGAAATCAGAAGTAAGAAAAAATTTAAAGGATTATATTTCATACAACTTGTATTAATTCTAGAAAGGCAAGTAGTCTCTGGCATAGATACAAAACAAATAATATTTGATCACAGTCAAAATGTTTATACTGTTCTGATAGATTCAGACACTAGTAGAAGACATTATCTCAAACAAAAGTGTTCAGACTTGACCTACATTCCTGACTCAGAATTTTGAGGTTTGGGTGTCTGTGTGATATTACAAATGAACATTTGAACATTATATTCTGTGATATTTAATTTTGTTCTTATTGTTGTTAATGATTTGAACACAAAACTCTAGAACCTATGCCAGTTGAACAAGTTTTTAAAAGTATTTACTTGTGAGTGTCATACCGTTGCTACCTTTTGAGTCAAATCTGGTACATGATTGCTGGAGATTCCATTCTTCTATGATGTAAGTGCCGTTCTGCTGAGGTAAGTGAAGTTTCATGTCTCAGTTCTGCAGGAAACTCCAGTTAGTTGGACTCCCATGCCCACATAAAGCCAAAGGTCTGATGAAAGTCTTGGTTAAGGAAATTGCCCTGGAGCTAGGAGGGGAAAATTGAATTGCTCATGTGAAAGAATTTGGTTATGAGAGCTTTTCCTCAAGTCACTTGGGCCTGTCAAGGTTAGCTATCAGAGATATCAAGGTTTTAGAGGGTTTAATGTGATATAAACCCTGTATATGACTTAAGTTTTCAAACCTTTTGCTCAGCCACAATCTTATTTCTACAGATATGAATGTGGATTTTTATAAGCCGAAACGAGTTGTGGGGTCTGGCTACTGAGCATACAGCTCGGAGCACGTCTGGTGAAAAAGCAGCTGCTTCACAGGATTACTGTAGAAATTATCCAGAAAAGAAAAACTTACAAATGTTTAGGCTTCTACATATAGCCAGAATCACTCTCAAATGTTCTTGTTTGGAGAAGACTTCTAGGATCCAGCTGAGCTAAGAACTCATAGCACCCTTAATCCATGGAGACATTTTCTGGTGCACTGGGGAAAAGAGTGCATTCTGAAACCCGTAGAAAAGCATAAATCTACCTCTAGATCTTCACTATATCATGTTGCACCTAAGGGAATCAAGGGGTCAGTATAGAGGGTGACCACTTTGATAAGTGAAAAAATATTGAGGATTCTAGCAGTTCAGAAATGTTCTTAACTGCTGTAAAACTATATGCTTTTCTGTTTATACTGATTACTAGAAAACACTTCTTTGATGCCTTAGGTGTATAAACTCTCTACCTGGACTATGGAGCTTCTAAGGGCTCATATACAGTTACTCTTTGAGTACCTGATGTATTTCCTAAGGAGCTATAAACTTAATTGTAAAACCCTGGGGTAAAAAGCACTTATTTATTACCAGTTACCGACCCCCTTCCCACTCTCCCCCCCCCTCCCAAAAAAAAAAAATACCTAAAAGAATTATTCAATTGGGAATATAGATTCTGTGATATAAAACCCACCATGATATCTAACCATAATGAAAAACAGATGAGTAGGTATTGGTAGAAAGAATTAGAATCAGATGACATTATATGATATTTCCAACAAGTTTTTTCCTAAGCTTCAAGTATTTTTAACACAATAATTTCTTGACCCAGAACCTGTTTTCATGTTCTGAATAATCCTCTGTTGCAGTTTTGTGTAGCTGTGCTGCTTCAGAGGCTTTCATAAGCCGCAGTTACAGCTTTCTGCAAGCCCCATATTTTGAAAACATGGTCAATTCAAGGCCAAATTTGAGACTGGGCCTATCAGAGCTGGTCATAGCGCCTCTGTGAATCACATATAGGAGAGAACAAAACTGCTGGCAGGTGCACTTTGCCGCCGGAGCAGGAGAGAGAAGATGTAACAAGCTACACAGACATCAAGGCCAGGCGTGCAGGAGGGGGGAGGTGAATAATGCGAAAAAGAGAGTTTCCCTGGCAGCTTGTGGTGAGACCATGGCGAACCAGGTGTCCCCCCGAAGCCCATGGATGAGGACGGGGACCAGAGACACCTACACCCTGTGAAGATTGATCCATGCCTCAGCAGGTTTTCTGGGGGACTTGTGACTTTGCGGGGTACCAGGCTGGGGGGTCTGGACTCTAATGTCAGCACCCTATGGAGGGGAGTCCTGCTGAGAGGCCTGTGGTGAGGAGATGGCTTCCCGATAGAGAGGACTCATGCTGCATAAGTTGTGGATACGACTCTCCCGTGGGTGGGACCCCATGGCGCAGCCAGGAAAGTATGTGTGTTTGTGGAATGTGTCCCCACCCCCACCAGCTGAGATGGAAGACAACTCCGGAAGAATGGACTGAAACCCCCACTCCCCATTTCCTGCCCCTCCCTGTGCTGCGAGGGGAGGGATGAAGGGAGTAGATCTATGATGAAAGTCAAGAGTGCGAAAAGTCGAGGGGTGGGGGGAAAGAGAAGTGTTAAGATCTTGGGAGGGAAAGCAGCTTGTGAGGAATAGCCGGAACCCCACTGCCCATTCCCTGCCCCTCCACACGCCAAGTTGGGCGGGGAAGAAGGGAGTAATATCGTGGTGAGTTTTAAGTGTGCTAAGAAAGGAGGGGTGGGGGAAAGGTGCTTTAAGACCTGGCCACTTCTTATCTCGTTCAATTTCACTGGGTGTTAGTTGTAGTAGTAATAAATCACTTTGCTTTCCTTTATTCTGTGCTGAGTCTGTTTTGCCCATTGCACTAACTGGAGAGTGATTCCTCTGTCCTTATCTCAGGTCCTAAGCCTCCTAATATCTATTTTCTCCCCTTTTCGGCTGAAGGGGGGAGTGAGCGAGCAGCTTGGTGGGTATTTGGCCTCTGGCTAGGGCCAAAACTACCACAACCTCAGAGGATGAATGAATGTTATAAATTTCTTCAGTATCTCTTGAAATACATGAAAAATTTTAGCATATCTTAACAGGGAATTTTATACTTTGACAGCACATTTCATAAAGAACCTAGTAACTATTAATCCAGGCCAGGCTGAAGTAAATAAACAAATAAGATAGAGGTATTCATAAAAAAAAAAAAAAACAACAACCCACCAAAAAAACAAAGCTCCCAAACCAAAACAATCCACTGTTATGTTTTGCTACACATCACAGTAGCAATGTAAACACATAGGTAAGGAAGAAAAGGAAAAACATAGTTAATCTACTAGGCTCAGATTAAATACAAAATGCTTCCTCCATCCAAATGATAGTTTGGAATCTTTCCTAAATCAAACCTTTCATGAATATCATTTTTACATATGTTACACCTCAGAGAGATCATCATCTTGTGGGAGAAAGTCTCCTCTTTGTGTCCTTCCACGTGTCTGCATGCACTATACTTATTCTTCAAAGCTTCTTACTTACCTTAGATACTATAGTGTCCTTAATTAAAATGCCCACTGGGTCACTTTCTCACTCTTAGAGAGGTGAATGTGTCTTTGTTAAAAAAGTTGTCATCTCTTTACTTTACTGACCAGTTAACTTTGTTTTAAAACAACTCCTTCCCTTCATGTCATGATGTTACATTGAAACTACAACTCTGCCTCATATTTCTCATTCTCAAAGACAACCCCAGATATTTAATTGCTGGCCTTCATCTGATATCAAACACAACAAATGTTTATAATGACTATTTCTCCAAGCTTGTAGTAGCAAAAGTTAAAATTCTTTTGTGGGAGTGTGTGTGTGTGGTGTATTTTAACACCTAGATGCACAAACTGGTTACATTCTCTATTATAATATGCCATTGAAGAACTATAAATCCTGACACTTGGATCGAAATTGCCCCAAGTATCAACAGAAAGTGGTTACAGTACATGGTACGATCACCCTACTTGCTACTTTTATGGCTAAGTCTCCAGCTTTTGTGCAGCAACTTGGAGCTTCTAAAACTGTTGATTAAGTTGTTTACACTGATACTGAGAATATCAGCAGCTACTTTTGTAGTTCATATATCCAAAAATAAATTGATTTGAAATGTAAAACAACATATTCTTACAAAACAACTTCCTGATGGAGTTAGGAAAAAAATATATATTTCTCTGTTTTTCTGTAATTTAATACCACAAAAAGGGACTACATTTTCGAAAATATTTTACAATTATAATTTCAGGTCGTTTCTCAGAGGTCCTTTTTTGGTTTGTTTTTCTCTCTTATATTCGTATCTCAGTATCAGCATTCAGTAACACAATTTGTGGAATTGTTTCCCAATGGATCCTTTAATAGGTGGAGGTCTGAGCTCCTTTTCAAATCTGTCTCAGCATTTAGACTTTTCAATTTTGGATGCTATGCCTTTTTGAGAATCTTTCATGAAATACCATGCAATACTATTGTTGACAACATATTTTTGAAAAAAAAACTAACTAGCTACTAGAACTGATGATTGAAGTCTAGTATCAATCAGTACAATTTTGATGCTTACTTCAGGTAAAATATACCTTGTGGACAACAGACTTCTGAACATGAAACTCTCTAATTAATAGTATTCAAAAAGATGTTTCTTTCCACATCTGAAACTTTTTTTTTTAAACAAAATCGGGGAAAATAAATTGCTCTTTTTTTTCATTGATTTTTTTCATTGCCCAGTTTTCCTTCTCTATATGCTATTCTTAATCAAAAGTGGAAGAAGAAAAAGAGAGGCGTGAAAACACAAAATATGTAATTGAATAACATTGTATTTTTTAATGAGACATCCTCAGAAATAATTATAGTAAAAAAAATTAATCTACCAAAAGATTCTTTAAAAATTTCAAAATCTTTTATACATTTTTCTCATTATTTATTAGTTATAATAAGTGCCTTGCTGAATAGAACTAAAACTAAAGGCATCCACTGTTTAAATAAGGTTCTGAATGGCCATTGATCTGTATGGGAATAGCATATCTGTTTTTAGAATACAGTTACATGATTTGCTTTCAGGTGATGACAATACGATGTACAAGGTGCGCAGCCTTTATATGTATGGATGCTCATATAACAAAATACATCCCTTCCTCCTCCAAAGACTGACTCTGACAATTTTTCATGCCATCCAAGTTTATCTAGAAGAGAATTAGAATATCAGTAACAGGCATCCAGAACAGGCATGTTTTATTTTAAAGCATCTCACCTCATCTGTACAGAGAGAAAACACAGTTAAAACTAGTAGGAAATCAAGAAGGTTCCTCCCTGTCATATGATACTTAATGTCAAGACCTTAAAAAATTGGTATAATAAATAACAAGCAATTGAAATTACTGGCATCTATATGAAGTTCAAAAGGCCATATGGGTCAGCATAAGCATAAGCACAGCTACTGGCTGGGCAGAAAAAGGGATAGAGACTGGCCCTGTGGAGAAGGACTTGAGATTGGCAGTGGATGAGAAGCTCAACGTAAGCCAGCACTGTGTACTTGCAGCACAGAAAGCCAACTGTACCCTGGGCTGTATCAAAATAGATGTCCCCAGCAGCAGGAACGTGAGTCTGCCCTTATACACTACTTTCATGACACTGCCTGGAATACTGCATCCAGCTCTGGGGGCCCCAGAACAGGGAAGACATGGACCTCTAGAACTGAGTCCAGAAGAGAGCCAGAAGATGATCAGATGGCTGGACTTATCTACAATGAATACAGATTAAGAAAATTGGCTTTTTCATCCTGGAAAATATAAGGCTTCAGGGACACCTTATAGCAATCTTCCGGTACCTATAGGGGGACTACAGGAAATCTGGAGATGGACTGTTTGCAAGAGTGTGTAGTGATAGTAGGACAAGGGGTTGTGGGTTTAAACTGGGATGGGGAATTTAGATTAGATATTAGCAAGAAATTCTTTACAATGAGGGGATGAGACACTGGTACAGGTTGCTCACAGAAGTTGTAGATGCTCCCTCCCTGGAAGTGTTCAAGGCCAGGCTGGATGGAGCTTTGGACAGCCTGGTCTAGGGGAGGAAGTCTTTTTCTCTGGTAGGATATTGGAAACTAGATGATCTTTGAAGTACTTTCCAATCCAAACCATTCTATGCTATAATCATTCATTAGAATCACAAAAGCAAAACATTAATAATTTTTTGCATGGAGTGCTTAGAAAAAAAACTCACCTATATTTTGAGTAAATGAAGTTTGCTATCAACTGCTTTGTTTGGCTGCCTGTTTCCTAAAGAGAGATTTATAATCCTCTCTAAATTACAAACTGGAGAGATATGCGTGTTTAGGTGTGAGTTCCTCTGTCTGTGTGTGTATAATAAACCAAGATTTTCTGCTACTAGAAGCGTAGAATTAATTAATTTAGTTGCTTATAATTTTTGGAAATCAGGCCATCTCTTTAAGTTCATAAATACAAATTTGGAATATTAATTGTAGATAATTATTTCTGAAAATAATTTTCTTGAATATAGAAGTTAAGCAATTGGGGATCATGATCTTCTCTATACTGATATAGTAGTTCCATTAGGGGGGTCATCTAATTAGCTGAATGTCTTTCACTGTATTTATAAGGACCAAACTGGCAACATCAAGCTATTTTTCTTCATTGTGTTGAACTGCTGTCTAAGAACAAACTGCTAACAGAGGCAGAACATGACCAAGAGTGAGTGTCCAAGCATTTACACAATTTATACTTTTCTCAGAAGCAGAAATCTTACAATTTGATTATATCGAAGTCTATGCAGACTTGAAATCACCTCCCCACAGCTAAAGTGGTCTTGCCTGTCATGCTGTGAAATACCCTGCAAGGAAACATTTTTTACCCTTTTGGTTGGAGCTGAGCCAGGGAAGCAAGCTCGTCAGCTAAAGACTAAATCTGTCCAGAAGGTAAAGAGTGGCACTGTAACATTCTTCTCTTTGTCTCAGAGATAGTTTTATTTCTTCTGGTTTTAAATCTATAAGTAGTCTAATGCAAAATGGAGGTAGAGGAAGTAGAGCTATCGCCAAAACTTAAGATCTGCTTCTTTTGTTCCTGAGTCAAATTTCCTTTCGCTAGCTCCTTGTTTCACTCTCTGATTCTGATACATCCAGCTACATAATCTCGAATGGAAAGATGCCATTAGTTATGGCTAAGGTATATCTTTATTTAGTCACACTCTCTTCAAATGTAGGTTTAACCATTTCTAGGTCTCTTTTCCAATCCCCAAAAAAAACATTACTTATTTATGCAAAAATTTTATCAGTGTTTTCCCTTTTTAGCAGACATCAGCCAGACCAAACGCAAAATGGATAAAGGCACCTCACATTTCTTATCCATTGACTTTATAGTCAACAGAAGACTTCTGGACATGATGGTTGCCACATTCTTCAAATGTGTAAGGAAGCTGACCATTTTTTTCTCTCCCTAGAAAATTAAAAACATGAAAGAAGCCTTTTCTTTCTACTACTCATCACGCATTTCCAGAGAAGAGCCACAGTATCACCCAGTGAAAAGGTTGGGTGGGCAATCATGCATCAAAACAGTCAGAGGAAGTGACTCATTTGAGAAGTAATGAATCTCTCTCCATGGCTAGATAATTGCTAGACAATTTTTTGTATCCTTGCATTTGAAGGAGCAATGCTGGAAAACCCAAAACCAAAAAACAAACCAACCAACCAAAAAACCCAAAACCCAAACACCAAAAAAACCCAAACGTATATCAAAGTAACTCCTATAATGAAGTACATGTTATTATTCTCTGTCAGTCCTCAGAGAGACCAGATCTGGTGGCCAGGCACTTTAAAGTTTTAGAGAGAAAAAAATTTCAGTGCAATAGTATCGTGTTGAGTGGGACTGTAATACATTCTGAATTTCTGTTAAATTTGTTACTTCAATTTTATGTGTTCAGTTCAAGAAAGAATTTCTCCTTCAAGTGACTGCATTTTCAAGTAAATATATGGCTATATGTCAGAAAAAAAAGACCCAGAAAACACAAAAAACCAGAGATTTGTGAGCTAAAACTGCAGACTGTTTTTAAGCATGTTAATGAAGTTAATTTTTCTATTATCTGAACTTGTTCTGTGGGTTTCCCTGTAGGAGGAAACAAGCAAATCAATCTATAATTAAAGCTCATTCTTTTATTATATGGCAGTTTTAAGATAGTCTCACAATAGAACTTTAAAATGTTGTTGACTATCAATCTTTTGGAGAAAAAAAAAACAACCAACAAAACAATTGGAATTACTTGGTTATTTTAGTAATTTATATCTGGGATTAAGTATTTTAAGCCTTTTAAAAATATACTGTCTTGTACTTCTACAAAAGAACTCTTTATGGTAACTATATTTGGTGCTAGAAACTGTATGGATCGCTAAAAGAAAAAAATCTAGCATTAATTCTTTTAGGAGGTGGCAAGGTGTAGCTGGACAGACATGACCTGTTCCAACCAGCCCTAACTGACTCACCACAGGACACAATTGAGCTCTTCAGACAGGATGGTGGTGCCTCAGGAAAATACATTTAAGAAAGGGGAAAATGCTATAAGGCACAGAGGAGTGAGGGAAAATTGTGAAACAGTCCTGTGAGTACCAGGGTGACAGAGGAAAGAGAGGGAGGACTTGCTTCAAGTGCCAGAATAGAGATTCTCCTGGAGCCTGTGTCTCTATCTCAACTCATCAGCTATCTCATCCTATTTCCTCCCCCCTCTGTTGCTGAGGAGGACTAAGTGAACAGCTGGAGTGGGAGTATGGCTGTTGGCAAAGGCTGACCCACCACAATTCTTTGTGTTCTTTTTTTGATACATTGATATTAATAATTAATAACTGCTAAATCTTTTAAATTATTATTCATACATCTTGTCACTTCCTTCTATGTTACTTCTGTTAATTTTCAAGTTCTGATACTTTTCTAAACTTAATTCTAAACTGTATGTAGATACATATCCTAACACTGAGGTAAATCTAAATTGGAAACATTTAAACAGTTTTAGAAAAGTTCTTGAAGGATCTGATAGCTCTTATGTTTATAGGAAACTGACAGCATGGCACTAATTCTTAAACAAAATAGCTTTCCAAGCTCTTTTTTGTGTAACTGTATATAAAGATATATTCATCTGAACTTAACAGACTAAAATTATTTTATTGCTTTCAATTGCACAAATTATCTCTGAGCTGAAAGCTCTACATTCACTATAAAATCAACAGTATAATTCAAAACTTGCTGAACAAGAACACCCTCAAAGTACATTTGGAACATCATAATGTATTGAAAGATTTATCTTATATCAAAATCTTTTTTTTTTTTTTTTACTGCAGAATACAATGTCACCATGTGATCAGTCTGAGTATAGTGACTGGGAAAGCCATAGAACTATAACCACCAGAGTAGTGAGGTTCTGGAGCAGCTTTCTACTATAACCTAATTTTTAAATATATATATTTATAATAATTGTTATACAATGGTATATGAAAATATTTATATAAAAGATGTCTGTTCAAGATAACAAAGTTTGGACATGATGGTTCAAAATTTGTTTCTTTTCAATTCCTTTCCTTTTGTCTTTTTTTTTTTTAATGCAAGAGATCTTACTATACACAGGCACATAGTCAGTTTTACTCAATATGACACCCAAGAGAAGGGGTTCACAAACTGTCCTTAATTAATTTTTAAAACAGATTATTCCATCCTTAAAAAAGGTTGCTCTCCATTCAATCTCAGATCAGTATGCAAATTGTATTACACTATTCCTTTTTTTGTCTTTAAACTATAATGCTTTAATTTAGCTAAACTTCAAGAAAATGGATTTATTCTCCTGGAAGGAAGATGGATAATTAAATCTTCCATGAAAATGATTAAGTCTTATTGAAAAAAATCTAGTGAGAAACATTTAATTGTAATTGACTGAAAGAGTGTTGCATTGAGAGAATATAGATCAAAACATTTGGCATGCACAAATGAGATGGGCTAAACCAGAAAAATCTAGTACTTAGATAAGAGGCAGACATCTACACAGAATAAGTCACCTCTACGCTGTTGTGTGTCTTCAAGCACATGACAACAAATAACACTAGGAATGACACCACAAAATCACCATGCCCCTGTAATCCCCGTTGTCACAAAAGGGGTGATGTCTAATACCACTTTCCTTAAGGTAGGTCTAAAAAACAGAAGGAAAAAAACCAACCAAAACCCATAAAAATTATTAAAGTCATGATTTCTCTTATAACTCCTAATAAATTGCTCTTCTGTTTCTATGGCATGCTAATAATATACGGAGTCTTCTACGCTCATTTTTATCCTCTTCTTTGCCTTTGCTCTTGGGCAGTGTCAGGGTACTGCTGCTCTGGGAATTAGCTTACAAAAGCTGCTTTATTGCTCTTCACTGAACACCTTCCCACAGGGACCTTTAGTGTCACCTCAGTAATACAACTAGCTGCCTCCAGTCCAGAGCCTAGAATTCAACATTTATTTTTACCTTTGATTGGATTTCATTTTCTCATGATGTCAGAAAAGATTTGCAAAAGCTTGGCTTGAATTCTAATTTTTGTGATGTTATATATTCTGAGTGTCATCAGTGAAAGTTTTGGTGATCTGGAAGAAGCAAAAAGGGAGCCTCTAAAGGGGAAAAAAAGCCCTGATGTGTTGTCAGAACACCACTATGTTTACTTTTCAATTCAACATGTAGTTAGTTAAAGTAATAGTGTGCACACTGCTTCTAAATAAAGCAACAAGTTATAATGCCCGAGGCAAAAAGCATATCAGTTGCCTCATTATTGCACATTGTGAGAGGAAAGCAGAGCTAAGTAAGGGAAGCACAGGAGGATCCTTTTAAATTTTATTCTGAGTACAATCCGTATCAATTTTAAACCACTGAATTTAAACAATCATCAGGAGAACCCAGCACTGGATTTAAACCGGGCATTTATTCTGTAATACAGATAGGACTGGTCATATTACCGGTCAAGTTTTTATATAAGTTGCAATTAGTCTTTTGATTATGCCAGAAGGCAGACACTGGATTTGTTTTTCATTTGGGTATTGGTATTTACACAAACCTACATCTGAACTAAAGATGGCAAAATCATTTCATTTATCATTCATTCTATTAATTTAACTCATTAATGCAAGATGCTTAACTGTACAAAGAAGCTGGATCAATCTTGGCAAGACTGAGGCAGGAGATGTAAAGGCTTTGTGACCTTACAGTGGTGTTTGTTTTGAGGGCTTTTTTTGCCTCTTTGGGTCGTTAATTTGATACATTTGGATTAATCTGATTTCAAGTTGTTTTTTTTTTATGGGACTACATTTCATTGCACAGTATAACTGATGTCTGTACATATATTATTCACTCCCAGTGGTCCATAAAAAGTAGTGACCATTAAAGAAATACTTCACTGTGGCATTGACGTCATCCTGGCATTTCTGATACTTAGAATATGTGAAGCAAGCACTGCATTTCTGTGCCTGAATTGGGATCAGATTTTTTCCTCCCTTCCTGAGTTTGAGAGTACCTTAATGTGGCCATAACTTCTGTAAGACTATGGCAGCTGCACAGCCCTATCCCAGTGTCTGTTGTTTCAGAGGGGTAAATCAGCAGTTGTTTGCATAGCTTTTTTAGACTTGTTCCATTTTACTCTGAATACCAAGATTCAGGGCTTTCCTTTACATGTTTTTACATTTTTTTTTAACCCACTCTAATTCTAGTTATGCGATGCACAGAATCATGTAATGTCCTGGTTTTGTCTCCAATTTCTTACAGCTGAAATGAGAATTTAGGGGGCAAATATTCACTCTTCTCCATGTCCAAGTCAAGGTGAAGACAAGTTAAGCTTCTCTTTGATTTCAGAAAATACTCTTGGAGTAAGCTCTTCCTTCTAGTACACCCAAAGGTAGAATTCATCTCACTTAAATTCAAATGCCTAATGTATGGAGACTGTGTGATCTTGATATGTAGCCTCCTCTTCCAGGTAATGAAGAGGAACAGACACTTATAGGGTGTAGTTCATCTCATTCAAAAGTGGTAGACTAAAAAAGGACAGATAAACCATGCCTTAGAATAACTTAATTCTCTGCGTATTTTTGACAATAAAAGTTTAAATTAGTATCATCTCCGATGAGGACTTCTACATCTACATAATTCCAGTTCTAGTGCAGATGAAACTCACCTTCATTCTTTTGATATTAGTTTTCTTCACTGAAACCAAAAGGAAATTTGTAATAATTTGTCAAATATATAAATATTACTTTATTTTGTTTCAGTGAGACATAGTTCATATACACATCCATAATGAAATGGTAGTTACATAGTAATGGGCTTATGTTAAGCACATAGTTATTGGCCATTTGGTGTTTGATAAAAATAAAATCAATAGATTTACTTTTTTCTTTTCTCTCCTGTTGTCCTTAAGGCAAACACTAAAACAACATAGCCTTACTCAATTTATTTTTTTTTCCATTTAATTTGTGGTAACAACAGTTGAACAATCTACAGGAATGTATATTATTCTTTTTTAATACAGACACAAATGCTTATCTTTTATATTTAGCCTGAAAAGTGTTGCTGTGGAGTTATAGCACAATATAAATAAGGAATAATTTACAGAAGTGTTTTGTTCCTGTGTGGTAAAGAACATATCACGTCAGACCCTGATATGTGAAGGTCTAAAAGGTTACTACTGTCCTCACACATGCAAGTTCCTCATAATGCTAACTTTTTTTCAGAATTCCATTAGCTTTTTTTCTTTTTTTTTTAATCAAAGGCCTGTAAATGTTTTGATGTACTCAACAAAAGATCTATTTAGCAGGCATAGTGGCTGAAAACCTTAGGAGGGATTGAGAATAAAATTACTGAAGACCTGCTTCAATGGATCCCTTTGCTTCAATATGTTCTATGCTTAACTGTGTATATGTTGCTTTTTAAACCCACAGAAATCTTAATTGACACCTAGTGGATCTTTCATGTTACATGGAAACCTCACATATGCCTGCTGTGCAATTTTATTTACATAACAATGAATTAATTCCTTTTACATTGACCTCAGAGATAACCAAAATGTGATCGTCTATTTCCATTAAGTCAAATCACCTTGGTACTAAAGAAGTCTAATGCTACAGACTTATTTTATATGATTTATTAATGAGATATTTATATACCAGGGGTGTTCTTAGAAGCAGTTTTCTCAGCTTGCGAAGCTGGGTCAGCCTGATATTAATGTAGTGTTTGTGGTTTACCTGGCAAACAACCAAACTTTTCTGAGCAGCATTATCAAATTCCATATTTATGCAAAATTTCAAGACATATAAAATCATCATTTCACCCCAACTGCTCTACAAAACACATCAAATAAATTTAGTATACATGAGGAGAACATGTCTTTTAAGTACTCCACAAAGATCAATACCTGAAACGTGCCTGGTCAGAGCCATCTCTTCCTCTCAGGCTCATATACATAATAATCTGCTTATTACAGTAGAATTTTTTCCAATTAAACCATAGGAAGAATCAAAACCTTAATGTGCACATTAAAAAAAGGAATACATAAGTAATTAATAATTAATAATTACTTAATAATCTGCAATCTGTTTAAGTTATGGCTATTAATTGCAAAACCATGGGATATACTCACTTATGTTATCACATAAAAAGTGATAACCAGTACAGATCAGCATTGAAAAATAAGGATTCAGAGCTTTGAAGATAATGCAAAACCGACAAATCATGTTTTCTAATATCCTGGTTCTGGCGAGGCCAGAGTTAAACTCCCCAAGCAATCAGCACAGGTCAGCTGAGTTAGCATGAGTTAGCCCAGGCTGTTTTCCACACCACCTGACATCACTCCCCCATAAAAGAGGCTGGTCAGGTAGGGATACTCTGGAGTTGTTTCAGGACAAACTCAGGGTGGTTGGGTTCTTATGTTGTGCAGTTAGTGTTATTGTTGGGTCAGTGAGGTATTTATCACCAAGCATAAGTGATATTAGCTGTGGGCTGTAATTGTTTACCTTTTATGATGATCTTGTCAGTAAACTGTCCTTATCCCAAACCATGGAGGCTCTGTTTCTCCTTTGGGAGTGCACAAGTGGCATGTGGTGCTCAGCCACTCTTTGGGGATGAACCATCATACTTAAAGATATAATTCATTCAAGTTTAAAACATCTTTTATATATGTGGGAAGCATATGCTAGGACTCAGTTCTATGTTCTACCAAGTTTCTTTTCGACACTATACCTAGTGTCTTTCATGACACTGGATATAAGTGATAGGACTGCATACATTGTGGAAAGATGGCTGCTGTCCTGCTAGCCATATTCTGACAGAATGTTTCCAAACTGAAAAGGAGGCAGGTTCAAATTACATGTTAGGAAGAAATTGTCTACTATGATGGTAGTGAGGCACTGGAACAGGTTGACTAGTGATGCTGTGAATGCCCCCTCCCTGGCAGTGCTCAAGGCCAGATTGGATGGGGCTTTCAATGATTCTTCATGTCCCTTCCAACCCAAAGTTTTCTGTGATTTAATGGCTTAAAAAGACTGAATAATTAAAAATTTTCTTGACTTTTCCATTGAATGACAACTTTCCTACAAGAAGTGTTTAGGCTTTTTTTTTTTTTAATATCCAGTTTAAAAATCTACAACTATTATAGTTAATTTTCTTTAATTTTCTTCTGCTTTAGCTGTCATCACTCATTCTAGTTACTCTTTCTCTGCTACACTGAAACCCTTCTTATTTCAGATATCAGTTTTCTTAAGTAATACACTTGGGTCATATTTTCATACACTTTTAAAATAATAAACTTATATCACATATTTGTTGTTTCCAACAACATTTTAAAAATCTATCTTAAATTTGAAAAAAGAAGTTTGAGATCACTGTGTTATCAGTAGTGACATAAATGTCATACAGGGAAATAAGGTGTCGCAGTTTTCTGTAGCTATGCTGCTGAGATGGCTTCTGCAAGCAGCAGCTAGATGCTCTCTGCAGACCCTAGGCTGTAAACATCTGCCAATTCAAGGAGAAGGAGAGAGAAAATGTAACAACCCATGCGGACACCAAGGCCAGGCCAGAAGGAGGTGGGGGGAAAGAATGAGGCATTCTGGGTGCTGATTCCCCTGCAGCCTGTGCAGAAGACCATGGTGGAGCAGGTGTCCCCTCACAGCCCATGGATGGGAATCAGAGACCACCTACACACTGTGAAGAGATTGATCCACGCCACAGCAGGGTTGCCATGGGACTTGTGACTCTGTGGGGGACAAGGCCGGAGCAGTCTTGGGCCCAAAGGTCAGCACCCCATGGAAGGGAGCCGTGCTGAGGCACGTGGTGAGAAGATAACTCGCTGATAGAGAGGACTCATGCTGGAGAAGTTCATGGAGGACTGTCTCGTGTGGGTGGGATCCCACAGTGCTGCAGGGGAAGGGGGTGTGTGTGGAATGCCCCTCCCTGCATCTAAGAAGGAAAACAACTCGGGGAGGAACGGACTGAAAATCCTCATTCCCCGCCCCTCCCCGCATTGTAAAGAGGGGCGAAAGAAGGGAGCGAATTTATGATTCAAGTCTGTGAAGAAGGGAGGGGTGGGGGGAAGTAGAAGTGTTAAGATCTGGAGGAGGAAAGCAGTTTATGAGGAATTGATCGGAACCCCACTCCACATTCCCTGCCCCTCCCCACACCATGTTGGGGGGGGGGAAAGAAGGGAGTGAAATCATGATGATGATCATGTCTGCTAAGAAGGGAGGGGTGGGGGGAAGGTGCTTTAAGACCTGGCCACACTTATCACTACTCAACTCTGGTTTATTGGGTGTGTAGTTGTAGTAGCAATAAATTAGTTTTCTTTCTCTTACTCTGTATTGAGTCTGTTTTGCCCATTGCACTAACTGGAATGTGATCCCTCTGACCTTATCTTGAATCCTAAGCATCCCAATACATATTTTCTCCCTTTTTTGGCTGCAAAGGGGAGTGAGCAAGCAGCTTTCATGTGTGTTTGGCCTCCAGCCAGGGCCAAACCACCACAAAGTGTCTCTGAAGAAACTGAATTAGAGATTTTAGATTTTTTTTATAGAGTAAGACTCCTCAAAATGTTTTTTTCTGAAATAAATTCTCTTTTATACTTAGCAAAAGATGGGATTTGGTTTTCAAATTATTTAATTTCCAAATATTTTCATGGTGTTTAGCAGCTACTCTGTTTCTATATTATTCTTGGGCCCTATATTATCTTTCTTATTGGATTATATTTCCCAGAAGCACTGTTAATCTCAACAGAGTGTAAGAAGAGATTATTCTAAATGCTTACGTGGAAAATGTATGCAAACAAAAGGTTGGAAGACGAAGGGGGTTGATTCAGGTGATCACATACAGGTGATTAAACTTATTTAAGGTGATGACTTTCCTCTGCTACTCCAGATGGATATTGCTATTCTGTTGATTTTGTGTGGTATCTTCTAATCCCACATAATATCTCAGATTCATCTAATATGTTACCCACTATACGTGGGTAACAAAAGTGCTGAACTTGTAAATAGCTATAGATTCCAGATACCTTTGATATATATTGCTGTATTTTGTATTTCATAGACTAGAAGTCTTAGTAACATGAGACTCTAAATGTGAATTTGACAGCATTTTAATATGAATAAAAATACCAGAGAAGTTATTAATGCTACATCCTCTCAAGTTTTGAGATTAATCACTAGGAAAAACTAATGTGAATTACTACACTTTGAAAGTGAACAAACAGACTACTAACAATAAAAAATACATTAGAAACTCACCTTTGTATGTTGTCATTTGGTCTTCAGTGTTTAAGATAATATCTCTTAATTAGTATTGAAGATATTATACATGCAGGGTCAAGAACTAGCAAAAAGTCTTGCTGTGTTGGTTATTAACTGTTGTTTTGAAGGGTGACATAACGATTTTTCTGATTTCAAGAGATATCAATCAATATTTTCTTCATGATGAATATTGGTTTACTTGTTTGAGAATTTCAGAAAACTAAATGATCCTTCTGGAATGAATTCAATCTTTACACAGAACACATAGGGAAAAATTCAGATTTTCTCATTTCATATTGCTAGTGTGCATAAAGGATGGAAAATCCAAATTAATATCTAGATACTGTTGAGTGTTTTGGATTAAAAGGCTTCAGTCTTCTCCATTGCCGTCTTCTGTCTTATCAAGTGTAGATCTTGACAGTGGTTTAATGTGAATGTTGCTAATGTTTATTATACATGCTAAGAATGAAGAAAATACTGTAGTTTCATAACTGGGTTATAAACGCAACTGTATTTGTATGAATACATATATATACACACATATATTTAAAAAAAAAAAAAAAAGGCGGGGGGGGAGTGGAATATGAAGTAAAGGCAAACTTGTGCTGTCTCCTATGCCCTCTTTCTATGTAAACTCAGAATAAATGTCCAGACCATTATTTCCATGAATGTTGGGTCAGGGTTTCGCCTTATCTTTCATGGCTAGAGGGAAAACATATATACAGATAGGGAAATTCATAGGATATCTAAAACTAAATATCACTCATGTGGCTCAATGATGCAATTTAGAAAAAGGACAACAGAAATAAAACACAGGACAGAATTCCATGGAGGCAGAAAGTAAATTTTGGTTCAGAAACCAAAATAAAATGTTAAGTTTCTCCTTTTTTAGGATTTTGGGAAAATATAGATGTAATAAATTTTACCACTTAAGGTCATAGGGTAAAAAACATTCTTTTGGGTTATTTTTTGGGTGGGTTTTATTTTGTTTGGTTTTTTTTGTTGTTGTTCATGCTATACAGAAAGGTCAGGAAGTTACCTAGTCACATTGAGCAATACATTACTATTAAAACATGAATACTGTACAGGTTTGTAAATTTTTTCTTGTAGCTGCTACACAGTATTATCTTACAAGAAATCTTTCACTCTGACAAATCCCACAGACAACATGAATCCATGGAAAACTATGAAGGAGCTAAAAAGAAAAACATTGTTCAAAGGGGATGAGAAGTATCAGCTGTAGGTCATGTAAAATGACTGAACTCTTTTTATAAGCAGAAAAGCTTATAAGAAATAAGGCATTTTGTAATATGCCTCCTAGCTTCCTAAGCAGTGAAAGGATTGAGTGGGTGAAGCCTACTGTTTCAAAAGTCTTTGCTTTACTTTTTCTTGAGGAAAATTACTTTTTCCAAAACCAAGTTTATTTTGTTTTTCAGTCCAATTGTCTGAAAAGAATATTAAACACAACATCCAAGAACCCTTCTGCTTAAAAAACATTTTTCTCAAACTCAGCACTGAAACTGAGCATAAATCAAATTTAATTCCATAAAATTACTTGGCTATATTAATATTGTTTCCAACTACAATAATTAAAATTCAAAAATCACATATAAAAAAGCTTCATAAGCCATAGTGTAAAGGCCTTTTGCAGCTTTCCAGCAGTTTTGGAGAATAAAAACACCTCAGTAAAAAGAACAAGTAGTTCAGCATGAATATGTGTGTACTTTTTTTTTTTTTTTCCCTTCAAATTCATTGGAACAGAACTTCATATACATATAGTTTTAAATTCCACAGTCATGAGTCTATAACAGGATGAAAAGATTTAGCTTGGGTTGGTTCATTGTCCTTTTTTAAACTTCTTATGGTTTCTACAATGGAAAAAAAGATTCATGCTGAAGAACTATTTAAAAAGAAAAATCTTATTTCCCCACAAAACCCTGAAAAAAATCACAAGAAACTTCTGTGCACAGTAGATGAAGTTCCAGAAATGAAGGGGTTATTTACTACTACTAACTGCACTGTTTCACAGAACTACCTCTGATCATTTTCAAAGCACTCACAGACATTTGACCTTTGTTTTCAAATGAACATTTCAATTTCTAAAGGAACACTTGGAAAAAAAATCAGAAAGTATTTTCAACAAGAGGACGTCTTCCCTCACTTAGAAGTGATTTAAAATGTGACTAATTAAAACATAGACCTGCTGTTTAATGCAATTTATTTGTAGTGTTAGCAGCAGTCACAAAGCAAAGTCCATCTATTACTTGTTTTCCAGCTCCATACTAGATTAATCCAGCCAGTTAGTTCTGGGAAGATGTAATCAAGGTCTTTGCTTGAAGATGTGTTTTACTGCAGGCTTCACCCATGAAACTGGTAAACCTGAGTTCATTCCTAGTTACAAAATGATCATATGAGAAGTTAAAAGAAAATAGCTGGTATGATTTTTTGTCAGCGTTTAATCACTTAATGAAAACGTTTATGAAGTTGACTACATTCTTTGATTCAGGGTGTATTTTTCTAATCATATGTTCTTGATGTTCCCATTTTAAAAAATTGAATTTTAATTAACTTTTAATTATATTGCTTTTATTATGTAATAAAAGTTCCGCACCAACATGCGGAAGAACTTTTTCACAGTGAGGGTGACAGAGCAGTGGAATAGGCTGCCCAGGGAGGTGGTGGATTCTCCTTCTCTGGAGATATTCAAGTCTCGTCTGGACGCCTATCTATGTAATATGAGATAGGGAGCCTGCTTTGGCAGGGGGGTTGGACCCGAAGATCTCTTGAGGTCCCTTCCAACCCCTAAGATTCTGTGATTCTGTGATTCTGTGATTCTGTGAAAACAAATATATTAAGAAATGGATTAATGGAAGGTATGGAAGATAATATTCCATAGTGTGGTCAATCCTATGCTCTCAGTGGTCAGAAATATATATTAAAGATACCTCTATGATATAGAAATATTTCTTTTAATGTGTATGGATTTACCAACAGGAAGTAAAGAAACTTTAAACTTAAAAAATACGTTATTGACATTCTGATTTCTATTATGCAATCTACACTTTTAGTGTCCATCTTTTAGCTCTTCCCTTACTGTGTAATATTGCAGTGTCACGATTACATCTTACAACAACTGTATTCAGTCAATCAGTTGAGATAATTTTTAACTTGTTGACACCCAGGGAAGTGGTGGATTCACCATCCCTGGAGGAATTTAAAAGACACGTAGTTGTGATGCTTAGGAATGTGGTTCAGTGTTTGAACTTGGCAGTGCTAGGTTTGTGGTTGGACTTAATGATTTTAAAGGTCTTTTTCAACCAAATCAATTATATTATTCTATGATTCTATGTCTTATATTAATAATCATTAACTCCATAATTCCAAATGTCTGATTTTGATTGTTTAGTAGACTGGAAAATTATTTAATCAAGTGACTAATGTATCCTTAACCAAGTTTTATTTTTAGGTTGAAGCCTTAATATGATTTGAATTATTGTCAGGGCCTCTGGCAGTTTGCTTGTTTGTTTGTATAATGATGAGGGCCTAAACCATCAATCACTAAGTAAAAACCATAGCATAGTTTTCTTGTGCATCCAAGTATCGCAATAAGCTTTTCAAAGTATTTCCCCATGTTTGCTTTAGGAATTGCCTGTTTATTTTTTTATCAAGTAAGTACTCACTACTTCAGAAACACATTTCCTCCAGTATTTATACCTGCTACCTCTGTTCTGCTCCTACAGAGATGAACAATTTCCATGACTACTACTGTAAGATGCCAACATCTGATTAATGCATGCTGAGAAGGTAGGTATAACAACCATATCTTGGTTGTTTTCAAAAAATAAACTAGATTCTCTTCAGTTAAAAACTTTTTCTTCTGGAGGTCGAAGTTGACAATGCTATGGCCATGAGCAACTAATTAAAAATGTAAAAATCATGTAATATATAACCCAATTCACAAAGCATTGTTACTCTAAGTGTAATTAATATTTAAACTTTTTCTCATTAATTTCTAAAAAACAAAGTTGCATGTAATCGACATATAAGCAAAATTAAATATCTTCTCTTTTATTATTTTCTGATGGATTTATGAACTACCTTTAGTAGTTAGATGTATTTTGTGTCACTCAGAAAACTAAATCTTAAAAATTATTTGTCATTTTTTTCATAAACAAATATATAAAATGTTGTAACCATGTAAATACACAAAATAAAACAACTGACCACATTATTTCTGACATGTGGATTCCATGAAAAGTAGATTTTCTGTAGAACTGAAGCTTCAGAAATTCTGTACAAAATCAGTAAAATGTCTTGGTAGGAAAAAAAAAACCCACCGAAAAATATTTCCATTTGACATTTTCAAATTAAATGCAAAAAGTGGAATTTCAGAAGTATCAGAGAATTGTATGCAACATTTTAATAATTTATTTTTAACAAGTATATTTTTCCAAAATATACTGCACATGCAGACTTGAGTATGAGTTTACATATGTTCCTATTATTCACATAATCAAAAAAAAAAAGGGAAAATATATTTAATCTACACTTTTCTCCAGTCTTATAATTTCCAGGTATTTCATTTTAGTTACAAAATTGAAATGTACATTCTTTCATTAGTTGGGCCATGAAATGGAAATGTAACATTACTGTTGTTAACAGTGCAGCTAAGAAATTATGTGTATGTTTCTTATGGAGTATGCACCTTCTATCACATTAGTAGACTTAGGGGGGAAAAAAAGCCCCAAAAAACCCACCACCCCTAACAACAATAAGAACCCACCCTGCTATATTGTCATCTGATTCTTGGCAATTAACTGTATACAACAACTATATGAATACATATACTAAACTAATTCAAAGGTTGTGCACTGAAGAAAAAATTTAAAAACCTTTCGTTTTTACCTTGAAAATCATTAATTTTTTTTTTAAAGAACACCATAAAATCTTAACTTTTTTCTACTGTGCTAATGCTACAAACATATATAAAATGTGTGTTCCTCTCACCCCACCTAATCACCCAATCACTCATTTCTTTTCATACATAGCTAACATAAACATTAAATTGTAGATGTGTGTGCTGTGTTTTTACATAAATATTTGTTTACACAAATTACAATATTTTCTAAATATTACATGATGTTTAATAAATAAAAATACATTAAAAATATTTATGTAGCACTTGATTTTAAATTGAACTTAAATGAACTCTTCTGAATGTTTAAAATACCTGCTATGCACCTAAGAGGAACAATTGCATAAGCATCCAACATGCAGTCATATTGTGCAACTAATTTTGCAAGAGGGAGTGCTAAAATTTAAAAATCTGTTTCAGGTTTTACAAGGATCAACCCAATGAGAATTTTGTTAGACACATGTATAAATCATGGAAAATAAGGATAGACAAAGAAAATACAGGAAGACCTTTTAACACCAAAGTGAAGTTTGATTTTAGCTAACATTTACTTCCAAATATAGGAAATATCTTGACTCTATCCCAGAATAGGTGACATGTTTATCTTACATTGTGCCCTCCTGTTCCCCAGTAGTCTTTGACTTACCATATTGTGACCTTTATAATAGCTTTATAGAGGATCAATCAGGCTAAGACAGAACTGTAATACAAAGAAGTATTCATTATTTTACATTGGCTTAAACTAATAGGCGTGACAAGTAAAACACGCATGATTGATTTCATGACCTTTAAAGTGTTTTATATGTAAAGTGCATAAGTTCCAGCCATACAAGGTATTTAATGTTAAAAATGAATTTTAATGTTTAACTATATTTGTTTTATGCTGCCAGTGGAACTCATGTTTCCTGACAGCAAAATCTACTATTACATCTCTTTGCAATTACTCTTTTCATGAACTTCTCTGATACCTTTCCAGATCTTTAAAGTATAATATGTATATCCAAAGAATAAGATCTCTTTTAATAGCTCTTCATATTGTGTCACTATGTAGTGAATTGGAATCAAGGCAAAATCAAGTTCAGGATTTTTTCAGAGGCTAACTTTCTAAACAGCTACATAAATTACCAGTGTATCTTTGGGGCTGAATATAAAATGACAGCACTAGAAGTTGTGTGGGAGTGGGAAAAGTGGGAGAAAAATGAGTGTTTTCCTGTTTTGACAAAAATCAGAACCCATTTCACAAAGACATTAATGATGTAACTAACTTGAAGAATGCTTTGAATTATTGGAACAGGCTGCTCAGGGGTGTGGTTGAGTCACCATCCCTGGAGGTGCTTAAAAGAGTAGATTTACTGGGTGACACAGTCTAGCATTGGACCTAGTAAGTTGGGCTGGATAGATGGTTGGACTCGATGTTGAAGGTCTTTTCCAACCATAGCCATTCTATGAATATTTATGCATTTGTTCACTACAGAAAGTAAGTTTTGAATACCCAATCCTAATTCATTTATAGGAGACCCAGATAAGATTGTTTAGATCCCACTATGGATTTAAGTATGTAAAATGCTGGGGATCAGTTTTGAAGTGTGAATCAAGGGATCTAATATTCAATTACAATAGAAAGTTACTTTCTTTCTTAAAAATCAAATATATTTATAGGATGTCCTGACACGTGCTCTCAAGTTCAGGTGTCTCTAAGTATCTTCTGTTTGAAGATACCAATTTTAAGAATGGCATCATCTAAAATCAGGGTTAATGAAAGCAACTGTTATACCATCTATTTTAAATCTGTATTTCAGTGCTCTTTGCATGTACTTCTTGTATTCATTTCTATATCCCATGAATCTTACCTGTTATGATATTTAGTACTTTGAAAAATCTGTAATTGGCCCAACATCTATCTACCTTGATTCTGCCTGGAGACCAGAATATGGATCTCATTATCAAGTAAATAACAAATAATTATCCTTGCTTGCTCCCTAGGGTCTTTCTAGTTGGAGAATTAGGTTTTGATTTTATTTTTTTCTACTACTTCTGTGAATCTGAATGGAATCACATTGATACATATATTGCTTTTTTAATGAAAGCATTTACAATAATTTTTTCTCCCACTAGTGAATGTTGTCACCTAACCTTTTGATGTTTTCACTGAACCAGAGGAGTCCGTCCTTTGCTAAATATACAGCAGGATTTAATAACATTTTGGTGAGTCATTTCAACACATCTTACCAAACAGCACAAAAATTGTTTACAAGGCCACAGTTTAAAATGGTTTCTCCTAGCACACATATATATATTCATATATATATATATATATATGTGTGTGTGTGTGCATGCGCATGTGTGCACACACAAACTGGTGTTGTACATAGACACATAGTCATAGTTATTAAACACATCTTTTTATACTATTAAATATATATTTTTATATCCTACTACAATTCACATTTTTATCTGTTGTCAAAAACTAAGTGCCAAAAAAGCAAAAATATTTTCTCAATATTTTTTGCAGCCCAGTTTTTCAGTTTCAAATGCCTTATTTGAGAGTCTAAGACTCCATATTCTCTGAAATATTGGGTATTCTTTTTCTTATAATTCTGAGAATCTTAGAATTGGATTTCTCTCCTCATAGAGTTTTTACCATTTACACGTGAACACATTTTAAGTCATACAAACTGAATTTTACAAACCTGAAGAAATTAATTCGTTATTGATTACAAATATTACCAGCAGATGCTTTTGGAAAAAAAAGAAAAATTGGGGAAAGTTGGAGAATAACATCACCCAGTGGTTTTTAAAATAGTTTTCTTAAACATGGCATGTTGGAAATGCCTGTTCACTTGATCTTAAACATAAGTTTTCTTTAAAAAAAATGAGAACACCCTCCTGAATTTCAAGGTGAAAGATTAAGATATAATTTTCAGATAAAACTACTTATATTTTTATTTCAGAACTTTAAAAGGCAGCATGCATTAGTTGTGTATTTTATGGCAATCAAACCATTAGAAAAAAAATATTAATTTCTTTAAGGTCTTTCATCTGTCTTTCTCTAAAACATTTACTCGATAAATAATTAAACAAAGTATTTCTAAGCAATCACATATAAAGCTGAAATTAAAGTTCATCTTTGTGTTAACAGTATTTCAGTTGAGGAAAGCATTTCAGTAAGATGAATTAGTCATTCAATAAAGGAATATGTAGAAAAAAATGCAGTATTGTAACAGAATGATCTACCCAAAATAATGTAAAAGGGTGACATTGATCTGATTAAAAGTGGGAAAAAAGAAAAAAAAAAATAGTGGCTGTCTATTCCTGCGCTAATTAGGATAGGCTCTATTCAGTCAATGGAGAGAAATGCTTCAAGGTATGATTTGTTTCATCTCCAAAGAAATGTCCAGAACTGGTCATATTAGCTGTGCCGTAAAGGAGCCTCTTTTCTCCACTAATCAGGAAGGGCATTGCAGAGACTGATTTAGCTGCGAGTTTATGCAATGTAGATGCTCAAATGTAACTAAAAACTCATAAAATTTTTGTAATATATATCCACTGCTTTCTGTATATCTAGTCAGATCCTATTTTCAAGAATGTTTTAATAGTTGTAACAAAATTGAATATCTTAAATGATGAATTTGGCAAAGCTATGAACCTATCTCCTTAGCAAAGCTCAACTTAAAAAGTAAAAGAAATCACAGACACAGAGGTTTTGAGTATTTTTATCTAATAATTAGCCCTTGCTAAGTATTATATAGCAGTAAGAGACAAGCAACTAAATAGA